>OX375780.1:1543662-2743662 GCA_947359385.1 Chesias legatella | reverse complement strand
GTTTTACAAACAAAACAGGTTAATATACTAATTCCATGTTTGAGCACGTAACACAGGTCCGATAATTCTGCACCGAATACCTAACAATGTAAATGATATACAAAGAAAATTTTAAAACAAAATTTATGAGGCGAGCATAAACTCAAGTCAGTTTTGCAACGAGCTGCGTAGCTGGTACAGATGCGTACATAAGTGTTTAAATATATTTTTACATAAGCATTTCAGATTAAAGCGTTTCAAATTCCAAAATATTTATTTGCATAACCCAAGTGCACAATTAGATATTAATATTAATCAGTGCTCACACTCTGTCGCCTTTGGCAAGCATGGCAAATTTGTGAAGGCGCTTATTCATGTAAACAGTAAAAGAGTCGCTTAAAGAGTAAACAAAATATATATTTCGTGCGGGGAAGTATTTCCACCATGCTCATTCTGGCGATAAGCAGTAACGCATTCGCTTTACTATGTTACGGTTTAAAAGATGTGGTCACTCGTGAAATCACAGACACGGAGAGAGAGGGCTTGGAAACTTCAATAATATTCAAACATATGGTTACGCGTACTTATCGTACAATATGTCATAAAAATATAAATTTTGATGTCTACTCAAAACCATTAAAAAAATCCCTTTATTGCTGATCCCGGCAGTATGTGCGTCAGGCCGGTTTACATAAGAATTCACAAAAAAACCTGAAATTAGGTACAATCAGTTAGCTACAGAGAGTAAATGCTGTCTGTGCAGATGTGACATCACACACGCTAAAAAATTATACATATCATCCGTTGATTTTAAGAGCGTTAGTTCGTAATCAGTTCACACTTTTGATGGGGACAGTACCTACGTACAGGAATTTCACAATGTTATTTGCATACGAAACAAAATGAATGTCCTTCGTGTGAGAATGTTCTAACAAAATTAGCTTTATTTCTCTCATTGTTTTAGTTTTTTTTCAGTTTCTCATTTGGAAACAAATATATAAATACATTGTTAAAAAGATTTGGATTGTTATAATAATAATTATAAACATATTGATGGACATTTCACACAGCGCCATCTAGCCCCAAAGTAAGTTAATTATATCTTGTATCATGGGAACCAGACAACTGATATAATACTTATATACTTTTTTCGTAAATACATACATATAATACATATTGACTGGCCTCGCAGATCAGTTGGTTAGTAACCCTACCTTCTGCGCTGTAGGTCGTGGGTTCGTTTCCCACCCAGGACAAACATTGGTGTGAGAAACATAAATGTTTGTTGTGTCTGGGTGTTAATATAATCCACCATTATTTATTTATTTATTATTATTTATTTATTTATATGAACACCCAGACATAGAACAAACATTTATGTTTGTCCTGGGTGGGAATCGAACCCACGACCTACAGCGCCGAAGGCAAGATTACTACAAACTAAGCTATAAGGCCAGTCAATCTGATTGGGTATCTTGATTGGAATTATATTAAATATTATATTTCGTTTTATCACAGGCTACAAATAAATATTAAAACCTAATGAAATCATAAAAATATAAAGATTCGCTAGTTTTTCTACAGCACTTCAGTGCCTCAAACAAATCCTTGTTCATGGCATTTTCCGATTGAATCGGAATTATTTATTGTTGGAAAAAATGTATGATAAAAATATAGAGATTACTTTTAGACGTAAAATTATAAACAAATATCTATACAGATTCGAAAAAAGATTTCAAATAAAACACAATTGGTTTTGAAATATATTTGTGTTATTCATTATCTTGTACAAAATTTCACACAAACATAAATGATAATTTAGTATATCATCCAATTTTTTTTGAGGTAGCCATTTAGAGTCTGTTCACATGGTCGCAAAATGCCGCACAATTTGCTCATGTGTATTTCCCGGTTACTAGATACGTGACCGATTGCATTGACTGTAATGAAAACGTGCACCATGGCGTGACCATCTGAACTGGTTCTTACAAGACTGCATTATCAGGGTGTTATCGTTTGTAGTATCTCACGAAGTTTTAAATATCACTCATAATCTTTCATATCACTGTGTATTCCGTCACCGCTGACTTGCAGCACGACCAGTTCATAGGTAACTATAGTACCCGCCACCTGAAATTTAATTTGGAGATACACTTGGCTTTTTCCGTTTGTGGAATTCATCATACGGTTTCTTTCGACTTTTCTGGACGTAAATTGGACCAGTGCCCAAGGCATCCAATTAAATGTATTCCGAATAGACACTTTCACACGGCATTTTTATTATTATTTTGTATCTTATGTTTGGATATTTCAACACAGCGTTTTCTCGCTCGCTCATCAGCGGCTTTTAGAATTTTTTTTAAGTTTTCAATCAGTCATATAGGAAAAGCAAACTCATGAAGTCACGACCAACTGAGCTATCATCTCTTCAATTTTGAACAATATCACCACACTTGCCTAGTAGGGCAATTGCTGGGCTGGCTGGCTACCAAGCTGATGGCAATCTGCTGCCAAGCATCTGACGGTGTATTCTGGTAGCCTCTCTTTAGCGTTAGTTCCGTAGAAATGAGTTAAAAATGTCCTAAATGTATATTGAACGCTAACTTGTTATATAGACGTAAAAAATACTCACAGATAGGACGAGTTCTCGTGTTACATAGAAGAACTGGAGACCGCTAAGTGCCACCGTATCACTGTGAATTTGATCTATGAATCTTCCAACCTAAAATAAAAATAAATGGCTGCCTAGAATGAGTAGATTTTGGTTGTGTGTGTTTTTTTATGTAACATTATATAATCTAAACAATTAGGTGGATATGAAGATGTAACGGCGTCATTCGTTTAGTTATGATCATGACGACAATAAGCAAGCTAAAGGTTGTCTGTAAGAAATCGCTTTATATCCCATTGTTTCACTATTTTGTATATATGTACTAATTTTTGTAAAAAAAAAATTGTGAGCAATAAAGTTTCATCTATCTAAGGTATGAAACATATCAACAAAATTCATAATTTCATTCTCTAACTAAATACAGGGATGATTTTCTACATGATTAATTAGGTTTTAGGTAATTAGTAGGGTGGGTGGTGACATAAAAGATGTGGGTTTCATAATT
Organism: Chesias legatella; assembly: GCA_947359385.1. NCBI lineage: Eukaryota > Metazoa > Arthropoda > Insecta > Lepidoptera > Geometridae > Chesias > Chesias legatella. Next base: position 2,740,567 of record OX375780.1, on the reverse strand, counting down.
GTAAAATGTTGATCTGTATAATGTTTTTTCAATAGCAGATCTTACCTCGGAACAATAAGATGAAGAAGGTACATTATAGAGGCTGAGTGCGGGCGCAACTGAAGCAGAGTTGATACCAGCTGCCGCCAGAGTCACGGCCAGAGCACGGGTCAGTAGAAATACAGCGGAAAATAAGAGATACGTCGGATACACGCGACCATGGAAAGATCTGAAATGTTTTTTATGAAGGTTTGTAACCAAAGTAGGTGCACAACAATAACATAACCAATGGCCTCACAGCTCAGTTGGTGCCTTGCCTTCTGTGCTGTAGCTCGTGGGTTCGATTCCCACCAAGGACAACCATTTATGTGACATTTGTTACATTGATGTTTGTTCTGTGTCTGGGTGTTAATATGTATTATTATGTATTTACAAAAGAAAAGTAGATATATAAGTATTATATCAGTTGTCTGGTTCCCATGATACAAGCTATGCTTAGGGGCTATGTTTATGGGGCTAGATGGCACTGTGTGAAATGTCCACCAATATTTATATTTATTTATTTTAATGTCATATATGAATCTCTATAATGACAGACACTAAAATTATACTATAGATTAATGTTTTCACACACCAAACCTGAAGGTAGTCAATATCTTTGGATCTTCAGATATTTTCGTACGGGAAGACCAAATCGTTATGTAGGAAGAGAATGCCACATAAGTGCTTATCGGTTTATTAATTATCGTCATGTTTGATTGATAATGTTATTGATTCCCTATTTTAGAAGAGCAGAAATATAATTATGTATTTTTTCTGCCATTAGAAGTTATCAAAACGGTCTTGTTCTTACTTATAACCATAATATGAGTCACAAACGTATACTAGCATCATCTTGTCACCGAAATTAAGATAAAATCCAAACATTTTCCATCAAGCAACTCGTTTTTGATATGCACGCCACAGGAAACTTAAGTTTGGAATCAGGAATATTCTAGTTATACTTACCCATCTGAATAATATGGACATATGTTTTTCGAAGGATTACTTGCTTTGAATCCATTTCTGAAATGATATTAAAACATCTTTGAACATAGAATATAATATATTGAGACTTCTTATGGTTTGACTTATAGGGCGTACGTTCATTTTAGTATTCTAGAGGCGTAAGCCATTAAATGTTATTTATTTGTTTTTAGACACTAGTAAGTCTATCTAGTGTTTTTTTTTATATTTCCATGGACTTTTAATCGGAAAACGCTTAAGATATGAAGTTCATTGAACAACTAGCCATAGAAACTAGAGTTATTAAAATGTAGTTAGGGCATAGTTTTGTATAATGACCTAGATCATATTGTGAGACTGAAATTTTACTTTAGGTAAACTAGCACGAATCTAAAATCTGAAACACTGTAGTGATATTGTATCAGATTTTAAAGTGGTAATAATAAATAACCAATGTGTTAAGCCGCGAATCCCTTACGCAATTACAAAGTTTTGAACTGCGTACCTTCTATTATACTAATGATAATTGGTCTGTGTCTGTGAGAACACAGAAATAATTGAGTATATTATCGAACACATGATATACAAAAAAAGTGAAATCTCAAATACTTGTTGAGAAAAAAAATCTCTGCTTACGAATAATTAAAACAAATAGCCACTGTGCCCTAACAGGGTTTATGTTTGTATCCTATAAATATATTAAGAACTTTGTAACAAAATAGTGCAAATAAAGCTTTGAGCTTGAATTTGAATGTGATTTTGATTATTATGCAAATTATAAAGTGAGTTAATTTTGTGGTAGGCCTGAGGTTCTAAACTTAGGCGTTTGTTGCACGATACATATAATTATATTTATTAGATTTATGTTCTATTTTTTCATGATAAAATAAAACACGTAAGCGAAACCACAGGCAGAATCTGGCCAAAATATGAGCACTGACATAAAATTTACATCTGCTGCCAGTGGTTGCCTAGCAACGCTTTGTTATATTGTACATTCCACATAAAATTCTGTTACAATCACACTAATATTATAAGGGCGAAAGTTTGTATGTGTGTATGTTTATTACTCATTCACGCTCAAACGGTTGAACGGATTTGAAAGAAAGAAGAAAAAAAGAAAGAAAGAGTATTTATTTTGCCTTAACCAACAATAAGTCAAAGTCAAACTCAAAAACTTTATTTCCATAGAATTCATAAAGAAATGGCTTGGAAACGTCAATATTCAAAACATAACATATAACAATAATAAATAATAACAATATTAAATACATATTTATATACAAAAACACATTAAAAACTAAAAACAATATTATGTGACGCAACTGTCAATAGTAAATTGAATGTATTGAGTAGGCAAAAAGGGTCCCTGCCTCAGCAAAGTGCTGCAAACCCTGAAAGAGGGAGCGCAGCGCTGGTTTTCAGGCAGGGCCCACAGGTGAGGTCGCGGACACAGTCCATAAACATACTATATTATATTTCGATGAAATTTGGTACCCGGAAAGCTTACATCCTGGATTAACACATAGGCTACTTTGATCCCGGAAAAGTGCAGCGTTCCCGTGGGATTACTTATTCACCGCGGGCAACACCGCGGGGTGCAGCTTGTATAGTATATAGGGTTACTTACGCAACAATATTATAAATTTGTTGACAGATAATGAAGAGATTACAAGTGAAAGAGGCGAACACAACACCGCTTATGACGTCATCAAAAGACCGGACCAATCGCGTTGCTCTGCTGTACGCTTCGCGAAGGGATTTCCAGTAAGCAGATGGCAGATAACGCTACAACATTTGAAGCACAACTTACAAACAGCCAATATAACATTAATTAAATAATAAATAAAGTCACCCCTTGTTTTCATAAACTTTAAATTACTTCGTTGAGAAATTAATAACAAAATAAATCTGTTCCCGCGTTATCGCTAGCGACATCTTGAAAAAGGTTGAGGCTCCTCTTAATTTTTGGAAAAAAAAAAAACTATATGTATGTTTCTATACAACGTTAATAAAATATACTGAAACTACCTTTTCGCTAGCTAACGTTATTTCCTTATTGATTTTCTTCAAGATCGAAGCCAAATACAAACTCATGCATATTATGTATATGTCACAATAGTTCCATATTAAAGTAGAATGAATATTAATTATCTGAAAACAAAAGAGAATTATTTTTACATCATGTTTACGCTACTACTGCTACTACTACTACTACTACTACTACTACTACTGCTACTAATACTACTACTAATACTACTACTGCTACTGCTACTGTTACTGCTTATTCTACTGCTACTGCTACAATACTACACAGCAATGCGAAAGCAGTACTGCTAGGCGGCAGAAATAGGTATGATGTGTATTTTCTCGACAAACGTGGCAATTCTACTAACTGAATTATTGTATAAAATAAAAATTAGGTATAAATACGTGTATTAATACTGCTATAGGTTTATAAACTGGTAACCCCGAATCGTAGTACCAAGAAAAGTTTATCTTCAGTAGTTCGTCATATATGTCAGCATCAGTAAAGCAGTCCATTATATTTGCAATGCTCGACACCATGGCCAATACGTGTTCCACTGAAAAATATAACAACATTTCCAGTTGGTAGTAACTCTTCGGCGCTGTAGGTCGTGGGTTCGATTTCCACCAAGGATAAACATTCGTATGACGAATGTAGATGTTTGTTCTGTGTCTGGGTGTTAATATGTATTATAAGTATGTATTTACAAAAAAAGTAAACATATATATTCAAACATACTCGTATGTATTCAATCAGTTGTATGGTACCTTTAGATCAAGCTATGCTTAGTTTGTGGCTAGATGGCGCTGTGTGAATTGTCCATTAATATTATTTTTATATTATAATATTCGTATTGATAGTGAGTTTTTAGGGGAATTATAGCAACAACTTTTAAAATCATTTTGAATACTATGTTTATAGTTTTAAGGTAAGGTGAAGTAGTTTCTATGCTATTATTATATTACTAAACTGAGTATTTAGGTTGTAGCATACGTTAATATGACGATGAAAAAATAAATATTGACTTACCTATCGAAAGCAACAACATTATGACACAAATAGTGTAACACTTGAACTTCAAGTTCGCATCTGTGTACTTGTTGAGAGATACGTTGCCCAACTCTGTCATTAGTCCTGGCCATTTCGTACTCAAGTGTATAAACAAGAATGTATCTATACTAGTTGACAAGTAGAAAAAACAGTGCCCTGAAAATTGTAGGAAAACATAAAATATGAAATTTAAAAACATATTAATCATAATTTAGTCAAGTATCATTCTTTTAAGTTCAAGGAATAAATCTTGGTTACAAATTAGTCAGTTAGTATTTTAATTATAACAAAAATTGCCACTGTAATGGTTATTGAAAACGATATAGCTATTGCGTTTAAGCACTGTACATAGCAAAAATAATTAATAGCACATACCAAGACCGCCAATCGACAAAGATGTCCTGAGTAGTTGGTAAATACTGAGTATCGTACCAAAACTCTGAGCCAAGCCAATAAACAAACAGTGAAAGAATCTCCAATTCATATACGAAAATCTGTAAAAAGTAAAATCACTTACAAAGTAGTTGTTCACTTGAACGCACTACACTTAGAGTTCCCTAGAAGTTGAGTCGGGGCGGGAATCGGGGTTCCGTTCACGTTTTCAAAAACTATTTACCCGATGACGTATACTTTAATAGTAACAGTTTTTTTTTATAATAACAAATACTGGTGGACATGTCACACAGCGCCATCTAGCCCCAAAGTAGGCTAAGCATAGCTTGTATCATGGGAACCAGACTACTGATATAAGACTTATATACTTTTTTGTACATATATAATACATGTATAATACATATTCATATCCAGACACAGAACAAACATTTATATTCGTCATATAAATATTTGTCCTGGGTGGGAATCGAACCTACGACCTACAGCGAAAAAGGCAGGGTTACTACCAACTAAGCTGTGAGGCCAGTTGAAATAGGGTAGAAGAGATTTTTGAGTAGCTGGGAATTGAGTCTTTCACTATTTGCATAGCTCCCTTTCTTCGTATGAGCGGGGCAGGCCAGTTTGCTTGTCCCTTTGTTTTTTTGGGATCGAAATTCAGTTAGGTGTCATGTTCTAGTAAAACTATAACAATAAGAGGCGTACTTTAATCCTTTCACCATACTAATTCTTCCAGCACCTAAATCTGAGATAGTGGAAAGTCAAATCTGCCGGTAATATCAGAATTATCCGTTGAACCGCGGCACAGAAATGCAGTAGTGCTGCTTGCCAGCTGGGTGAAAGTAGGTCGCATTACTTTCCTGGACTTTCTACTCAAACACTTCTACTGCCACTAAAAAATACCTTATTTTAGAAACATCACTTGTTAGGATTCCTTCTACTGGGTTCAGGCCCAGACACCGCCCAGCGATGAACAGTATTTTCATAGAGTCTTGAAAAACGGCCATCTGTGTATTCGGCACATTAGAATCCACCTTTCTTGGTTCTTGGACTTCTAAAATAATGTTTGTATTAGATAATATTTTCCAGAAGTGTTATTGCATCCATTTTTATCCGTTGTACATTTTATATAATGATATATTTTTAACAATTAGACACCATAACTATATTGGTAAATGCCCAGCCTGCAAAACCAGTAGCTAGCGTTGGAACCTCGGCCGATGCAAAGATATCGAACCCTTTAAAATCATATCTAATATGCTAAATGCGTTGCTAGTCTCTTATTAAAAATAAGAGACTAGCATCAACAGATTAAATTACTGATTATTATTTTTATGTCTCTTTTTCTGCTATAAAAATCTTTCCATCCAATGGTTGTCAGGAAGAGATCCTCTTAGCAATAAGGCTGTCCATTGTTACAACTTCATAATTTCTTCTTTGTAATGTTTTGTTCTATAAAATAAAGACCTTATCTATCTAAATAAAAGAAAGATAAACTGTTTCTTAGAATAAATACTTGCTATGCAGGATTAACTTATCTTTTGGTTACGAGGTAATGTTCAAGACCAAACTGAAGGTAGTTATTTTAAAATATAAACCAAAATGAGTTAAAAAAAATGCCTACTTATTACAGGCCTCATGTCGACTCGAAGGTTTTACACCAACTTGTCACTTACCACAAACTGATTTGATCAACCTTCAATGTACATTCAGACCCAAACTACTAACGTCAAGTAACATAAATATTTTAGTGATATGACAACTTGAAAGCAGACATTATGTGCGTGTGTTAACAATAATTTATCCACATTATTTTGTCCTTGTTATGTAGTGATATGAACGAAGGCCATGTTTGATAGAAGCGTCACTGATATCACAAATCTTTTTAGATTAAAATAGTCTACTCCATGGGTGTTCGACTGTCAATCAAGATTTTCAACGAAATCAATCATTAAAGTTATGGTTTCTCTTTCGTGAAATTGCTCCACTAAATAGTGAATCGTGTTTGCTAAAGTAATTGTATGTAAAAGCCTTAATTTCCAGAGGTGGAGCTACGTTAGTAGTAACAATGCTGTCATTAGGGAAACATTAAATTGATGGCAACATTTAAGAATATGAGTTTTGGGGTGGTTTTACAAACTTATATTAAAGAACTGAACAACTTTTTTTTGAGATTGAACATAATAAGTGTGTAGTAAAAACGTAAGTTTAAGTAGAAGAGCGTTTCAGAACGATAATTTTTTTTGTATGTCTGTTCGTGACATTATTTTAAAGTATTAATAGCTATGGTTTGTTTTTGGGATTTTATTTTGATATATGTACTATGTTTGTGAGACATTCACCGTTTTATTGTATAGCTGTAAAAAACAAAACAAATTTTTATTTGAGCATACAGAGTATTTTCCCAATGACAGCGTTAAGCAATCGTTTCGTAACGTAACGTGTGATACAAACGTTTAGAATTTTATCAAAAATTTACACCAGATTCGTGTTCACTTGCTAAAACCTACACAAATTTTCCTCTAAGTGGCTGTAGGTGTTCAAATGCTAATGCGCGCACTAAACGCTCCTTACGAATAAAATAAAAAAAATTGTATCAAAATTATTTTCACAATCAAACAAGCGAACGTGACAAAGCATTTCACAATCATTAATAAAACGTAATCGATAAAAACAAAGGGCTCAATATTGATATTCGCCCATTAAACCCTGACGACTGACAACTCATTGTCACCCGACCGTTTGGGTCTCAGTTTGGGATTATGGAATGATAAAACTGAATTATGAAGATTTGGAATATTACATTTTATATCGTGTTCTTTTAAAGCTTTTTTTCTCTAATTTATAAATCTCCGAGAGTGCCTCGGATTATGACGCACAGCACTTGGTATAAGTAATAATGCGTTCTGAAGATAATAATTAAATTACCCTCACAAAAGGAACATCGATTAGAAGATATTGTCCTGATTGTTAACTGAGGATGCACGCAAAAGCTATTGTCTTGTCATCAGCAACCAAATATTTTTCTCTCACACGCCAAATATATCAAACACAATTGCTTTAGACAATTATATCATGAGTATATAATACTGTATTTTCAGACGGCTAGGGTATATACGACAATAATTTGACATCAATCGTGGTCCACCTTGTCATTCCAGCTCTTGGTAATTGAATTTTTTATTAGGTTTGCCAACAGTATATTCATTGTACCTCTCGGAACCGCATTAAGGCCCATCCACACATTATAGAACCATGGCAGGCTCGGACGACTCGTTTCACGAGGACATTCTTACCGCATACTTGTAGGCTGTGGAATGGGCTACCTCTTGAGGTCTTCCCGGCAAGGTATGACATGGGCAGCTTCAAGAGAAATATAAAAAGAAATCTCCAGGGTAGGCAACGCATCAGTAATGCTCCGGGTGTTGCTGACGTCTATAGGCTGCGGTGACCGCTTAACATCAGGTGGGCCGTAAGCCTGTTTGCCTATTTATAATATAAAAAAAAAAAAAAAAAAGAAAGTATAAACATGAGCGAATAGAGCTTGAAATAATTAATTATGAGGTCTAAACTTTATGCACCAATAACAGGCAAACACAGCTATTTAGTTATATCAATCGAAAACAGAAAACATAATGCGCAAGCGCAAGTACTTTCGGAAAATCGAAACCACGATATAGATTTTCGGGCTAATATTAAACTTCACGTGGAGTTCCTGGGACCTAACGATAAATTAAAGGCAATCTGACCTTAAGCTGGTTTATCGCAAGTGCTCCCTTTCACCTCGTCCCCAAACTGGATTCGTGTATCGTAATAAATTGTTATATTACCTCTCCAGTCGATTTGTGCGGTCGCTCACTTCGTACAAATAATACAAAGTTCCAAAATACACCCAAAATTCAAATCGGTCGGAGCTCAGAATTACGTGTAGCCGAAATTCAGCAATATTCGACATTGAGGAATTTGCATAACTGCGTCGGTGTATTGAATTGTAAACAGTATTTCATCGTAATAGTTAGGTACGTCAATTTCTGGAGGTTTTTAATATCTTAGTAAAGTATTAGTAAAGTATTTATCGTTTAATTCTGACAGTATCAGTAACTCTAAATAATGATTTGTATATTTTAAGGCAACAAAACACTTACAAACCTCATTATTTTGTTTATAAAGTCATGTTACTATGATTATTCAATCGATTATTATCATAAGGGAGTTTCGGGTTATTTTTATTGTTTCTTGATAATCAGGGCGTCATTTGGGATGCATGAATCAAGCATTTAAAACACTGAATTAATGACAGATGACTGACACCAAGCCAGAAGATTAAGATTCTATTGAAAATTAATTTCTATTCAAAGTATCGCAAAAATATCACAAAAATTCATCAATTCTGTTTCCAGTGTAACACCATACTGATCAAAGATTTGTGCATGATACAAGTTTCTTTGAGCTGAACTTTAGTTTTCATCATACTTGTGCGAGAGAGCAAAGTATGTCGAAGATAAACGCATGACCACTTGTGCAAATTTTGAAATAAACATTGTTGCATGCTCAGTTTGGATTAAAACCACCTACCATAAGAACTATTGTAATATTAACTACATACTGGCAATGCAATATATGAAACATTTTATCAAATTTTACGATGTCGATAAAACGTTAGTCACTGTAAATTAGTTACAATGTCGCGTTTTATGTCAAAGAGACATGAAACAAGCTACGGATAAGCGAATTATTTTTGGAGAAATTCGTACTTTTCGGCAGTTGAAGTTGGAAAAGTATGTAGATAAAACAAGCGAGTAAAAGAACACCACAACCTTAAATCTAAACTGTCCGCATATTGACGCGAATTTTAGCGACGCCGGTCTCATTCCAGACCATGAGCTTGCGCCTTCTGCCTCAGTGAACCTGATATTTTCATCCACCGCGTTTGACAGGTGTCAAAGTCAAAGTCAAAGTCACTTAATTCTCAAGTTGCATAGATATATCCTCAAGTTCTTAAGACTCCTCAAGTTGCAGCATAGTGAGCTAGCGTAACAAAGTGGCTTCCGTCAATTTGGTGTCAGTTTGACCTGAGGACAGCTGCTCAAATCAGCAACGCTCATGTATTTAAATCGCATCTCTTAGGATAATTTTCCTGAACATAATTTTGTTTTCTAAAAACTAATACCTATACTATAACATAGTACTTTATTGTAGTAGTAAATGCTCAGTTTTAGGTTAACTTTTAGTAAACATACATATATTTTCAAGTTCATACTAGATACTAACTGTTGGTTTTTATTTCTCTTAGACTGTGATGTCCTGTTTCTGGCTCAATGGCTTGTCATGGTGATAAACTTTATACCCCTTTTACGCTAGATGAGAATTTTAATTTCTTTTTAAGTTTTATTTTTCTACTATGTATACGTGTTATTGCGATTATATGACAAAATTTAGTTTGTAGATATTTAAATGTGCATCGTTAGAGAACACAAAAGTGGCTACTATGGAAAACAAAAATCTTATTATTATATGTTAGACGAAATATTATTAGATGAAATCGTTAGTTGACTACTTGTGGGATATGATGGGAGCATAAGGTGATAATTTGTCACGATCATAGACGTGACAATTTGTCACCAAATACACAACATATACATACAAATAGGCAACACAAAGACACACAATTACTGATATCAAACTTTACGTACATAACATAAATTATTGCCTCAAATCGAGCCCAACATCTCTCCTAAGTGAACTAACTACCAACTTAGCTCATGTATTCTAAAAACAATATCACAGAAAATAGATATATAGATAAGAAGATGACCTCTTTATTGTACATAACACTAATATGCAACACCAAATGTGTAACATAATTATCTAAACACTGAATACAAAGTAAATATACAATCGGTGATATATCGCTTACGTAAAAATCAGTTAGGTAATCAGTTTATTAAAGAATCTTTAACAAATAACAAAGAAGATAACATCCAAAGAACACTAAAATTCCTGCTCTGAATGTGTAAGTATCATGTTTTTATTTCAGATACCTACGAGCACTTACACAATTCAGTTGCAAAGGCTTATAACCCAAGTTAGCCACTCAAAAGTTGGAATAAGCGGCTTAAGGTTTCCACAAAAAACGCGAACTCTGATGTTCATATGTATATTTTTGAACACAATTGGCAACTTTATATTGATAAAAGCTTTTAAACTCACACATTTGCACAACCTTTTCCAAGTTTGGACTAGAAAATCTTTCTTGTAAATTTCCTGGAGTGCGTTTAGAGATACTATATCTACTTGAAATCAACATCAGCTGTGTCATCAAGTTAAGTACTCTTCACGGGAATAGAATGTAATATAACTTTTTATCTGTTTCTTTCAATTGTTTTGAGTCGTTTTACTACATAAATAAATCAAAATCGATTATAGCTTAAAATAAACTCCAGTTTCTCATCAAAAATGACCCCCCAACACCCTGCCCTGATTTTTATACGTGAAAAGACGCTTACGAGTCATTCTAGATGAAAAACTTATGATAAATTGATTGAAACAATGAAGAATGATAAAAATCATATTATGGAAGTAGTATGGGGATAAATAACTATTTATTTTAGGAGTTGAACGAAATTTGAAATTGAAATTGAATTGCACACATTTTGTTTCTTCACTATTTCGTTCACGATTGTGCAACTCTTTAGATTTTCATCTTCACTACCTCATCTATAAGAGCATATCACAAGGGTTGCGTTGAAGATTAGCTGTGTCATTGACCTTTAGCCTTCGGACCATTGACCTTTAACCTTAGCCGGATCGTTGGTTTTCAATTTAGAGTAATTGTTATTTTGGTTAGAAAGTTAACCAGTACTTTTAACAGATCTGGTCCATCCAAAGGTTGCCAGGAAGAAACCGCTATTAAAGATAAGGCCATTATAATTTGGTACAATAATTCATTTTTTGAAATTTACAAGTATGGCGATTTTTAAATTGTGTCAAATTTTTTTCTTGTGTAATGTTGGGGAGAGAACGAGCTGAGGGCCCACCTGATGTTAAGTGGTAACCGCCACCCATGGGCAACAGCAGTACGACTCAAGTCCTCTCCACCAAATTACGAGATGACTCATGTCGCATTGCGTTGCGTCCATCACCCCGAGACGGGGATGTTACGTCTCATGTGCCTGCAATTTCACCGGCACCCACTCCTTTCCACCGGAACACAGCAACACTTGTGCATCATTGCTTGGCGGCAGATTACCAGGTGTGGTGGCAGTACTTCTCCGGGCGAACTTAGCACAAGTTCTACTGCTACTTTGGGTTGCTCCTTTCGCACCACCGGGGGGACACGTGCATTCAGAGAGTTATCAACTACGGACGCGAGCAACGTGGCCCCCCAAGTGTAAGTGACAGGCCTCACAGCTCAGTCGGTAGTAACTCTGCCTTCTGTGCTGTAGGTTGTGGGTTCGATTCCCGCCCAACAAAAACATTTGTGCGACGAATATAGATGTATGTTCTGTGTCTGGGTGTTAATATGTATGTATTTACAAAAAAGTATATGTATTCTATCAGTTGTCTGGTTCCCATATTACAAACTATGCTTAGTTAGGTGCTAGATGGCGTTGTGTGATTATCCACCAATATTAATTCTTATTACTTTAAGAGACAGACGCTAAAGGTTTCAATAACAACATCTCGATGACACCAGAAAACTTAATCAGAACAGTATGGACCCAAACCATATATAATAATGCGTTAGTGAGAGCGAACCAAGTGGGAACACTCGTATCTATTAGTTTATCTAAAGGTTATTCCACAAGGTCGCCTATAAATCTGAGGAGGGAAGATATAAATCCATTACTGGATCCGCCCAGTCGCGGGAAAACTGGTGAAAATATTATTTGAGGTAGTTGTAGTACAACTTAGTAAGTGGGCGATCTTCAAACGAGGATTGCGGGTTATTTTTACGTAAGTTACATAACACGCAGATGGCCCTTTTGATATGAAACTGTTACCTCTTCCCATAATAGAAGCAGTTTGAGTTGGGTGTTCCCGCACTGAGGTGGTATGGGGAGACCCAAGTCATATCCTATTGCATCTGTAACTCAGGGATGTGATGATGAAATGTATTATGTGCCTGTAATAATCTAAATAAACTGAATGAACAGATGGCCCACCTGATTTTAAGCGTAATCAATACAACTTGGATCCTAGGAACAGGTAACAGATAGAAATGAAAAACCTTGTAGGCTCCCTAGCTGGTATCGATTGACAATTAATTAATTGATTTACAATTGGCGAACAACATTAATAAAAAAAGATCCTACTTCTCTCCAAGATCTTACTTAATAAAACAAAAACTACTACTACTAAAGTTGCCAAGGATTATGGAGATACTTTCCAAATATACAACTTTGGCTACTTGTTTCGATACACAACGCTTAGGGATAGTTTATACATGATCCCACTTCTAGTAAGCACTTATGGAGTGAGAGGGCCAATCTCGGCTAGTTTTGTCCTGATATATCTCTGGGTTAAGAAGAAAAGAAGTTCTGTTTGTGGATTTGTTGAGTTGGAAAGTATTCTTTATACCGTCTCGGGTTGATGGACGCAACGCAGTGGGACTTAGGTCATCTCATACTTTGGTGGAGAGGACTTGAGTCGTATTGCTGTTGTCCATTAGCGGCGGTTACCACTTCACATCAGGTGGGCCGTCAGCTCGTTCTATCACCCACATAAAATAAAAAATAATTCACTCGAAATTGTCTGCCCCATCGCTGTCTACTCTGTCGCCAGCCGACTTATCCTATAGTGGGTGAAATAAAAGGAAGAACCAAAAACAAATAGGTAATATTCAATTATTCCTTTTATGGGTTAAATTTACACGCATTGTAATTAGTGATTGATATGGAATTATTTAACTGATTAAAATATATAGTAACGCTTATGTAATGCTTATTCCGGTGCCTTCGTCTGTGCCTATGGTAAGCCATCTCAAATCTTGATGAAGTTGATTTAACTTGTCATTTGTGTCTTCCAGACGATAAGCATCTCGTCCTGATTGCTATAAAAATGAAGTTCAACTAAGCATTAGTACCCTGACTTTCAATTCAAAGGTCACTAGTTTAAATTCAATCATGCACCAGTAATATTTTATTTGAAAACACCAAATTAATTTATCTAGCACAGGCTAAAAAGCTGAGTTAAGCTTGTTTTTTTGTCATTTTGTTTCTATATAATACTAACTGGGTCTCTCTGGAAAATCTCATAGAAGCCTGTGATTTTGAGGAGACTCCTTATTAAAAAAGTAATTGACATAGCAGGAAACTGAATTTCATCGACGCAAAAAATAATAATTGAACTGATTCTCTTCGCACGCGCTGTTATGATTTATTGGAACTGAAGACTTTTAATATCGACACCTATGTACGAAGATTTAGATTGAAAAACACTAACTTAAACCTTATGATAGTCAATTTGTAACATAAATCAATGTCTTAAACTTAAACCAATTAACATCTGAATAACGTTAAAATTGTAGCAAATTTAATTGGCACTTTAAGATCTTTAGATGTTTGGCAGCAGTAGCACTTGGCAAGATATCAAATGAAATTATAGATTGTATAACATTTAATTCAAACTTATTGATGCCATTTCTTACCCCGAATCTTGAATCCAATGTATCAAGTACCTTTTCATTTTTATTTGGATTCCTGTCATATCCTTCATTTCTCATTATATTTATATTACCCGTTTTTCTATTCTGTACTTCTTCTTCGTTCCTATCCAAGGCATTAGTGCCTTGTCTATCGAAATAATGATATTTAAATGTATCGCCTTCAAACCTGCCAGATCGTTTATTTTCCTGAACAGGATTTTTCCAAATATTAGTTTTTTTTTCTCTTGCCATTTCCATCACTTCATCTCGACTTCTTTGTTCATCATGTCGGATATCTTTAGTCCTCCTATAGTTTAAATTTTCATTAAGTTTTCTATTAAATCGGTTCAGTGGTATTTGATCTCTTCTCTTCAGAGTTCCAAGAATTCGGTGATAATTTGGTAGATCTTGGCAAAAAACTAAACCGATTTGAAAGAGGTTCCAAAACGTTTGCGAAATCATTTGAATTGAAATATACAAATAATTCCCGATTCATATTTTATTGAACAATAAAGTAAGATAATAAAAAATACATAAACCAAAGGAACTAAGCAATTTCTGAACATACTTCACTACGATTGTACAATGAAAACTTGACTATTTCCAACCGACATCAAAAGGAGGAGGTTATTAATTAAGTTTTTTCTATTTGTTACTTATATCAACGTCATTTATAACTGATTTAGACAATTGTCATTTTAATTGAAAGGAAATACTTTCAGATTAGTCCCATAGAAGAAAATCATAAAAATCGATTTAGTAGATCAAAATAACTGGAAAAAATATGTTATCCAAGTGCGAGATAACGAGGATTATTCTCGTTCATTGGCAATGAAGTCGAATTTTTCGTTCAAAATAAGGAGTTACGTTCAGTTTTATGTTTAAAACAATCCTTTGTTTGGTACTATTTTTGTTAATTGCTCCTGAGCAATGTTATCGTATCGTTATCAATGTTATTATCGTATTGTACCTGTACAATACGATAATAACAACAGCAGTTATTAAAAAGCTCTGTCCCAATGGTAACGCCTATAGTAACTATAATTTTAATAAAACATGCACAAAAGCTCTCACGTAAGCTGTACAAAACAAATAAATCCCCTGTAAATGTAAATACGAATTAACTAGATACAAATCTACCAATAATTTACCAGCAGGCAATAGGGTACTCACGCTTACTAAAAACATGCTACGGAAAAACAGTCACTAATGACTTCTATTGAAAATTGACGTCATTCGATTTAGGAATAGTCAATTTCCGGAGGAAAATATGATTTCCTGAAATTTATACTTTTATCGTAACTTATAAGTAAATTCAATTAAGCATAAGAGACGTATGGCGTATGACATGCGGCTCACAGAAGCTTCATGATAATCTAACGGCGTCTTCACTGTCTTAATCTATACAACGATGGTAGTCATTTATCTTCTTTTAATAAGACAACGCAACGAACAGAGTATTAGGTAAAATTGTAATGAAAAATATATTCCTTTGTTCTAGGGTTCCGTGGAATAGACAATTAATGACAATCTATAAAACGTTATTCTTATGAAATGGGGGCGAGACTAATATATTTTTTAATAAATCCATGCGAACGATTATATAATAACTATCTTCGTCACAAGTGTTTATCCTGGTTTAGAATCGAACCTACGACTACACGTAGAAAATGCAGTTACTACCAACTCAGCTGTGAGGCTAGTCAATCATTTTGTTATAAGTACAATAACGTCCGTAGAATTCTGCCTCCCTCATTTTTATATATTAGATATAGGTTTAATAACTAAATTGTTGAGAACATTGACATATTTATCAGATATAATGATAAAAATATGTCTATAAAAGGTTGGGAATCATTGACACACAAAACAACATGACCTATTCGCTATTGATTCAAGCTCACGTCATGCAACTTAACAAGTTAACACGAGTGAGACGTAGTAACCTATTCTGGTAGAAGTTTGTACTGTGATTCATTTCAAAATATTTATACAGTACAGTTGTTATTTAATTTAATTGTAATAAACACTTCTTTAGCTCTTATAACAGATCATTATTTTTTACCGAATACATATAATTTAAAAAAATTAATAGATTTCATTTATTTAAGTGTCGTGGTGAATATTTTAAATTAATTTTAGTAGATCGTCGAAAATAAAACCAGTTACGAATTTTTTTTTCTGCTATTCTTCTAATCAATTACTTTTTTCTGAAATCTAAGCGATAGCACGGAACCCCAATTGTATGCTGTTTGATAGAAAGCCGCGTCCATTAGAAGCTCGAATTCCACAATGACCGTAATTGTAAACAATTACTCGTTTGTGAGTGAATAATGTCCACAAAGAATTTGAAAAGAAATCATTCATTTTGGATCCCGGCGAAACGTGAGTATATTTTTATTGTTTTTCAATTTTATTTAAAACCGCACCGTACCGTATCATTATTGTGTAATCCAGTCCATCCAAAGTTTGCCTGAAACGATATGGCTGCTCATAATGCTTCGCAATGTACTGTTATTTCTCTTAAAAAACATTTGTATTCGTGAGTTGTACAATAGTTTTCTATCTATCTATGTTTTACTGTTTAGGGGGTTTTTTAATTTAATGTATAAAATAACGATTGCCCACCTGCGGACACACAATATAAACTTGCAAGGTCCGAAAACAAAATTTTATTGTGTATGCCAGGATCGAAGCCGAGATCCCTAGTTTCACTGGCATTGCAACTACCAACCTTATGCCGTAGAGTAGTCATGTCACTGTTGTATTAAATAATCATGATAAAAGTCTAATTAGCTAATCAAGCGCTATCATTATCATTGTAATTTCTTTTCAGACAACAAAGTTCATGTTACGAAGATAAAATCTAGAGGGGCTGCAACATTCCAGGTCTCTCTTCGGATGACCGTCCTCATCGGGCAAGCTTTCTCCCTGATTCCTGTGGTCGGGGTTTTCAGTAACAGTGCCAGTGACGTAAAGTGAGATTTTTATTGCTGACACAAAAATAAAATTAGGCTTGTTTCCCTAAAGGATAGGCAGAGAGCATGACTTTCCCATGCTACGAGCCTGACACCTTCTTTGCAAAACATAGGATGTCCACTACATTTTACCGGTTTAGGCTACACTTCTGGGGGGCAACGTTGCTCGCGTCCGTGTGTGATAACCCTTTGAATCCAAACACGAGTCCCCCGGGTGGTGCAAAAGGAGCAATCCAAAGTAGAAGTGGAACTTGTGCTAAGTTTGCCCGTAGAAGTACTGCCCCCACACCTGGTAATCTGCTGCCAAACAGTGATACACAAGTATTGTTGTGTTCTATTGGAAGGGAGTGGGTGCCGGCGAAATTGCAAGCGCACGACACGTAACATCCCCGTCTCGAGGTGATGGACGCAACGTAGTGTGACTTGAGTCATGTTGTACTGTGGTGGAGAAGACTTGAGTCACTTACATCGCAACCTGATGAAAATAAGATAACTTTTATCATTTCAGATTCATTAAAACTTCATGGAAATGTTTGTATACGTTACTCTCTTTGGTTGGCCAGTTTTTCATGACTTGCATGTGTATCAACAAATTGGTCCACTCAACGACAACACTTATGGGAACAAGTTAGTATTTACAACTACATGATAGTTTTTTTTGTATTAAAGTTATTGAAAGAGCCGACGGCCCACCTGGTGTTAAGTGATAACCTGGGCCCATAACAATCGTTGCGACTTGGGTCCTCCCACTAGGTACGACAAGACCCAAGTTGCATCGTATGCGCCCGTAAATCTGATATGTGTAAGTGGAATGTCTCATGTGCCTGTAATTTCACCGGCAACCCCACTCTTAATAAACTCTTTATACTAAGTGCATATGTATACACGGTACATATACACACAAAACAACATTTTTCACAATTTTTGTCTGTCTGCCTGTCTGTTGTTTGTACCGGCTAATCTCTGAAACGGCTGGACCGATTTTGACAGGTTATTTATTTTATTTATATAACATTGAATTGAAATTTTCAGCTCCATTCATATTTTATACAACCACTTGCATCACCATGATAATGTTCTTCCAAGTGGGCAGGGCGTGGCCTACGATGGTACACGCCATATCCAAGACCGAGGAGATGGACCCCAACTATGATGAAAAACTCACCAAGAAGTGTAACGTCACTTGTTGTGTTGTGCTTTTTCTGGCTTTAGGTGAGTTTATTTTATTTTTCAGAGCCCCTGTCCTACCCTGTTTCCATTTCCAATTTGCCTTTGAATGTCTACAGTTATGCAAGCTTCTTACCCTCATGAGACTCGGTAGGAATAGGTGCAGTCCTAGCAAATAAAATGACCAATAAAAATAAACTGAAATTACTGAAATTTAAATTTGAGCTGTGTGGTTCTGTCGAACTAGAGTGAAAAAAAAGATTATTCGTGCACTTGACAAATATGTAATCAAACTTTTAGTCTTTAGGACACGCCTGTTCTCGAATTGACTTCAAACGTAGGCGGTGTCGTTACAAAGCTAAAGACCGAAACCGCCGCGCCGTATCGCCTTAAGTATGCGTGCGGCGAGACGGGGGAATATCGGACTGTCTATGTCAGACGCACAAGAGATACAATACAAAGATGGGTCGTGCGTTATTTCTTGATGTCAATACCGTCATTTTTAAAGTGGCATTTTGAGGTACACTGATTTAATTAATTCCTTACCATTACATTCTTATAATTTAATACATACGACTGGCGCGTAGTCTGAAATTATAATATGGGGAATCAATTTCGGGGCTTACACGCCAGTTGTACCTTTAAGCTTTAAAATATTGTAAACCGATATCGTAAGATCTTTCCGACAATTTCGATCTCATGTGAACTCATGCTCTTTTTTCCTCGGCCCCCACCTCGCCGCGCTTTCCTAAGGCGCGGTTCAGCGTTTTCGGTCAAATTATAGCACGGATATATGGAAGTCAAATAATTCTACATAATTTGATTTTGTGTTTCAGCGGAACACGTCCTGTCTCTGCTGTCAGCGTTTGCTGGTGCAGAGATATGCTTCCCCAAGCTAAGTACTTACGAGGGATTTGTAAAGCATTTCTACCCCTGGGTGTTCAATGTCCTGCCTTATTCGCCAATGCTGGGTATTATTACACAGGTATCATCATCATTCTTCCCAAGCATTTTCAAACATATTCGAACATGGATACAAACAGACGTCAAACTGTGCATCGCTTGTGTCAAAACGTACAATATTATTATATTATTTTGTAAAAAGTTTTTATCGTCTTTCTGACTGATCTCTCACATTTGTTTAATCGCTTGTTTGCTCTGATCTCACTGGCTGATTTTTGATATTGATTTACGAGAACACGTTAACTGAGTTATTATTTTTTTGGACATTTACAAAGCGCCATCTAGCTCTAAAGTAAGCTAAGCATAGGAACCAGACCACTGATATAATACTTATATGTTTTTTTTGTCGATACATTCATTTATTACATACTAACACACAGAACTACATATATATTTTCCACACAAATGTTTGTCCTGGGTGGGAATCGAACCCACGACCTATAGCGCAGTAGGCAGGGTTACCTACTGAGTTTTGAGGATTGTCATGAGTGGAAATCAATGGCAGTAGCAAGGTCTCGTCACGTCTGTATTCTCTACGATACTGAAATAAGAGTGGTCAAATCCCTTTTGTGTGTAAGGCTTTTTTTATGCTGCGGCGTGTGCCATATGTGTTTAGAAAAAGAAAAGTAAATTTGTCTTGAACTAAATGGGCATCCAATCATATTTTCTTACAAATTTCCCTTATTACATATTTGGAAATTTATAAGTTTTCTTTCATTTGAATGGTTGACCTAAGTTTTCCCATAAATCTGGTCTAACTCGTACCACGACATATTTTTTTCCAGTTCCTGCATTTTCAGTCTACATTCATATGGAACTTCTCCGACTTGTTTGTGATTTGCATGAGTTACTATCTCACATCGCGGCTGTGGAACGTTAATAAAAAACTTTTGGCCGCACAGGGAAAAGTAAGTATTAATCACATTTTATTTTTTCACCTGTAAGTAAAACTATAGGTGAATATTGCTTTTGAATTTCAGACCATTTCCTCTAATCATTGAACTAAAATTCTAATACGTTTTTGTCTTTCGCCTTCGTTGAATTAATAGTATTAATTATTATATATCTACAAATAAGTATATATTGATCATAAGTAATACAATATTTTAGAAAAATATTTGGTAACATTTGGCCCCATGATGTTAAGAGACGATGCAGTCTACGATGTAGCATGCTTGCCTGCGAATAAGCTGTGCTCAAGGTACTAAAGTAGTAAACCATACTTTACTCTCATTCATGGCAACTCAAAGATGAACAAATAATAATTTTTTAACAATAACGGAATGTTATCGTGAATTTAAATATCTATTTATTTATTATATGTATTTTATGTTTCCAATTTTTTGATGTCATGCCACTTTTACCATAAATATCGTGGTGTTGCATCACATTCGAAGCGTCGCGAATAATATTAAAGGTATTAGCCATCAAACATCGTGGATATCAATATAAATGTGTATCGCCAATAAAAATAAAGAAATACAAAAAAAACTTAAGTTATGAAAACAAAATAAATGCTATCTGTGAATTATTGTAAAATTTACTCCAAGATTTAAATTACCTATACTGAAAGTGCTTAGTACTAAACGAGTTTGAAGAAGCAAATCGAACCACTTCACATGTAAATCATACCTACACCAAATTTTCATCTACGTTCCAAACTTTTATGAATCCACTCGAATCCGATGGATTTTAAAAGTCCCTTGTCTACTTATACTTTGTCCACACTTACAAAATGCTGCCGAACGCAGTTTTGTCAAAACTGATTTCGTCAGCTTTTCGAGTTTATTGGAGTTAGAGCATTTTTGGAAAATACAATTGACTATATATTCTTTTCTCGTGTAATCTATGTATAAAATGGCCGCGGTATGTAGGTAATTATCCAATCAATCTCATTAAATATATTTTTATAAACATACAATATACTTATTTTTTATTCATAAGTTTTCCATAAAAAAGTAAACGTGGCAGACTCGCCCAACCTTAAGGCTATTTGTGCCATAACATTTTATTTTATTGTATTTCTGTGCCTAGCAAGCACTCGTTTTAAAGTGCTTGGGTTTTCTCTTACTAGAACTGCTGTTATTGTTTTATTGAAAATCGATTAATATCAGACAGAAGACGCATTATAATCAAAAAATCTTTAAATAACCTTCAGTTAAATAATGTGAGATGATAATGTAATCTAATGCGCTGAAATTACTAGAAGAAAAATTACAAATATGGCTCAGTCAAAATGATTATTTAGTTATTTCGATGCCCCATATAAAGTCTAGTATTTCTTCTCCATGTAAAGGTCTGTAATAGATCGCTTTATAGCGAAAAGATCAACCATTGTTTCCCTAATGATTATTTCGTTGCTTATGACAATAGAATAAAAATTATCCCTTCGTTTTTCTAGTTTGGTTGCATTCGGCGTAGGTGGATCTGACATTATCCTTGATCAGCTTAGCGACTCGAAGTTGGAAATTTTACTTAGCGAAATTTCTGATTTTGAATATTTATTAACAGAACAGACTTTTTTTTACTTTTTGTACCTATTCAAGTCACCAAGCAGCATAAGCTTAGCTGGTTCATATGAATGCGATTATCATGACAGTAATGAGTTTATTGACACACGATTGGCAAAGCCATCGCCCCAGCAGTCTGAACTGGCTCTTACTTTATTGATTTAAGAATCGTAAAAGTGATTTCATTACTGGCAAAGCAATACTTCTAGTACTTTTATGGGAGAGACAGCTAAACAAAATGATGTCTGTTTAAATGCAAATACAAGACCATTGACCTTAGTGCATCATTTCAAATCGAAGACCACTGGTCCAATAAACTCTCTTATGCCTCGATGCAATCCTTTTGTGTTAACCATAAAGTTTGTTTTCGGGTTTGGGATGTTTGTTGACTATCTGTGTGGCCACCTGTGACACAGTGAATAAGAAAACAGGGAGGTAACTTTGCATATTTTAAAATATTACAAATTTATTTATCTGCAAACTGTATTGCACATTGTTAATTGCACTCCTGAGGACCTGAAGATTAGGTAGCATTTACAGTAATGGGATAAATTGGGTTGAATTTTTCTGCGCACCCATTTTCAGCACTCCTTGTTAAATACATTAATTAAATGTATGAAAGTGATTTTACGACATTCAGTCGTAATAAATGCCTTTAAAACTTTGTAACTAACTTCAAAACATGAAATTAATGACTGAGGTAATAGATAGACAGACTTTTTGTGTATATTAGTGTTTGACAACGCCTTATTTAAAAATAACAATAACAAAAGTAAGTAATTTATTTAAAAACCAAAAAATATGGAAATATACAAAAAGCGATCGTATTGATAGCAAATTCTTCCGGAAAACGATTTGATAAAACAAACATAAGAGTACAATAAATAATTAGTATGATTATCATATTTTATGTCTATGTTGTGTCTCAGAGACTGTGGATAGCCACAAAATGGTACCTAACTCAGTATTTGCTAGGATATATAATGCACCCCAGCGCTGGTTTTCCGTTGGATCAGGAGTATGTGTGAAGCACGGTTTAGCGGAGTTTGTTATTTCCATTTCCATCCCAACTTAGGAGGAACCTCCGAAATGTGGCGCCTGAATCCATCACCTATCTTAATTTGATGAACTTTATTCCCAGTATCTACCGGAAGCATTCTGGAGAAGTACTCGAGAGGAATACGGAAGAGCAACTCGTTTGGTTAAGAAGGTAGATGACGTCATAAGCGGAATCGTCTTCATCTCTTTTGCAAACAACTTATTCTTTATCTGCCTGCAGCTCTTCAATACCTTGGAGTGAGAATGTTTACCAAACTACAGCAAATTTATTCGAAAATTATTATAAATCAAAGTCAAAGTTAAAGTCAAAAACTTTATTTCCAACGAAATCATAAAGATATGGCTTAGAAACGTCAATAATATTCAAAACATAAGGTCACGCGTACTTATGTTCGACGTTTATGTACACTTATATTCGATATGAACAAAGAACCTTTGAGGTGAACTTTGACTACCTTTGAGGTACACGAGTTCCTGAGTGGATAACGCGAGTAGGCAAAAGTAACGTATAGTTTTCAATTATATGCCCATTTAAAAGTCGGGCCAGGTTTGTTTTGGTCACCAAAATTATTAGATACCTATTTAAATAGTCATTGAAATAATTTAGGATTTTTTTCAGAGATGGAATGAAAGGTACCGGAGAATGCAGCAGTCGCGCAAAAAAGTAAGTTCCACTATTTTGATTCAGTAAATTAATGTAGAATAAATCATTTTTTCATTTAATATTTCAAAATTATCAAACGCCGATTTTACACTGACCGAAATTTTTCCATTCTCGGTCGTTATAGATTTTTCCTGGCTCTTAGGTTATTTTGGGAGCATATTGCTGAAGCAGTGTTAGATTTATTAGTAGGACTTCTATCGCGTGGTATTTCTTATACAATTTTGACAGCCAATTTATTCCCTTAGAGAAGGAACATTCTGATAGCTACGCTCATGCATGCGTGTCAGACTCATAAGCTTTGTAGTTTCAGAGACTTTGTGACGGGTCAAATCTCTCTACGACTCTCTAAACTATTCATGTGTATGATTATTAGTATTTTTTATGAGATTCGGTTTTGTCATGTAAATATTTTGTTATTCCTACTTCACCAAGCTTCATAATCTTGTCCAAAAAACAAACTCAGCTAAACCAGACTTTTCTTCCATAATCTACGCGCTACATGCTAAACAAAGCAAAATTAAAATCAGAAACAAAACAAATGCCAAGTATCACCTCAAATATCTAGAGAAGATTGTCATTAACTGACCTCATAGCTCAGTTGGTAGTAACCCTGCTTTCTGCGAGGTCGTGGGTTCGATCCCACCCAAGACAAACATTTTGTGTGACGAACATGGAAGTTTATCTGTGTCTGGGCGTTAATATGTATTATATGACTGTATTTACAAAAAAAATATTATATCAGTTGTCTGGTTCCTATGATACAAGCTATGCTTAGCTTTGGGGCTAGATGGCGCTGTGTGAAATGTCCACCATTATTATTATTTCCAGGAATACCCTCCTTGGTGGTTACGAAGCAGCTGCTTACTTCATCTTCTCTCTAGTGTACCTCATCACGAGATCTGTGGCGGTGTCTCTCATAGCCTCACAAGTGAACACAGCTTCCGACGTCCCAGCGCCGGTGCTGTACGATGTACCTTCTCCTGTATATTGTGTCGAGGTAAGAAACTTAAGTAAATGACGTAGTACTCAGAATGAATCCAAGTGGCATTTCTTCAGTAAGACCGCGTACTGCTAAATTAATAAAATAATATAATAATAATAATATTTGGTGGCTAATTCACACAGCGCCATCTAGCCCCAAAGTTAGTTAAGCATAGCTTCATGGGAACCAGACAACTGATATAATACTTACATACTTTTTGTAAATACATACATACCTCTATAAAACATATCAACACCCACAGAACAAAGACCTATGTTCGTCACACAAATGTTTGTCCTGGGTGGAATCGAACCCACGTCCTACAGCGCAGAAGTCAGGGTACTACCAACAGAACTGTGAGGCAGTCAAATTTTAAACTAGCTGTCTGTGTAATGCTCTGCGGGTGATTGACCTGAAATATTTTAATATTTATTTAGTTTACTTATTCTAGGTGCAGAGGTTTCTAGATCAAGTTAATGGAGACAACGTGGCTTTAAGCGGCCTGCAGTTCTTTTCGGTGACTAGAGGGTTGCTTCTAACGGTGAGAATAACGTTAATTGAAAATAAATAAGCTTAACACGTAAGAATATAAAACAGCCAATAAAGAGAACGGGGTGGCTTAGCAGTACAGATCCCGAGTTCTAATCAGGAGGTCGTTGGTTCGAAGATATAAGGGCATAGATAAGTTAATCGTTTGATAAAATATATATGTTAGATGTTGCGCCACGATAAAAAAACATCGATTGGAATTGGGCTTGTCCGATAAACATATATATATATTATTCGAATTATATATTAATATAAATTATTATATACTCGTATATTTCGTAGGCATGTAACTTTTTCTAATTCGTTCCTGTAATTTCACCGGCAACCACACCTTTCAAACCGGAACGCAGTAACGCAAATGCATTACTGCTTGGCGGCAGAAATGGGCATACTTCCCTGGACGAACTTGGCGAGAGTACTACTGCTCTTAAAACGTAACTGGTCTCTAACTCGTTTTGAATTTCATAACGTTATTTTTTTCTTTAGTTTATTTATTACTTACTTATTTCCAGGTTGCCGGGACAATTGTTACTTACGAGCTGGTGATGTTCCAGTTCAACTCACCATCGCCGTCTTTGAATTCTACAATACTATCCAATGTTTCTACTACAGTACCAACTAATTAACTTTTATTGGTTTTATAATCTTAATACCTTTCTATATAAATTATATTAAATTCCTTAGTATGCGTGTTACTTGAGAATGGGAAAGTTAAATTGTCATTTAGTAAGAGTTAGTAGAGTAACATTTTTAGGATAGTAATAATTGGAATAGATGCCCGGAGAATGTGAAAATCGGGGAAAATGAAATTGATTGAAAATGTTTAAAATTTTCTATCTATCTACTTTGAAATATATATTACAAATGTTTAATTGTGACTTTGGGACGTAGTAGGTAGCTCCGTGATTATATGGGTAGTCCTGCTTGCCAACCAACGTATCCTGGGTTCACTTCCCAGTATTGTCAAGAGTTTGTGGGAGAGCTTACAGATTTCTACTCTACTGAGTACCGAACTAATCATATCTTGTACTTTGGGAACCAGACAACTGATAGACTACATATATATTTTTGTAAATACTTACATAATATGTAAGTATTTACAAAAAAGTGTATAATGTAGTCCAGACACAGAACAACGTCTATATTCGTCTCCATATTCGTGACACAAATGTTTGCCCAACGGGGGAATCGAACCCACGACCGATTGCAGAAGGCAGATTTCCTACCAACTGAGCTGTGAGGCCTGTCTTAATTAATGAAGTAATCATTCGCTTAATAACATTTTTGAGTAAGACCTCTTGTTGTTAGGAAATGGTCAAATAATCATCCCAATTAATATCCAGTTTGAACCACTTAGCCTATCACAAATTTGTTTTTAAAATATTCTTTCGTTTGAAATTATAAAATTATTATTCGATTCCATTACAGGTTTTCATTTGAAATAAAATCAAATTCAATTAGTTTACTGGAAAATTGGACTCATTTACACTTGAATCACTACGTTTATTTTAAAAACATTTCAAACCTTCGAGTGATTGGTTTTTATGATCTTTAATTTACTGTAATAGTTAGATATATTTTGTTGAATTTGAAACGTTCAAAAACATCAATCAATCTGGATGATTGATTTTAATTTTCCATTTAAGTTAAATTAGTAAAGTGGTAGTCTGAACTAATATTATAATGACGTAAAGTTTGTTTGTAAGTTTGGGTTTGGGTGTAGGAAGTAATTAGTATAAGCACAGATGTGTGTTTGTGTGACACGGGGAACATTAGTTATATGAGTTATTAGTGTGAGTGCTAGTTATTTAGAAATTTGACCAGATCTAGCCAGTCTATACAAATAAATAAAATTGGAGTGTATGTTTGTAATATTAAAATAACTGCTTTTTACTAAGTGCATATAAATGTATACACGGTACATATATCAAAAGATTTTTTTTTTACACCTGTCTGTCTGTCTGTTTGTTCCGGCTAATCTCTGAAATGGCTGGACCGATTTTGACGGGACTTTCACTGGTAGATAGCTGATGTAACAAGGAGTAACTACTTTTCCGAGGGGTAAAATAGGGGTGCGTGATAAAACCGAATTCCACACGGACAAAGTCGCGGGCAACAGCTAGTAAGTAATATATTGAAAGGAACTTATTATAAAATATAAAAAACTTTAATTAATTTGTGACAAAATTATATTTTTTTTCTTGAAATTTATTTTTCATTATTTTCTTATATTCAATCACTACTCTAAACAGAAAATGGATTGAGAAGGTACAATGAAACGGGGGAATCAATTTAATGATGTTTCTTATAAAGCTACATCTACACACATCACGATAATATTACAAGGGGAAGTTCTTTAAAAAATACTTCATTTCCTGAACAATATATAATATATAATAATTCTTATGAAAAGATAATTTAAAATTCGCCTGATTGTGTGGTCTTACATTTTATACCTTGCCGTTCTTGGTTTTTCTTGTTGTGTCTTACTGGGTGACAATGGGATAATAGGTTGCACTGTCCACTAATTGTGTCTAAATGTCCTTTTTAAAATTAACATAACTGAACTATATTTAAAAACAAAACGATACCTATGAGGCAGTATAACATATGACAAGTTTTATTGGTCGCTGTATTTGCATTTGAAAGGTATAGCTGGTGAAATGTCATGCACCAGATATTCCTCAATTCCGTCTCAATGTTACGATGCTTGGGTTTTCCCATACCTGTGTCGGAAAGGACACAAGTCATTTCAACTGCATTTCTTACAGGCAGAGGTTACCGCTTGATACAATTATTACTATACTTTAGCACGTAAAAAATCAAATAAAAATAATTATCGTTATGTCATTGAAAGTCTCGCTTCTGGCCGAATGTTGAGTCTAAACAAAGCTTTATCTGGAAGGAAACCAGTTCTGGAATCCAATATAAGAGTTTCTCGTATTTGGAATGTAATATCTTTTTTTGCCTGTTTTGATGAATTTTGACTGAAGGAGACTTGAAGGTGAAACTATGAAGCTTTTATCATCACAATTTATGTAAAACTCAGTAAATTTTATTTTATATACTGTTATTGAACCAAAAATTCGAAGACATATGTCATATGCACGTAAAGAGCTTCTGATGCGTACTTAAAATCCTATCTCCGAACCAGTGAATAAACAGTAGTAATAGTGATAGTACGATTCTCATAGTCGAGACAATTGCCATTTTATAATCAAAAGACATGTCAGTCGTATGTCAGAAGAACTGTAGGTGAAGACCATCTGGGATTGTCTTCCAACACATAGACAAATGTGGACGGTAACGATGTTAGAACATGTTATATAAATCCGCAACAGAGTTTAATCGAGAGATATCCTACTATTATAAACGTGAAGGTTTGTATGGACGTTTGTTACTCTTTCACGCTCAAATGGCTTAATGGATTTGGACGAAATTTGGTACTATGATAGCTTATATCCTGCATTAACATATAGGCTACTTTGAACTCGGAAAAATGCAGTGTTACCGTGGGTTTACTTATTCACCGCGGGTAACACCGCGGGCCGTAGCTAGTTTTGTTATAAAACTATTTGCAGATTGTTCTCCTGCTTATCTCGATTTTTGCGTCACGATTAGTTAGCCCAAACACATACTCGAACATCACAATCACTCGAATAAGATTCGTACCGTTTTCATAACGTTTCTCCGAATCATGATCCAAGTATTAAATTTCAGATCGTTATACATGCACCGTTGGACGGTTTAATGGCGACTGCTTGTTACTCATTGAACTTTCAGTGAACTCTCATTTTTATCGTGAAAATTATGAACTCATCTGCTTTCTCAGAAAAACCCTGTTAAAAATATGAAGTTTTTATTTTATAACTTGACAGGATTATATGTGTAATAACTCTTTCTTCATGAAGGCTTATTCATAACATTGTGATGTACAATTTTGCAAACACTATTTTCAGTATAATTTAGTAGGCCTTGAAGTGACTGTAAGCACAGGTTATAATAATCTATGATCGAATTTAGGCAACATACGATGCCAGGAGATTATTTATGTGTATAGTAGGTATATGGAAGGAGTTATTTCTTGTTATAAATGACACAAAAATAAAAATAAATATTACATATTTTATGCAATAATCTTATGATACTATTGACTTGATACAAAATTTACAAAACAAACTTCTTTGAGAAAACAGCTTGTAATCATTAAATTAGTAACTATTACTACTATACTACGTACTACTACTACTACTAATACTACTACAGTATCTAGGTATAAATAAATGCTTTACATTCTCTGTGCCTTTGTTCAGGTGAGCCTTTTAATGGTGCCGTATTTTTTGAATAGATAATTTTTAAAAAGCGATATTTATGATTATTATACAATTACATACGGCGGACAAATCTGAATTCAAAGATACAATTTCAATCCACAGATACAGCGTTTATATTAAAAAAATCTGAAGATAATAGGGTGATGTCCGATCTAAAATCGAGTAACTGACTCGGTTTCAGTGATTATATTAGCAGTAGACTAGTTGACCTGATAATGATGAGTCCTATTTTAGGAATATTGTATCCAGGATATTTTATGTGACATCATGATAGCGACTCTGGGAAACCGTAATTTGTTTATACATAGTCACTTATTAAACTGCAGCAATACTAGTTCGTATGTAACGATCGTGCCGAGTAACTGAAAGTAAAAGATATATTATTATTTATTCGACTGGCTCAGTTGGTAGTAACCCTGCCTTCTATGCTGTAGGCCGTGGGTTCGATTCCCACCCAGGACAAATATTTGTGTAACGAATATAGATGTTTGTTCTGTCTCTGGGTGTCAATATGTATTATATGTATTTATTTACAAAAAAAAGTATATAAGTAATTATATCAGTTATCTGTTTCCCATGATACAAGCTATGCTTAGCTTACTTTGGGGCTAGATGGCGCTGTGTGAAATTCCCACCAATATTTATTTATTTATTCATTATTCATTCTATATATGAATTACCATACTATATACGAGTTTAATATCTCAGTATATATCTGTAAATACTTCTAAGTATCGGCGTATCACTCTGATTACATTATTTGAAAATATTATTAAAGATACTATATTAAATAGGCACTTAATATTGAGCATACAGGAAATATTAAACAAAATATACAGTTGGGGATACATTAGATGCTTGTACGGCAGATCAAGTACCAACTCACCGTTAATATCATAGTTCGTGTTACGTAGAAGAAATCTAGTCCACTCAACGCTACTTTGATGTTGATTATTTGAGATATAAATCTTTTCACCTGAAAATATATACATTATATTTTTTATTTTTATTTATCACTCAAGAAACTCAGTTACCCTTTTTATCTGAGTAAATATCTAGAAGAGTTTAAGTGGCTCCTAATTAGATTTTTATTCGGGAAAAGGACGGAATTTTTCATTTTCTTGGCGAATACCCAAGTAATGACAAAATTTAATGATGCTAGGAAATTTTCATCATTCTTTTAATTAGATTCTTTACTCAGTTGGCTATATAATCTATTTTTTGTCTAACCCATCTGAAAATGTCTGAAATTTGAAAATCTGAAAAATGTTGTGGAAATGAATAAGACTAAGGAATAAGATTAGGGTTTGAATAGAACCTTGAAATGAATAGTTCTGCAGAAACGAATGTATATCAATGTGTTCCAATTTGAAGGGGGTGTTGGAACATAACATGGGCAATAAAATGCAAGTAAGTCGTCCCGGCCCCAAGTTATGGAGAACCAAAGTAGTATTCCTTGGGCAGAGGTTACTGTGTAAAATTCGGTGGGTCATCCGCTCGTTGAGAGCTTTCCGTTCTCAACAAAAGCTCTCGCAAAAGCTGTCATGCCCATCTGCGGCCAGAGCTACGATATTTATTCGAAAAAATATCATTCCGTAAAATATTTACCTCAATATCAAACTTCTCACTCGGCAGCCCATACAAATAAACCAGTGGTATAATCGAGTTGGTGTGTATTCTGGCACCCAGAAGCAAAACGAGCATAGTTCGAAGCACGATGAAGGAAAAGGAGTAGGTAAAGTAGATTGTATGCTCGATTCCGTGGTGAGCACTGTCAACATATTTTCGAAGGGGTTTTTAAAATAGGTTTTTAACACAATAGATCTTATAAACTAAAGAGAAGATTGAGACACAGAGTATTTATTTAGCTACATGTATTTTACTAGCATTTTATTTAATACTCACGCGTAAGTACGAAAATAATTGTTGTCGTCATATGAATTATTCTGGCAAACGATGAAGTGGCCAGTTTGAGATTTACTGAAAATAAAATATTCAAAATTAAGCAAAAAAAACTTCGAAAAAGATCGATGCCATAGACTGACTTAGGCACAGCGATAACCTTCATTGTCTGCGAGTCAAATCAAGATGCTACTGTAGTTATTAAAACAGGGTAACAACCCAGAAAATGAATCTAGCCTCTTTCGCATTAGAACTCAATTTCGGAACCCTGAGGGGTCAATTTCCAAAATTCCTATTTTACTTTATGCTTACGCCCTATATATATATAGACTTGAAATTTTAAAATGTTTTTCCTCAGAAAAACATTTTAAAATTTCAAGTCTATAGGACCAGCAGTTTAGTTTCAACCTAGTCTATCAGTCTTTCAAAAAATCAGGAGTTCCGTTAACAAAACGTTCTGTATCAATTTGATACTGAAATTTATATTAACTGCTCTGACTTTATAATATTTTGATGATGATTTATTAATTATAGAGACTTAATGACTAACAGTGTGGCCTAAGTACTTCTTACTGTGAACAAATTAGCTAGAGAAGTGAATAAAAAAAAAGGGGTTTGTTAATAATATAAATCTAGTTCCTGTTTGCAATCAAACCGTTAGCTTATGAGTCCGTGCGACGTCGGATAATACAGGCTGATGATAGTGATGCTATATAAAAAGCGTATTAACTTACTTCAAGCTGTTAAATAGTTGAGTACAGATCCAGTAGAGATTGCTGCCGAACGATATCAAGATGTAGATACCGGCTTGCTTGTTCACAAGTTTCACTAGATGCACGATTTTAAGATATTGCAAACGGAATTCCAATGCTGAAAAATGTTCCTGTGGAAAGTATTTAATTAATTCATGGCTTCCGAAATACAGTTTTTAACTAGTTCGGGAGCCAAAGGCTTCAAACAAATTGATTGTACATTGATCAAAACAACAAAGATACTACTAAAAAAAAAACTATTATGTATACTCACTTTTTAAGTACTGTAATAAAATACTGAGTGCAGTTAAGCTCTATAATTGTTCAAGTATTAGAAGGTGGGTCAGGAAAAAAGTACTCAGAATAACAATATTGTAAGCAATATTGTAAACGATAACAATGTAGTTTTCTATTACTAAATCTTTATTTTTGAAGATCATAAAAACAATTGAATTTGTTTTTTTTATTACGGTTAATGTTTTTTTTTAATGGGTATTTTATTTCTAAAACGTAGCATATTCACATGCGTAAGGTATGTATCAGTTATATACATATTCTGACCTCACAGCTCAGTTAGCTAACTCGGCCGTCTGCGCGGTCTTGGGTTCAAATCCCACCCAGGACAAACATTTGTGTGACGAATATAAATGTCTGTTCTGTGTCTGGGTGTTAATATATATTATATGTATGTATTTACAAAAAAGTATGTATATGTATTCTATCAGTTGTCTGGTTCCCATATTATAAGCTATGCTTAGTTTGGGGCTAGGTGGCGCTGTGTGAATTGTCCACCAATATTATTAATATTATTATTATACTTAGCTTAGGAGTTAGATGGTGTTGTTTTTACACATGCGACAGTAAATTAATGGTTATATATTAATCTGCCCGCTCTTATCACTTTAAATGTGATAACTAAACTATGAGCTACCCATATCACGTTGTTTTAAATGTACTAACTTGAGTTACAGCTCTTCTGAGTATATCATTATGCACAATTATGTGCTCGGTGAGATAAATACTTATGACCATTATGAACAAGTCGTTGAAACTCCATATAAATGTCGACTGTATGTTAAATATCTGAAAAAATGAAACAAATGCTGACAACAAACTTAAAATAATTTTAGGTTCACGAATTTATTTATTTCTCTTTTAATGAAATACTACATACACAGTGTGAAACTAAAAATATCTAACTAATACAGTCAAAGAGGCATCCATGACTGAGCTATGAGGCCAGTCATGTTTGTTCAAAAAATATTTCAAAATTGAATACAAACCTCACTCAGTATCGCTTTCCAAATTGTATAGTCAGTGTAAGCGAAAATCCAAGGTACAGTGAATCGGTACAGCGTTTCGAAAATGTTGGTTGACGTCGCACAGGTACGGGCCACAGTTAAACCATACAGGGTAGACAGAAGATGCTCAACTGCAAAAATAAAATAAAAATATTCGATGTTTTTGAAATCTATTTAGTAAACTGCCTGACTGATTCACACAGATAACAGCGTAAACTATTGTTTCTGTGGAAGTATAACATTTTTAATTGGATTGCCATAATAATATGTACATGAGGTCTAAAATAGAATTATCAAATTCATAACGGTGAATGTTATAATACCTAGCGCTTATTATTTCTAAGTAAAACATGAAAATCGAATCGCAAAACATAAGTAATGAATATTGTATTCGTCAGTTACAAATAAAATTACAAAAACGCCACTAACTTAAGATATGATAAACGAAACGATACATTTTTCATTCCCTTTTTTATACTAAGTACGCCTTTCTAAAGCGGTTCATAGAATACACCTAACTTCCGATTTTCATAGGTACATAAAATAGTATGAAAACTTGTCAGAACGATTATTTCAGCCCTCAGACATCGCGTGAACATCATAGAGGACACAACGGATATACTTCTTGGACATTTGGAGAACACATATTATTCGATTTAATTAGCGGCTTTTGTTTGACAGAATCATAAAGTTTTACCGCAGAATTTATCGAACAAATTTGATTATTTACCAGGCGCTCTACACGCCTTGCCTGCTGTGTGCTGTGGTGGTCTTACAACAGGACAGCCTGTTCTCAAATAATGAGGCAAAATACAATTTTACGTTCCTCTGCACACCCCAAGTAACAAACGTTTCCAATCTTCTTTGTATCTGCTTATCCAATTTGCGTATACGTTGACGACACAGAACACCTGTGTCCTTCAATTTTCCTGTTTTTTTATAATGTAATCTCCTATGATTTTGTAAAAATATCAAGCTAGTCACTGACAGATTTATATTATCAGTTGAAATCTGTTAAATGAATACTTAGACATATATATAGATTCTTTCTTGTACAAGTTGCATGCCCATAAAACAGTACATAAATTAAGCAAAGATAATTTCGTTACAGTGAAATAATATATATATCAACGCAACCTCTTTTTCAAAATATATTTATTTATATATTCATTTCTAATTGATATTGAAAATATAATGAAGTTTATAAACTCCAAAACCAGTACCAGATCAAATTAAAACTGGCACATCTAAGTGTATACAAGTATAATGAAAAAGTATACATTCATCCATTTTACCTTATCATTAAAACTGTTTTTCTAAATAGTTTTGGGGGTTTTCACCCCAAAAGTAGCACGTCACCGCCACCGTGGAACCACGCCAGGTTTGTACTAAGCAACCGCTGTGCCCACACTTACCTACAGCAGCAACCAAAATGAGGACCATTGTGATATTGCAAATCTTTGTGACATTTCTTGTAAAAGGGGGCAGAGCAGTTTCAATTGCTTCAACGTCCTTGATAACCTTGGGCCAGGACCGTCCGATGTTCACCAGAATCAAAGAGGACATCAGACTTGAAGTGTAGAAGATGAAGTTTGCTGGAAAATATAAAGAATGTAGGGATTCCACTGCTAAATCTATTCCTTCTGCCGAGCTTTTGTTGTTTTTGGTTTAGTTTATAATACATTATTTTGTTTATAATGTAATTTATAATATGAGTGTTGAGATGGAAGGGAAGAAGAAGGATGGATTGTAAGAGGGCTGATATAATGAACGACTGACTGAGGAAGGGGGTGTAGAAAGACGTACTACGCTGATCTCAATTTCATTACGAAAGGGGCAAGATCATAAATATCAACTTATGAAACATACTTCTTTATCTTTTTCTCGTAGTAAGTAGTAGGAAGAAATATACAGTGCAGAATGTAGGTACACGTGTTTTGAAATACTTACTGATATTCGTTAATGAGATGTCTTTCATAAGAAGCCAGTTAAAAGACATAGCAAACATGTAAAATTGTCCCATTAGTGTAATCAAGTAAATTACGGTGTATGGAGAATAAAGAGTGAATCTGCAAAAAAATACTACTTTATTTTCATAATAAATGGGTAAAAATCTTGATGGGATTTTGCTCGCTTCACTAGCTTTTTCATCAGTGTACAACAGATTTAATCCAAAAAATAAGTATATCCTTACTTACAATAATACTCTTTGGGCTCATATGAGTGTCATAATGAACTTTTATACATGCACCGCACATAGAACACAACATAGAACGCAATCTTTATAAAAAATAAAATTGTGAAAATGTCACTGAACTAGCCATAACAAGCAATACAACTTGAGTCCTTCCCTACCTAAGTACTAGAAAACCCAACTCACATTGTACGCACCCGCAACTCTGAGACGAGAAAGTGAAATTTCAAGTGTCTGTAATTTCACCGGCATCCACAACGTTCAAACCGGTACACAGTAACGCGAATGCATTGCTGCTTTGCGACTGATATGGGTGTGGTGACAGTACTTCCATGGACGCACTTAGCAAAAGTTGAACTGTATCCTACCTCAGTTTGCAGCTAGAAGAATTTAGAAGTCCCGAAAGTGGGAGCAATCCGATGGCCCTACTACACATTAGTGTCCTCCGCATGGCAGAGTGGAGGCCACCCGCATTATCCTTCGCCACGTGAAGCCTTCTTTCCAGAGCTTTCGGTCGGAAGTCCAGCCTTACTTTAACCATTATCTCACTGACTACTGGTAATTTCTTTGGCTTAAGTTTTTCTTGGCTATATCACTGAAGGAAATTATTAGCTGAGGTATTCGTGGGAAAATAATGGTGGTGATGCGCTCACCAGCTGCCGCGTCTGTTTCCTCCAAAACCTACAATATAAAAAGTGACTAACATAGTCTTCTAAAATAATAAGTGTGAAATTATGGTATTTGATAATACTGCATTGAAAAAATATTAACAGAGTACACTAAAACACTCTGAAATAAATTGCAACAGATTTTTGTCACCTAGTTTCCACCTGGTTTTGGCCCTTAATAGCTACTGTTAAATTATTAGCTATCACTAGTTAAGAAATTTAATGGATTATTTTGTGCCTTAGAGAGGCTCCTTATAATGCCGTAAAAGTTGAGTTTTTTACAGCTCAAACCTGTTTATTTTTCTCTTAAACAATATATGGAATTTAAAAAAAAAATTCATGGTCATTAAATAATAATATTATATCGCAAAATTGTATCCGCTTTTCACTCCTAATTTAATCAATTAAAATTATTTATGGAATTACCAGAATAGTTCTAACTGGGGCAGTATATCACTTAACAGTTTCAAAGTTGTAATAGGTATCAAAATATATCACGGTATAAGTATAACCCAACTTAAGGCTGATTCACACAAAAGCGTCATTCTCGCGAGAAATCAGGAGACAAATTGTTGCCTATGTGTTAGGGTTTCGCCGCTCGTAGGTAACTGTTGCTTCCTAAACTCTTGACAGGAATGAATAAATAAGAAACTATCTCATCAGCGATTTATAAGTTAATCAGTATTTAGTCATTCTCTTTAACAAGTAATTTTGTTTTCAGACGAAACAGACAAAACACTATAAGCTGAGCAATCGTTAAGTAAAGTCACAATCAATAATAGTATTAAATATTGGTGGATATTTCATACAGCGCCCTCTAGCCCCAATGTAAGCTATGCATAGCTTGTGTCATGGTGATATAATACACTGATATAATACTTAAATACATTTATTTTGTAAATAAATACATATCAACACCCAGACACAATTATAACCGTTAAAAGCAAATTTTGATAACCATAATTGAAAGGAGTAATGGAATCCGATATTTCATACAATTTTCTTTCCCGCACCATTCGAGAAACTCCGTGTCTGAACAGGCTTTACCGATAATATTATGTCAGCCAACAACATAAGTTCTTGCTAGTGATAATATTTGGATAACTTTGAAAATAAAGCTTTAGTGGTTGAAGTTGTTTGGGTATAGCGACAGTGGGTCAAGCTCAAATTAATAGTTTATGGATTAAGGAGCTTTGGTTGTTTCCAAAAACTCACTGATTCATAAATTATTACAATACATATTGTTGGACATTTCACACAGCGCCATCTAGCCGAACAAAAAAGTTTGGGCTTGTCAGTGAAAATCCTAATAAAATTGTAATCCTATAAAAATTAAATTTGAACTAATTTTATTATTCTTAATTAAAATATTATTGTAGCTAAATAACATAAACATTTAACAATCGAGAAAATTTTAGATATAAAATGAAACTCAGAGTAATTTAAAGTAAATTTCTTCGTTACTAATAAATATCGAAGTACCTACCTAAGTACCTATCTAAAAATGTAGATACTGCCTCTGAAATAAAACCTTCACAGGTCGATATAAAAAACTCCCTAAGAAAACATACATTCTCGGTTAGATTAGGTGCCAAGCGCTGTCGTTCGCAATTTATTCCTTTCATCCCGAGAATTTTGTAGCTTATCTCACAGATGCTTGCACGTGTACGGATTTTAACAAAATAGGTTCGTAATACTTTACACAAACATGCCTTGATTTAACATATAATTTATTTTCTGGGAGCACGGAAACCAATTTTCACAATGATCTTTTTTGTATTATATCCAAGCCGTTGAACGCCTTGTTGAGACAAAATGAAGGGGTAAAGTTTAGAAATAACTCTCCAAAAAAACGATATTTATAGAGCATTGTTTTCATTACGGAAAAGCTAGTCTTATATTGCCCATATCACCATATATTTCAACCATCTATAAATTTTAAGTAGTTTATTTTTGGGTGTTTACTGTGGAAAGGTGGAGAAAAGGTCGATGGTAAAGCTATTATAGATATTATGGGGAATTCCGGGCTATTGCTGTTGAAAACTAAATCGTCTGGTTATTTGGCTGTTGCAATGAGACTCAGCATCTGCCAGTTCTGTCTCACAAGAAATGTTTAAGGCAGTTGGTGACATGCCACCTTCATAACTCCCCGATGAGTGCCGCCAGGGAGAGGCAGCGTGCGGGGAATATTATATTTTTACTATTATTATTAGGTACCACACCACACCTGGTAATCTGCCGCCAAGCAGTGATGCACTCGTGTTGCCGTGTTCCGGTGGAAGGGAATGGGTGCCGGCGAAATTGCAGGCGCGTGATACGTAACATTCACGTTTGGAGGTGACGGACGCAACTCAGGGCAACTTGAGTCATCTCGTACTATGGAGAGGACTTGAGTGGTATTGCTGTTGTCTATGGGCGGCGGTTACCACTTAATATCAGGTCAGCCGTCAGCTCGTTTCGTCACTTCAATGACATAAAAAAAGGTAGACAGATCTCAGTAAAAACAAATGAAAAGTGTATAGATATAATTTATTAATCAGTGATGATTCTTTCTTCCCGCTATAGCTCAATATCCAAGGTATGCAATTAAAATCGTTTAGAACTCACGGACTGAATATTCCAAACATAAATTTTAATAATTTTCATTAGGTACATTCAAGAACGAGAAGACAATGTCTCCATTTTGTAAATAATCTGGCCGGATAGAGGCTTATTCAAATTCTACAACAATGGTAATCTGGCTCGCCACATTTTGTCTGTTCAAATTTTATACAAACTCTGGCTTTATTTCGTGTTATCAAAGTTGACATTTAATTAGCAGGATTGTAAGAAAAACCCGTGATAGGTATTGTCAATATTGTTAAATGTTTGTTATAAATACAAAAGGCGGAAAAAAGAATATCAAACAGGCACCCTTATTAAACGCAATATAATTAGTACCAAATTCATCAGGGGAAGTAGTGCTACCATTAAACATACACACACACACACACACACATACACACACACACACACAAACACACACAGCACACACATACACACACAAACACAAACACACACACACACACACAAACACAAACACACACACACACACACCTACGCACATTCATACATATATCAGAAAGACTAAAACTTCTGCGGTTCAGTCGGGTATGATGTAATAAAATGTACCTACGGTGATTGCGGAGCTAAAGGCTGTGCCGCTCGACAGAAGAGGTTTCGAGTATTATTCAGCTTTCAAGGAAGTGCTCGTTTTACAAAAGCGCCTACGTCCAGAGGACCTTCTGAAGCATACATTTTTGTAGTGTCTCTTGAACGACATCCGGTGTACGTGAAAATGTCACAATTTTCGAGAAAGAGGGACTGGTACTTTACGAATTATAATGACAAGTTCCGGAGCTCCAGAGCATTTTGTTCGAAAATATTCTTGGAATGTGGGGAACAATTTATTTGATAACTAACTTCCGTCCGTGTCGTCGCTTTTAACGCCCGTACGTACGCCCACGCCCACGCCCACGACCACATTATCGCTTACGCCCACGCCTCCACCCATGCCCACTCCGACGACTTTCTCAAATCAACGTCTACTTCTTCGGTCGCAATTATCGGCGAAGTCTTCCAGCCGTAAATGCTATCCGAGCGAAGCTGTGGCTGAGGTAATTTTCATCAGTATACATATTATAAAATTTACAAGTATAGAGCCATGTATAGCTAGACTACAGAAATGAGGGGTCTCTTCTAATACAGGTATATTAAGAGCAGTAGAACTCTCGCCAAGTTCGTCCGGGGAAGTACTGCCACCATGCCCATTTCTGCTGCCAAGCAGTAACGCGTTCGCGTTACTGTGTTCCGGTTTGAAAGGTGTGGTTCCCGGTGAAATTACAGGCATAAGAGACATTCCACCTACACGTCTCAGGGTTACGGGCGCATACGATGCGACTTGGGTCTTGTCGTACCTAGTAAGGGAGGACCCAAGTCGCGACGGTTGTTATGGGCAGAGGTTATCACTTAACACCAGGTGGGCCGTCGGCTCGTTTAGTAACTGTATCACATAAAAAAAAAACATCAGAAGAGTTACCAACTCATCATAGCGACAACATTGTAATTTAAATAAATAACTTGTCATGTTTTTTGTTACATATGGCAACACGGCCGTTAGTGAGCACAAAGGTAACCATTCGGTTGGATCAAATATTTCGAACACGGTCGGTTCAGCCGGGATCGTATAAATCTCTTAATAGCCCCAGTTATTATACTGACCCAGTTGATGAGCTGATATTGATCAATGTTCATAGACAGGATTAACAAGTTCAGCGCGGGGCATCAGTTGCAAGACTTTCAAACAGCGGGTAAGAGGTTATATCTGTTATGTAGGAGATCCATTAGTGTGATAGATAAACATTACTGCAAGTATAGACTTAGACTCAATAATTCATGGTTATTTTAGTACATTAAAACGATGATTATCTAAAATAATAAATGCCATATGCCATGCCCATTTCTGCCGCCAAGCAGTAACGCGTTAGTTATTCAAAGATAAGTTATAAAACCTATTATGTAGTACATCTAAAACCAAAATAAAAAAGTATAGACAACACTGATTTATACTTAAGTAAGTATATAAATAACATCGAAGAACGTTATGGTAAAAGCTAAGAAATCAAAATAATATTATATTAGATGCAAAAAAAGTATTCCGATACCGGGAATCGAACCCGAGCCTCCTGGGTGAGAGCCAGGTATCCTAGCCACTAGACCATATCGGATATTGATAATGAGCTAAATTTACGTATTTTGTATAAGAGAATACATTTTATATTCAGTTGTCATATAACAAAATGTACTCAGTTACTGATGTCACAAACCATACATTTATTTAATGTTTGCATTTTTTTTGTATCTTTTATATGTATATGGACTGGTATTCGCCCAAGTGTATGAAATTTGATTCGACAATTATTATTGAAAATCTGAGAAAATATTTACAAACTACTAATGTATTTGAAAAAGGTTGTTCTGCATTTTTTTTTTATTGATTATATTTTATATGATAAAGCTCGTCAATAGATAGAACACAAAAAAAGTAATTTCAAACCAGAAGAGAAAAAGCTACTGACTCTCTTATTTATTTATTCATTTCAGATACCCACAAAACTTTTTTGTCTTGCAAGTTCCGAATTTAGTAAAACGATCTAAGAAGTTAAAGGCATTTCGCTTCGCTTTCATGCGCTCACTCTCATTTTTTTCTGTTATATTATCCCTTAAAATACGCACGAGATATTCCATTACATGAATAAATTAACACAACAAAACTCTCAAAGCTATTAAGAGGGTAGGCAGCCAGGTCATTATCTCTTCATTGCCATCGATATAACTTTGAAATTCGGCCACTGTGGAACAGCTTAACGTTGATTATGTTAATCGCAGTCTGCCGCTTCTGTTAGGCGACATACTCACTTGAAAACTGGCAGACAATGTGCACACACGACCGCCCGAAAATTCGTTCAAAAGCTTCGTATCTTCGGCCTCTACTGGACAAAGGCCTATTCCATCAAGCGCCACTGAGTTTTAACTCGGTTCGCCAATTTCTGCCAGCCACCATCCGCAAGATATCACTCCACCTAGAGAGGGTACTCTACGCTACCCTACGCTAAGCTGGTCAATCCGTAGTGATTGTTTGGAACTACGCCATATCAAACGAAGTGTCTCTCAGTAATAGATGCTTTACTCCATAACAATGAAAATTAACATAGCAACAGCAAATTCATCGAATGTATCCTAGCCTAATTCTTGTTTTAAAAACAACAAAATGTGACATATAAAAAATTACGACAAATTCTCCAACTGATTTTGTACTAATCTCTGTATCTTATTATTAAATATATCGCATATTACTAGTAGTATACTATACTATACTAGTAGTACTAGCATATAGCGGATTTATCTTATACTATTTAGAGATAAGAGAAGAACTGGCTGGAATTACAACATAGTTATGAGAAGTGAGAATCAGCTTTGTCCGCCATCAAAACTTTGTTTCTTAACGTACTCGTTTGTTGAGTAACTTCATAGTTTAGATTGAAAATTTGTATATATTTGTTATATGTAACTGTATTTGCGACATAATTTATTTCTGCAATAAACTGTTCAAATATAAAAGTCAATTTTCACCTTTAGAATATTAGCAAAGTCACGTTCTTCGTCTTTTAAGACCGTGTGTCACGTGTTTTACTTTCAAAATGTAATGCAAATACAGTTGAAACTTTGCCCATGATGAATGACGAGATCTGATTTCATTGTCAAATTAATTGATCGAGAACATTTTGTTCTGAATTTGTGTTTCAAACGTAAATTCCCCGAATTCGGTCAATACGGGCTTGAGACAGACACTGAGTCAAATTCCTTAACTAAATGATTAAAGAGAAATAAAGATTAAATTGTTGAACAGCCTCAGTACATTAAAGTAATCCGAAACCACAATCGGTATTTTATAAGTGCGGGTTGATGCAACAATTGATTACGCTGAATTGAAAGCTGCGAGTCATTAAAAAAAAGTGTTATCACTGCGGGAACAACAAGTAAGTTAGAATATATATGACATGACATGTAACAGGAGACATGACATGGCAGGAGATGGTAAAAAAAGTATTTATTTGTCCTGTAAAGCATTAGTTTAAATAGACTTTTGTTATATACCATATGAGGCTTTTTTTATCAAAATGTTCGCATTGATGGATGAATCATAGCATGCATTAAAACTGCATCCAATGTTATTACAATGCCGAAATCAACTTAAACACAACTTAAATAGCATAATAGCTTAATATACCTTCGATTTAATGTCGAGTCTTGGCTTTGTGTGATTACGCCCATGCCTTTTTTTTGTATTTTTTTTATGCCACCTGCCAAACATCCCTGTAACATTCCCATCAATGAAGACCAGTAAATTTCTTTACTTTAATATATTTGTATTATCTCTTGTGTACTCTGTATAAAAAATACTTTTTTCATTATAGTTTAATGGACTTAGGTTAGTTTTTTTTTATCAAAAATTGTCGTAAAAGTGTCACCACAATCAAGGCTATTTTTTATGATTGTCGTAAAATATTTATTACCTATTTTCGGTTGCCCAGCGATAGTATTCAGGCAACATTAATTTCATATTTATACGTAAGGTTTTATTATAAGAGGGTTGATAGTTTTGGTGACATAATATAGAAAAAAATGAAATTAATTATTTTATATTCCTCGGACACGCATCCGCAACTAAGGCCTCACAGCTCAGTTGGTAGTACCTCTGTCTTCTGCGATGTAGGTCGTGGGTTCGATTCCCAACCAGCACAAATATTTGTGTGATGAATATAGATGTTTTTTTTTGTGTCTGGGTGTTAATTTGTATTTAATAATATTAATAATATTTAATAATAATATGTTTTGCCCACATCTACGATGTCGGTTCTTACGTAGATTTAGTTTGAAAATGTTGTTTGAATTTTATAGCGCTCCGTAGCCAGGTGGAATATGTTCAGTTGCAGGTATTTCTCACACTTCAAAGGCAAATGCACTTGTTTATTTTTGTTGCAGTGAAACCGCCGCCACATTGCCTCCCTGAGACACAAGTATCATGTACCTAGTATTTCACTGACTCTCACGTTTTGCAAACTCAAATTATTCGTACCGGAACACACTTAGGGGTAGAAATTTATGTCACTTGTTGTTTATTTCGGTACAAGGTTATTGTTACAATTTAAGTTTTAAAATTTTATATCATAGGAAAATAAGAAAGCCTGGGGGCCTAAGGGAAATAAATATTATAATCGCCTATGAGCCCTAGTAGTTCCATCTCTCGATTCATGAGTAAAATTTTAGCGTTAAGCGCCATCTGTTGAGTTTGCACGGAACGAGCGGGTTCTGGTTTCTGAAAACTATTACAGAGAAAATGGACTCTCAAAGGTTACAGATATTTTAGTTTTCAGTTGCATCGTTAGATAGAACTGTTTTCAAAATGTAATACGTTTGTTATTGTAATACATTTTTCCTGTAATAGTCTCAACTTCAATATTTTTTTATATGTATTATACTAGCTGCGCCCCGCAGTGTTACCTGCGGGAAATAAGTAAACCCACAGGGTTTTGCGCTAAGCAACAAATTTAGCCATTCATTTTTATTTATATATATTTCAAATAATCTTATTCCCAATCTCTTGTATGGAGTTTAAGTTATGTAACGTTTATTAACAGTAATTAAAGGATTAATTAAGGTTAGAACATTTTATTTTGAAAAATATCCAGTAAAAATTTCTCGTATTCCTCCGTTTTTACCGAATGAATGATTCTTACGTTAGCTTCGTCCTTTTCCACGAAATTATTAGTATTCAAACCTCTTTTCTCACCTGGAAACATAAAAAAAGATACATTAGCATGCTAAAAGTAATTTCGTATTTTAAAGTCATTCGTAAAAAAGGACTCCTTTAGGGATTTCCTGTCTCTTCTTCCCCATGGAGGGTCGGATAGGGTTTGAACAGGCGTTAAACTTGCCGATAAGTACCTACCAATGCGTGACCTTATGTTTTGAATATTATTGAAGTTTCCAAGCCATTTCTTAGCGAATTCTATTGAAATAAAGTTTTTGACTTTTTTCACTCGTAACTAACTCTGTGGCATATCTTATTCGCCTACTTTCGCCACTAGAACTTTTCAAACTGGAACATAATAATGAAAATGCGTTACTGCTTGACAGCTGAAACAGGTATAGTGACAGTCCTTACCGGGACGAACTTGGAACAAGTTCTAGACCCTCATC
This sequence comes from Chesias legatella, assembly GCA_947359385.1. Lineage (NCBI taxonomy): Eukaryota > Metazoa > Arthropoda > Insecta > Lepidoptera > Geometridae > Chesias > Chesias legatella. Next base: position 2,695,643 of record OX375780.1, on the reverse strand, counting down.
AAGACGAACAACCAAGATGCTAAAATAGTCTTTATGTTATGAACACTATTTTTTGAATAGCCAAGCATGGCTTAAGAAGAGGTTCTTAGAGAGTTAGGAAGACTCCTCACCACAAATAACGATATCATTCTTCGAATATTTGTACTCCTCAACCAGGTCTTCTCTCAGGAACATGGCGATGGTAGCTGGATCCAGTGCACTCCACTTGTCCTCTTTCTGCATCGAGATCCTCTCGAATTTGTTCATGTGCCTCATGATGTCTGAAGGTATCGCCCCGAGCACGTTCTCCCGCCACTCCTATAAGCCAGAAAGACATTTTATCCGTTTTCAATCGTTTTACTATACTCATTTTGATGGTAAAATGTATCATTGCAGAGATATAAAAATATTTAATTTTTAATAAAAATATATATGTAACACAATAATATTAATAATTATTTTAAATATTTGATGATGAGTTGTACGTACAAGTATATGCAATATAATAAAAATAATATATATTTCATAACTACACAAAACACAAGATTCCTGGGATGTTCGCCTTCCTAACAAGCTTCTAAAAATGAAATTTCAAAAATTTCAAATATTCCGTGAAGTAAACCAACTTAACCAGCCATCTGTTACGAAACTTACTTTGGTAAATCCACAATACTGCTGGGCTTGGGAGAATGGTAACATGGTGACTTTGTCGGGAGTGGCGTTTTTCGCGACAATATGGTAAGCTTCTACATCCATATGCGCGTTGAACTCTGGAGTAGGATTCTCCGCATCTGAAAAGGATTCAAGGATGTTCCTAACATCAACACAATCTCCGCAAGCAACAACAAACATGGGAGTGGACGGAGCAAGATTTTACCCTCCATTAGGGGTTTTTTTCTGTTCTTCCCCATGGAGGGTCGGATAGGGTTTGAACAGGCATCAAACTTATCAATAAGTACGCGTGACCTTATGTTTTGAATAATATTGACGTTTCCAAGCCATTTCTTTATGAATTCTATGGAAATAAAAGCTTTGACTTTGACTTTGACTTTGAGGGACAGCGAGAATAAACTCATCTTAACACGATCTTAAACTGGTTGAGAAATGCTCAAATTTTCCTATGTTAAATATTAAATTCCTTCTATGCCACCATTTTGACATGCATAGCGCAAAATGATTCAATAAAAGCACAATTATACCAGAGGACACTCATTGGTTAGACAAGCATTTATTTAAGTTATTCAGTTGAATAGCCATATTCATCAATTAGAAGTCACTGGATAAATAAACTTAAGTAATTAGTAATTAATATAATATAATATCAGCAATTAAAATGAATAAGGATAAACTTACTATGGATATGTCCAGCACCAATGTATAGATGGTTCAGCCTGCTCAAGAAATCTGGATCCATTTTGATAGCCAATGCCACGTTCGTCAGCGCACCAATTGTTACCACCGTAAGATCTCCTGAAAGTGAATAGATTTCTGCCTCAGAATTACAAACATTCTTAATTGACGTCATCAAAACCCGTTGAAGGACCATTAAAACTAAGTTTCTGTGTCGGAATGAAAACTTTAGTCATTGTGAACTCCAAAAACCGATGAAAAAAACAGGAGTTCGCTTAGCGAGAAAAAAGCAGATATCAATAAATAATACTCCGCTTCGTTGCAACCCACCAAACGCTCTTAAGAATAATGCCATTCCACATTATTATTGTAAGCCCCAATTTCTTCATAATCGCGCAAAGTCCTTTCTTTCCTCTTCGTATGTTTCTCTATATTGGGCTTTTGGAGCCTGATTTTAATAACGAGTATAGTATTATAAGATGTCTTCCATTCGTAACAACAAACATACAAGTTAGCTACTTTACTTAAGTATGGGAAGAACCAATTCATATTACACTTCACCAGTCACTCTGAGAGTGTGTGACCTGTAATTTCAATGGGAAATCTCGTTGAAATTACAGGTACAAAAATCGCAATGCCAGTGCACTACTGCTTAGTGTCAAAATGGGCATATAGCAGTGCTTCCCCGGATTAACTTTGCTTATTCGTTTAGAATACTGTAACAAAGAATTGTTCAGAGGAGATCATGCTCGCGACAAGAAAGGAATGCCTCCCTTAAGAGGGTTACTTGGCTGTTCTCTCCATGGAGGGTCTACTTATTGTGAATTTTGACGCCTGTTCAAACTTAGCAATAAGAATGTCTGACCTTGTATTTTTTTTAATGTTACCTAATAATTGACGTTTCTGAACTATTTCTTTATGGATTATACGGAGCTAAAATTTCTTCTTTGACTTTAACTGAGAAAAATTAGAAAAAATCTATTAAGATATAAAATATATTATGATCTTTGTAACAACAAAGTGCAATAATGCTTTGAAGTTGAAAAAAAAAAGTGTTGAGTAACATGTTTCCTTACCCTGGTAAGTCTTGGACAGCTGAATAAGAGTGTTGACAGCATTCTCCTCCTTAGCAGGCACCAGATCCGTATAAATGTCGCCAGTGTCTCCGAGTCCGTCTACGCCGAAGTAGTTGGTGACTGGCAAGGTAGTTACCAGAGACGCTTTCGAGCCTCTATAGATTGGCACCTGGAATATTCTATGTTGTTACTAACCTATGACTGGCCTCAAGCTCAGTTGGTAACTCTGTCTTCCGCGCTGTAGATCGTGGGTTCGATTCCCACTCAACACAAGCAATTGTGTGACGAACATGGTTTCTTTATCCGTGTGTGAGTGTTAATAAATCCTGTGTTATATTTATATTTACGAATTCCCAGAAAAGTATGTATAAGTATTGGTTGTTAAGTTGTCTGGATCCCATAGTACCTTATATCTTAGTTTGGGGCTAGATTGCTTGCCACCAATATTTATATATTTCTTATGAAGGAGCTTACCAATATTATTATGTAAGGAAACTCACATCTTGTCTGCCAGAAATCTTGAGTACTTTTTGATTATTTATGCAAACATTGTCTTCATTGGTGTTTCCATTTTGGGTTGTTAAAGCTATCAGCTCAGGACTGAAATGTTAAAAAATAATTGTACACAGAGATATATTGATGTATCATACTTATATAAAACGTTAAAATATGTGTTTGTATGGAATATTTGATGTTTTCTCACTTTAACGCCAATACTGAACCAAACTGGCAGAAATTTTGAATACAGGGATGTTGCTAATTGGGGTTCACCATGATATCTGACTATCGAGTTGTATGTCATATTTCAATAAGTATCTTGAAAAACAATAAAAAAAATAACAATCAAATAAATATGATGTGAAACAGATGTCTAAAACATATTGATACTCTTTTATGAAAGCTAATTTTTTTGTGATAAGGTCGTCACCTTTATATTAATGGTTTTAATGCTGGCGAGTGATTTGGAAATTCTTCAACTTTGACATAAAGAGGTTCAAAAGAGACCACCTAAATCGGCTCTAACGTAGAATTCTTTGACAGTAAGATATACAGACGACGACTCATCCCACTCTTTGAAACTATAGATTTAGGAAGAGCGGGGCACTTCGTCGGGTACTTACATGGGTATCTTTAGTTATGGCCTGCTCAGCATTCACTCAGCATCATTAAACTAGCCCTATTTTTTTTGTTTATTTTACTAAATACTTTGTATCGCTGTTTTTATTATTCTTTAGCTAAAAGTCATCTTAATCTGACTGACATCTGACCTCATAGCTTAGTTGGTAGTAACCCTGCCTTCTGCACTGTAGGTTGTGGGTTCGATTCCCACCTATGACAAACATTTGTGTGACATTTGTATCATTGATGTTTGTTCTGTGTCTGGGTGTTAAGTATTATATGTATGTATTTATAAAAGAATAGTATAAAAGTATTATATCAGTTGTCTGGTTTCCATGATACAATGCTTAGCTTACTTTGGGGCTAGATGGCGCTGTGTGAAATGTCCACCAATATTTATTTATCTTATGTTATCGTGACTTACCCATCATAGTGTTTTTCGTATAACAAGGCCAGGAATATTGCCATCGCATCATCGGCTCCAGCGTCATTGTCAATTACAAACTTGGCTCTTTTTTGCTGGTCTCTGAAAACAGAGGTGAAGTATTAAAAATGAAGAAATTTTACAAAGCGGCAGCCCAGCTTTGTAAAATTTCTAAAAAGTAACAGTAAACAGATAAGTCAAATAATATAACCTACAATGTTCAATTGTTCTTTGAAATTTAAATGATTAGGTTCACAAACTTTTTCGTAAAAAATAATCTTTGTTTATCCTCAGAAATGACAGTTTGACTGCTGTTTAAATACATACCCTTCGCAAAAACAAAATAAAACACACATAAACACAAATATTATCCGCACAAACATTATAAACACACAGATCACACTGCAGGGAATCTGGCACTGAGTTTATCTTCAAGTTCTGATCTCGATGATACCACGTGACCCGCTTGCACGCACAAGTCAACTGAACAGGACAGCTCAAATTTATACGAAATATTTGAGGAGTGCTTTGTTAATTGGCTAGTCATTTGTCCATTAGACCATTAGTATTTGGTCTTTGTTCCAAATTATATTTGTATTGTGATTAGGTAATTAAGTAATGAGTTGACTGGCCTCACAGCTCGGTTGGTAGTAACCCTGCCTTCTGCGCTTTAAGTCGTGGGTTCGGGTCCCACCCGGGACGAACATTTGTGCGACGAACATAGATGTTTGTTTTGTGTCTAGGTGTTAATATGTATTATATGTATAAACCAGTGCAAGCCATTTAAAAAAATGTGATGATATTTATTCTCATTGTGGAACAAAGACCAGTTATATGTAATAAGTATGTTAGTTACATATAATGGCGGGAAGGTCCTTACCTCAAGAACATCTCTGGCAAGAAGGCAACGGTAAAAATAGCAACATATAATTTATTAAAATAACTTTTGTTCTCAAAACGGCGGTGTTAGAAATAAAGTAAATATCCCAAACTAAAGAGCGAACATATTAAAATAAAGAACACAAGTATCCGCGGTCATTCACTCCAGACAACAAAACAGTATAACCACATCTAAGATTAGAATAGGAACGCGTACTGAGATATTCCGAGTTATATTGTTTGCAGTTGATTAAATAAACAAATATACGTGTACATTTTACACAGCGCCATCTAGGTCAAATTTAGGCACACCATGCTTATAATATTACATACAAGGATGTACCCAGACACAGAATGTTTCTTCTAGGTTTGAATCGAACCCACGACCTACAGAACACAAACTATCAGTTGAGCAGCGAGGCCATCAATTGGATACACACAGAATTTTATAGAGTGATGATGATGGAACAAGAGAGCAGACGTCCCACCTGTTGGGAAGTGCCATTATCTGCCCATAACAGCAGCATACAAAATCTCACATCACCATTACCTTGAGGCATCTTCATATGTGTTCCATATCTTCAGTAAGAATATAATAGGATAAATTTTATATGACACACACAGCTTATAAACTTTACTTAACTTAAAATTTAACAAAAAGAAAAATCAAGACATTTATTCAATACGACACTCGTAGGAAAGTAGATTTCTAGTTTATTTCTAGTAGATTTCTATTTCTATTCTAAGTTCTAACCTAAAATATAATTTCCTAATTTCAACGATATTACACAAAAAATGTTTGTTTATCAGCTGTAGCAATGAGCATCATATGAACTCTTTTCATAGAGAGACATTGTTTTAGTTATCTGTAGAATAATGTATAGCAGCTGGAACGCACACGATAATTATTTGAAGTTGTTTCATTGCCAATTGAGCGATATAAAATAAACCGGTTTGCGAATCAGTAGTGTGTTTATTTTTAGCACGCATACAATTTACATTTAATTAAAATACTTATTGGAATTCTCCATTAAAACATCTAGATACTTTTTTATTTACTTGTATCTTATATTATATGTCAACCTGCTCTTTATAGAAATTTGGTAAATAAAAAACTATTTTACATAATTTATTATTTTTAATAAATAGACTTAAACTTTCACTGGCAGATAGCTGATGTAACAAGGAGTTACTTAGGCTACTTTTCCGAGGGGATAGGGATGGGGTGCGTGATAAAACCGAATTTCACGCGGACGAAGTCGCGGACAACAGCTAGTCTAACAAAAGAGAAAGGATTAAAACGTAAACGGGTGTGTCGTACTACCTTCAATATGAATTAAATATACTATAATTTTTATATATCAGTTTTTTATATTCACTGTGGTCATGTGATATTTGTGTAACATGTGTAATTAATAAACTAAATACATTCTGCCGTGACACATGGTTGGTCAATATGATCAGTAACTTAATTAAAATAAAACACTTGATTGTCAATTATTTAATACGTGTGCCATTATTAGACACTTGGAAATAGGTTGGATCTTTTATATTGTCTACATCGCGATCTCTTTTAGTTTCAATTAATATTGTTTTATTAATATTTAAACAACTTCTTAATTCATTAAATTATTTTACAGCTTTGTTATAGACAATTCTTAGTAGTTGTACCCTTCGTGATATTTTCTTTTTTCAAATAAATATAACTCATTTTATAAGATCAGCTGAAAATACGTCAAACAAATATTTCTGGTAATAGCCTATATTTGCCGAATACATCACTCTTACATTGGGTCCATCTGATGAGAAATCATTGGTGTTTATTCCTCTTTTATCACCTGAAAAAAAGAAATATTTAAGGATACTGTGAGAGAAATTGAAAAATCTATATTCGTCACATAAATGTTTGTCTTGGGTGGGAATCGAACCAACGACCTACAGCGCAGAAGGCAGAGTTACTAACAACTGAGCTATGAGGCCTGTCATAAAAGTAAAATTTGTTTTATTGAGCTGGGAGTGAGTGATCTACCCTAGACATTGTCGGTTCGGCCTATCTCTTGCTGACTTAATTTCACTCACCACACAAAATAATATCGTTCTTCGAATACTTGTACTGTTGAACCACGGAGCTGTCGAGAGCTATGGCTGCAACAGCTGGGTCCAGAAGTGTCCATCTGTCTTTCGCAGCAAGTGAAATACGCTCGTAACTGTTCTGAGCTTCCATTATCTTCGTCGGTATACTGCCCAGAACGTGGGTTCGCCATTGCTAAAGGTAAAGCAAATTTTGACCAGCTTCTATTATTGGTAGTTGTAGAATAACTCTTAGGATTATTTAGACGGATACCTTCCAAATAATCTTAAGAGATCTTCTGCACACCCCATTATTATTGACAATATTTATAGTGTCTTCTATTTCATCAATATATATGTATATATATAACAACTTTATTTCCATAGATATCATAAATAAATGGATTGGAAACGTCAATAGTATTCAAACCATAAGGTCACGCGTACTTATCGTTAAATTTGACGCCTTTTCAAACCCCATCCGACCCTCCATGGGGAAGTACAGACAAGAAACCCATAAAGGAGGGCTTCCTTTTTTCGCGAGCACGATTCTTTTTGAACATATTAACTGAATGTCGTGCCCGTTTGGAATGAGTTGAGTCTATTTAGCAAACAAGCTGCTTCTATGCTTGTCTGTTTTCAGTTTTTTATCTTAGAGTAGTGGTGGCAGCAAGGTATATGAGCTTACTTACTTTGGTGCTATTCAAAGAAGCCTTGACGGATGAGAATGGTATGATGGTCACTTTTCTGGGATGTGGTTTGTCCACCACAATGTGATACGCTTCTGCGTCCATTTCAGCGTTAAACTCTGCATTTGGGCTATGAGCACCTACAATATTTGGATAAAAAAACCTGAGTTATGTGCAAAATGTATTGTAATTAAAAACATTAGTTATTACATCCTATTTAAATTGTTTTGTATAGTAGCAGTAGAATTCAATATTTTTTGAATTTGTTAAGGTTTGTTAAGTACGTACTACTTTTATACCTACTATTTACTTTATACTAAATTGTTTTTGACAAATATCTATACTTACTGTAAATATTTCCAGCTCCAACGTAAAGTTGTTTCAGCCGTCCAATGAATTCCGGGTCTATTCTCTTCGCTAACGCAATGTTCGTCAGCGCTCCTATTGCGACAATAACTAGTTCCCCTGGAACATAGATAACAGCTAAATCCGGTTGTATTTCATTCACGTACTGTGCTGAGTTCCTTCAGGCAAGAAATAATTATTCATAGTTTTTAAATACCTGCTACGTATAACTTCTACCACAGTTATAAAAAATGGCAAACTTAAGCAATGTATTTACCGAAATTCAGCATTTTCTCGCATACTTGAAATTTCAGTGAATACATTTTTTCGCGCTAGAACTCGATTTTAGATGCCCATGAGGTCGAATTTACAAGACTACTTTCATAGTGAACTAAGAAATAAACTATCTAAATTCCAAATATATAATACCTGGTTTAGGCTTTAGGTTATCTATTAGTCAGTCAGTTCTATCTATTAGTCACTGACTGAATGTTTTATAATGTTAATAAGGCGATATTATATTGTCTGTGAGGTGATGCACGAGAAGCAAATCTGTTTCGTTTGTTGTATAGTTAGAATAGATTAGTGATGCTGTGTCTTAGCGCGGACAGATGAAGTGATATGGATATGATGTAACTAGTATATTTCTGTTCTTATCATTAAACTTCACCTTGAATTTGATTATTCTCAAATACCTTGTCGCGTGGCTTACCTTTCTAGTAAGCGGCATACAATCAATCCTCGAATTTAGTAATGCCTTAGAAGGTCATCCCTATTTTTAGTAGACTATTAAAAACTTAAGGAAATCCTTCTGTGAATTGTATAATGAAGGAGAGTGATTATTTTCTTTGATAACAGAACAAAATACGGAAACGCCCTTAAATATGTAGTTTACCGTAGGATTTACAAGCTACCGTGGTAGTGAGTTCGGCAAATTATGGAAAAGAATCCACAGCCATTCGACCGAGTATTTGAGGCAGCCATGCGTTTTAAGTTTTACCTTACCTCTGTGTTTCTTAGATAGTTCAATCAAAGCGAATGCTGCCTGTTCATTTTGGGCTCTGATTGCCTGAAATTTTTCATATTTATTATCACCAAGTCCGTCTACTCCGAAAAAGTAGTCTGTCTCAATGCTTTTAACCAGAGAACGTGTTGCACCTCTGTATATGGGTACCTGTAAATCATTAAAAGATAAATTAAAAGGTCCTTAATATGCACAGGCAATCTACATAGATTATTCAGTCTCTTTTACGGCTTGACAGAAACGTTTGTGTGGGCCGAGGGAAGTAACTATCTGTCTTCTGCAACCCACCCTCATCCCTCTGCCTAATGCAGTAGCGAGATAAATGATTGGGTATGCCTATGATGATGAATTCACTGTAGAACTGTACTTCACTAGCAAAGCGTCCCAGAATCATATACGAAAAACAAATGTGCCAAATGAAAAATATATTTTTTTCATAAAAATCGTGATTTGGAAGTTAAAAGATATTTACTAATAATATCTAATGCTGGCCAAGGGATATGTGTCAGCACCAGGACAGACCTCCAGCCGACGACATAGTAAAGGCAGTAGGAAAACACTGGATCAGACTTAGACAAGACTTGGAGTAGCGTGCTAGAGAAGAGGCCTACATTCACTGATTTTACTGAATAGATAGATCGATATATAGAATTAAGTTACGTGCCACATTACAGCCTACAATTTTTGCTAGTTAAGTAGGTAATGTTGTTATAATAACCTTTTTTATCAACTCAAAGTGAAATACTTTCCATAGAATTAATAAAGAAATGGCTTGGAAACGAGTTATTCTAGTAATTCTATCCTACCCAGTCTTCGATATTATAAATGATAATTATTTCCAAATGTCCATTCACACTTACATCTCTTCTCCTAGCTTTGTCCAGTATTCTCTGGCTGTTTAGAAACGACTGAGTCTCATTCACGTTTCCAAAAGTACAAGTCAAACCCACGACTTGAGGTCTGAAATAATAAATATGCGTTTCGCTTTGAAAGGTGTCACAGATAGATATCAACAAACCACTGCAATCCCTATATAATTGCTCTCCATAATATCTACAAATACGAGCGAGAACAGCCACCACTGGAAAATCCCAAGCTCCTCCGAAGGACATTCGAATAACCCTAATACTTTCCCGGCTACCATGGTATTATGGCTTATTACTCCCACATTTTATTGCCTTGGCAATAAGTCTTTTGTATCAAAGAGATTTTTCAGAAGGAATATAACATTAATCTTTCTTACCCGTCAAAATACTTTTCATAGAGTAGAGCCAAAAAGATGGCCATCGCATCGTCAGCACCTCCATCGTGGTCTATTACAAGCTTTGTTTTGCCCTTTTGCCTGAGCATTGTCGATTGCAATCTAAAATCATTCAATTTACAATATCACTAAGTTACACTTTCATATTCCTAGTTATAGCATTTCGATAGTTTTTTGGAGAAAAGATATTACAAATACATAAGTAACTTAACTGCTAAATGATATTTACTATTTTCCCAACTAGGCATACACATAATGCTGGCTTCGGGTTCACAATTACAGACTACTGTCATTCGTTAGTGTTAAAGATAACTATGAAACTTTTATTTAATAACTCAATAAATATGATTATTTGTGAGCCACCTAAACGCTGATTATGTCCGTCCCGGAACATGTCGCTAACCTTCCTTATATAATTATTACAAAATAGAATCAAATATCGCACATGTGTTTTTTATCATAAATTGACATAGGAAATGATAATGAATGAGCCTAAAAGTATATATAAATTTCCAATACGAAATAATACATTTTTAATTATTTTTTTTGCGATAAATAGTATTTGTCATACATTATGTGTACCTATAAAAATATATGTATGTTTATGATATAAAAAAATTGATAAATAAGTTAAATTCAACAGGTATTTCGACATCACATTTTTAATATTAATAATTACAATAATTACATTTATAAATAAGAAACTTGATTTATAAATGCGTCGGTTTTTTTTTATCAACTTACGAAATTTTACTTACTAATTGAATAATAATATACTAAAAACTAAACTAAAAATATATCCTGGCATTCTCGATGGCAGAAAATATTTTTTTTTCTAATATGTTTTTATTTGTAATAAAATCCTCTCCAATATTTCATTTTTAATTTGATACAGTCAATTATTTCTTTTATCAAGAGAATTTTTCCACAGAATGTCTATCTGCCTAAATATATGCAAAAAGTATGTATGTAAACATATGTTATATCTAAATTTATATTTAATTCCAAAATATCTATATTATAATAATCATAATAAATAAATAAATGAGAAAAATATAAAACTTACCCTCCGAAGCAGAACAGGCAAAAAATAACTAGTGTCGGACTCATGTCGTTAACAAGTCAATAAACTCACTGAAATTTACAAACACTGTTCGTAACTTACATACTGATAGCAATTAAAAACTATCAAACTATGCAAATGAGAATTTCAAGTACCTAGTTTATATAAAAAATACTTTAATGAAATGTTATCTCATCAAGATATGATGTCGGCCATCCGGCGGAGGGTTTAGATAGGAAATGGTGGGTTTTGTTACTGCGTCAGCTACGTAACTGAATCCATTACAGAGCGTAGGCAATCTATACAAATAAATAAAATTGGAGTGTCTGTTTGTAATATTAAAATAACCGCTTTTTACTAAGTGCATATGGATGTCTACACGGTCATGTCTTTATATACCAAAACAAGATTTTTTTAAATTTTTGTCTGTCTGTCTGTCTGTTTGTTCTGGCTAATCTCCGGAACGGCTGGACCGATTTTGACGGGACTTTCACTGGCAGATAGCTGATGTAACAAGGAGTAACTTAGGCTACTTTTTCAAGGGATAAAATAGGGGTGCGTGATAAAACCGAATTCCACGCGGCCGAAGTCGCAGGCAACAGCTAGTCTTCTATATAAATAAAAATCAATGTTTGTATGTTTGTTCCCTATGCGTTTGTAAACCATTGATCACATTGTGATGCAACTTTGACAGTGTTCTGGGGACGCCAGCGACTGTTCCTGGACTAAAATATATACATATTTTTTTTCATTTTTAATGTCACATTTGCTCACGCGTCGGATACCCGTCTCACTTATTCGTGTACACACCAGACGGAAAAACCAAAAATTTTGTGTATATGAAAGGACTTCATTAAACAGAACATTATTATTTATTTATTTATTTATTATACTCTTTTTCCTCTTTATTTCATTATACTTAACGTGGCATTGCAACGCATGCCGGGTACAGCCAGTAGATTATAATACTGCCTACGCTCCGTAGCGGATTCAGTTCAACTGCCGATCAAAGTTACAGCGAAAAAAAATCTCGCTCTGACTTTGATCGACAGCGATTTGATTGACGTTTAAGCCATTTGTCTCAATACAGTAGCGATTTATCATTGGTTGTCAAACGTATACCCGTTTTTTTCTATGGAACATGTATCCTTATTTTATTTCCTTACAAAAGCGACATTTCAGGAAACTTATTAGTTAGGAGTTTAGTGGTGTGGTATGGTAGATATCCTTATACTATGACATATGTTAAAACTACGCTTATACTCGTATTTCACCGGGAACTAAAATCTCGCGATTAGATATTAACTCAAATAAAAAATATATCTTTTTTAATCAAAATGTCTAGAAGTAAATTATGTAGAAGCACATATAAAAAGAACTCGTAAACACGTTAATGTACCCAAGAAATCATTTTATGAATAACTAAGAAGAGATAAGTCACGATTCACAAAACAACATTATAAGCAGGTAATCTGGTTCTAGCACTAAGTATACAGATTCGTTGCTAGAAAATATCTACCAACCAAGATTCTTCCGTTATTTTAGACTATGACAATTAATCTCTCTTTCTTCTTACCTCTGAAAAGGCTATAATAACCTATTTAATGTTATTCACTTAGCTCTGTAGTTCTAATAATTGGTCGTCAACACGCTAGCGTCATGGTCTCTGGGTTTTCTTAGGCTTCTTTGTACATTAATTCACTGAACACAAACTGTTTCAAAAATTGGTTTGTATTTAAATTGAAATTCTGATAATTAAAGTAACTCATTTTGAAGTTCAGCGGAAAATATATCCACTAAAAATTTCTTGTAACTGCTAATTTTCAATGAATACGCCATTCTTACATTTGGGTCGTCTGATGAAAAATTATTGTAGTTTAATCCTCTTTCGTGACCTGAAAAATTAAAAGTGTTTATAATGAGAATTTAATAGAGAATTATTAATTAATTAGCGTAATGTTGAAGAATAAACAATGGAAGGAAAATGGAAAGAAAATAGGTGCTATTAATAACAATCAGCCAGAAAAAAAGATGGAATTTCAGCAATCTGTAATTTCACCACACAAAATAGGTACTTCGAATTAGAACAAGGCACCACTGTTTTGCGGCTAAAATGGGTATGGCGGCAGAACTCAGACTAACTCTGTGCATTATGCAGTGATAGGTAAGGCCACGTCAAGGAAAGTGGGAAAATACATTAAGGTTTTTTATTATACGATAGGCAATCATTTCACCGCAATCTCACCTGATGTTAAGTGAAGATGCAGTCTACGATGTAGCATGCTTGCTTAGAAATAACCTACTCATTTTCCTCTAGAAAATTTCCAGAAATGATGTCTTAATGACTTTAATTTCACTCACCACATAAAATAATTTCGCTGTTAGAATACTTGAACTGTTGTACCACGGAGTTGTCGAGCGCTATGGCTGCAAGTATCGGGTCCGCCAATGACCACTTGTCTCCCGAAGCGAGTGAAATACGCTCGTAACTATTCTGGGCTTCCATAATCTTTGTCGGTATTTTACCTAGAATATCTACTCGCCATTCCTAGTCCAATTAACAATTAAATAGTTAAATTCTGTCATTTCACACAGCGCCGTGTAGCCCAAATTAATGCAAAGCTAATACTATGGGATCTAGATAACTGATAGCATACTTATTTACTTTTTGGATACACACATATCAATACATGTTTTATGTTGGTTTGACATTTCACACAAGGACATCTAGCCCCATACTAAGCACAGCTTGTGCTATGGGAACCAGACAACTCACAGAATACTTATACATACTATAATTATGTATAAGTACATACATATACAAGACAGGGCTGTTTATATATACTAATTTTGTTAATTGAAAAACTATAGAATCAGTTTCACATATAACAATTAGTATTATTAGTACATAAATTTCGGGTAAGCGTGAAGTCCTATTGTGTTAGCATGACGAGCTCACAGCGATGGAACTTCTTCAAATCGTGGAAAACCTGAATTGTATGGCTTTTGTATGGAAATTGACAGCAAAGAACTCAGCGCAACATTGTCTCAAGGTATACAATTTGCACATGTCATTTTATTGCACAAAGTTTTTCTTTGTATTTAATTATATTTTATCTTCATCATTTTTGTTCAGTACTTTAGTACATGACCGTAAAAATTTGAAAATCGAGCAAAATAGGTGCTTCTATAGGTACTTATCTTCGGCTTACTTTAGGTTTGTGGTGACAGAGAGGCATTTGAACTCCTCAACTTGTAAGACCAGCAGCTACCTGGACAACTGCTACAGCTGTACCTGGGACAGTAGTTAGGTACTTACTCTGCTGACATTAAAATCAGTCCTGATGGTTGGTATGATGGTCAGTTTGCTGGGATTTTCCTTCTCCAGCATAATACGGTACGCTTCTGCGTCCATTTCAGAGTTAAATCCTATGTATGGTTTATCAGCGCCTGAAATAAATATTTTGATTTACATAATATAGGCGTTAGGTGCATAATAATTATGTTTAAGAACTTATGCAAGTTAGTCTAGGGAAGTACTGGTCCCCCACCTATTTCTGGTGCTGAGCTGCAACTCTTACGAATTTGTGTTCCAGTTTGAGAGGTGTCATTGTCGGTTGAAATAAACACGGCAGACATTCCAACTTCACGTCTCAAAATTACGGGCACAATAAAATGCAACGCAGTCTTCCCATACGTAAGTAGGGAAAGGCCACAAAACGTATTGTTTTGTTATGGACAGAGAATACATGTAACATATTTGAATTATCTCTCTTTTCGTTACGCCATAGAGAAATAAAGTGGGCAGCATCTCTTTCTTAGTGACAGTTCATTGGTTATTATGTCTTACTGCCGCGCTTTTAACTTATCAAGGTAAAGCGTGCTCCTTCGATGGCATGGCAGGCAATTTACCACTGGGTAAGATTTTGGTCGGTCGAGTGACAGTTCGCAAATATTTAAAGGAAGGCCATCATTGCGTTGGACTGAAAAAATCTCTACAATACTTATTGAAATAAGCGACGTTCACCTTAAATTCACTCGGCAAACAAGATACTAGTATTTTTGAAAGTGTTACTCACTGTCAATAGTTCCAGCTCCAACGTAAATTTGTTTGAGCCGTCCAGTGATTTCCGGGTCTATTATCTTCGCCAAAGCAAAGTTTGTCGTTGATCCCATCAATAAAACAACTAGTTCTCCTAAAAAAAACACATGGTAGGTTTATTTTTGAGTGTTTTTCTCTTGGTATTTCATTTTTGTTCCTAGTGTGTTCGGAAAGGTAACTGATATGGTGTCATATCAATTCCTGCTACTTAGAACTTTTCTGTCGTTAAGAATTGAACGAAAAATAGGAAATTGTGCAGACTTCTAATAAATCGTGACGTCTATCAGAACGTAACTAAATTTACCGTGGCGCCAGTGGCTGTGGTAGCAGTATGAAAAAGCAATATAGTTGATCTTACCTTTGTACCAGTGCTGGTTAAATTACAAATTAGAGATTTATATTAGTGTTATTCATCTATACTTATAATAAAACTGTAACAGGTCCAATTCTGTACATTGAAGATATTATTAAAATAAATAAAAGCTTGTTAAAAATGCGGAGGCCACAGTGTAATTGATACTGATAAATAACAAATAAATAAAAAAATACTGGTGGACAATTCACACAGCGCCATCTAGCCCCAAAGTAAGTTTGTATCATGGGTTTTTTTTTTTTTTTAATGTAAATACATACACATCTATACATATAATAAAATTGTAGAAAAGTGGTGTCTGTACAATGGAAATATATAAAAAAAAGTAGCAGGGGTTGTTATTATATCGATGCCGAACCCGAAATTGTAATTAATATTTTTTTTGTCTGTTTGTCTGTGTGTTTGTGCACGCTAATATCAGAAACGGCTTATTCGATTTAGATACGGTTTTCACTAATATATTGTAGTAAGCTTCACTTAACATTTAGTGTTTATTTCATGTCAATCGGTTCATAAATAAAAAAGTTATGTCAATTTAAAGAATCACGGCGTACATTTTTAATTCAAAATATACTGCCCGAAAAGTCACTATTCCACGCGAACGAAGTTGCGGGCACAGCTAGTAATATAATAAATTTAGATTTCAGATTTCAGATTTCAGATTTTTTATTGGCCAAATAACATTGGATGCTATAACAAGGCAAGTCATATTATACATTTGTTACTTATAATTAGTTAAAAATAAAAAAGAAGTTAATACAAAACAGTTTCAAAAATAAGTTAAAGATCCATTTAAAAGTAATATGCCTAATCGAAGATCAACACAAATATTTAAAAACACATTATTGGTGGACATTATTTTACACATCCCCCTCTAGCCCCAAACATGAATAATATGCTTTTTTGTAAACACATATTAAGCCATAATGTTGCTGTGTTCCGGTGGAAGGGTGCCGGTGAAATTGCAGGGGCTTAAGACGTAACATCCCCGTCTCGGGGTGATGGACGCAATGCAATGCGACTTGAGTCATCTCGTACTTTTGGACTTGAGTCGCATTGCTGTTGTCTGTGGGCGGCGGTTACCGCTTAACGTCAGGTGGGCCATCGACTCGTTCCGTCACTTTCGTCTCATAAAAATCTTTTAATAAAATATTAAAACTAACATCCGTGTCCATTTATTTTTAAAGCAAATATTCGTTTAACGTGTCGTTTGAAATGTAATCGATTTAAACAAAACATTATTACATCATATATTACAACTATTCACTTAATTATTTACTCAGCTGTTTTGCAATTTAAATTTAATTACGAAATAGGGGAGAATAGCCTAAAACGGGTAGCCCACCCAAATCAGATGGGTTACCCATGTTAAATAGATTTGAGTTGCAAAATCTATATATATAAAAATCAATTGCTGTTCGTTAGTCTCGCTAAAACTCTAGAACGGCTGAACGGATTTATCTTATCTTGGTCTTGAATTGTTCGTGGAGGTCTAGGGAAGGTTTAAAAGGTGAGAAAAATTCGAATAATTGCCGGGAAAACCCTAAAAACAGCCCTTTTCCTTTTCCCATATAAACGTTTTCTAAATAAAATGTAGAGTCAATTTGAACTTTATTGCTATTCAAGTTTTAGCTAAGTTCAGTTGTTAATCTATTAGATTATTTTGTTTTATAGATTGATAAATATTAAGTTTTGTCACAATAAAACCGAATTCCAAGCGGACGAAGTCGCGGGCAACAGCTAGTAATACATATTAACAACCAGGGTAGAATCGAACCCACGACCTACGGCGCAGGAGGCAGCGTTACTATCAACAATCAACTGAGCTATGAGGCTAGATAAAATTTTATATAGTTTTGCTAAATTAATATACTTTTTTAAGAACATATCGGCTATCAGATAATGATATAATTATCTAATAGGTAAACTTAATACTACCTATTACTACAACTACTCTATACATTTTAAATTTCACCTTACCTTTGTATTTTTTGGAAAGTTCAATCAAAGCGAACACTGCATGTTCTTTTTGGGCACTTATTGCTTGAAACTCGTCGTTTTTATTTTCACCGAGTCCATCTACTCCGAAGTAGTAGTCTGTCTCGACGCTTTTAATCAGTGAACGTGATGCACCTCTGTATATGGGTATCTGTAAAACATTAAAAGGCTTAAAAAATTAATACAAATAATACATATGAAAACCCAGACATAGAACAAACATCTATGTTCGTCACATAAATTTTTGTCCTGGGTGGGAATCGAACCCAAGACCTAAAGCGCAGAAGGCAGTGTTACTACAAACTGAGCTATAAGGCCAGTCACTCATCCCTCTCCGAAACCAATGACGATCATTTGCATTTATTAACACTTACGTCTCTTCTCCCAGCTTTATCCAGTATTCTCTGGCTGTTCAGAAACGTTTGGGTCTCATTCACATTTCCAAAAGTACAAGTCAAACCCACGACTTGAGGTCTGAAACAATTCAACTGATTTAACTTGTGACCATAGACAAGGCAAGAGTGATGTGAAAAAACTGAATACAAAATGTCATTTTTCAACTCAGAACTTTTAAGCAGTACTATATAAGCTCCAAACAGTATTGAATTGGAGATAGAGATGATTATATGTACCACAGTCATATATAATAATGGTGGACATTTCACACAGTGCCATCAAAAGCCCCAAAGTAAGCATAGTATATCATGGGAACCAGACAACTGACATAATACTTAAATACTTTTTTATTAAGTACATAAAAATAACATATATCAACACCCAGACAGAGAACAAACATCTATATTCGTCACACAAATGTGTGTCCTGGGTGGGAATCGAACCCACGACCTACAGCGTAGAAGGCAGAGTTACTGTCAACTGAGCTGTGAGGCCAATGTGAGGAAATATATGTACAGAATTCTTAATATAATCTTAATCTGTTTAAATCCCCAGCGTTTCATTCATATTTGGCCTTTAACACGACTATAGTAATTTTTCAGTACAAATTTAGATATTAAGCTTACCCGTTAAAATACTTCTCGTAGAGCAAAGCCATGAAGATGGCCATCGCATCATCAGCACCTCCATCGTGGTCTATTAATAATTTTGTTCTGTCCGTTGACTCAGGTCCTTCCGATTGCAATCTTAAATCATTCCAAATTAATTTATTGGTAAGATTCATATCGGTAGTCTTATAGTAAATTCCACTTGAGTCCTCATATAAAATAGCTGAATAAACGTATTTATTCATTTGTAAAATTGTTCAAGAAACTAAATATAAAATAAAATTTCCATAGTTATTATTATACATAATAAATTATTATTATACATAATAATATTATACATACTCAAATAAAAGGAAGTTCTATCAATTATAAAAAGAAATAACTTACCCTTCAAAACAGCACAGGAAAGAAACAATGATTATTAGTACCTTGCTCATGTTTCATTAGTCTATAATATCACTGAACTTTTTGCACTGTTTATTATATATATACACTGACTGAATGACGTTAGTCGCTCAGTTGAGGAGTTCTGCCTTTTGCATTGGAGGTCATAGGATCGATTCTACACAGGACAAATATTTAGTTTGTTTTATGAACATATGTTCCGTGTCTGGGCGTTTGATTATATTATTTATGTATTTCCAACAAAAATCTTTATAGTACTAACTGTGGCCCGCGGTTTTCCCCGCCGTTTTCGTTGACAGAGACAAGCACAGTTCGGCTATTCTCGGTAATGTTCGGTTCTCGCTAGGCGGCCGCTCTCGACCCACGGCGTCGCATCTCCCGCCCGATTATTACTTTTTTTTAGTTTAAGATTGATTCATTCAGTCCTTACAACATTTCAGTAATTAGGATAGTGTTTTTCTTGGTGGATAGTTTGACAGTGTTCACCGTACAATTTAATTATATTGGTAACTAATGTGTATTGCATTGTTAAATGTTTCTATATAATAATATGTATTTATTTCAGTAAACTTAATCTATTACTTCGTTTTCGTTGCTTTATGACTTTTTTCTTTTTACTCGACTTCTACGGGTAGTGTGATATTAAAAAACCTTCCTCAAGAATTGCTATTAAATGCATAGAGAATTTTAAAATTGGTTAGGAACAGCGTTCAGACGAACAAACTCTTCATCTTTATTATTACTAATAATTAATATCTTAATTACATCAAGTACGGTTCACGTAAAAACAACACGATTTGTAACGATCTCCTTAATTAAGCTCCTACGTATTTTCTTTCAATAGTTTGTCGTTATGATATTGGTCATATCTGACTTAATATTTTTGAATTGAAGATGATTTTTTTCGAACATTATTGTTCATAGGTAATTCCTAGTGCGGATTGAGGGAGTAATGTAAGATAGGAGGAATGGCATATTGAGGGTCACTGGCGATATACAATTAACGCAATCAACACAATTACCCTAATTATACAATTATTATATGGGCCGAGGTTACCACCAGGTGGGCCGTCGGCTCATTTCGTAACTGCATCACATAAAAAAAAGCCGTCAGTTCATTTGGTCGTTCTGAAAGTTCCTCCTCAACCGGATATGAAATTCCAAAATTTCGATTTCTTTTAGTCAGGGCTGAAATTATAAGACGTTTTTTAAAACCACTTTCTTCTTCTATTTCCCTTTCTTTCGACAAATGGTATAAGTTTATGGTTGATTTAGCAAATTCTGACAATCTCTGGAGTCTGTACATACACGTAATATATGCGCTGATGTCTTACTGTGCGCTTTTCGAACATATCTGACAATATGCAACTCTAACGTAATAGAGTTGTTACAACATTATGTGTAACATATGTACGTTATTGTCGAGGTAACACAGGTGAACAAAGGCGTCGCGACAACAATTAAGCGACTTTGTTTTACTAATTAAGTCAGTCACGTGCGATTGATGTAATTAAAGCAAAAGTATGACCGATTTAATAAATAAACATGAAAAATATAATGGTTTAATACGTACCGTAATAATGCGTTTTCGAAATGGTGAAGCTAATCGAGGAAACCAATTTTAAAACTTTTTAATTGGAAGACAGTGAACTCTCCTTATTCGGATAAAATGTCTGTAACTCTGTGCTGTAACTTACAGTACAAGCAACGATTTATATAACCCATATACATCTATATGTGTCACAGGTTTACATAAACATATTTCAGGCACCAGTCTTTCAAAAGCAGCTTAAATATTTACATTTTAGATGTACTTTCTTTGTATACCTGTTTTATGAGAAGAAATAAATTTGATTTATTATTATTACTATAAGCCTCAAAATCGGTGAATTAAACTTCGTGAGGAAAGTTACATATTCTAGAACTGAAATTAGAAGACTTGTGCCATGTGCATGAAACCAGTATTTTCGAAGCGCATTTTATCTGCCTAGGTTCAGAGCTAGAGACACGATTAGTAATAGTTAGTAATTAGTACAAGCGACCCTGGTTGAGTTTCAGTATTTTTTTATGCAACCCTGTATAATTATGTTATTTACAAACGACAATATAACCATAAACGCAGATAATTTGGTTTGTTATCATTTCAATGGATAAGATTATTACTGTCGTACCCAACTGAGGTCTCCACATTATCACTTTCTAATAAAATCTTTTACTACCGTTTTGAAGCACCGAGTTAACTTTTTTTTTATATTATCATGACCTCGTTTGCACTGGACACCTAAATATCCAGTTTATAGGTTGATTTCCTCTGTCCATGCAATTACAAAAGGAATACGGCTTAGGCAGTCACCGACATAAGTACGGGAAGACTCAAGTCCTACCGCTTTGCACCCATCAACCTGAGATATGACGGTAAAAATTCTTATGTGCCCGCACTTAGGTATATATATAGGCATTTTCACCCACACCCTTGAAAATGTATTTTATGAAAGTTGATGACAATTAAATATTAGTTTTGAATTTTAATTAGAATATAGATATAATACACATATAAACGGTTTTAATGGAATGATTGGAGTAAAAATTGCCTATAACACATTTCAAAGAATGTGTTTTATATTTTTCATAATAATAATAAATAAATCAAAGTCTGAAATTGTCAAGTTTGGTTCTCATTGTCATTAGGTTTAATTATCAATCAATAATAAAAAATAACATTACATTAATATCATATTTTTTACGAACTGTTTTCATGATTATTTAAGCTATGGCTAACTTGAATGCCTGCCATCTAGTGGACTGAAGCTGAAACGCTTCGAACTTTTGCTAGGTTGTGGCAAAAAACATTTTATAACCACCAGATGCCATATCTCATCAACGAGTTTAATGTGGAGTTACCATTCTGTATCACAGATGTCAGTGTCACTAAAATTAAAATAGGGTACAAATCTTTTTAGTTTTTACCTGGGAATAACGTAAAAGGAACAGGAATATATTATAACAAGAGACATATGGACAGATAAAATCATTATTAAACATAACACCAACTTTAATGTAAAAACACTAAATTAGGCGTTATTATAAAAATAAATTGCAATCAGCGATCTTATGTTATATATTTGTTAATAGCTAACTAATATTCGTATAAGTAATATTATATAAGCATTGTTTAAAATCAAAAATAAAGAAAAAATATACATTTGTGACTGTTATGAATTAAATGTAATAATGATGAAGTGCTTCAAGGCAGTAACTGATGAAACAAATAGCATATTCTTGGATGTATTCCAATATTTTAATATGCGAAAATTGCAGCTGTATAAACAACTTCTTCATTACACTCTTGTAGTAATCCTCGTTCAGTCATTATGCTCATTAAATGGCATGTAGTCCGCCTGAAATATAATGAATGAAATAATAAGTAATTATTTATTGTAATTTAAATTCAATTTTGATTTAAATAACATTTCAATTCCCACTAAAAGAGTTTTCTACGAAACAATAAGTATCCAAAAATGTAAAAAAGCACTTTTTGACATCGTGGATTCCACATATGTGCAATAAATATATTGAATCTTGAATCTACCTACCTGATGATAATACCACCAACTCCTCAAATCATTTTCCCAAGCGTCTTTAGGTAAAAAATCTTCTATGTTTGGTGCATACGGATTTATTTTGATGTTATTGAAAGCAACCTGAAAATTAAATTCATAAAACTTAAAAAAAATACACTTTGACACACCAGTGAGTATATGAGAACTAAGCATGTTGCTACCTCTCCTGAAACTATTGTGGAAACCACTTTTCGTGTTATGGGAAAGTGTCTTCAAATTATTGATTCTAGGATTTATCGGTTTCCTCACGATGTTATCTTTCTGTTGCTGTATTGTATAGCTTAGGATACCCTTAATCATCTCAGGTGGACCATACGCTAGATTTACCAATTAATAACAAAATTAATCGTGTTCCAACTCAGACAGAATAAAAGAATATATAGTCCAAACTTTTGACTGCCAGAATAATTTGGACTTCGGGGCATTTTGATCAGGCGGTGACTGCTGATTTTCGAGTTGCTCGTAGCTTTGGGAAGCGTCCATGTTGTCGCCTGCTTCTAAAGTAACGACGGTCTTCTGCCTCCTTTGACGTCTCATTGAACGTAACTTGCGGAGAAGTTTATCTACGTATGATAAGGTTTTCTGTGAATAAATAAGTATATGTTTATACATTATATATTAATCGTGTATCGGTTTCGCCACCAAACGATGAAGCATCGTATTGCTGTGTTCCGGTGGAAGGAAGTGGGTGCCGGTGAAATTGCAGTCGCATCAGACCTAACATCCCGTCTCTGGGGACGCAACGCAATGCTACTTTTGTCATCTCGTACTTCGGTGGAGAGAACTTGAGTCGTATTGCTGTTGTCTTTGAGCGGCGGTTACCACTTAGCATCGGGGGGGGGGGCATCAGCTCGTTATGTCACTTAAGTAACTAACTAAAAAAAATATAACCCACATCTCTCTGTTACTCACCGCACTTGTATGAAGTCTGCTAGAGAGGTTACTTTCGACATTGCGTCTTGGTACTTCTTGAAGGCGGTCGTTAAGCAAATAAGCTATTTGAGTCGGACTGAACTGTAATAACAAACGAAATAATAATAACCTACTAAAAAAAATCCGCTGAACTCAGAACACAAAACACAGGTCATATCGAGGTGAGAGGCATGGGATGTAATTGATTTTTTCGGATATTTGTATTGCATATCTGATTTTTCCATGAATGAACTGAACATCCAGCGGTATAAGAAATATTTTTTGTCTAAAGCTGTATCTAATCTGAATAAAATTCTGCCTCTCGTGTGGCACATGACTTAGTAAGGGCCACTAAACCCGGTCTCCAGCTATCCACCTAACTGGCCAAGGGATAGATGGCTAAGTAAACGAGTGAAACGCAGTCCTCCGTACTGTGCAAGAAGTATTCATCTGTTTGAGTGTACTCCATGGCGTTCACTTACCATCAAATCATCCGTAGGCGTTCTACGAAAACCGCTGTAGCGTACCCGTTCATTTCGGCCATCATATCTGAAATCCAAAAATATTCGCTGTTTTGCTCTCTTTATACTTTCAACAAGCTTCAACAAATACGTTTGAATTGGATTTGAAAGGTTAATATCTATTTGCAATGACTGAAAGTTTTCGTCAGTATTTGGCATGATGGGTTATCTATCATGTTTGAGAGCGGCATCTTGCTGAGAAGGAGACCTATTTGACAACACTGTGAACATAAACCAAGTATTAATATTTATATTGTATGTGCGTGTGAAATAACTCAAGTTATCGTAATTAATGATTTGTTTTATCTCATATAAGTGACATATGACTTTTTTGAGAAATGACGTTCTATAAGCTAAACTGTGTGAAATAAAAAAACTTTTTCTATTTATTAAGTTCACTGAGACTGCTTCCAAACATGACGGGGCCATCTTTTTTTTAGTTCAGAGGTTTCTGTGGCCTCTGCATGCTCCGTGATAGTATCCTATTATTGCGAATTTTCTGGTTCGACAAATTTAATCTCAATAATAATAATAATAAATATTGATGGACATCTCACACATCGCCATCTAGTCCCAAACTAAGCATAACTTGTACAATGGGAACCAGATGACTGATAGAATACATATATACTTTTTGTAAATATACATACATAATAAATAAATATTAACGCCCAGACACAGAACAAACATCAATGCTCGTCACAAAAATATTTGTCCTGGGTTGGAATCGAACCCACGATAGCTCAGAAGGCAGAGTAACTACCAACTAAGCTGTGAGGCCAGTCGATTCTCAATCAACCATGAAATGCTTAAAATGGGAAATATATCACTTTTTTATTATGCCATAATACCTGATTCCAAGGTTGTCTATGTTACCATACACTCCAGCACCATTTTCCTGTTCCCTATGTGGAAACTTGAGTGCAGATTTCAGCATGCCTAGTGAGGGTCTGATTAGCGTGTGTCCTGGCAAGATGGGCTCCGCTGCAGGCAGGTGGCTGGGATATGACGGTGCGCCAATTATCACGGAGATATCCCGAGGCACAAAGCGTCTCTGAAAGAAATACATATGAAAAAATATAGTAGATATGTGAATCTATTTTCAGATACCAGCAACTAGTCATTTTTAAGATTGTTGTTTTATATTATGTAATGGACTTACGGCAAAATGCATCGGTTTTTCTCGAAAAATATCTCCATTACAGTTAGAAGCTCCCTGAAAATGAAATGATTAAGTAAAATTAATTCAAGCATTGTGAAGAACCAAACTACAGGGCGATATAAATCACAGGTATTATTTCATTGAAGTGTTGTGATATGATAATACGATGGAACAGCAGATGGCCTACCTGATGATAAGCGAAACTTCATCAACATAATACAACATGGGTCCATATTAAAATATATTCCTATATACCGTTGTTCGATAAATACGCGACCTATTGTTTTGAATATTATTGACGTTTCCAAGCCATTTCTTAATGACTTCTATGGAAATAAAGTTTTGACTTTGATTTTGACTTGATTCCAATTACGTCGCATGGTGCCTGTCACTCTAGCGCTCGAAAGATGATAATTTCATCAGAACATTGCATTGGGCCAGAAATTTCTAACATTCACAAGTACTTGTATTTTTTTATATCTTAGTAAAGTAAGCTGTGTTAGTCTGTTTTCTATTCGTGTAAGTTATAGGACAAACAAGATGAAACAGCTGAAGTTAAGCAGTCACCTCGATCCATAAAAAAAGCAAAATGTCATATGTATTTAAGTGACAAGACCCAAGTTGCATCGTTTAGCTCACTTAACTCTGAACACGCCTGTCAAACCCAAACACATTACTGGTTTTGTTACTACTGGGCGGCAAAATAGTATGTTGGCAGTACTTCCCCAGATGAACGTGGCAAACTACTACTGTCTGAAATGGGTATGGCAAAGATGAACAGATTCAAAAGTAATTAAATTTTTTTTTTTCCAAATGCGTGTAATTTATAATGAGGCTAATTCAAAGGCGAATAATTTTAACCCTCATTCGACCGAAATATTTTTTATCTGCCTCAAACAATCACTTTATCACGGGAACTCGAGTAAGAGCTATTAAATTTACATAGCGTGAACAATTACTTCCAGGAACGAACTGAAAGTTTGTTTTATTATGAAAACTCGCTTCTTGTAACCCAAATAATGAAGCGCAGACAATTTTAATATGAGACGCAAATTTGCGACAATTATATGGAAATGAAATGAAATGAAAATCTTTATTGGGGCATATATTATATTATGTATGTATCATATATATACTACAATCAACAATAAGTATCTAAATAATGGTTTGATTTGATCTCATTTGTCCATTACTTGGTCATTTATAATATTATTCAAATTTGCGGTCTTAATATCACTATAATTCCATCCCAAGGTTGTCTGGAAGAGATCGCTTTATAACGATGAGACTTATAGAGATAAGACCACCCATTGTACTTCTAATGTCTAAGTTTTTTTTTAATTATTATTTGTAATGTTCTATGGTGTACAATAAATCATTTTTATTATTATTATTATAATCTAAATATCTCTGTCGTTATTGTAGATATATATTAACGACAGATTTGACTCAAACATTAACAATCAAGGATAGCAAATTAAAAGAGTAAAATCTCCTAATCCCCCCCTAATCCCAAGAGCCATTCAAACTCTTAAAACGAGACCTTTTCTATTGATAGCTATCAAATTGCAAACGGCCGTATCTTCAAAAATACAAAAACGCAGTCATCTGTGTCTGTGTTCAATCGAAAGGTATCGACGAAATCGTCATCTCTGATTATAGCTGTCAAACTTTAAAAGGCCTTATCTCCGAAAGAACTTGCCAGAGATAAAACTGTCTATTAATTAATGAAACAGATGTTATATGGTCTGTTATATGATATTTCTGTTAGCATAAACAAGCATACTAGGACAAATAGAGGGTATACTTTCTATTACATGCCACACTGTTTCTTGAGAGATTTGTTCTCAGCTCATTTTCAAGACGTTTACAGTCTTTCTTTGTGAACTGGTTGATTTGTGTCTAGGATGCTTCTTTTCAACAGATTCCACACTGACTCGACGCAGGCTGCAGCTAGGAGCTTGTTTCCAGATTTTCAGCTGGATGGATGTACATAGTAGCTCGCCAACCGGGCTGTACCACGGAGATATGGTTTCTCCATAATGATTTTCTTCAACGGAATCTTGTTTTTTGGAAGGATTTGAACACACGATCAACCGTATGTAGCCGTATGTAAAAAACTATATATATGTATGTAAAATCAGCTACATGACACTCTACTACGATTCCCTGGCGTTACTACGGAACTTTTTTTTATGTGATATAATAACGGAACGAGCCGACGGCCCACCTGATGGTAAGTGGTAAACTCGGCCCATAACAACCGATGCGGCTTTGGTCCTCCCGTAATAGGTATGACAAGACTCAAGTAGTATCGTATGCACCCGTAACTATGAGACGTGTAGGTGGAATGTCTCATGTGGCTGTAATTTCACCTGCAAACACACCTTTCAAACCGGAACACAGTAACACGAACCCGTTACTGCTTAACGGCAGAGATAGGCATGGTGGCAGTACTTCCCCGGGCGAACTTGGCGAGAGTTCTACTGCTTTTATATAGCTATATGTATGTAAAATAAGCTACATGACACTTTACTACGATTCCCTGTCGTTAGCTACGAAACTGACATCATAATAACATTCTGCACTTTATAATCATTATATTTACTAGCACAGCAACGATAAAATGTCCTAACCAACTTGCATCGTTATGATACCGGAAAATTAATGCGCTCATGTGTTATTAGTTCACCTATGGCCGTGAGCTACTGAATTAGTAATTATAAATTAGTGGCGACACGGTTTCATATAGCAGCAAGTAACTACAGCCGGATGACTGGTAAATTAAAAGTTCACTTTCCTCGAGAATGTGCCAGAACCATATAATATGTATCTTTCAGTGAAGACCGTAGCAAAATTATTTCAAGTTGGTGAGAGAGAAAAACAGAAAAACGCGGCGAGGGGCTCAAATTAATAATATTATGTACACATTATAATCATAACTAAAAAACATGATATAATCAATCGTCATATCATGTTTTCCAAATATGAAAACAAACTTACACTTAAAAAAACGACGAATATCAAAGTTGCGTCCATCACGAGCAAACAAGGCGCTCCAATCAATTCGGCAAATTAATTTTTGAACGAGTCCAATGAAATGTGAAATTACACCTGTGCAACATTATATGCTTATTTGTATGCTGAATATAGCATATAGCTCATAATTGTATGGAAAATATTAAATGCATTTCGACAACTTAGCAGTTAAGTTGGTAGAAACTCTGCCCAACTCATAGGGTTCGAACCCCGCTTTGTGCCAATTTTTTTTTTCATGAGGGTTGTTTTTAGTGGGCCTCTATATCACAAGTGAGAGGTTCGTCTGTGTGATCAGAAGAATCTATTGAGAGCGGGGTGGTCTAGTGCGAGTGCATGGTGGACGGATCCTTACTTCCAATCCGAAGGTCAACGGTTCAGATCTAGCCGTGCACCAATATTTTATTTGATCAATTTTTATGCGTTATAAAAACAAGGTGAAAAAGAATCGTCATGTCCTATACTAGATATGAGTATGAGCAAAAAATTCAGTCAAAGGCTTCCGTGGTAGATTAAAAACCATCACTCTCACATGTCGAGAGAATTACAAGTAGGTACATTAAAATTATTATACAAAATTTCTTCATAAGATTTATTTATTTAAACTTCTTACTCGTGTATATGATAATGTTGTTTATACCTCATGCGGCTTCCTGTCCGTCTTAGTAGCTTTTCTTTACATCATTTATTTAATCCCTCTGCCTTACCTTAAGGAACGGTTTGTATCTTTCATTGCTCAACACCCGATATCTCCATTCATCTGAAGTAATGGCTTTAAGTACTCCAACTCACAGAAGCTGTTTTGCATGGATTCTTTCGCTATCCATCTTGTTTGGCTGTGGAGTTCTTCTTATTATAAAATTTGCGTTGAATTTTTTAAGAAGATTATTCTTTTACAGCGGTAAGACTGCCTATTGTTTGCTTTTTGTATATAATTACTGATTGTTGTTATTTTCATTTGGTGAGTAATTAAGTGTCATCAATCATCTGTCTGACTATCTAAAGGTCTTCTGAAGTCGCAACCTATTTATACGATAATTATGACTTGTTACTGTGGTGTCTGTTTTATTTATTTCACCACAACTGCTACGACATATAATTATGAATTCCAAAATAAATATTAAGGACAATTAAATGTCAATAATTAAAAAATACACTGACGAGTTACAAGAATGCCCAAGTCTCACCGTATGCTCCCGTAACTCTGATACGTGAAGATGAAATATATATAATAAACTATTAAAAAATTAGTAGCGCCATCTAGTTAACATTTTAGGTATTATAACTGCTTATATATTTTCATTTTATGCGCTGAGTACCGTGCTTGGTATCCAAATATGTAAAAATAGGCATTTGCTTGAAATGTATATTGACTATTGCTTTAATTCTTGCTACAAGTTTTCCACATTCTGAGAGTACCTAACTATTTTAGAGGAATATAAATATATATATATCTTATTTACTATAAAATATTTGGTTTATTTCGTTACATACACTTTTTACCCAGCCCCATCTACAACAGTCGCACTACAAACATATATGTTCGTAACACATATGTTTGTTCTTGGAGATAATTGAACCCACGACACACGGCAAAGAAGACAGAGGTATTACCAGAGCTCTAAGGCCAGCCATATAATTTTAAATTTTACAATATAACAATATACGTTAACGCATTTACGGTGCTGCCTCGTGACAAAGCTGGTCTTACCTTGGGTTTAATAATCTTGCTAGCATATAGACAGAATCCAGTTCTGAAAATCGAGCTGAAAATCATGCTGAAAGAGCTAGTTTCGGTGACGGCCCGGCCACAGTTGGGAAACTCCCTAACGTCAGATGCACGTCTCATATACCTACCTATGCAACGTTACAGCTACGAATTTAAATTGAATCATGAGAATCGAAATTGAAATTTTCAAATGCGCTTTGTAGTCGGACGTTGCAATATTTGAACTGGACCTCGTAATATCTTGACTTTCTACACATATCGATTTCCCTCAAGACTTGGCAGCACATTGCAGTATTAATTCTATATACAGTTTGTCCTAAAATTCATCATCATGCCGGAAAATTCAGAGTCAAAGTAAAAGTAAAAAACTATATGACCATAAAATTCATAAAGAAATAGCTTGCAAATGTCATAATATTCAAAACATAAGGTCACGCGTACTTATCGCCAAGTTTGACGCCTGTTCAAACCCTATCCGACCCTCCATGCGGAAGAACAGATAAGAAACCCCTAAAGGAAACGGATAGTAGACCAAGAGATGACAGTTACTAGAGTAATATAAATAATCTGTTTACGGATTGACGTTGATTTTAAGGAGTATATATATTTAAATTCCTATATACTTCATTATTTTAGCACTAAAATAGTTTATTTAAAACTTACCCATTAAAACCACAGTATTTACTATGATAGAAAACCGGTGTTATTTTTTTATTTATTCCAGTGTAACAATGAAATTTTATGCGGAAGTTAATACGTACTAACCTTAACACATTAAAAAAAAATGTATAGACAAGAAAATGTGTGAGAGATCGTTCGTTCACAATACTTGTCTATGGAATTCAAATCAAATGCTAAGAAATAAACAAGATGTAAACGAAGATAAGACGTGTTCACAAGCCTTCAGACAAATAGGGTCAATGTTATATTGAGGAACACTTGATATGGCCTCAAGCGTAGGCAGGACATTAGGTTTTCAGCCTTTCGGGTAGAATTAGGCGTGTACCGCCCAACTAATACTTATTTTATGTGCTATTTCAAACCTCCATCAATATCGTGATATGATTCGTTGTACACTGAACGGTCGAACCTGTAGTTTTTTTTATTTTTTATAAATGCACAAAGTAGCTTTTGGCTGCAGATGGCATTGACAGCTTATACGTGGACTTTTGGAGTGAGCGCTTTCAACCGGTAAAAATATTCACAACGACACCAAGGGCATCACTAAGGGTATGGACCCCGGCTTAGGGGTTGTGAATTGAGAGGAATAATAATAATAATTATTATTATTATTTACTACAAACGGGAGAAATGGGAGAAAATGCGCCTAGCGCGGGCGGATTCTCCCCGTATTGTACATGTTGCGTGCAGTCAGGCTAACTCATTAATTAATCAGAGCCTTGATAATTCAAAATTAAGCATTTTAATTTAAATTATCATTTTTATTTCAAAAAAAATTACATGAAGACCTGATTATTGGTCTAAAATATGGTTATGACGTAATACTAGGACGTAATTTAGTGTATAAGTAAAAAGTAAGTAATTTTGTGGATAAACGACTTGATTTTCTTCACTCAGGTCGTAGCTTTGTTGTCGGTGTATACGACATCACATGGGTTTGTAATCATCCTGTAATAAAGTTATTAAATTAAATGAAAGTATGCCGTCTAAGCACTGGAAATCCAAAACAGAAGCATACCAATGAATTTTTCGTTTGAAAATATATCACCGCTTTTAAAACCGATGAATGAAATTATGGAGAGGTAACTGGCATAATATAAAAAAGTAATAATAAGCAAAATAATAATAATAATAAATAATTAAATAATAAGTAATAATAAGTAATAATAATAGTCGTGAATATTTCACACAGCGCCATCTAGTACCAAAGTAAGCATAGCTTATGACAAGGGAACCAGACAAGTAATATAATACTTGTATACGTTTTTTTGTCCATACATACATACACCCAGACACAGAACAAACACCTGTGTTTGTCACACAAAAATTGTCCTGGGTGGAAATCGAACCCATGACCTACAGCGTAGACGGCAGTCACTACAGTCTTAGCCCCGCGGCTTGGGCCATGTGGTATTTAGATTCTTTAAATTTTAAAAATAATTTTAAAATAGAGTAGAATAGAGTAAATAGAGTTTAAAATAGAGTCAGTTTCGTACCTGATTGTAGTACCACCACTTTCTTCCGAAGAATAAATCCTGACCAGGTGGTCCGAAATGTTTTGTTTGAGGTCCGTAAGGATTAACGTTCAAGTGGTCACCATCCATCTGCAAAAATATTTGCGGATTGTACAAGTGTTGACAGCGAAATCCGGAAAAACTAGCAGTCACGTTTTGCAAGATCTGATTATAATTGGAAATCCGATAGCCTATTTCTACACATTTTTTTACTATTTTAGTACTACTATCAACATCAACGTCATATTGGACTATCTGCAGCAGGCTAAAAATGAAACTGTATCGGAGGTAACATTAATATTTAAAGTGGAAATTTCTCAGTTCATATCGTTGCTAGCGATCCGGCCAAGTAATGTATTGCATTTCAAGATAAGAGAAGGCAAGGTATTTTCCACTGCAGTTCGATATTTTAGTGCGATTGGTGGAAACGTAAACTTTGCGGGCTGCTTTGAATTGTATAATCAAAGAAATTTACTTAATTAACAAGTACATTAATTTATACTTATAATAATATTATTTTGACTTACAAAATGATTCCACAGCCAGTTTTGTTTGTACTTGTTCTTGTACACAGTGTACGGGTTTCCAGGGTTCTTCTCGTACTCTGAAGAACCCGAGCTACCTTCAAACGATGATTCCTCGTAGCTACGTTTCCGAAACTTCGATTTGGATTTCTTCCTTCTTCGGAAATCAAAATCCTGAAAGTAGGCGTAATTAAAAATAAAAACGCAGTTTCGGAATCGCTTCGAAGTGTTACAATTCTTTGAGTTTATTCCCAACCGATCCTAACCTAGACACTTGGGAGGAAAATTCCCTTCTGTTCTCCTCGGGGCAGATTAGTGAGGTTCTGTGGGTATAAACTTCTTAATGTGGTGTTCATGACTTACATTACTAACATCGTCAGTGACTTTTGTATCGCGATCTGTTCTGGAAAATATATTTAGGACCTGAGAATTATGATTGTCAATCTGAATAAACGATTGCTATGAGGATGCAATAAAAAATAAGGATAACGGTGGCGGAACGAACTGATGGCCCACCTGATGTTAAGTGGTAACCGCCGCCCATAGACAACAATACGACTCATGTCCTCTCCACCAAAGTACTCCTACGAGATGACTTAAGTCGCATTGCGTTGCGTCCATCACCCCGTGACGGAGATGTTACGTCTCATGCGCCTGCAATTACACCGGCACCCACTCTCTTCACCAGAACACAGCAATACGAGTGCATCGCTGCTTGGTGGCGGATTACCAGGTCTGGTGGCAGTACTTCTCCGGGCGAGCTTGGCACAAGTTGTACTGCTTCTTTGGGTTGCTCCTTTTGCACCACCCGGGGGACACGTGTAAGGATTTTAAGGGAAATCACTTACGGACGCGAGCAACTTGGGCTCCCCTAAATAAAATACTTTCATCGGTAACGTTATGAGCAAGACGTGAATCACAGAAGTATTAAATATGAAATAAAATTTACTAGTTAGCACGAGTTCCAAACAGCCTCTGTCAAGTTAGAAACGACATTACATATTTAATCTTAAAAAAATACATTTTATAATAAGTTAGAATAAATTATCACGAAGAGAATTGTGTCACATTTGTAAAAATATTTAATCAAATTCCAGATAACATATTGTTAAGATGTCCAAGTTACCTACTTATTAACCGAGTGAACTTTCTTAAACGTTAATACTCATTAACAGAATAAAATAGATGAATTAGAAGTCAATTAAATGAATTCGTTTTGAATTCATTAATAGGTAAGACTTCATGTCATCTGATCGATTTTTAAACAACGTGATACAATACTAATTTTTTTTCAATTAATCTAACTATATTTTTGGTAATTGAAACTTAATTTTACGAAATTCTCAGACATACTCATGTAAGAAATATGCCCGGAAATAGCTCACTTACTCTCATGAATTGAATTAAATCTCTTTAGGTTTATTCTATGCGTACCGTCCAAAAACTGATTCAAAATCACCAGGACTCACCATCTGTCTTAATAATCCTGACATCATTTATTTGAAGATCTTAAAGTGGACTTGTTATCCATTATTATATTTTATTATTGATTTTAGATGGCTTTAGAAAAAGACACGTGCCTCTAATTTACCAACATCATTACGAATGGAAGTAATAATGTTATATAATAATTTTCTTACTCATCTAACGTTTCACGAGCATCGTTATCCTCTTCAGGGGCCTGTTATAAAGCAATTAGGATATTATTACGAATTTAAATTGCTGGAAATATTACGTTTAGTGAAAGTTGAGAAATATGAACCAGTAACTAGAACTTACTTAGGTATACATGAAGCATAGTTATCAGAATTATGGCAATAAAACACTATTTTCTTGGAATCTTATTATCCTTAATTTTTTACTCACCGATGAATCAAGCAACGATGATTTTGATTTTTGCCTGAAACCAAGACAAGGAAAAGTGGTTTGACAATAATATAACAAACTATCTCTGAGACTACTCAGCTATTACATATGAATATATAGTTGTATAGCCCACATGATTTTAAACGGTAACCTACGCCTTTATTAATGAATAAATGAATAAATGAAGAATGAATGAAAATTCTTTATCGTACACCATACAGTAAAAACATTAAAACTACTTAAGGTACACGTACAATGGGCGGTCTTATCGATAAGAAGCGATCTCTTCCAGCCTTTTGCCCTATTATAATTAGGTACGCTACCTAAGAGCTACCCACTACAAACTATACTACTCACTTTTTATGAGTATTTGGGCCCATTTTAATAATTATCTGAAATTATAATCATTAAAATCACATTATATCTTCGATTATGGTATGGTAGTATATGGTAAGGTTAAAATAATACTGTATTATTACCATCGGTGGATGACTGAAACAATATGGAAAATTTTAACAAATGCTTTTAAACAATTATATTTAATTGCGATATTAGTACTTTAATAATTTCAACCCTCTGTGGTCGATTACTGATAAAATGTTTTTTTTTTTTTTCGTTTTTAATGACACTTTTGCCTTAACGTGGCATTGCAACGCATGCCGGGTACAGCTAGTATTAAATATTTTTAAAACATTAATTCCAAAAAGAATGCGTACTTTTGCTTCTCTTTCGCTGCCTGAATAATGTTTGCCAGTGTTGCCTGTAATCAATGTTTACAATAATATATCATCATGATACTTATTCAAAAAAATATCATAAACAATGTGCCAGACAAATTTTACGAAGTTAAATCTCAAAATTATAAATTTTACATTAGATATTATTTGGTCATTAATAAACCCTACCAATAAATTATTGGCCTTTCTGAAATCTGTATACAGCACCCTCTCGTTTGTATTTGCGTATCTGTAACCAATAAACATGTAAATAGTATATATAATATCTCCATCTTTTGTTTTTTGAAAGAGTTAGCTATTTATTTAAATTTGGTTTGGGTTGATTTCCCACCTCAAAATCAATATTTATGAGTTCTGATGCAACAGCTTTTAGTGGGAAGGATTTGTGGACTCAGTAATGTGTGTACCATTAATTAACTTCATTTTAGACATATAATTTTTAACAAAATTTGTTGCAATCAAATATTAAAGTAAAATGTATTAAAATCGCAATTAAATATGACTTTGAAATTTGTTTCGCAAGTCATTCTCATTTAATCACATACATTCGCTTAATCTCTGTTTAAAATTCGCCTGATTCATCCTTTCTAATTAGTTTTGTGAAGTCAGGTTGTGAATAAGCCTCCATAAGACCCAACGAAAGAGAACAATGTCGAATGAAATTAGCAATTTCGATCCAGACCTTACAACAAAACATGTTTACATAAATAAATCCTGTAAGTTTCTCAGTAATTCAAGAAAAGTTCCCAAAAAAAGTTAGCAACACCCTTTTTGCAATGTAAAAAGTAGCCTACGTATTATCAATGTACAATATCTATTTTGCTCGAATTAATACATAGGCTACGTTTTAGACTACTTAAAACGGGCATAAGCTCATAATTTTCCACAAAACCTTTCACAAAAGGTTTCCAAGTTGTTAGATTGCACGATCAATATACGGGATTTTGAAAATCCGTGGGTTTTTGTTTATGTTCCCAAAGTGGCGAAACAAACAGTACACCGGCTGTTAGCAAACTTGATCCTTTCGTTATTACAACAACAATGCGACTGAGCTCCTCTCTCGCTTGCGTTAATGTGGGTATTAAATACGATACAAGAATATATTCAAGAAAAATATTCCAGAATAAATTGCGCAACTAATCAATAGACAAGATTTGTCTCCATCGATTTGTTAAATAAATAGCTTGTAAACGTGACTCAGTCAACTTAAAAATACACGATTTAACGGCGTTCTTCATAGCTCAGTTGGTAATAACCCTGCCTTCGGCGCTGTAGGTCGTGGATTCGATTCCCACCCAGGACATTCCAAACATTTGTGTGACGAAAATAGGTGTTTGTTCTGCGTCTGGGTGTTGATGTGTTTAAACTGTGAACTCACGTTATTCACATTATATTTATGTATTTACCAAAAAGTATATATGTAATATATCAGTTATCTGGTTCCCATGATACAAGCTATGCTTAGCTTACTTTGGGGCTAGATGGCGCTGTCTGAAATGTTCACCAATATTTATTTATTTATTTATTTAATTCAACTCACGTTATTCCAATGTTATCCACGTTCCCATAAACCAGTGTACTGCCTGTATCTCTCATGGGGAACTTCACAGCAGACTTCAGCATATTTTGGGCTGGCCTTATTAGGGAATGTCCCGGCAGGATTGGTTCCGCTCGCGGCAAATGTTCAGGATATTTTGGAACTCCCAGAATAGGGCCGTACTGCATTGAGTTTCGTCTCTGAGAAAATGTGTAAAGTTTATAAGTGATTGTGTCAAACTAAAATTGACGATAATGAATTTTTTCAACTGGATGCAATATTTTTATAAAACCAATATAGTATAGGTGGTGCACGATAGGAGACTATTTGAAGCGCACTTTAATACTTTCGGCACACTGGTTCGAGAAGGCCAGTGACGTGTTAGTAGTATAGGTAATATTAATTAGTTTTGTATCTACCTTGATTCATTTTCGTAAGGATCTCACAAAATAATAAAATGACTAAGATTTTCGGTTCAAACTTTTCCAACTAAGTAAGTTACGATTTGTAAATTTAATTAAGCATTTGCTTAATGAGTTTCAATGTATTGAGTAATGGTTTGCAACATCAAAGGCAATAATTAATAAATACCTACCGTTCATTCCACGTGCTTATTGAAAATTAATAACTTTTAATTGGGTAGTTATTTAACTGTGTATTTTGGAATCAGAAGTTGAAATAATATCAATTTTGCTATTTTCAATGTTACATTAGAAACGAAAGGTCTCGTCTATATTTATAATAGTACAAGTCCAATTCTGTACATTGAAGATATTTTAATGTTGCGAAGTAGATTACTTAAGAAAGGACAGATACGTAGGGGGCAGGAGAAGTCATCAAACATATGCCATCTCTAAAATTTTGCGCTATAACGACTTTCGGCTAACGAGAGCATTCTTTACTTGATTCTTTGTACTTTGCTTGGTATTTCATTATTTTTTGGTGTAGTTTAAGTTGTTTCGTAAGTAATTATAATATGTATCCAAATAAATAAAATTGAAGTGTCTGTTTGTAATGTCAAAATAAAGCTTCTTTACCGAATGCCTATGAAGGTTTATGCGGTAGTAATAATACAAACAATTTATACAGTTTTTGTCTATTTGTCTGTCTGTATGTCTGTATGTTCCGGATAATTTCCAAAACCGCTGGACTGATTTTATAGGGACTTAGTAACTTAGGGTAATTGGGAGTAGTGATAAAACCAAATTAAACGCCGAAGAAAAGAAGAAAAGACGAAGTCGCGGGCAACAGCTGGTACTATAATATAAAGAGTGTGACACAAAAAGTGAAAAAGTAACTTAGATTACTCTAAGATTTTATCTCCTCAAATCGAAGTTTCCCCGTGTCTTGGAAATGTTGTAAACAGATTCCCATCAGAAGTTTCCTTTGTTTCATTGTTGTCTGCAAACTATGAAAATTCTGTTCCCGAGAATGTTTCTAACTGGGGGAAACTTAAATAATACCTCTTAGGTTTGTTCACGGTAATGTGATAAAAGCCTTTGCAGAAAACTTGCCTCATAGATTAGGTTGTAGTAACCCTGCCTTCTGTGCAGTAGGTCGTGGTTTCGATTCCCACCCAGGAGAAAAATTTGTTTGTCGAACATAGATGATTGTTCTGCGTGTGGGTGTGTGTATTGTGTACATAATAAATTATGTGTGTATTAAAAAAATAATTATTATAGGGCCTTGTTGCTCGCGTTCGAACATGATAACCCATTGAATCCCTACACGTGTCCCCCGGGTGGTGCGAAAGGAGCAACCCAAAGCAGCAGTAGAACGTGTGCCAAGTTCACCCGGAGAAGTACTGCCACCACACCTGGTAATCTGCCGCCAAGCAGTGATGCACTCGTGTTGCTGTGTTCCGGTGGAAGGGAGTGGGTGCCGGTGAAATTGCAGGTGCATGAGACCGTAACATCCCCGTCTCGGGGTGATGTACGCAATGCGACTTGAGTTATCTCGTACTTTGGTGGAGAGGACTCGAGTAACATTGCTGTTGTCTATGGGCGGTGGTTACCACTTAACATCAGGTGGGCCGTCAGCTCGTTCTGTCACTAATATGATATAAAAAAAAGCTACTCCCCAAAACGGAAAGGTAACGCCTTCTATGTTAGTTCAGTCATAATCCCTACTAATGGTGATTTTATCAATTCCAAATAGACGATAGTCTACTCCAGTATGGTTTTTTTTATAATGTTTAGGGTACACTGAGCAATTTGTGACATTTGCCGTAAAAGTTCATGGTGCGATTTATAGACCGGGGAAAAATATTTTTACGGCAAAAGTTCCAACTTTATTACCCTTTCACGCCTATATAATAAAATCATGATTTTTTTTATCAACGAAAGGGCGATAATAAAGTTTTAGGGTGCATTAATTTAATAAAGTTTTTGAGTGATCATAATGAATTTGTATTGAAAATATTATATTTGTAAGATAAATCTTAGGATTTGTTCATAAAAGCAGAGTAACTCTTATTTTCTCGATATTTCAAATGATTTTTATTAGTTGTTTTTTTTTGTACTTAATATAAGTCTTAACGAATGGAAGAACTTAAGGACTGTCACGTTTTTTTTGCGTTGTATCTGACTGTACAGCAAATCTCAGAAAATACCTTAAATATTGATGCAGTTTTCATTAAAAGATAGAATGGTTAACAATTTTTTTTTTTTTAATACTAATTGAATGGTTCACAACGTAGTTAAAGTAGTGAGTAGTAGTAAATCAAAAATCTATTACATCTTCGTACTTTCTAATTTCTATGCTTGCTGCTAATAATGTATCCGGATAAAAATTGTAGGTATTCGTGAATCTTTAGCTAAATATTTGGTCTCGGAGGTACCTATATAAACTTAATGCATAAATTATGTGCTGTTGTCTACTCAGACAATTATAAATCACGGTTTAGATGTAGATTTTAATGCAGTATCACTTTTTTACAGGAGTCTTCTTCTTGGTTGTCTAGAAAATGCAAAAACCCATATAACGTCATGCAGTAAATTAATCCCACGACTGTAGATTGGAAAGCTTGAAATTTGAAATTTTCTTTGAAATCATATAGTTATACGAAAAATACATTTCGATGCCACTAAGCAAGTGATGACTTGTAGAGTTGGTCCACGACAAAATCTATATATTTCGCATTAAACCATCATTTTAATCACGTTGCTTTATCTTCTTACTAAGAGAAGCTTCATTATTATTTTCATATGTTACAATTAATATTAATTATGTGGTAACAAAATACAGTTCGGTAGTTCTTTAAAATTATCTGCCTTACTGTAGAAGTAGTGTGTACTGACTTGCGCACAAGTCTATCTATTTAGTAAATAGAGTAAGGATGCCTGCTTGAGAAGATTGTTTTAGGTATTGCTGGCATACGCCATTGTTTTCATACTTTGTTATGATGAAGTCTGCCTTATTTAATTACTAAGTCCCTCAGTTAAAGAACATCTATCTACCCTTCTACGTTACCGTTAAAAACTGCGAAACCGAAACTCGCAAATTAGAAAAGGTTGAATAATTTATAAAACTATATGGAAATGATCTCTGAGGCACCCGCTCCCTTGCATCGGAACAGAGCAACACGAGTGCATCACTGCTCGGCGGCAGATTACCAGGTGTGGTGGCAGTAATTCTTCGGGCGAACATAGCACAAGTTCTACTGCTACTTAAATGTGGTATATCTTCACATTTGCACTACCACGAGAAATACAAAAATACTCACATTTATAAGTTCGAATATTTTTGTAAGGTCCTTTTCATATTTAGCTTGCAGTATGAGAATATTCTGTAAAAAAAATTACTTAACTAATTATGTTTTATCAGTGTCATATACAAACGAGAGCCACCAACATAAAATGAAATAAAAATATGATTATCTTCCATAAATAGATGCGATAGACAGGTTAAACCATGAAGACGCTTCATTAAGAAGATTCAAAGTACAACGAAGAGAGGTATGGAAACGCCAATTTGTTGATAATCTTAAAACATATCAACGCATTTATTACTAAGTTTAACGCCTGTTCAAACTTTATCGGTACGTCTATAGGGAAAAGCATCTGAGGGCGCTACCAAATTAAACGGTTGTTGTCGTAAGGAAACAGGACAGATCTCGTATAGTAAAATAACATCTATATTATTCATAAAAAAAAAACAAGTTCGATATTAAAATTACAAAATTCCAATCCATTTCATTATTATGAATTCTATGGAAACAAAGATTTTGACTTTGAAAGCAATGAATGCAATGTGTGAATTTTCAACTCTTCGAAAGGCCTTCGAAAAAGCATATTTTATATGAATATTGACTTTTAAGGATTCGAAATGAATCATACCATGCACGTTACAAAAACAGAGATCCAATCCATTTTAATTAAACTAAAATTCACTGCGTCGATAGAATGACAATCCTTAAACTTTTCTCATTTCAGTGCGCACGTAGAGTGCACACCGTGAAATAACTTAAGCTACATTCATAAAAGCGAATGAACCTTGATTGCTATTGAATTTCTTTTATAAGAAACTTCGACTTCTTCCACTTGTGTGAATAATTTTTAATTGAATTTTTATGTGTAATTTTCATTGTTGCTTATATGGCTGTTGTGTAAAAGCTGAAACAAAATTTATTGAAATGAATTGAGTTACTCCAGGTAATCGTCTGCTTGTGGTTATAATTTTTACCAAATTGCTTTAGTTGTTTCATCGTGAAATAACTACAAACTAATCTAAAATCCACCCAACTGTACATACTTTCAAAAATAATATTAGTAATATACAAATAGGAAGTGGGATATGAATAGACTCATAGTTTGCCCCTGTTCTTTTAATAATCTGTGGTGTACTTCCGTTATCAACATTAAGTTATTAATTTCACACTGAGTTTCGACGATTTTTCAAGACAATATAAATTTAATTCAATTTTTACTAAGCTCACTTGGCTTTTCCCATCATTTTGATCAGTGTGGAATTACAGACACGTGAGAAATACCTTCACGTGTCAAAGTTACGAGTGTAATTAACCAATAAGGTTTCAGTTGAAACTTGCGAAACCATAAATTCAAAAACATGTGACTACGTGACATCTCTCATACCAATCTGAATCGGGATCCTGAGGTAAATTTTTTTTTGGTGGACGCTTCCCTTACCTCCATCCAGCCCCATAGTAAGCTAAGCATAGCTTGTATCATGGGAACCAGACAACTGATATAATAATTATATATACTTTTTTGTAAATACATATTAATACCCAGACACAGAACAAACATCAATGATCGTCACATAAATGTGGGTGGGAATCGAACCCACGGCCTATAGCTCAGAAGGCAGAGTTACTAACCAACTGAGCTGCGAGGCCAGACATTGTAAATAACCAACGCTGGTCCTCGTCTGTTGAGAGTATGAGGTTGTGTTCCTGTAGTGGGAACTTTAGGGGCGGGGTCATTTAGGGGGATGCTATTCTCTGGGCAATGTCTGTCGCATTATCATAAATTTTGTCTAAGCGTGGTTCTATGCAAAATTAGCTTTACATAACAGTCTATTGTATAAAGCAGTTGGGTATAGTGCAGTTATTTATTAAAAAAAAAAAAAATGAAACGCTATTTAATTCTATTTATATCTGGAACAAGAGAAATTCTAAAAATTATATAAGTTTTGGACACTTTTTACTAATTGAATAGGTTACAGAATATTTAATTTTGAAGTAAGTTTCTTCTGACTATGTTTATTAAGCAAGGTGTATTTTAATTAAAGGTTGCTAAAAACTACATATTGACACAGACATTCATACGAAAAGAAACTAATTCCACAGTTAGTGGCACAAAATCCAAGATGTATTTGTATTGTACGTGTCTTATCTACATCGAAGCCAGTCGGCGACTTGAGGCCGGTTTGAAGAGCTCTCGTTGGCGCTTTCACGGCCACGGAGCATCGATTCAACAATAGAAGCTTCAGTGCTTACTGAAAGATGTGAATTTTGAGTTGGACATAAGTAAAATTTATTGGTGGTTGACATTCACATTGCCATCTAGCCCCAATCAAGCATCATATAGTATAATGACTATGTGAAACAGACAACTGATAAAATTCTCATATAAATTTTTGTTTGCACATGTACATGAAAAATAAACCTGGCACACAATAAACATCAATTTTCGTCAAATAAATATTGTTGTCTTGGGTGGGAATCGAACCCACGACCGGAAGGCAGAGTTACTATACCAAATGAGCTATAAGCCAGATTTTAGCCGGTCCGAAATAATAATCAAATGTTTTAGGACTGTATTTTGTTGTGCGACTTTCTTGACATTAAACTAACCTTTCAGCTTCCTTTTTGGTCTTTCACAATGATACTTCGCTTGGATAAGTTTACATTTAGTTTATTATTTTTGAAACTTAATATATTCAACATTGAAATAATAATTCTATTATTATTGCTAGTTAAATAGTAATGATATCGTGAAAGAAATACAACGCGTGCTTACAGAAATATAAATTTTATTCATTAAAATAATAATCATCTACATTTAGTACAAAAATAGGTAGAATTTATTCGGTTAATGTAAAGTACAAGTAGTAGTACCTTATTTACTACAATAAAATAATTAAATATTACTTAGCCTTATCCTTAAAAATAATTATTTGGTTTCATCGTATACCAAAAATCTTTGGATAAAGTAATATTATGAATACTTAACAGGAATGTTTACAAAATGTTTCACTTGGAATGGTATTCAAACCTTTGCATGATATAACCCACTACCTAACTTAAAACTATTTAAGCAAGTTGGTCATCTGTTATGATGACATTTGGTGGAATTAAAATATTGTCAGAATTGCTTGAATGCAGTGATAAATCTATGAGGACAGTTATCCATTCAAAAATATGTGTAATACTTTGTGACTTTATCTTTGGTTTCAATGGTTGTATTTCTGTCTCATTCATTTTCAATACAAAGGTGGTAGAACTTTTTGACTAAAACTACCGATAATATTACCAGGTGGAGAGTAGTTCGCAACAACATACACTTGCTTATCCTTCGTCCTGCATACACCAACACCAATTTCTTTAGTATCCTGCCAAATTACCTGAGTAAAATGTCCTGAGTCTAAATTTGAAGGCTCTTTGCCAAACTTGTGATTCTTTATCTCACTGTACCATTTGTCTACAGGATCACTTCCTGATACAGTGAAATCGGGATCAGACGACCAAGCAAAGAATATGTTCTCACCATACTCGTTTTGGTCTCGGTGTTCAGTCTGGCCCTTCTTTGCTATAGTCTTAGCCCATTCTTCTGCGTATTTACACAACTTCTTGTTCAGTTCAAGAGGAGGCACGCCATGTTTTCTTCTATACTCATTGTGAGCTCTGAGACATTCTTCTTCAAATTTCTCAGATATGGAAGTTTTTCGTAATTTGCTCACCAAATCCGAGGCAATGTCTCCCAAATTTTTGCTATTTCGTGTCGGTGACCGTGGTGGTAGGTTGTTATTGGAACTGC
The DNA here is from genome assembly GCA_947359385.1 of Chesias legatella. Taxonomy (NCBI): domain Eukaryota; kingdom Metazoa; phylum Arthropoda; class Insecta; order Lepidoptera; family Geometridae; genus Chesias; species Chesias legatella. Next base: position 2,651,144 of record OX375780.1, on the reverse strand, counting down.
GTGAGCTGTAGTTGGATTCAGCAAACTGCATCGCTCCTGGTGGGGTGACATTTTTGGAGAACTGACCGCTGTAGTTTCCGGGAGGATAGTAATTAGCAACGACATACAGCTTCCCAGATTTGCTCTTTGCACTGCCAACACCTAACTCTCTCGTTGTTTTCCAAACAATTTGCGTGAAGTGTCCGCAGTTGAGAACTTCTGGTTCCTTTCCAAAGGAATAATCGTTGATTTCGCTGTACCATTTATCTACGCAATCTCTGGCTTTGATCTTGGTGTTGGGGTCAGCTGTCCAGCCGCAGTAAACACTTTCACCATAAGTCTGATTTAGGCTGTAAGACATGTTGTCTTTCTTGGCAAGCTCTTCGGCCCATTTTTGTGCTATTTTGGTGATGTCTTTGTTAAGTACTAAACAAGGCACACCATGTTCTTTTCTGTATTCATTGTGGACTTCTAATGCTTCATTCTCAAACTCTGAGGGTTTTGAACTGAATAGTTTACTCTGAAAACAGACAAAGGAAAAATCATTAGTCAAAATGTTATTTTGATAACATGGATCATCTTACGTTAAAAGAAGAACATATTTGTGTTGATGCAAAATTTTGTAGACATCTTTATTTGGCAAGTCATAACTTAGCTGTATATACGTTTTTTCATCAGTGCTATATAACCATGTTGGTTCTATGTATGAATGAATTAAATTGTAAAGTTTACAACCGTTTGTTTAGCCTTATCGTCTGTAATTTCCGCCAAGCAGTGATTCATGTCGTGTTCAGGGTCATGGCAACCCACCTCGCAATTATCTTTATTCACAATAGCATTCAGATTAGTTAAATCTATAGAATTATTGAGACGTATACAAAAAATCAAGAACGCTTCAATGAATTATTTAACTTCGATACAGTTCAGAGCACTGTTTTCTACGGAACCGACAACAACTTCGTTCTTAAAGTTTTTACTTATCTCTGAGCGACTAATTAGAGCTTATCAATATTTCATCATTCTCTAGATAGATAATATTTAATTTGGTCATAAAAGTAAAACTTCTACATTCATATAACATCGCATTAATTTCATTTTATTGCTATAGCCTTGTGGTGTCTACCGATATCTTAGCTATTGATAAATTATTTGCCTGCTTGCATGCGTGCTTACCTACATGCACCTCGGTAAGTCAATTTTAATAACGAATGCAAAGCAAGCACCTTTCCATGTTCAATCAGAAATTACCGTAAAAAATTTGTTTGCTTAGGTATTACAACTGCATGTATAAAAAATTGTTTTAGCATAATAATATCGTAATCATTTCAAAATTAACTTTTATGATATAACATGTTTGAAATTATAAGATTCGGTTTTATATTTCAATATAATTGTAACAAAATGAGTAAATAAATAAAAATAAAAATAAATACTTATATTACATTTTGTCATTCGCATTTTTCAAGAGACATTACTACTTGTTTGTTGAAAGCACAGATTATTAGGAAATCGAATGTTGATTTGATTATAATTTTCGTAATTGTTCAATTAATACATTACGAAAATTATAATCAAATTTCATGAGCAATGATTTAATCATTATTAAGTAATACAAGGTTAAATGAAATTAATCCGTGTAACGATTCGGATAAACTATGTTTATTATCCGAGAGTAAAAGTTGCTAAAATGAGTTCATCAATCTTATGACTATCAAACTCCCTTGATAATTCATTAACCATCGGATATATCTGCCTAAGTAATACCAATCCATGATGTACAAACGATCTGATTTCAAAAGCCCCTAATTGTTAAACAAGCCATCGCAAATATTGAATTCTCTAACTGAAACGGACCGAACAAAATTGTTCCAACTCTTTGATTAGTTAAATAGAATTCATAAGCAAATAGTCGTGATAAGGATTCAAACAATCAAGGCTGAATCGATCATCGACGTCGGTAAATAAGGGCTAAAATCCTTAACAAGGATAAAATGACCCTGGACTATCGGTAATACCGCATTACCTTATCTTGTTTTACAATTGTAAATAGATTAAAGTTTCAAAAAATAGAAAAAATGTTAGATTATTTTTAATAAAATACACGTGACTGGATTGTTTATTCTAAAAATTTAAACAAACTATTATACTACAATTATAATTCGTTCATATGTATTTTTTATTTGTAAAAATAACTTAAGTATTATATATACGTATATACAACGAATCAGATACTGATTAGTAACTATATTTGTCAGACGACTTCAATGTCACCCTCCCTCGACTCATTCTCAGTTGCTTGTTTATGGGCATTATACAGAGTAAGATAACTCAATCAGCTATTCCAAAAATAGTTATTCTTTGATGTCTGGACGTCAGAACTAGGTCCATCACAAATTGACCTTAATTTTTATAGCTGGCACTCACAGTCCTCCTAAGATCTAATTGAAGATTAAGGGACTGTAAATAGGGAACGTTCATATAATATTTTGAAACATGAGACGTTAATTCACATTTGTATTTATAAATTAAATGAATTTAAAGTAATGTCTGACTATTTATTTCAGGTTCATTGGATTTTCCTTTATCGCGATAGTGACTTAGGGAATATGAGGTATGTTCAATATGAATCACAATCGATTATGGCTATAAACTGCCATAATCGATTGTGATGATCTGTAGAAACAGATGATAAAGGCCAGGTGAATTTAGATTGATGCAGTATTCTTGGATTTATCTGATCACTTGCCTTAAGATGCTTTTAGATATGCAGATTGGTTTTTTTAGGTAAGTTTCTAGGTAAGTTTAGTGCAATTGTGTTTTTTTTATAAGAAATGACATATTTTTGTGACATTGATCAATATCAAGACCTATTTCATCCAAAACTCTTCCTGATTGTTCCCGGATGAGGTCATGCACCATTCATATGTGCTCGATTGAATAATGAAGATTAAATTATTTTATTTCGTTGGTTGATCTGGTCTTGCTAACTGTTTTGAGCGGTATGTGCCGGTAATAAAGTTTAATTTAAAGTTAGATAACCACGAATATATTAAGGAAAAAATATTGTTAACTTTTGCATATTTTTCCATAATTTTGGTAGGTCGTTTGAAAGTTTAATGATATTTGTTTTGCAAAAGTTTTGGGATTACTCAGTTGTATGAAATTTCAGTAGACAGGAAATAATTACACAATATCTAAATAGGCAAGAAAATTGTTGAAAACTATATACAAATATAATCTACCAACTTTTGACGCTAAATTGTTAGTTTGTACCTAGTATGTACTCTCATAATATACATAGATCTGATTTAAGATAATGTTTTCCAGATTTAAGTATTACGGACGTTATAAAAGAACTCGTATGGATGTAAATTATGAATTGATGAACTAAAGCAAAATATAAGTAAAACACGTGCAATTAAAAAGGGACACAAGTAAAATAAAAACAAAAATGTGCCTGACATGACAAACAACATTGATAAATTAAGTCGCGCACACATAATGAGAAATCTGTCTGAACAATTTTTTTGCTCACATGATGATGTTTTTTCACAGTACCGGTTGTAAGTTATTCAGGGCATTAATTAATGGATAAAGTCTCGAGATTTAAAATACTTACAATTATGTCATTAAACCTGACAGTTGTATTAGAAAATTGTGATAGCTGCGACAAAACTGGAAATATAACATACAAAAATTCACAACAATGCTTTCAGTTAGGTTAAAATTCGAATGTGACTAACAAGTGGAGCATTATAAATAGATAAAACTACAACAAATAATTTTTTGAAAAGTAGACAAGCAGTGAAACACATCAGATGAGTAAATCGAAGAGAGCACGTTCCACTGCTGTCAAAATGGTCCATAACCAATCGTGAACCATCACCAACAACGTACAAGTCTGCGCATACGCTAAGTATGTTTTAACATTCAGTCTTCACTAACTTATTTCTAGATTTAAATATTCTGTCAAAAGTCAAACAATTCGTTCTTATTTCTATCATTTTTTCAAATCACGTCATGTGTTATTGCTCTTTTCTTTCTATCGCTGGAAGTTTTAAACGAGATTTGTGACGTGTCAAAATCACTATTACAGCAAAGAATGTGTCCATAACATTCAAAATATGAAATCATTCAAATTCAAAGCACACTAAAACAGAATATTAATCTTCACTTAGATCCTTCTCTAGAAGCTAAATCTGAATAACCATTAACACAAATATATTCCTACAGAAACACTTTGCGTTTGTACATAAATCTGATTTGTCACATTTCACAACATAAACAGCATTTACCATTATTTCACACGTCAATTTGAAGACTGCAACGTCCTCCCGTCAGTTCACTTGCCCTAATTTATCCTGACTGAATGAGCCAACCCGTTATCGCGATAAGGCCCCTACTGTCGGTGAATGTCGATTTAGTATCGAATGGACTTATCTTTCAGGAAATTTGATGAGGCATTGAGTTACAGTAATCCCCAACAAATGAGGCATACTTAAAGTTGTGGAAAATTTTACTTTTGAAGAACAAGATTTGTATAATAACAATCGTTCATTGTTACTAAAACTGAGCGTTTGTACAAAATTTTTGCTCCATAGCGGAAGAGACTAATTACCTATAGTGAAGCAAGATATCCCATCTGATAATATTAAAAGGTAACCTTTGCCCATACTAAAAGCAATATGTTTAAGATCCTCCTACTTAGGTATAGGAAAATCCAAGTCCATTATTGCGTCAGTAACTTGGATACGTGAAGTTAGGATTTCTCATGTGTCTGTAATTTCACCATCGTATCTTTCAGTCCAAAACATAGTAATGCGCACATTTATGTTAATGCTTGGTGGGATAGGTATGGTGGCAGCACTTCCTCAGACGAACTTGCCAAATCTTCATCTAACGACTAAAGTCGAACTTATAGATAAAGTTAAAAAAGATAATAATAAAATAATGAATCAAGTTGAAGAAATTTCTGAATGAACTACTTTACCTTCATGAGACGAAGACTTTCAGTATTAACATTAGCAACCAGGTTCAAATTAAGAGCACAAAAAACAAAACCATACAGCACTGCTAACATGGAAACACTGTATGAACCGGTATCTGATTCTCTTTCAAATAGTATACAAACACTGAGGTGAAATAAAACATTAACCTGCCACACACAACACCCACGTCACTACATCTCACAATATTGATGCAAACATCTACCATTGGCGATAAGCTATCACTGGAACACACTGAAGCCAATCTCATCACATATAAAAACCAAAAAATAATCAGAGAAGCTCATCAGATAAATTTAATAGTAATACTTGATGAGGTAGTAGTTATATGGAATTATTTCCAAAATATCTAAGTTTTTAAACCGTTGAGCATAATTTTATTCAAAACTAGCTGTTGCCCGCGACTTCGTGTGGAATTCGGTTGTATCACGCACCCCTATTTTACCCCTCGGAAAAGTAATCTAAGTTACTCCTTGTTACATCAGCTATCTTCCAGTGAAAATCTCGTCAAAATCAGTCAACCCATTTCAGAGATTACCCGACAAACAGACAGACAGACAAAAATTTAAAAAAATGTTTTGGTATATGTACCGTGTATACATCCATATGCACTTAGTAAAAAGCTGTTATTTTAATATTACAAACAGACACTCCAATTTTATTTATTTGTATAGATTATCAAAATAGAGCTGACAACGCTGCTCGATCCAAACTTATCAAGACACAAATTCACAGTGATTTACATAAAAAGAGCGAATAAACAGGGGTCATTGTACAAAGTAACGGAACGTTAATTTGCTGAATCGAGTTGTTTCCGCGAATATAATGGTTTGCGAACAATGACAACACAAATTGAAGGTAAGTATCAGGTGAGCTGAGGTTTAAAAGGTTCTGTATTGTAAAACGTGAGAAATAACATAGTCAACAGTTTCAAACAAATCATTAAAATCTTCACGAATGCATTTACGAGTTTATGATTGAAATTAATATTATATTCTACGTTAAATTACTTGATGAATAAAATGGAAGGGGAATAATATTTTTTATTTTTTTACTTGATGCAGTTACGGAACGAGCCGATGGCCCACCTGGTGCTAAGTGGTAACCTCGGATAACAACTGATGCGAGTTGGGTCCTCCTATACTGGGTATGACAAGACCCAAGCCGCATCGTATGCGCCTGTAACTCTGAGACGTGTAGGTGGAATGTCTCATGTGCCTGTAATTTCACCGGCAACCACACCTTTAAAGCGGAACACAGTAACGCGAATGCGTTTACATAAGTTTTAAGGATCGTTAGTCTAACATACTGATACCAGTGACAAGTAGGTTGAAGAAGCAAGCAAGTAGCCTCAAAGGTTTGGTGGAAGAAAACTCTTTTTAGGGTTAAGCTCGCCTTTATACATAAGTCTTTGTGTTTTATATAAGATATATATGTCTACAATAAAGAATAAAGAAGTATTAATTTACAAATAACTTTTGCCGTTGTCTATGCGCGGCGGTTGCCACTTAACATCAGGTGGGCCGTCAGCTCTTCCATTTACCTGAACCACATAAAAAACTCAAACAGAACTCTGATGTGAGCAAAACGTGATATGTGAAACGTAGATAGGGCACGGTGGAGAATGATAAATACGCAGCACCGAACTGTAATTAGTAATGAGCACAATTATTGTCTATTGTTTAGGTCATTAGCTTGTCAACAGTTTGATGGCGCGTCCTTCTCTTCAATGAACAATGTCATTTTTTAACGACTGTCCTAGTTTTCCCTGTGTTACTTGTTATAGAGGATCTTGTAGGTTCAGATATATAAGAACTGAACGGAAATCACTAAAGTATTCTATTACTAGCTGCGCCCCGCGGTTTTACTCACGGTGGCTCAGTAATTTGACGGGCACACTGCACTTTTCCTGGATCAAAGTAGCCTGTGTGTTAATTCAGGATATAAGCAATTTTGGTACCAAATTTCATCATTCATCAGTACCCATGTACCCCATGTACTTGTATCATCTGAATCAGAAAACTGATATAATACTTATATACTTTTTTGTAAATACATACATATAACACCCTGACACAGAACAAACACCTACGTTCGTCACACAAATGTTTGTCATGGGTGGGAATAGTACCCACGACCTAAAGCGCAGAAGGCAGGGTTACTACCAACTGAGCTATGAGACCTTTCGAGCTTATATGTCAAACGCAATGAAAAATATTTGAATAATATTCATCGTGAATGATCGTTACTCATATCGTCTAGAATTCGTAGTAATATTTTTTTATCTGAATGTCGATAACGCTTTAGATACGCTGATTGCCTGTTGCTGGAATGTTGTAAGTACACAAGTACAACGTATTAGCTTGGACAATTACATTCCTAATGTTTATATTCCGTGACCGCAGAATAAGAGCCGTAGGACTCTAGCCAAGTTCGTCCGGGGAAGTACTGCCACCATGCCCATTTCTGCCGCCAAGCAGTGAAGCATTCGCATTACTGTGTTCCGGTTTGAAAAGTGTGGTTTCCGGTGAAATGACAGGCACATGAGACATTCCGCCTTCACGTCTCAGAGTTGCGGACGCATACGATGCGACTTGGGTCTTGTCGTACCTAGTAGGGGAGGACCGAAGTCGCATCAGTTGTTATGGGCCGAGGTTACCACTTAACACCAGGTGGGCCGTCAACTCGTTCCGTAACTGTATAACATAAAAAAAATAAAAAAAAAATAAGCCGGCCCTCATACTTTTGCTACGAACCACGATCAATTAAAATAAAGATTATTGGGCGCAGTACTAAGCTTAAAATTGTATATACGACTAGCTGTTGCCCGCGACTTCGTCCGCATGGAATTTGGTTTTACCACGCACCCCTATTTAACCCCTCGGAAAAGTAGCCTAAGTTACTCCTTATAACATCACCTATCTGCCAGTGAAAATCCCGTTAAAATCGGTCCAGCTGTTTCAGAGATTAGCCGGAACAAACAGACAGACAGACAAACAGACAAAAATCGTAATAAAAATTGTTTTGGTATATATACGTGTATACAAGCATTTAGTAAAAAGCGGTTATTTTAATATTACAAACATACACTCCAATTTTATTTATTTGTATAGATTATGTTAAGCTTCTTCACACCGAGCCATCAAGCCCCAAACTTAATGTAGCTGATAATTTGAAAAATATATAACTCATATATTATTTATATACTTTTTGATTATAACACACGTATACAAACACAAATTCGTATACGACAGAGACATATCTTTCTTGGAATCCAAGATTCACTTCGGGTCGCTGAGCCAGCGGAATAAGTATAGCAAATACATATAAAAATAGCTGCGCACCAGGGTGTTACCCTACTACTGTCATAATATACATTGATAATCAATTTAATTTATGAAAGTGTGTAACAAAAATTTTTATTGTGAAGGAAAATTCCCTCGAAGTTGTGTTAACGACTTAGAAGATTATTTATTATCTAAATAAATAAGGATATAGAAAGAGGTAAAGACACAATAATTGAGTATCAATAAAAGAATTGGAAACAGATGCTTATTTAAAAACCATTTGAGTGAACACTTATTAAGATAATTCGGTAACAGTCAACAAATATCAAATCAGGAATATTCACTTGATATAATGGAGTTTTATTGATGTGGCAGACCATTGAGTTTCCACGTACATCTTCTCAAAACGGTAAAGGTAACCGTTATGTTAGGAGATTGGCATGTCCTAGAAACAAAAGCCCGAAGACATAATGTGCATGAAAGGAGCACTTTCGAAGCGCACTTTAATCCTTCCACCACGTCTTTCGAGAAAGCTAGACATGACTAGTTATGGTAGTACCAGAAAGAACCCCTGCGTCATCTCGCCCTACACCATTATCATGTCTCAGATCAGATGTGAGTCATCGTTTGCCTTGTGACCGTCGAGAAATATTTGTTAGTAGAATAATAAAACTCTTAATACTACAGCCATCAAACATTAAAGACTCCTAAAGTGGTGTCCTCGAAAATGGGGCTAATTACACAAAAAACTACAACATGGAAATCCTTTCAGATAAAGGTAGGTATTCTATATAGTAGAGGTATTATAGCATTGACTTCAATTTATTTAATACGTCATACACACATTTGCTAGCGCACCTGTTGCTGCAACTAGACAATGTATCGTTATTATTATGTTTTTATGCATTACAATAAGTTTCTGTACCGTATGGGAAGATCCACTTATATGGGACACATCACGGACCTGTGATCTCGCTGGCAACCAGACATCTAACAGAGTCCTTTCTAAAAAAACAGCAATGCTAGTGCAGTATTCCTACAGTGGCTGTACTCAGCACACCAGAACTAAATAAATGCTACAAATATATACTTACGAGAAAGCGACACCGAGGGAACACGCATGAATTCTTCATTATGGTTTTCTTATTGTTTTTCACAATTATTTATCACAAAACACGTTATAGATGGCTCCACTAGATACGCGAGCCGCGGTCTGATAGCGGGAGATACTTTATTTGGAGATAAAGAGATAAGTTTGGTATCGGAGATAAGAAATAAGCGGATTTCCGAATATATGAAAATGTTCATTTAAGAAATTGACTAAAAAGACCGTTCCACTGAGCCACCAGTTAATAAACTAGTCGATGTTTTACGTGGAAAAAATAATTCTATATATTGTTTGATATTCCACTTTGAGCATCTAAACAAATATGGATTCAGTGCTAAAAAAATTGATGCTTAGTTCAGAATATCTCGCTAGGTGGCGATGAAAAAATAGTGTTAATTTCAAATATTGATGGTTAATTAAAGTCACTGAATTATAATTCTTAATTGGGATCCAAATTCGTCTTGTTTATTGAGTTGACGGTAAATATATGACTGACCTTAGTTCCTCCTCCCCCCCACCCCCCTTGTATTTTTGTGTGGTTTTCCTGCCAATGCTTATTGATAATTATTACTTATGAATAAAAAGTTTTGTCTGTCTAACTGATTTATGTTATTTTCAAGGATATATTTCTTTGTTCCTGTTCTGAATTTTCATTTTTAATAAATATCCTGACTCGAGTTAGGATATTTATAAGGTCCTAAGTTATTGTAGGTATCTCAAATGATTCCGCATGTAATACGATAAAAACTTATTTTAACCGACTTCAGAAAAAGGAAGAGATTCTCAATTCGGTTTTTTTTTTTTAAGGTAGGTAAGTTTTAGGATAGTAGCAAAATCGTCTTCCTATAAGTATCTTAATTACTATTCCTTCCATATTTCATAGCCAGGAAAAATAAATAAAACCTTACTAAAAATATAAAATCCCATGCAGGTGCATTAATAATAAGTCGTGTTCAGCAGAATTTATCGATTTTATATTTATGTGAACGTGAATATGATACATAATTGTATTTAAAAACAAAATATTATTTTGATTTTATTCTGTGTTTATAGGACCGACATTTGAAAGTAAAAAAAAAGGTTTTTGTTTTCGTGTTTTTCATACACGGCCGAAGCCCGGGCGCCTATGCTGGTATATAATAATAATGTTGGGTTAAGTTATTATATTGTTATCTCATATCCGCTAATGATGTCACCATACAATTTTATAATTGAAATTTAGTCCATAATAATTCAATGTCATTTTTGTTTATTATTAAAAGAACTAATGAAACAAGCATAATCTGCTGTGTTCCTTATTAAAAACAGTAAACTGATGCTGTCAAAAAGTGTTTTTATCGATTGGATTGTTATAAGAGGATGTTTTTAAAGTATCACAGAACTAATCTCTACTACTCATTTATTAAAAAAATCATGAAATTGACCATTTTCTCCGAAGTAGTATAGAATTTTTGAGTATATCAAGTATTTTCAGGCAGCATCATGTATTTTATAGAATTTCTAACAGTGTCGTTGAACTATTAAAATAGGATGTAGCTAAAAATTTCGAATTCAAGCTAGTTGTATTTAAAATTGTTTTACTACTTACGCGGTATAAAAATTAGGTGTCACAACTGATGAGACATTCCACTCTCAAGTCTCAAAGTTACGGGCGCAGTATTTGTGTTCATACCTAAGTGAGGGAGGAATGAAGAAGTTTTGTTTTAGGAAGAGGTTGCCGCTTCGTGGGCATGAATATCTCTTTCTAATGCTTCCGCTACCGCTTCGGTTTATAAACTGGGCCGAAATGCTTATCATTTGTGTGCATGCATGCGCCAAGTTGTTTGAATATAGGTTAGGATATGCGCTTAGGAGATAAGTTGAAAGAATTTACGATTATAACGTAGTTACCAGTGTTTGCTTAGGACAGCCACAAGACATTTTTATGACCTATTTTTAAGGTTCTTGTGCTCAAGGTTAAATAACTCGTTATTTTGGAACACAGTTTGAGGAAATCAGCGTTAATGTGCCGAGAATGAATCAGGAAAATAATTAGTGATACTTCATGTACCTATGTGTGAAGTAACGCGAGTGGATAAAGTAAGGATTAAGTATATAAAAGGAAGTATAAGAGAATGGGAATCGTTTAAGTTGATAAGGAGATGTAATGCGGTCGAAGAAATAGCTGTATGTGCCGTGACCATATTGATTTGAGTAAAATATGTCACGGAAAGAGCTAATGGATCTAAATACAATTAAGGTATTTACTCAGTAAAGTAAGGGAAGATCCAATGAGTGCGACAGTCACCCTGGGACACGACATTGAAATGTATGAGCTTCGGCTACACGGAATACGTAAGTGAATAATTGTAATAATGTAATAATATACACCTACTAAATAATAATAATAAATATTGTTGGGCACTTCACTCAGTGCCATCCAGCCTCAAAGTAAGCTGAAGCTAAGTAATACTTAAATACTTTTTTGTATATACATATAATGCATACCAACACCGAGACACAGAAAAAACACCTATGTTCGTCACACAACATGTTTGTCCTGAGTGGGAATCGAACCCACGACCTACAGCGCAGAAGGCATGGTTACTACTAACTGAGCTATGAGGCCAGCCAAAGGGTAATAATAAATTGTACCGGAAACGAATTAACAGTGTGGCTTAAATACAACTAAATCTTTGGTCAAATATCTATTCCTAAACGAATATACATACATATACAGGATGTATGGTATTTTCCTCTCATCCATATTTATTCAAACGTGGGCTTAGCTCAAGTATTCATCTTCGATCAGTCCTACATACTTATCTGAAGTATCTACACAGGCAACCTGAAACAACCAATGTTACACAGGCTTTTGAAGGCAGCTATTGTACTACATTACACTACTACTCAAGATGACAATGAGTTGTGTTAAACAGTTGATCAGCCACAGTACCTTCTTGTTTGCTACGGAGCTAACAGAAGAAAACAATCAATGGGTTGGGTTTCAAGCTCAAGATCAAATTGAAATAGCGCCCAAGCGCGTAAGGTTGTTCAGTGAAACGTATAAATTTCAAGCGTCTTACAAAATGAACATACAAACAAACAAACAAAAGTTATTCATTCAAAATACAATGTTGTTGCTTTGATGAATTGGGAACTCTTAAGGGAACTGTTTTAGAAAGAAACATGTATTAGAAGAGACCCCTCATTTCTGTGGTTCTAACATGGTTGTACTTGTAAATTTTATAATATGTACCTATATTGATATAACTTAATCTAATACACAAGTAGGAAAAAAATATATATGGCAAGGATGCAAGTTTAAATTATTTTCACTGCATTCAGCGCTTAGAAGTATAAAAACATGTATGTGGGTTACATTATGATCATAAGATGTTGAGAAAGATTTACTGAGTTCATAATTGGGATACTTCAAATAATGAGTTATTGTAGAATGTACATAGGAGTGATGAATCGTTGCATCTAAATCCAACATTCATCCACTTTGCTTCGATCTCACAACGTGTCCATCTTGAAATAATTGCAACGGATATTTCTGAGCACTTTTTGGTCAGGTGTCTCTTAGCAATCTCTTAGCAATAAAACTTCAAATCAAAAGCAAAAGTGAACAAGCTGGATTCCGTTAAGCTGTAGTAAAAAGCAATTCGCGGAAATTCTGGAAGATAAGAACCTGCGATTTATCTTTCTCCTTCCAACCTTCGGATTTAAATGGCTGTCTCTTTCTACCATGTCGTGACAAATGTCCATTGATGTGATTCGGCAAGGAAATGTGCGATTTAACAAATTTGATGACTCTACGGTTGAAATGGGCTTCTCGGTGGGTGACTGTGCGATGTCTCTTATACACAATTCTTGTCGAGTATTTTTGGAGTATTACAACTACAAGTATTGTTGAAATTTAGACACTTTGTTTCATGACAAAACCGTGAAGGACGTGCAACAATTTTTTTGTAGCATAACTAAGTACTTATGTAACTTGTGCCTGTGAAAGGATTTTATTCGCAAAACTATTGCACTTAAAACCATTTGCTGCAGGATGACAATTGCATTCGTTTGTCCCGATTTTAATGCACAGGATACGATTATTATAGTAAGCATGACACGTTCTATATTCCCAAGGTACAAGTCCATGTGATATATGAAGTATAAAGTATATATACATATGGATACAGGATAGAACATGACTAAAGGCTGGGTGTCGGTAGTTCTCGTCACTTAAAAATACATTAATACCCACTCATTATGGACATAATACATTAAAGTCGAGGCCTGCAATAAAACAATTCAAGATCGAGTGATATGAAAAGGCCATCCCAACCCAGCCGAGGTCGATTGCCAAGTGATTTTAAAGGGATGAAGCTGGGTCCTTTTAATTGTTATTTTAGATACAGTAACTCTATTTTGCGAGGAAAAACTAAATTAATTAATTCAAGAAACATTATCTAGTTTTCCTTTGCACCAGTGCTAGCGTAAGTAATTTTTGTTTTTGTAACTTTAAACAGAAATGCGCATCAAGCTTGTTGACATTATAAAAACATGTCCAGACTTAAATAGAGACGATGAAGAAATTCGTTTAAAACAAATTTATTTTGTTAAATATTAATAATATTAAAAGCAATTAATATTACGCCGAGTTAACTCCAGCAATTACTTTTAGTGTCGTTTTATAAATAGCCGGCGTATTTAGTTCTAGTCACTGGTTCTCTCGAACCAGTGTGATTAACGGATTTAAGTGCCCCTCAGAAAGGCTCCCTTCGTGCACTATTATTTCAGTAAAATGTGTCTAATCCTTTTCTCTATTTTTTTTTTCGTATTTCTGTGCGAACTAATCAGAGCCGGCAAACATTTTTTTTATAATAAAGGAGTTTTCGTGTAAATGGGTAAAAGAAAAAAAGGTTTGTAGCTATTTCATTTAGTCACTAATCTCGCCAAAGCCAGGACCCTAAGCAAACCTAGCAATTTCACTGCCATTACAGCATCTAATGACCGACTTGTGTCGGCTCGAGTTTTCCGTTCTTTCTATTTACAGTCAAGAGAAATAAACGCGACTAAATAAAGCAAGTTAATTCGAAACTGAATTTTAAAATATTAACTTTTTTTGCCTATCCTTAGCAGTGGGTAGCTATATCCACCGTTGTCACCATTAAAACTGTCTTACCATAAATATGGAAAAGTTTTAGACTTAAAATGGGAATATCCATTTTACATGTATATTGTATTGATGCTTGCGACACAGCAATTTACTCCTGCAAGCATCATTGTGTTTCTTACTATTTAAATGTGTATTGTTACCTTTCCACATAAATAAACTTATTAAATTGCATCGGTATATGCGGCTTATAACGGCGTAAAAAATACTTTCACAACTTTTTTAACAGCTACAAAATATACCTACTAATTGTATACTCATCCTTCTTTGTAACATTTTCTTCAACAAACGATTTAAATTAGACCCGTTTCTCTTTCCAAATCACTTTGTATCTCTAGAGTGAAAACCATTTAATCCATGTGATTTTTCCAATTTGTCAGGGTTAAATAATGTTTTCCTCTTGAGATTTTGAAAGAAGAGTAAATACTTGTACCTACTAATTGCTGTCTTTTGACCCTGAAGGTTCAGTGAAAGCTTCATCGGGCCACTTTTCACTTTGTGGGTTTACAGTAGTGGCGTCACCGATCGATAAGTGGTTATCTCATTAGGTACTGCAGTTGTTTTCTCAGACTAACTTAACTACCACTTTCTTTTAGTTTATCATCCCTCAATCGTCCAACGGCTAGGATATCATAAACTGAAAACACAAAAATACTACATAGTTAATTATTCTTAACTCATGCATATGTGGAAAGAGTAGATAGCTCACCGGTATCCTCTGCCAATAACAGCTCAACGATTTAAGTCTCATATCGCCCGTCACTACAACATAATTACAAAAAAAATAAGATGGCACTTCCCTTAATCTTTGGCACCCTTTTGAATACATAATATTTTTTTTTTACATTGTTTTCGATATGTTGATTTTGGAACTCTTCTGTTAAGTTTAAAGAAACCTGTATTAGAAGAGACCCCTCATTTCTGTAGTCTAGCTATACACGGTTATACTTGTAGATTTTATAATATAACATTATTTATTATCACTTTAATGCATGCTTGGTGGCATAAATTGGGTAAAGTAAGTTACTTGAATATAATGATTATAGTACTTTGTAAAAGTTTGATGTAAAAGCCTGGAATCAATTCAGTTATAACTTTATCTTCATACTAGATTCTGCCCGCGTCTCTTCCTTCGTGGTACTGAAACAAAAAGCAACCAATATATTATTACAGATAATCATCTTTTTCTTTATGATCAAATTTAAGCCAAATCAGTTTAGAATTTCTGTTTGTTAAATGTAACAATATATTTTTTATGTTTAAAAGTTACTGAACAGGCAGACGATCCATCTTATATTCAGTGGCTCTGTCCAAAGAAATACGTCTTAAGTCTTCCTCTATCATTTGCGCCCTTAACTCTGAGGCATGAAGGTGGAATATCTTAGCGCCTGCAATTTCACCGGTTACCTTACCTTTCATACCGGAACACAGTAATAAAAAACTTACTATTGCGTTTATTAAATTAGTATTAATTTTGATGAGTAAAGCACTCAAGTTATCGAACAGATCATTTAATTTGAGTAACAATGTCAACAGTCATAGAAATCGTTCACCTGGAAAGCTATTGATCGCTTGATTGAAAACCAATATTCTCATTCCAATCTCTGATTGTATATTCAATTTAACAAATTTACTTGATATTATTGATAGTCATAGCTTTGTTAATCGGGGTTTTCATAATTATTCTGAAAACTGGCTTATATGTAGTAGGTAACTTTACGAATGGCGGTCAAATAGAAGTATTTCATAGGTTCATAACCATTTTGCAATTCAAAACCGTATGGCCAGAGAAAATTGTGTCAGATCTGTTTAGTATATGAAACTGAAGATTACCTATATTTATTTATTAAGGTCAGTCGTATAAAGAGTTGATTTATGTTTTATAAACACAGTATATAACAAAAGATGATGTCGTGACTGATTACCTTAAAATGTAATGATGAAATTAGAATAGCCCGGTAGAAAGAATCCAGTTGCTGCCAACATATGATCCATGACGATTCCCCAAGAAAAAAAACTGTTTCACTGTTACTATCATGATATGTACGTATATACAATATACGTTTTGAGGGACCACGTTGCTCACGTCCGTATGCGATAACCCCTTGAATCCATACACGTTGTCCCGGGTGGTGCAAAAGGAGCAACCCAAAGTAGCAGTAGAACTTGTGCTAAGTTCACCCGGAGAAGTACTGCCATCACACCTGGTAATCTGCCGCCAAGTAGTAGTGATGCACTCGTGTTGCTGTGTTCCGGTGGAAGGGAGTGGGTGGCAGCGAAATTGCAGGCGCATGAGACGTAACATCCACGTCTCGAGGTGATGGACGCAACGCAGTGCGACTTGAATCATCTCGTACCTTGGAGAGGACTTGAGTGGTATTGCTGTTGTCTATGGGCGGCGGTTACCACTGAACATCAGGTGGGCCGTCAGCTCGTTCCGAAATTTCAACAACATAAAAAAAAGTTCGTAATGAACGTATTTATACTTACATAATATAATATACGGTTGAAACAAAAAAAAAAAATGTGACCATTGTACAATAACCAGAACAATTTTCAGTAATATTCAAAACATAAGTTCAAAGTTTGACGCCCGTTGAGACCCTGTCCAACACTCTATAGGGAAGAACAGGCATTACAAGGCGTTTAACGTTACCAATGTGAGGATACAAGCATTAGAGAATTCTACACCATTTATGTTTGGAGTAGCTATAGGTCGTTTAAATTAAAACTTATATGATTTTAACCTCAAATTTTGCATCCACCTGTATTTCTTATTTATGACGTCCTAAGTCATTTACGTATCTTGAGAACGAGGAATCCAAAGCTGCCATTTAGAAAATCCAATTCCCAATAAAATGAGATTCTATTTTAGGAAATAATTAGAATAAGGGTTGCCCGCATTACTTCGGCTCCAAATTAAGAAAGAATTACGGAATATTCTTGTTATATCTCACGCGAATTCGACGTGGTGCCTACGCTCTAAATATAGACTAAATCTGGAGTGTTATCTGCAATTCGTTAAGACTGGTGAAGGAATTTTCTGGAAACAATAGACAGTATTTACGTTAGGATAAAATGCTAACCTGAGAATTGCTATTCATTTCAATCAGGCGTTATAGGTCTCTGAAAATATTGAACACAAAAATGTTATGTTTAACCGACTTAAAAAAGGTGGTTCTCAATTTGGATGTTTATATTTTTTGTATGCATGTTCGCTTATTACCCTGTCATATATAGACGGATTTTCAGAATTATTTTTTGTTCGTAAGAGGTTTATTCTGGAATGGTCCCATTAAAATTTCGTCAAAATCGGTACTTTAATATTTTACTACTTTGATATTGATAGTAATTTTTTTTTTATCTACCTTGGTTTTATCAAAATAACTAGATAAAAATATATCATCCAAGCAGGTTTTTTCGGTTTGCTGCGCAAACTAATTATTTCATATTACGTACTGATATTATGATATATATGATACTGATATACTATGGTGATTTGGTATTTTATTAAAGCTTTCTTTTGATTTATAGGCCTAATAAAGTTCATAAAGTTCGAATCCAATAAGCCTGAGGTTCCATTGAAGGATTTCAGCCCGGATACGCCTCACAGATTTCGATGGTCGGGAGGATGAGGAAACTATAGGATGTAATAAGGCAAAGTTTTCTCACTCAGCTAGAAGGTACCCTTAAATAACTGATCTGCCGTCATGCACACATAAGTAGTACTGGCGCAACTATTGACTACGTAATTGATATACATATCTTTTTTTATTTGTTTTTGTCTCATCACGGATATTGTTTCATAATATTACAATAAGAGTCTTGGCACTGAACCGGAAACGAACAAAGGTATGTTTTTTTTAATAATATTGGTGGACATTCCACATAGCGCCAGTTAGCTAAGCATAGCTTGTATCATGGGAACCAGACAGCTCATATAATTATACACTTTTTTGTAAATACATACGTACAATTGCATATTGACAACCAGACACAGATCAACTATCTATATCGTCTTACAAATATTAGCCCTGGGTGGGAATCGAACCCACCTACAGCGCAGAAGGCAGGGTTACTACCAACTGAGCTGTGAGGCGAGTCAAATGTATTACTTAACAGTTAGGTATTATCAGATTAGGTTCCATTGTTTTATTTTCGTTCGAATAATTCCCTCTTGCTTACCGATAATAGGCTAATATCTGTTTAATTAATGCTTGTAAACATTATGTACGGTGGTTAGGTACACACATTATGTAGCTGTACGGAACCGTTTAACTGAAAACGTACAACGATCGTTATTTATGTAACACAACAGCTTTTTCTATTGTTCCCAAATGCATATTTCAGATGATAAACACACACAGAACATTAGGGATGGGATGTTATTTACCGAATACCCGACATTAGGTACTAAATTAGAATAGAACACACTGTGGTTAAAAAAATACTGTTTCTTTGCGAACTACTGACTTTTTGCTTCTGAGGGCTGATTCATAACGATTAAATAAATACGGAATAAATCGATTACGTCAATCATCTCTTTCACACCCGCAGCGTCAAAATACTATACATACATGATCTGTATCCCTTATGAAAAAGCGAAACTGTACTTTCGACATTGATTGGTAAAATTGGACATTACATCAAAATCGAAAGTTTTTATCATATCCACAAAATTTTTCTCGTACTAGCTGACCCGCCAAACGTTGTTTTGCCTTAAATTATAGTACTAATATCGCAATAAAAAATAGGGGTTGGTGGTAGAAGGTTGAAAATATAGGGTTGTATGTATTTTTTAATGTTGAGTCATAAAAAAACTAAAATAAAAGAGTTTGTAAAAAAAATAAAGATTTGGGATAGATCACCCTTATCGCTTAGGGATATGAAAAATAGTTTACGTCCTATTCTAAGAACTACCGAATATATACAAAAAGAAACATAAACATCGGTCAAGCCGTTTCGGAGGAGTTTGGTTACAAACACTGTGACACGTGAATTTTATATATTAGATTCACTAGATCTCAAAAAGAAATCATTTATTGTCGACATGACCGACACCTATTACTGACAATTGATCTGTCGAAAAATTAGATTTCCGTATTGGCGTAAGGGGTCAATTGATGCGAGAGGTTTGAAACGACCCCTGTGTTCAAGCTCATCTCTAAACGTTACAACATTCATTGTTATGTAACGAGCGTTTGTGCTTGTTATACGAATTTCATTCGTTAGAATTAACTGGCAAGCTTGTGTTGTGTGGGTAAATTAATATTTAAATTAGGAGAGGCTTAATCGAGTAAAAATGTTTCGTTTTAATATCTGGACATTTTATCGTATATTGGTTGCGACAACCGCAAATATGTAATTTTGAAATTAAGTTATGTTAACAATTCAGTTTTTTTAACCAATAAACTTTATTGAAAAACCTTTTTTAATATCACTAGCATCGAACAAAATAATAAAGTAATGAATGGTTAAGACTTGATCAGAATAATGTATCGATATTATAGTTGATTATAAAAAGGATCACTGTTGTAAAATAAAAGGGATGAGGGTTAAAGGGTTTCTTGTGTTCTTTCCCATGGAGTTTCAGATAGAATTTCAGCATTAAATATATAAAAAGTCTACGTTATATTTAAGGTGCTTTATGAATCTAATATTTATAAAACATACCATCTTGAATTTTTACAGTCCTGGCGGAACCTATAAGTGCTTTTACCGTAATGTGGGCCACAAAAATATTAAAATCATTATTCAAATGCACAAAATGGGGTTTCCTGACCTATTTCAGCTCCATAATCCACAATACAGTTTTTGACAACAAAAAAGGGGTAATTCCACCTCCATTCCACACAGCACAATACTGGTCGTTAGAACGCTGGTAATGGCTGAAAATTACCTGAACACTGATTTATTACATTTCGCTTTGTCGGCGGTACAATGCCTGACCCCAATAGATACGAGGCCTAATCTTTTCTGAGGCTCCAACCATTTGAATGAGTGAATACAATTTTATAGAGATATACAGGGTGTGGCGTAATGAGTGGATAATAGGGTACCTGCGGGTAGGGGCCATTGTGGCGGTTCAGAAAAATATTTGTTATGCTCAGTAAAAGTGCCTCGGTTTTCGAGATATTCGACATTTTCGAAATTTAAGAAATATTTCACCCTTCGTCACTATTTTTGGCGCCCAGACTGCAAATGAATTTTTTTTTTCTATCTGTTTTTTGGATAGTATTCTTGGATAGATGTGCTATCGAATGGAAACTATTATTTTTATAACACAAGCACAGTTATGTTTTTAAAATAAGATTTCACTAAAATTTTACTTGCTTTCGTTTGTTTTCCTGACCTTTACCCTTCTGTGGTGTAAAAAAAATGTATGGTCACTTGAATGCCAACGTTTAAAAAAATTAGCCTTTTTCATCGAGATTCCGAAATGGTATATTACATGGTATTTCCACAAGTTGATTCAAAATTAATTCCTATTAAAATGGGTAGAGCTAATTATTATAAAATTACAAATAGTACTAAAATTTACTTCATTACTTAAAATCACCTAAAAACATTAGTTTAAAATTCGGTAATGAAATAAAACGAAACAATAAATTTTAAATGCATTTCATTTATTAAATTTACTATCACAAAAGGTGTTCGAAAAGTCCACCACGTGCTCTGATGCATGCTCTGCACCTTTTGATAAAAGATCTTTTAATCCTGTTCGCAAATCTTTGCTCTGTGATTTTCTGAGCAGCTAATCGCACACGCTCCCGTAGCTGGTCCACTGTATTAATTGGGTCTTTATAAACCTTTTCTTTAAGACATCCCCAGTAAAAAAAGTCCAATGGGTTGAGGTCTGGTGAACGAGGTGGCCACAAAATTGTCCCCAAACGACCGATCCATCGTCGACGATATGTTTCATCGAGGTATTGTCGAACATTTCGGGCGTAATGAGCGGGGCAACCATCGTGCTGCAGCCACATTCTTCTTCTATCTTCTAATGAAACATCTTCTAATAAAAGTGGAAGTTCGTGCCGTAAATAATGTAAATACGTTTCTGCAGTCAATGTTCCAGACAATTCGAATGGTCCGATGATTTTGCCATTTAGAATTCCAGTCCATAAATTAATTTTGAACTGGTACTGGGACCTGTCTTCTCTGGCCAAAAGGGGTTTGTACGCTGCCAACTGTGCAGATTGTGCATATTAAAATACCCATCTTTTTTGCACGTGGACGTAAGTAATGAAGTAAATTTTAGTACTATTTGTAATTTTATAATAATTAGCTCTACCCATTTTAATAGGAATTAATTTTGAATCAACTTGTGGAAATACCATGTAATATACCATTTCGAAATTTCGATGAAAAAGGCTAATTTTTTTAAACGTTGGCATTCCAGTGACCATACATTTTTTTTACACCACAGAAGGGTAAAGGTCAGGAAAACAAACGAAAGCAAGTAAAATATTAGTGAAATCTTATTTTAAAAACATAACTGTGCTTGTGTTATAAAAATAATAGTTTCCATTCGATAGCACATCTATCCAAGAATACTATCCAAAAAACAGATAGAAAAAAAAATTTCATTTGCAGTCTGGGCGCCAAAAATAGTGACGAAGGGTGAAATATTTCTTAAATTTCGAAAATGTCGAATATCTCGAAAACCGAGGCACTTTTACTGAGCATAACAAATATTTTTCTGAACCGCCACAATGGCCCCTACCCGCAGGTACCCTATTATCCACTCATTACGCCACACCCTGTATAAGGGATATTGACTTGTGAAGGGTTTGGCGAAAACACACGGCAAACAATTTCCAGAACAATAAAAAAGCTTCACTCATTTTCATCGTTAAAAGAAGGAACATAAAACGACTCAGTTTTAAATTAATTAATTCTTTTGATGATTTTAATAAATGCCTTTGTGGAACTCACAAATATTGTTTTTAATTCATACCGTTTTTTAGCTTAGTAAATAGATAGATAGATAGATGGATAAACACTTTATTGCACATTACACCAATAAAGCAGAAAATACAAAATATTGAGATACAAAAAAACAAAAGAAATGTACAATCGGCGGTCATATAGCTTTTAACGATTTCTACCAGACAACCTAAGATCGAAAGAAATACGTTGTAGTAAATATGTTGCTGGTGTTATAATCTAATCTAAATGCTACAGGTTTGCTCTTAAAGCCAACTTTGGATGGCCTTAGTCAAGACATTCGAAGACAATTAGAATCGTGTATGAGCTTAGCTTTCCCTGTCAACAAAATTGTATACACTAAAAGTCTTTAAATTATATAGTTTATCGCTCATCCAGATTTTTAATGTGCCTTATTTGCCTCATCATCAACGAAGGATAAATATGCCATGATACATCGAATGCCCGGCTAAACTATGATTATTTCTAAACATGATGCAGACAGAAGATAACAACTCAGAGTTCTGTAGTACAGAAGTTTCAAAGTGCACGATTGAAATTCGTGACAATAGTGGGTTCAGTACAGCTACGATAGCAGTGAATTGGCGTGTAGTTACTTCGCAAACTTTCAGCTTTATTTAGCTTCGGACAACGTTGAATTGCTATTACCTAACCGCTGTATCGGTTTAGTACAAAATGTAACAATGAACTGTATTTGTTTTTTAAATAAATTACTTTATTCGATTGTTTTAAAAACTACGGCACAACAACATTAATTCGTATCGAGGGGATACGATTTTTTGTCGTCCAGAACATCTAAGAGGCCAATATAGAATTAGGAAAACTTTCGATCACCTGCGAGAGAATAGTAGTCAATCCGCAAACACTACAAATTCAAATAACATATTTGAAGGCCTGGGTTATCTACTGCTGTGACCAGACTTAGAACCTGCGACATTTAAATAAGAGTTGCTTGTATTAACCGCTTACCCTAGCAATTTCTACACATAAATGTACAAAGGTTTACCTACTTATATACAACTACAAACATATATTGTCTCACAAAATCTGAAGCATCCAATCATTTGCAGCATCCAAACAAACTTCCCGATATATTTATTTGTAGCATGTAGATAGTCTTCAAAAATCCATAAGTATACTGACTGATAAGTATACTACACAGTTGAACATTGGTGCTCATGAATTGGTTCCCCAAACATTGAAGCTTAAAATAAAACTCACTCATTTCTACTATGGAATTAACTTTGATACGTGGACTCTTACTGACTGAACTGGCTTTGACTAAACTACGAGTATATAGCTCACCTCAAGTTATGCGGTGTCTTTTGTCCATAACAGAAACAATAAAAAAATGGTCCACCGGCTATTCAGAAATCCCTACTCGAAAGATGCTTCGCATTGCTCCCTTAGACAAGAAGATAGAACGTCTAATTAAATTGGAACCCTTCAAACCAAAAATCCTTGTCGCTTAATATTCCTGGGCACAATATATTAAAACGGTGAAAGAAACGTCTTGAGGTAGCCGACATATTCTAAAATAATAAACCAAGGATTTGCGTCAAGTGCACGATACATTCTCTTTTATCATGTCTACTGGTTCTTGAGAGACAGTACCATATTTAATAGTATTCCGGATGAACCAAGAGTATACTGGAGATGAAATGTCAACTTAATATACCTACATAATATAGGACCAGTTCATTTAGGCCTACAAGCTAGACAGTAGATTATCTACAAAATATTCATAAAACCTCAAACAAAACTCTTGTCACAGAAGGTGAAATCGTCATTTTTCTGTTTCAAATAAATCCACCCCAATGGGAATTGAAAAAGGCCGGGGATTAAAGCCGGCTGGTTTTGCAAATATTGTAACCGGGAATTATAACCTCAATGGATAAGGTAATCTGTCACAATTAAATCAAGTGACACAAGAACTTATGAAAGATAAAATATGATATTAGACTTTATTACATTTATATTTACGGATATGTACAAAAATATCGGTAAAAATAAGTCTAGACAAGAAAGACAACAAGAAGATATTTTATTTTATGTATTTTGCTAATAAAAAATCATGTGTCAGGTACAGGTTTTGTCCCTACCTAAGATTAGAGTCAATACAAAAGCTTTAGTAGAATGTCAACAAGATGTAATAAGTACTTTGAGTTCTTTTAAGAGTATACGGGATATCGATTAAAAGCTTGACGCTTTGTTTTTATTTTAAATTGCTTCTATTTGAGACACCGTTTGTCATATCCATATAATTTTATAATATTCTGTGCTATGTATGTCACCTGGTAGAGACATCCATAATGCTGAGATATTTTTTATCGCTCTACGGGTCTGGATTAAGAACTTTCGAACTTTTTCTTTTATATTTCACGAAGGAGATATCCTTGAACGATATTTATTTTACCTTGCGATGTGTATGGATGGCAGGCATAAATAACCAGTGAACCTTACCGATGATGATGAAACAGAGGCACCAGTTATTGAAGTGCCTTGTCGCCCTCACTAATTGAAAGTAGTTAGGCGAACAACTTGGTGTAGAGCCTAAAATGTGGGTTTTTTTGGCCACTGAGCGAGTATTACCACCTATGAGCTACATTGCACGTCACTCTTTGGACCCTAGAACTAGGGCTTGTGTGTGTAGATTTATATTAATAATTACAACGTAAAGTAAATACTAAATTACTAGTCAATAATACTGAGTCAGTATTTTCATGAGCTTATTTTAAAGGTAAATGCAACGAGCGATATTGAAGATGGCGATTTTATCTCAATGGCCAGCACATTCCAATTTCTCTGTTCCAAGAAAGTGGCCTTCGGAGTATCAAAGGTGAGACAGGTGAGTTCTTTCATGTTGATATTACGTATGTTCCAATCCGAAATAGCATTTTTAAATTGTAACTACGAGACACGTTTGATATGTTAATCTCCTAAGGAATGGCTGTTCGTCACGAGATTCCTTTTGAAGATCGAGAATTTATTGATCTATTTATACAGAAGGTAGTAATAAAAGGGAGTCGTAAAGTTATTGGATATGAAATGTTTATTACATCAAGTAACGCAATAAATTACGTTATGGCATTCCGTGAACTTGAGAATATGGGGAAGTAGTATTCGTAGATGTATTTGGGCATTTTTCTTAATGGATATAAAGTGTATGTCTTCTATATTGCAGTGCTATCTGTTATCAGATTATTTTCAATATTAAATTCGACTTACATCTTTGCAAGCATAGAACCGTGATAAAATGGTACGTAGTAGCGAAGTGGTGGCCCACCAAAAACAAAAGGCCCCAAGTTTCAATACAAAGGTTGCTGGTTCGAATCGTGAGGTGTAACAGTGTTTTTTTACTTGACAAAATATGTGCCACATTCACAAAAGGATAAAGAAAAACATCTTGTAGAAATCGGCATGTCATAGAACCACAACTTCGAAGACATGTGCTAAGTGCATGAAAGGAGTAAGGCTCTTGCATCATAATGGTTCGAACACACAAAATGGAGTGTCACATAAATTACGGTTACCCTAAATAGATTCTATGTATCTTTCTATTAATATATTTTTCATTTTTTTATAACCTCCCAATGCTGCCATGCTGTACTTGCATATAGATATTATGTATTTTGCATCTCGCTCATTTTATGACGAATTCGAGACGTTAAATTTCCTCATGATGTTTTAAGGAGAGACAAAATAGGTTGAGTTTAATCCCAGCCAAAATACAACTGAAATGCCCTAAATTCAACAAAAGGCCTTAAGCTTCAACACACTCGCTCGTAGTAAACATCGGTATTCGGCTCCTAAACCTTCACACAGTAAACAAAATGGCACTAGTGGCTTCTAAACCTTCTACGTTGGGAATGTAAGCCCCTTGAGTGACGTGTAGGCAGCACTGTCCGGTGACACACCAAATCATATATATGAAATTGTACTGAACCTTTATGTCATAGTCTCACTCCTAGATTTTATGTGCACACTAATTTATCAAAAAATATTGTAAAGTCTTCGATATCTCAAACTATATCTTGAGAACTTTGAATGCACAGCTGACTCCACTTTAATATAACTCTTATAAATGAATCTATGCTTTTATTCCTACACAGCATGGAACAAAAGAAGAGTGATTATTACGATAATTATTTAGAATCTAAGTTTAGATCATTTTTCATCAAAATAATATACCAGTTGTATGGTTCACTAAACGTTGAATTTTATTAAGTTTCATTTATAATTTTAATCACAACTTAAGAATTTATATAGATGACCGTCGATTACTGATAAAAATATTTATATATTGTATGTAAACCTATTAAATTCACGATACTATACCAGCAATAAAAAAACATCTTGCTTCATTATAATTTTTACACGGTTAACCAGTAGACTGTAAATTTATTTAATAACCCTAATTGCTTTAAATTTTGCATGCTATTTGTATATATGTAGCGGAATACGGCTCGATCCAAATATATCAATAATATAATGACACCAAATGTACCTATTCCAAGCAAATAAAAATATTTCATTTCATCTATGTTGATCAAAAAGTAAGTGTGTGCTGCGAGGAAATCGAACATACGATCGTAGAAGGCAGTACTACCGACCGATCTATGAGACCGGTCAAGAATTTACCACGTTAGCTTCGCATTCAATCACAACAAATCCTGAATACTAAAGCTTATGTCTGATGTCTTTAACATTATAAAACTTTCACTCCCTATCCTACTTTTCCAATACGAAGCTCGGCATTGGATTTATAGCCCAAATGATGATAAAGCGTTGTAAATAGCTGTAAATAGGTCACCGGGGTAACTGATATCTGTTTATGGGCTAGTGACATGCCCTGGCTTATCTGCTTCCATGATTTCCTTGGATAAAAGGGTAACAGGATCGACTTGTTATTAGAACTAGTACCAAGTTCATGCAGGGTAGTACTGCCACTATACTTCTGTCGCTAAGCAGTAACGCATACAATATTGCTTGTTCCGGTTTGAAAGTTTTGGTTGGCGGTGAAATACCAGGCACTTAAGACTTCTCATCTCCGCGTCTCAAAGTTAAGGGTGCAATACAATGCAACTCGGGCCTTCCCTTACAGGACGCCACGTTGCTTTAATTCTATTTAGGTCGCTTAACAACAGGTTTATCTTGCTCTTTTGGTAGCTTATTCATGTAAAATACTTAATTCCAGCATTTATTCAGCACCAGCATTTAATGTTCCCTTTCTTTAGTATAATTGTTTTTCTTCTATTATTCCGTCTATAATGCTTTCTGTGGCATAACTGGTATTTCACTTGGGAGAGTGAATTAGCTTCAATCACTGAAGCTTGTATCCGAAGAGATTTCACATAAACTTACACCTTTGAAAGTTTTAGTTCTCTGTCATGCCCGGTTTTTCGTAATATTTCGTCTACTGTTTCATCGAAAATATTAATACGCTATTTAAAATTCTGAAATCACGCCACAGTGCCAAAATTAAACTTTGTCCTTTTGCCTACGATAAATGACAATGACTCGAATTTTTTTTAGTTAAATTACTAGCTTCTGCAATATAATGCATTTACCACCTTACACAGGTAGTGAAAGAAAAGAATAGGAGAGGAAAATAATATGTAAGTAATTCAAATTACTGACAGTTTAACCTGAAAACAACTACTTTATAACTCAAGGCAGTCATTCAAAGTTACAGGTAAATTTATGGGAACCCATATAAATGTCCATCCGTCTTCCAAACTGACACGTTTCGGGTAAGCTGACTTTTATTACCTTAGATATATGATAACACTTGGTTAAATATGAGGGTGTTCCTTCTGCCTTTAAAATGATAAAACAAGAAGAGATTGATAGCAATCTCTACAATATCTTTCTTATAATAGTAGTGTTCTCCCACGACATCGTTCAATGAATTATATTTTAAATTTTTCCCTGCATTTCTATGTGTATGTCAGGTAATTCTTAAATAACCGAACTTAGAAAAATATCCTACCTGCTAATGAATATTTCGTCAATAAACATAGTTTCAGCCGTTTCAGAGATCAGCTCCCAAATAGATAAATGTTTGTAAGGTTTTTGTAACGTGATAATACATTTTATGAGTTTAAGCCACAAAAAATATTCCAAAATTATAATTACAGACAGTCACTTCAATTTTATATACACCTACATCTGTTTATTTTTATCTTGAAGCAATCAAATGTAAATGGTATTTTATTATATATTGAACACTTTTAAATTGACTTCGTGCTAATTTAAAAACATTTTTAAAAGATCACACATAAAAGTGTTCATAGGATTCAAATGTTCTTCCTATTTTTAGTATCGATAATTATTGATATTTTATGTAACTCAAATTATATCTTACATCTAGTAGTAGGTACTCGTATATTCGCATGCACTTTTGTTTCTAGTCAATAAATTGTAGTTATATTTTTTTTCTACCTATTTTATTTTATATTATTTAATTTTATTTTATTTTTTCAACAGAATCTACAGCTCTTAAAATTACTTAGGTACCTATTTAGGTGTGTGTGTGAGTAAGACAGTTTTTTTTTTAATGTTTTTGTTTCATATATAATTATGTCTTTCTTTTTGTGTAATGCCATGCAAATTATAAATAATGCGACCTAATTAATCTGAAAACATTATAAATTTATCAGTCAACGATTTCTACGACGTAGCAAAACTCAGGTATTCATTACGAAGTTGAGTTACAATTTGTTACGTAGAATGAAAGACGTAGCATATTATGCGTAGCTCGTAGCGCGTAGCACCAACCTCTTTATGAAATACTCTAACTCACAACACTTACGCTTCAAATTTTTGACGCCTTTTTATACAACTGCAGAGGGAGGAGGGTTGTTTTTGTATATATACTCTATATATATACTCATGCATATACTTCAGTACGTGAACACTTAAGTCGTATTGCTGATATGTGCAGAGGTTGTATGTTGCATGTCACGATTTAGTCAATTAACAAGAATTAGTAAGTAATTTAAAACAGAAGAGCCTTAATACCTAAAACTGTACTAACCTAGGTAAGTGAATAAGATAAACCAATAAAAAAGTCGACGAATTTTTGGGTGATTATACTCATACCCAGGTAGAGGAGGACACAAGATACATAGCTTTGTTATGGGCAGAGATAACTGGTCAAATTGAAATCAACATCGTAAACCATCTTGTGAGTTCAGTTAAATTTTCACATAAAAAATCTTACTCTTAGCCACTTTTATTAAATCCAGTGTCACCTCAGATGTGAAAATATCTCTAACTGTTTAGTAATAAGATTTCTGAAATAATCAATGAGATACATACGTCGAGCACACAATTTGACACCTTATAAAGTAAGGCAAATCAGACGCCCCCGCGTGACCATCTGAACATAGCTTTATTATGTAGTATAAAAAATTTGTTACGTAGTGTTTGCAAGGTTTTGATGTCATGAGCAAATTAGGTTTGCGTCAGTAAACAGCTCGTAACCAAAAGCTTGTTCTTCACAGTCAAAACTAACACAAAGTAGAAAGTTATTTTCTAAATTACCTTTAAGACTTGGCTACTCCCACGCCTCTCTAAACAAGCAAAGCAATTTACTTACAAGTTTACTAAGTGAGTTTTGTCATTAACAGGTACCTAAATAAGAGTAGATAAAGGAAATCCTAGCTGACGTATTTGCTGTTGGTACCGCTATTACAAAACAATTGCAACCGAATTCGTTGGATGTGATTCATTGAGCATACAAAATATCGATAAAAAAATCGAATGAACACATTATTCGATTATTTGTTTTATGCGAAAAAGCTGGAAATTAGCAAAGTGCGCATAAAGATTCAAAAAGTCTATACAACCGATCATATGATAGCCGTACGTAGTCTAACAATTGGCAGATCGTGTGCTGTCATGCGAAAACAAAATTTTAACCAAAATACAATGGATATTTTGTTTTACGTTAATGATTGTTATGTTCCAAGTCATTTCTGTATGAATTTTATGGATATGGAAATTTTAACTTTGACTTTGAATTGAAAATGAAAAAATTAAAATTTGTTCTTGACTCTTAAATTTTTCATATTTTTTTAGAAAGTCCGAGCCGAGTTTAATTTAATACGATGATGACAATAAAATATTTATGTTCATCATAAATCTACCTAGAACCAAGAGCCTACGATAACTCCACGCGGGTTGTGTGCGAGTAACTATCCACTATTCAACCCTAAATATTCCTGTGTAGAACTGCGACACAACAGGTGCGGCTTCACTTCCATTCGGCAGCGGACGTCGTCGGCGCCGCACGTTTTCTCGCGTTCACACACCGAACGAAATAAAACTTTGTTCTTTTTTTAATAATTGCGAACGTATAGCACTGACAATTTGTGTTTTTTTTCAGTGGCCAGTGACTAAGTGAACAATTTTCAAGTAGATTATAAGTGATTAATTGAAATTGGAAATGGAATACGTCTTTGAATAAGGTAAGTTATTAAAACAGATGTAGCCTAGAGGCAAATTGGTTTGTAATTGCATGGTGTGAATTGAAAGCGGGGTGAAGGTTATATGTTATAACAACATATATTAGTATTTATTTATATATTAGTTTTACATATTAGAAATAAAGTAAGTGCGGTATTTTTAGAGTTTCTATTCAAATCGAAAATTGTTCCTGAAGCATTATTTCTCATTAATGTTCTTATACAACGAGATAACTTTAATATCTATACAAATAATAAAATTGGAGTGTCTGTTTGTAATATTAAATAACCGCTTTTTACTAAGTGCATATGGATTTTTACACGGTACATATACCAAAACAATATTTTTAAAATTTTTGTCTGTCTGTCTGTCTGTCTATTTGTTCCGGCTAATATCCGGAACGGCTGGACCGATTTTAACAGAACTTTCACTGGCAGATATCTGATGTTATAAGGAGTAACTTAAGCTACTTTTCCAACGGATAAAATAGGGGTGCGCGATAAAACCAAATTCCACGCGGACGAATTCGTGGGCAACAGCTAGTATAAAATAAAATTCACATCCTCCTCAATAAAAGCCACTTAATGTAATAAAAATAATGAACCTAATATACGAACAATACAGTGTGTCAAATTATAAGTGTAAATATAGCATTCAGTATAACACACCTTTTATTACTGAATAAATAAGTCGCTGTCTGAATATAGCAACTTAATTCTAAACAGCTATTTATAATTTCAGAAACGTTTTCTATTGTTTAGCTAGGCATTGTTTTCAAAAGTTATCTTATACGATGTAACTTGTAGAAAAAGATTTTACTGAAGTTACGAGGCCTTCCTAAAATGCTTTGACACTTTTAAATAATAAATTAATGACGTCTCGGTTAAGGAAAGACGGTGATTAATTAATGAAAAAATGTGACGGCGACGGGTGGACCATCCATAAGAAAATGAGCAATTGTTAGGATAGTAAAAGCATATTTCTGTTATTTCAAATTTATTTTTAATAATAGCTGAATCGGGGCCACTGAATGAAGGTAATTTGTACATATTCATTTTTGTTCACAAGTTGAAATTACAGGCACATGAGACATTCTACCTACACATCTCAGAATTACGGGCGCATACGATGTGAATTGAGTCTTGTCGTACCTAGTAGGGGAGGACCCAAGTCGCACCGGTTAGTGGTAACCGGTGGACCGAGGTTACCACTTAACACCAGATGGCCCATCGGCTCGTTTCGTAACTGTATCACATAAAATAACAAAAGTTCGTAAGTATCATACCTATTTATTTAATTTTATATATATAAATCATAAAACATTACTTACTCATGGCTTAAATGAATATGTCTCAATTCGGCTGATTAAGTTGTACACTTCAGCAATAATTTTCGCCTAAGATAACTATAGTGATATATAAGTAAGTAAGCAATAAATGAGTATTATTTATGTATTTGTATTATTGGTATTATCTGCAATTTTTTATTTCTAGTATTATTTGCCAGCCTGACTAGCAGACATGGGGTAATAACGGCGACACTTTGCGTTAAGTTTTTAATTAATTACGGCATCTTTCCGAAGTTCATAATTACTTTCAAAGTGATAAAGGAAAGGACCCTAATAAATATGAATGAAAATAGGTACAAAATTTACTTTTTATTCCTATCCCTCAAGCACTATATTACATTTAACTAATAATTAAAAATACAACAATTTATTTTAAGGATTTAAAAATATGAAACACTCTGTATGACTATTCTTTGTTTTCCATGATTATAAACGCAATATACTATTTTACAACAGGTCTAATATATTATCTACTCATTTCGTCCCTTTCCAAAACAGATATAATCTCTATATCAAGATTACATGGTTTTTACAGTGGTAAAAACCATAATGAATGGTAATCGGAAGCGACTGTAAGTCGTGGTACAAACACGACTTTCAATTTGTATCTTATTATTCTAATTTTTTCTTTATTTATTATTGACTTATACAAGCCGACTATATCAGCATCCAATTATCGATTACCTATCGAGTATCGAGTACCTTTGCACCTATGTAGGTTGGTTTCCAGCATCCAAAGCGCTCGTGGTTGCGAAACTACCCATAATAACGCACAATTTCGTAAAATCTTGGAAATAAGTCGAATCTTTTACTGTGACTAATGGAGGTTGGAATATTTTAAATGCAAGATTATGTCAGCTGAGTTATTCGGGAAAAAACAATGGCAGCGATGACAACACTTGTCACGTCTAAGTTGCCACGATCTACAAAGTGAGAAGTGGCCCATGATGGTTAACCCTTCGGGGAAAAGGGCGTGGGTTTTGCGTGTATTGAAACTGAATCCCGGGTCACATTTGGAGCCATGGTGTGGCTTTTCTTACGCTTGCACAGTCATCAATCATAATACGATTCTCGGAGTCGCAACAAAAAAAAGATCCTGAGACGAAAAGTTAATGCATTTTCTCTGAATTCTCTTTAGATGTAATATTATTTATACTTTGACAAACGTTCAGATAATTATGTGAAGACGAACTTTTCACAAGAATGCGCCTTCTGCGCATTCTGTATGCTCAAGAGTAATCATCATACGGTCATGAAAGCATCCAAGCCGAATTATAAATGTCAGAGACCACTACGTAAATAAATAAAATATAAATTGGTGGACATTTCATATAAACTAAGCAAAGCTTGTAGTATAAAAACCACATTACTTCTAGAATAATTTTATGTACTATATTTTGTAAATACTAACTGTATTGCTTATTAAACACAAAGAAACAGTACAAAAATATACGTTCGATACATAAATGTTTGTCTTGAGTGGAAATCGGACCCAGACCATAGCACAGAAAGCAGAGTAAATACCACATCAGCTAATTGACCAGTCATATGAAAAATGGCTAGATGAACTTGACTGGATGATAATAGTACAAGACGTTAAGAATTGAATAGAAGGAAGGAATATCTATGCAGTAAAATCTAATAGGGTACAAAAACTAAAACATATTTTGTGAAAATGAACACTGGTTACTACCAAAGCCTACCTAGTAAACCTGCTTACAAAGCGAGAAATCTCAGTTCTCAGTGATCGCTCATGGTAAAACGTTAAACGACGAGGGGCTATCTTGTTAAAGCGCGGCTCGACCTTATTTGCCTTGTTGTGATAATTAAATTATACGATAATTATATTAATTTTCAAATAAGCAATAGGTCCTTTAATCACACAAACTATCGCAGGACGGGACACGATATTTGTCAGCCATAATGATGTTGATACATTAGGGGCATCGTCATCCATCAAAATGAAGTTGAGTGGATATGGTCAGATATGATTGAGTCAATTTATCTTGCGTACCTTAGCTGTCCATACCCATAACTAGACCTGTCCGTAAAATCCTAAGTGTGGCAGGTCCCAAGTTGTATTGCTTTTGTAAGGTTTTGAGGTTTCCTTTAAGCGCCAGATGGACCATCATGTTGGTGCTATAACTTATTACAAAAAATAAATAAATACATCCATTTAGGTGTGGGTCGCATAAGAATTACTAAAAGCGTGGTGGCTGAATGGTGAGGTCTCCAAGTTTCAATAAGGAATTTGCTGGTTCAAATCTGAATTAAGCATAATATGTGAGCTGTAAACCGGTGAAGTAAAAGAATTCGCTGGTTCAAATCTGAATTAAGCATATGCGAGCTGTAAACCGGTGAAGAAACATTGAGAGCATCAGAATATATATTATCAACAATTTTTTTTATTAAATATGTAACTTTGAAGAAGAGAACTTCGAAGAGTTTGAATACTAATAACCTCAAATTCACCAAAAACATATCGGTTTAATACATCTGACACTAATATTCACTTCACTATTATAATTAATAAATAATATAATAAATAAATAATATATTGTTATATGTATCAAATCGATTTGCTTCTGTCGCGTCACGACATAGACACTCCACATTTCACTTGAACGAGTCAGTGAAATCAGGCATAATGCTTGTAATTTACATCTGCGAAATGTGTCTTAGAGTGTTAGGCTGTGTTATATAATTGTGGAGTGTGTCTAATGCTAAAAGGAAATCGGTATCATGATAATATTTTGTATTGTTAAAATTACTTTATTTTTATGCAGTGCGTCGTGTTTCCAGCTGTCTAATAATAATAATATTGTGATTAAAGAACTTTATTCTCAAAAGAAATACATTTCACTCGATGAGAAATAATAAATTATAACTAATTACACAATGAACGAGTCGGATACAGAATCGATATAACAAAATTGATTAAGCTATTCACTATTTCAATTTTAGTGGCTAAACTACAATCAAAATACAAAAAACAAAAATAATTATATGTTTAACAAATACAAAGGATTTTGTTGCTTCAAAATAAAAATGAGGTAGTGCGAAATAATTTGTTGTACTTACTATACTATATTGATATGTATGAATGCTTCTGGCACGCAAGAACATACAGCATGTTTTTTGTTTGAAATAGTTTCAATGTATTATCCTGTGTGTAATTTGCGCAGAAATAAATGTTTTATCTTAATATCTATCAATCTAATAATACTACAATAATATAACTCCGGCCAAGTTTACAGGACAGATGAAACAGTTTTTGTTTTAAAAAGGCCGATATAATTTTCAGCATTTTTTGGGTCACAGGGAACGATTGTAACTTGTATACACGTTAAAAGTTTATGCCTTTCATTGAATGCCCCGAGCCTTTGGCAGCAAAAACTCGACGTCTTGTTTCAAAGGGCAAAGCAACATAGGCATAGTGTTACAGAGAAACTGTTGTAGCTAATTTTAGACTCAAAGCTACAGAGGACACAATTCACTTGATCGTGAATGCTCAACAGATTAGGCTTAATTAAATCTTCTATTTGTATGGAAGTAGGCAGTTTCGGATCTCATAATATTCAAACTAATCTCGGTCATATAAACAAATATCTTCGAAACATAAGAATATAATAATAAAAAATATTTCACGCTGTGCATTTAACCCGATACTAAGAATAGCTTGTGTTATGGGAACTAAATAACAGAATGTATTGTACATATTTTTTATCTATTCTGTTCGAGTCACTGGAGAGAACCAGTGTGGTGAAAGGATTTTAAGAACGCCTCAAAGAGGCTCCTTCCGAGCATTTGACACATTTTTAGTTTAATTTTTAGTCACAATTTTTAGTTCTAGGACATGTCGGTTTCCTCGCGAAATTTTCTTTCACCGTTTTGAGAACGTGGTATCGTTAAATTAGATTCTACGTCTGTTGTCACAATCAGTATCAAGAACTAACAGCAAATCCGATTAACTCCATATCCTGGATTCTGTTCAATGTGGATTATGTCTTAGTAACGAAGAAATGACTTCAGGCAGGCTTCCGCTTGTAATCCCAACTAGCGCTTTCACTCTAAGATTATTTATTCACCAAGCACTTAACTGTGTTTCGGCAGCCTACCTTTAGAGTTTATTCCCAATCAATACACTGTTTTTGGCAACACTGAACAATATATTTTAAATTACGTAAATCTGAATTTTTTTGAAAATGTCTGATATATTTAAATTAATTGACTGAGAGTAAAATCTTAATATGGTATCTTAATATTTTATGTGTTCATTTACAAATAAATACTGATGTCTTTTTGCCATCTGGTCCAATAAGCTCAGTTGCTTTTGGTGCCGGCTTACGATCCTCGAATTTTACGATAAGCTGAGCTTCTGGTGGAGGAAAATCTTGAGGAGGCATAGCGTGGTAATAGGTAACCGTTGAAAATATGCCACCAAGCACTTAACGATGTATTCCGACAGCCTCGCTTGAGACTCGGTTCTTAATCCAGAGGTTACGTAAATTCACCTTCATCTACATAGTTGCTTACCATCAAACGATATTAATTATTAGATGATATTATGTAGTCAAATGCAACATAGTTACAAATCAAAAATAATAATAATTATCATAATATAACAGCTTTATAATCTGAATCCTCTAGATTTGAAGGCAGAATTCATTTGAGAATAAATTCTATTTTAGAACTTATCCTACAAATCATTTATTCATACACAGAAAAAAAAACACCATTATCATTTTCACTAATTTTATTCCCCTTTTTCCAAATTATTTGGGACCTATACAGTATGTTTTATGCTTCCACACTCCTCCATAAGCAGGTATCAAATCATTTCACTCTATTTTCTTTCATATTATCCCTTATACAAACCATCCATCTTTTCTTTGGTTTTCCTCTTCCTTTCCAACAAAATTCTTAATAATTTCTACCAACCAAGGATAATCAATACCTTTACCCACAAATGAAAATATGACCCTAATCCTAACAATGTGATGCCGTAATTGCACTAACACTATTTCGGCTCTTTTACCCAACATTTCAAAGCATATAAACAGTTTCAGCGCCCCAAATATGAACTTACAAAGGGTATCCATTCATCGGATGCCTGTAGGCCTTCCCTTATAAAAACACTTTTACACCGACGTATACGCCTTTTTGTAAAGGGCAACGCTTTCATAAATGCAGTTTTTGTTCCCTTCTAGGTACATGTGACAGCTGTCATTTTCCTTTACTACAAATAAGTGCTCTCAAGATTTTTAACAATTATATTTGGAAATAGGTTTTGACAAGATATCTGAGATGAGTTTGGCTTCTGATATGCCGGAGTGTCAGCTCTCAAAGTCAAACTGAAATAATATTTGTATTTCATTCAAATAGAGTGCACTTTCTGAAATGGCGATAACATACACCACTTTGTATATTCTACATATATGACGTGTGTATTATATATATTACGTACTACTTATAATTAGCAATAATATAATGTATGTAATATTACCAAACTGTTGTTATGGTACCAATACAAAATTAACGATACCAAGTATTTGTGAATGCGATCGTGGACAGAAAATGAAAACAAACGCATACAAAAATAGACACTAACGGAAGTTGCTGCCAGTTATTAAAAACAAGGAAACCGTACTGACGTAACAATGATTGTGATTTTGTTTTTAGAGTTTTAATTTAAACAACACGGCGGACTTTCGACTTAAGCTGGGTGATCGAGTTTCTTATGCCATCTGTTGTTGAGTAGCTAATATCAAATCCAAATCATGAATAATTTAGCTACAATATCTTCAGTACTTTCTTACAATGGAAATCCATATTTGCATTCACACCGCTATTCGGTATTTGCTCATCCATTATATTTGAACTCAACACTGATCTAT
This sequence comes from Chesias legatella, assembly GCA_947359385.1. Lineage (NCBI taxonomy): Eukaryota > Metazoa > Arthropoda > Insecta > Lepidoptera > Geometridae > Chesias > Chesias legatella. The sequence continues at coordinate 2,612,948 of OX375780.1, read as the reverse complement.
CAATGAACAGAGATGAGAAAATAATCTCGTTTATCATATAGGAGTAAATTAACATCAAAATCTGCGGTTTAACGGATAATGGCGTGCGCCAAGGAACAGGCGATTTGGCAAGCGAACGAAGCGACGCGACGAGGGTATTGATCAAACGAACGAAAACAAACATTAATCTCTCTGTACGGTATTCTAATCTTGGATGACGCAATTTGTTTGTACGACAGTGTTATATTTGTCAAAGAGATGAATGTCGTTTGATTTTTCACAATAATATATTATTTCTTTATTAATTAAATACAAAATATTTCTTTGAATTATATCTAAAATTTACTGATTGTCCAAAACTTTTGTATTTTGGTCGAATCTATCTCTATCTAAGTAAGAGAAAACAAATGCTTGTTTAAATACTTTTTTTAAGCTATTGAATAGCTTCTATCGCGGGCCTTGAGCGTGGAGACCGAATCCAGAAATTCCGTAACGAAAAAAACCTAACACCCCCCACTCCGACCGGCACAGCGGTGATACTTTTTAGTTTTTCCATCTATCGATAAATACCAGAACTTTTAATGACTTTTTGAAATATCACGCGCAATAGCTTTACCGCGGCAGTCTCCGAGTGCCACACGTCTTTTTTATATTATAACTTGCATTTAATAAAATAACTTTACCTCGCAGTTAATTAAAGGTATTCCCATTTATGCCACTGTTCCTCCGTTTCTTTCACTTATTTAGATTTTTTCAAGCAATATCTGTTGTAGTATTCATGTTCGTACATATCGAGTAACATTCCCTTGAAATATTTTCAAGGATAGTTCTAGTCGTACTGCTGGAGAAAAACATTTACTTACCTACACACAGCATTATATAAACGTTCAACTAAAGTGAAGCATTACCATTACTACTGACTAATCTCTGCGTTTCCTGAAATCGGTGAAAAAAGTATAAATTACCGACTAAATTGTTCAATTTCCGTTCACATTAAATAGATAAACACTGCAAATTAAATACCGAGCTTAATTAAATGATATATTTCCGCTAGCTTTTACAAAAACGCATTCACCAAATCACTCTTAAAACAGTTACTTTAAGGTTCTTTTTGGAATGTGTTTATTTTTAGGTTATTTTCGCCCTCCGCCGTGAACGTTAACCGTTTTGCGTCGAGACATTGAATCAAGGTGTCTATTTGTTTCGTTAAAAATAGACGAACATTTGTAATGGGTATTTTCTTACTTAAGGTGCAGGTTTAATGATTGAAAAAATTGTGAGGGTAGCGGTCCTAGAAACAAAAGATAGAAGACCCGAGAAGTGATAAGTTACTTAAAAATACAGGCATATTCTCGATAAGCCAGACCGAATGGGATTTAATCTACCATGTCCAGTCTATATTTAGACGTGCATACATACATACAAACATATTTTCACACTTTTTTCAAGCGTTAATGATCTTTGGCCACACTAAATGTAAATTTTATAAACACTAGCAATTAAGAGCTCCTATTTCTGCTTGTTTGGTTTTGAAGTTTGAAGAAAGCAAAGTCAAAGAGAAGTGTGAATTTAATGGTGATCATTTCTAAATTGTCGGTACCGTTTAAACAAAAGTTCAGTATGGTCAAGAATATGCAATAAACGGATTCGTCATTTAATCAAACGTTTTCGCTTGTTACTGTTCTATCAATCCAGTCTGGCAAAAGCATGAAAGTGCGCCTCAAAGAGGCTCCTTTCACGCAAATCGAAAAAACTTGTGCTTGACAAAAAAAATTTTGAGAACTCTTTGTGCACGCTTTTAAATATGAGCCTTTGGATTGAAACTTAAGGTATACGACTGGGCATCACACACCCCGCTCTTTAATTAAGATGGTAGGAAAATGACCTGCATACCGAGGAATCCCTGTAACAAGGAAGATAAATTTCTAATAAGCATACAGTTTGTGCCACCAGTGACAGAGGTCCCTACTGCAAGGTATAAACGTTATATACGTTATAGCGTTATATATAAACGTTATCGTTAACTAGTAAAATTCGGAAACGTGTCCCCATTTGCAAAAGGTCGGGCCTTAACTCACGAGAAACTGGTACATTCCCTCGGGGGATATTAGGCGTAGTTTTACATAAGGCTCGATACATGATTTGGTATGTGAGCTGAACTTCAGTTTTCGATCAGAAAGGGTTGTTTTATGCCAATACAGGCTAGCATTAGTGGCATCGTGGTGGTCGTGGCATTTACCCTGGTTCTCAATTCAAGGGTCACTGGTTAAATTACAGGCATGCGCTTATACTGTATACGCTAGAAAAATGTATGTGCCCCAAACCACATACTCAAAATAAGGAAGGAGAACACAGTACCAAAAAAGTTGTGATATCTACTACTTTGGGGCTAGATGAAGGACGCTGTGTGAAATGTTCACCAATATTTATTTATTTATTTATCTACTGGTCCGGATTGGGATGCTGTGGGAGAGTGGATGACCACTCTCGGAAAGTAAGAGTGAATGAACTTCAGTTTACTAAAGCTCATTCACTCTTACTTTCCGAGAGTATGCGTGTCTACCTACAGAAAGCATCGCGGAATAACACGCAGCGAATAATATATTGATAACATATAATCAGTGAAATAATTTTCCAAATTTGTCTCCGTTTTAGTTATGCAAGTAAGAAGATTCCACATTTTATAAAACTGGTTAAGTTAACTAAGGAATTGTTTGATATTTGTCCTTTTTAAAACATGTTTACCCATGCTTCTTCATCTTCGTGAAATCTATCCCAATCGCTAAATACGGGAGTTTTCGCATAAAGTGATAATGGCCCGTGTACAAGATGGGCTCTTGACTAAGCGACAGTATAATTTATCTCCACCATTTAGTAGTAACCGAATAAACAGGTTTCTAAACGTTAACAGGGCCTCGGTGTGACAAATTGAATAAAATATTATAGTGAGAGGGTTAGGGGTGTATCATAGTAGACCGAACCGTGCATGTAGCGAGCATGTGACTGCTCGTAAATATACAATGATTCTTGGAAGATGTGAGTAGAGTTTCACTGGGCCAATTAATGAGCGACTCATCTGGCGTTATTATCTAGTTCACCAACGAACCAAATCTAAAGAGGCTATGCTGGTTGTGGAAATATTTGGGGGCATCAGCTAAAATTGTTTGCTAAAGTTGTGTCGTTTGAACGTGTAAATAATATGTCGGTGGTAAGTAATATGTCGGTTAATAAACACTCCATGTTTTTTTTATGTAAACAAAGTGATAGCTCATTGAATATGTAAAGTAGAAGTGAATTCATGAGTTTCACGAATGCCTATTCTGCTCTTAAATTTATTGATTTACCGAAGGAATTGGCACAGCTTAAAGCAATAATGTGTTATGCAAAGATCGATAATCCCATTCGACGAATCTATTTATCGGGTTTACAATAACGGCATAGGATGTTTACGTACAATATGTTGGTTATATTGATGTATATAAGTAAGCATAGTTTTATATGCTACTTAAGTCTTAAGGTATAAACTTTTGATAACAAAAATAAACAACTTACTATAAGAACTTCACAAGAACAACTTCTACAGTCCATTTTGGTCCTTGAAGTTCTAACACCTTTAATATTTAAACAAATCCATTCAAAACCAGTATCATCTACGAAGAGCTTTTAATTCCCTTATAACTTTTGACACTCTAAGTGAGACTCAAAAAATACACATAACTACTTATCTAATATCTAAAACTAATCAAAACTTTTGCCTTTCATCCAATAAAACTAAGTGAATCAGATATCCAACGGATTAATGTTCAAAGTAAAACATGCATTCCATTAACATTCTTTCACAAGAACATCGTGAAGAAACTGGCATAACATAGAAATTAAATAGTTCGAAAACATGTGTCAAATGCACAAAACGAGATTTGAAGCGCACTTTAATACGTTCAATATACTGCAGTAGTGGTTCGAGACAATAAATAAATATAATAAATAAATAAGTGGAACTAGGATTATATAAAAAACAAAATCTTTTTTTAAGTATGATTTGGGTAAAATTAATTGTTTCTGCTACCGTGCCAGGCTGTGACATAGGCACATGATTAATCCAGCCATTCCATTTCATTGTAAAACTTGCCGAATTAAATAACTGTCAAGAGCGCGTTCGATTGCGTCCTTGAGAGGGTTAGGGTTGATTTAGCCTACAAGTTTTTTGAACACGATCAGGAGAGAAAATAATGAAAAAATATTCTGACCTAATGTAAAATACCACTATGGGTTTAGCTAGGTACTGAATTGGCATCTAGCGGTTGCCCCCTATGCCTTGCACTCGATATGTACTCAGACATTATGATTTTTGTTTACCTCGAATTATTATCAAAGCTTTATCAACTCCAAATTTAAATCAACCTAAAACATACCAAATTTCGGATAGTGTGACCCTTCACGCTCAAAAATTCTCAACTTTGCAACACAAAAACAGATACAGTACCATCAATCAAATGGAGAGAGACAGAGGACGCCGCGTTTTCGGGTGAAACAGGGATAGAAAAGGTGGTGAGTTTTTGGATTTCTCAATGTGGCCGAAAGGATTAGCGTGGGGTGTCCATTTATCAGCTGAGAGTGACGTAACGAAGGTCGAGGCGGTTGTCTAATGAACCTGGCGATAAAGTGTCGTTGTGAAATATGAATCCGCCCGGAATGACATCAGTGTCCTGGGGGATTTATAAGTCCCGGGGTTTTTTACGTGAGTTATGTGGTTTGGATTGCCCACCCGTTGTTAAACTGTATTCTCTGTCCATAATAGTCTGGACTATAATACTCTTTTTAAGGAAACTGGAAATGTAACAGTAATATAATGGGAACCAGACAACTGATATAATACTAATATTCTTTTTTTTTGTAAACACACATAATACATATTGACACCAAACAAAGAACAAACATTTAAGTTCGTCACACAAATGTTTGTCCTGGGTGGGAATCGAACCCACGACCTACAATATTGAAGGCAGGATACCAATGAGCTGTGAGACCTGACAGATGATTACCACATATATTGAGTCGTAAAAATCACATTGAGCTAAATACATAGAACTATTATAGAGGTAGTTTGGGCACTGTGTAGGCACAGACAACAAATTTGAAGGCAATTAATCAGAAAATTGATATCGAGAAAATTCATGTTTCATTTGTTGCTTTTTATTAGGAGCCATAAAAATTTTAGTTCCATAATAAGCAGCATTTACATAAAACGTACGTCGCGGTGTGGTTTTAAATCAGGGCATCTCACTACAATGCGTTGTCTAGCCATGTCCAAGATTTCAAATAGAATAGAGTAGAATATATTTTATTTGACACACAAAGTTTACATACAACATTAACAATAACAAAAAGAAACATAAGAAAAAAAGACGTGTGGCACTCGGAGACTGCCGCGGTAAAGCTATTGCGCGTGATATTTCAAAAAGTCATTAAAAGTTCTGGTATTTATCGATAGATAGAAAAACTAAAAAGTATCATCGCTGTGCCGGTCGGAGTGGGGGGTGTTAGGTTTTTTTCGTTACGGAATTTCTGGATTCGGTCTCCACGCTCAAGGCCCGCGATAGAAGCTATGCAATAGCTTAAAAAAACACCGCGCAAAGATCATATATTCTCTTATAGTGAGATTCACACAAGACTCATTCGCTATAGGCGAGCAGCACCTTGTGGAACTGCTTATATATTCCTTCTTATATTTATATAGTTGTTATTCAGGGTACGAAGTAAAGTCACACACGTATAAGTCTATTTCGGTTCGCGATGTGCGTTCATTGCCGCACTTAAGGCACTTCGTTACACCCCGGAATGTCTTTCAGACGACAAATTGCTTCATCTGCCTGTACGTGGTTTATAGCGAGTAGCTTACATTGAATAGCTATGTTACTCTTGGTATTTTTTTGATTTAGTTTTTATAAAGTAAAAGTATAATCATAAAATATCTAATGAAATTTATCAAAGAGCTAGTTACAATGCAACAAATAATTCGTACCTAGACTAACAAATTTTATTTACTAGACTAAGCATGATATTTATTTTGAAAATGTATTGATACATTATGGGTAAGTATTTTTATTAATTTTCTATTCAATATTAGCGAATTACCATTTACACAATTTAGACCAAAGCTAAAACGATGGCTTTGAATAACAGCTTTTATATTATTGACGAGTATTTTGATTGTAAAAGCATGTATAAATTTATTTAATTATCACATAACTCATATGTAAAATAAGAAGTGATTTGTATAATCGCACACCATTTAGAGGGGTAGGACAAAGTGATAGGATTTATTTATTTATCATCTGACAATGACCTTTATTCTAGCAATAAATTAGTGGATTTATTATTATTTAGTATTTAAATGCATGCTAGGTGCAAAGCACGTGTGAAACAGTTTTTTAACTTTCCATTTTTTTTTATTAATTATATATTGTTATTGTTAGTAGTAGTTACTCACGACCTAGCTACTTATTTTTTAGCTGCGGCTAAAAAGAACAAGTAAACGAACTTTGGAAATGTTCGATATTGCCTATTATGTAACGACAAATACGTATTCATAAAATTTCACAAATTTGATTCGGCATTTTCGGATTTTGGTTACCATTCAGGTAAATTTCATAACGGAGTGATATAGTGGCACTTATTTAGAGACTTTTAGTCGTATTGATGTTGTTGTAGATACCTATCACGGCTATCTGTATCAATTCATATATTGTCACCGATTTTGATGGCTCAGAGTTAGTATTAACCCTGTCTGTAAAGCTCAGTGTTCTGGGTTTGATTCCTGGCCTGGGTTTGTCTCTTTGCGTGTTCATGCATATTTGCCGTTGCATAATTTTGGTATTATAGGTAGATATTATAAAACAGTTGCATATAGAGGCTATGTATCAAGTATATGTATATTAGTCAACATGAATAAATCGTCAATGTATAGAAAGAAAGAAAGAAAATATATTTATTTGTCTACATTTGAGCATGGAACATAAACAGTGGATACATCAAATTATTATACAAAAATAAAAGAAATTCCATGCCTCATGCAGGCAAAAGGGACCCAGTCTCAGCATAATGCAGCACTGAACCAGTTGGTGTCAGTGCAGCGCTGGTATTCTGACTGGGCCTTGGCCTATAGCAGTTAATATTATTTTCTATATGTAGATTTCATTTTATTAACATTAAATCAAATACAGATTTATTCAGCAATGCCCTCTTCATAAAATTGTTGAATGTACTGAATATATGTAGTTTTATTCATGAAAATGACAAGTGGACGAAATCGTTGGTGTCGGTGATATATAAATATATAGAAGTTTTTGAATAACATTGGTATATATAAAAAAATTCTACTCAGTAAGTCTATCTTGGTAGACTAACTTTTGCTCCTTAGCAGGAGTAATTTATTTTTGTGACAAAACCCGAATAAAATGAACAAAAGTCAAAATGCATTAACTAATAGTTAGTTTAAAACTTTTCAACAATAAAATTATTTTCATGGGACAAAGGTTATTATAACAAACTTAACTGTTATGAATATCTTTATAATATTAACTAAAATTAAAATTTTAAGCATCAACCAAAATTCATTATAGAAACTTTTTAATAACTAACTATTAACAAACTTGATATTGTTAATTGATTAACAGCAGTCAGACCGAAATGTAAAATCTTTCAAATTGGTTTAAACTCGCTCAAAACAATAGCGACAAAGCTAGAAGTTGTTACTACTTTCGTGACTCCAAGAAACTTTAAGTGGCTTCAATAAGTGACTGCGAATCTTTTTTGTTCACCACATAAGAATATTTTATAAAATTTTAAGTAATTAAAGTACTATTACTGAGTAATTAGAATGACACATAGGCTAGGTCATTATAACGTGCTGAATTCTAGGCATTTTCTTTTTGTCAAGTTCCCTAAAAGCACTCTCAGTATGAAGTAAAAAGAGGGTTTAAACCACAAAACAGTACCTACAGTACCTACCTGAGTAAATCCCAAGTTGACACAATATAAAAACAAAGATTCAAAAACTTTTATTGTTCTAATTCTTTTAACATTTTTACTCCTAAAATATCAAGCAGGTAGGTAATAATTTTCCACAACTGAAATAACACGTAAGACTTTGTCGTTATAGTAACGACCTTATTTGTTAATGTCAATATTATTACTTGAGTATCGATTATTGTGTAAACAACCTCGCGTTTAATTTACGTTAAAAATGGCTGGTTTCAAAGAAAATTCCTTAGTGACATTTTCAGTGACGTTTCATAATGTTTGGCAATCAACACCAGATCATCCATTGTGCCAACGCAACATCAGGATACAAATCCAGGCCAGTGACACGTTTAGATTTACTACCACAGATTCACGATAACTGAGAGTGTATGGTAATGGTGTATATGTAATAATAATATTGGTGGACATTTCGGCCAGCGCCATCTAGCACCAAAGTAAGCTAAATATAGCTTGTACTATGGGAACCAGATGACTCATAGACAATTTTTTTTCAAATACTATTCTATATTAATACCCAGACACAGAAAAAAAAACAATGCTCGTCACACAAATGTTTGAGCTGGGTGGGAATGGAACCCACAATAACTCAGAAGGCAGAGTTACTACCAACTAAGCTGTGAGGCTAGTCAAACTACTGCCGCCGTACCATTCTCAGTCGGCAAACATCAACGCATTTGCTTAACTATGTTTCGGTTTGAAAGGTGTGGGTGCCAGTGACGTCAGTCACGCTTCAGAATTTCCGGCGCATTCCGATATGACTCAGCCCATTCATTGTCATGGGCATGGGTTACCGCTTAACACCAGGTGGGAAATCTGCTCGATCCGTAACTTTACCACATAAAAAACTTCTACTAATATGTGACTAATAATGTGGTTCTAGGTCTAAAATGAGAAAAATGAGAAATGTACAATCGGCGGTCTTATCGCCTATAGCGATTTCTACCTGACAACCTTAAGATGGAAAGAAATACCATGTTAATATATTGCTGCTGTTATAATCTAATAACAAAATAAAACTTAACCAAAAAAATATATATATGTTACAATATAAATACATAAAAATACAATACATAAAATAATAAATATATATAGAGATAAAGATTAGCAAGTGACAATTGCAGTTTGATTAGAAAAACTCGTTAAGATTGTTTATATGAATAATACTCTCCCTTGCTCCTATTTGAGAAAGTCTTCTGTATAAATCAGCTTTAAAGCGACATTAATCAGCTTGGCGTCACAGACAGACAATACGAAGGTTTTGGAATAATTGTGACATTAACTTGTTTAATAAGCTTCCTCCGTTTCTTGAAATCTCTGGGTTCCATAATTAAACAAAGAAAATCTTGCTCGCAACAGGTTGGAACTTCGTAATTGTATTCGGGCGGGTCTTAGTCTATCAAAATACCCTCCTTATAGCTAAGATTAGCTATAAATTCATTTCTTGAATTGAATTTTACTAAAGCTTCCCCCAGTTGTCCAACAATATTTATTTATTTAATTGACTGAGGAGAAATTATAACAATAAACGCTTGGTTCTGGTGACAATACATGAGTACCTATAAATGTAAAAAATATATTTTACCACAAAATTTATCATATCAATAATTTTACCCACACTCTTTATTTACTTCGAATGCTTTAGAGACTAAGTGTGGGACTAAGTTCGTCCGGGAATGTACTGCCCCCATACCCATTTCTGCCGACAAGCAGTGCATTCCCGTTACTATGTTCCACTTGAAACATTCCATCTCCACGTCTCAGAGTTACCGTTGCATACGTTGCGACTTGGGTCATGTTCTACCTAAGTAGGGAAGGAACCAAGTCGTACTGCTTTATATGGGCAAGGGTTACCACTTAACACCAGGTGGGAAATCTGCTTGATCTGTAACTTTACCACATAAAAAACTTCCGCGGACCAATAATGTATGTACAGGTGTTGGTTCCAGGTCTAAAATTAATCTTTTCGTACTTGATTAGGGAAGAACCCTCTTATCTTCTTGTGATTATGGGCAGCGGATACCGCTAGATCATCTGCTCGATTTCATATTCCCTCCCAAAAAATAATGAAAAAACAATTTGTCCTTAAAATTGATACCCCCTTTTTCACAACCATGCGTGTTAAGTTAATTAAGGAAATTAAATTAAAATAACATTCTGACACAACAAAGTAATTGAGATTACGCGTCCAAGTTATATAATCCTGCAAAAATAGGCGAACGCGCGAACTCATAAAAGTAAGAACAAAACGGTCACGTACTGAACCCGGCTGTTTAACGACGCAAAAACTGGAGTAATACTTCTTCACCATGGCCCTAAAGGTTTGTCTACGTGAGGAAAGTATATTAGTGGTTAATTTTAGCACGTTTAGGCTGATTTAGATTGGTCCAGTGGTTCAGTTCGTTGCTGAAATCCAGTGACACTGGATTAGTATTGGATTCAGCACTATTTAAACATTCGTCCGATATCTAAACTATATAAGAGCAGTAGATCTCACGCCAAGTTCATCCGGGAAAGTACTGCCACCATGCCCATTTCTGCCGCCAAGCAGTGACGCATTCGCGTTACTGTGTTCCGGTTTGAAAGGTGAGGTTGCCGGTGAAATTACAGGCACATGAGACATTCCACCTTCATGTCTCACAGTTACGGGCGCATACGATGCGACTTGAGTCTTTTCGTACCTTGTAGGGGAGGACCCAAGCCGTATCGGTTGTTATGGGCAGAAGTTACCACTTAACACCAGGTGGGCCGTCGGCTCGTTCCGCAACTATAACCATAAAATTATTTTTTGGTTTTGTTATTTTATTTTTTATATTTTTATTATTATTATTTTACCACCTATATGTGTTTCCGAGAAAGTATCTTATTTTTTAAAGCTTTTCAATCACAAAGCGATCATTGAAATCGAATTAATCGCCGTTGCAATGGCCAAACCACCCCAGGGTGAAGGAGATAATTACGGGCCAACGTCATCGCTGCTTTCCACTTCTCGGCAAATTATGGCGCCTTTACCTTCGTTTATTAACTCTTACGTATTGGCACTTTTATGGTCCAACTAAGTAGAATGAGTTCTTCTAATGAACTCGCTCTGTGATAGTTTTAGGTGACGATGTGTTCCAAGCTTAGAAATAGTAGGCCGTATCTAAAAATATGAGATAATGAATTATTTTTTAGATGGTTCGTTAGTAATAAAACAAAATAATGATGATTAGTGTTCTTTGAATAGCAATGGAAGCAAGGGCACACTACATGTCACGTCTACTTTTCCACAATTCTTCAAGGTAAAAGTTGTCTGTTAAGCATAGCGAAATAATTGATCCTAACCTAACCTAACTCATAGCATCACTCACTGCAATACACAAACACTGCAATCTCAACCAGTATATTGAGAACACGAGCTGCGCCCCGCGGTTTCACCCGCGGAAGTTCCGTATTTTCTTACGGATCCCTAATTTTTTGAAAATAAATTATAGCCTATGTTACTCCTCGATAATGTAGCTTTCTATTGGTGAAAGAATTTTTGAAATCGGTTCAGTAGTTTCTGAGTTTACTTCGGACATACATACAACATACACCTTACCAACATTATCTCTTTATAATATAGATTAGAACCTAGGACTCCTTCGTAGCACTTCCTCTTTTCAAGCAGGTCTATTACGTCAGATTACTACAGTCGTGGATTCAAATTCAACAATGAGCTCGATCTTCCGGTGTACAACATTCATAAATTTGTTGGTCATTTTTCCTTTTTAATTTGAGGGTGGTAGCCAGCCGGTCACTTGCCCACCGACCACAAGTAGAAAATCTGCCGCCAAGTATCTAGCAGTGGGTTTTCACAGTCAAAGTCAAAGTCAAAAACTTTATTTCCATAGAATTCATAAAAAAATGGCGTGAAACATCAATAATATTCAAAACATAAGGTCATGCGTACTTATCGCTAATTTTGACGCCTTTTAGAAGTCTCATTTGAGATCCTGTTCCCAAAGTCACACCGTGCAACCATTGGCTTCACAATCACTTTACATGGACTAATCACGCAGTCAAGCCCTAGGTACCCTGTAAGCAAAAACAAGTCAATAAATTAGTTTCAACTATCGCGTTTCATTAATGCATAAAACACAATTACAAGAGGAACGTTATAATAATTAAACCTTATCAAATTTGGTAATAAAGGCGATTATACTGATTGCATAATATTAAATCGTTATGCAAATTTTTGGTCGTTAATTGACAAGCAAAGCTTCATAAAAATTATATAATTAGAAACAAAATAAGTACATTGATCCTTGAACCTTGTTTTTTCACTTGTTTTTTTACTAATGGATGGATGGACCAATTAAATTTCTACGGCTCTTACTACACTTCTGGCCACTTATTTGAAATATATCCTATCCTAATAATTCTATGACCATTCTGGTCTCATTACATGCTGCCGTGGGCCTTGGTGGGATTTAGATTTTCTGGATCTGGAAGTTCTTTGAACTTTGATTGATTTGAAGTAGATTGGACCGGAAGGTAGGTAAACTTTATTTAGCACCTTTATAACTGAAGATCTATACTTAACCTTCTCGAATCAGCCTGTGGTTGCTTCCACTGTTAAAACTGTTGAAACAATTCTAAATAGATGCCTTTAACATTTTCATTTTAGCCACGTTGTCGGTTTATGCTTTTTTCATATTTTGTGGGGCTTCTCCTTTAAGAAGGTTTTTTTCAATTATAGCTCTTCTTGCTCGAGAAAATCGACGAGCGTTTGCCTCCAATAATTTCTACTGCCAAATTCATCAAGCCCAGGGTAAAACAAAGTTTAGATAATACACTTAAATAAAATCTGAATACTGTTAAGTGATATGATGGTTCGACCTTATCAATCCTTGGTAACCTAGGGGTACCTGGTAACCTACATCTAACGAGCTCCAGTTAAACCAGTCAAAGAACGACGCGGTAATTGTGTTAATTGCAGCAGCGACCGCAACGCTTCATGCCTGGAGCGGGCCACTAACATGGAACACATTTATATGAAACAACATACGTATATTTCAGAAGTTATTCCGTATACGTTTTTGCTGGAATTTTGGACACAACACATTATTTTAGTAACGCTCTCAAGGCTATCTGCGGCCAACAGCAAATTGTACATTCATAAAAAAAAACATTATTTTAATGTAGGTTTATAAAGTTTTCTTTTCTCGATATCCTTCACCATCCAAAAGTTTTCTGGAAGAAATCGCTATGAGCGGTAAGATCCTAGATTGTAATTTTTTGAACAAAGAAGCTTATTTCTTATTCTTTTAATTGATGTTATAGACTATAAAGAGTTTTCTATAAAAAAATACTGGAGTTCATAATTATGATCACTCTGTAGTAGAGGACGAAAAGTTGACTAACTTTGCTCCTAATGTAAACAGTCTAACGGAGTTAGAGACTTGCCTGGAAAGTACTGGCACCATACACGTTTCTATCGCAAATTATTGGTGCACTAGCATTGCTAACAGATAGTGCAGAGAAAGTCTTTTCTTTGTTGCTAGATATGAAACAAGCCACCTGTTTCTATATTTTTTTTGTCATATTTGTGATGAAACGAGCTGACGGCCCTCTTTATGTTAAGTGGTAACCGCCGCCCATGGACAACAACAATACGACTCAAGTCCTCTCCACCAAAGTACGAGATAAAGAAAATCGCGAAGTCGCATTGCGTTTTGATTCTAATAGGCATAATTTTCGTAATATTTATGACATTTTTAACGTAAATATTATTAATGTCATATTCTTAATGGTCATTTACTGGTACGTTATACTTCATCAGAATCTCGAGCATATTGTTCCAGACCATTTAATTCAGACGTCCATATCTTAAGTCGACGTCACCAGCGAGACTGAAGTCATCAGCTTCATAAGTGCATTTAATGTTTAAAAGAATGAAAGAAAAGTTATTTATTTTGACACAGACAATATTATTTACAACAATGGACACGTAAGGTAATGAAATTTGTACAAAAAATAAAACAAGCTCAATAATAAGTAACTTCCTACGTAACGCAAACTACCAAAAATATAAAAATTTACTGCATCAAAAAAGTTACAGTGCATTTCATACAAGGATGATTGCTATAATTACTTATGAAACCATTTGCAATTGGTTCCCACTGTTCGATGCTCCAATTAACGTAATTATTGCGCGCCCTTTGATTGATTTATTTATGGAACATCCAATCATCGAATTTCAATAGTATCGTCGAATTTCGTGACTGCCGAATTAGGCAATGATTTAAATCGATTAGTAATGTTTGAAACTAAATAGTAGTTAACGTGCCAGTTCAAATAGAATGCTCTCGCTTTTTGTGTTCCGGTTTTTAAAGGATGTTGGTTTCGGTAACATTACAGGCGCATGAGACAATCGTGAAATTTCAGTGATAAGTGCAGCATAATTCGGCTTGGCTCTTTCCATACAAGTTTTTTTTTGTATAAAACTGGTTCAATAAAGCAATACGAGTTAAGCCTTCTCCTATTTAGGTATGGTAGACCCAAACCTCATCGTATTGCGCCCGTTAGTATGAAACGTAGAGGAGGAATGCCTTTAGTATTCCTTATATTTTTATATAAATATATAATATTGCTACTACTCAGATAACACTTTCTTTTATTACTATAACAACGAAAAAATAAACCTGTCCTCTAAAACACAGGTTTCTAAACAGGAGGAACTGATTCATCACCAATAGCACACGATTAACTTTAACGACTGAAACTTATTTTTACCAGCGCCAATATTTACCGTTATCAACGCTATTTATTTTACGCATAATATCATAAATCTAAACTACAATGTCCTTTAATTGTAAAGGGCTTACAGGCAGTCATCTCGCTGGCAAATTACAATGTGAGGGGATGTCATTACGTCCCGCTTAGAGTTTGTCCAATGGCATAATTACATTGGGCCCTTACAAAACCGCACGCGAATCCAATTATACCGTTAGGTCGTACATATTATACACTAGCTGCCCCCGCGTTGTTACCCGCGGTGAGTAAGTAATCCCACGGGAACACTGCATTTTTCCGGGATCAAAGTAACCTATGTTAATCCAGGATATAAGCTATCTTGGTACCGAATTTCATCCAAATCCATTCAGCCGTTTGAGCGTGAAAGAGTAACAAACATCCATACAAATTATAACGTTTATAATATTAGTAGGATGGTTGGGAGGGTTATGAATGCTGGTAAGCCATAAATAAAACCAATTTTTCACATAACTACTCGCAATAACAAAACTGAATTCACCGTCTAATAGATGCATTTAACTGTAATAATCTGACTCTATGAAGCAGCAGTCTGTAATAATTTGTTGAAATCGGTAGTGCCATTAATTTAACACAAAACGTGGTATTTCCGACACAAATGGTTCGTTTACATGGATTCTATTATATGCCACAACCAACATCTGCCCAAACATATTGTTCGGGATAACGCTTTAATGGGGCGTAATAATTGTTTGTGTCGGTTCATTTATTCGGGAATCTGAGCTTGTCTTGTTATTACTTTCTTGCACATGAGATGGCATGAACTACTTATTTGCATTGAATAGGTAGATAGGCCATTCAAACAAAAACCTTATGTTAAAGTATTAAGTAGGAAACACGCCTGGATTCGAACCAGCGAACTCCAGTTTGGGGGGCCCACGTTGCTCGCGTCCGTAGGTGATAGCCCTTTGAATCCATACACGTATCCCCGGTGGTGCAAAAAGAGCAAACCAAAGTAGCAGTAGAACTTGTGCCAAGTTCGCCCGGTACTGCCACCACACCTGGTAATCAGCCGCCAAGCAGTGATGCACTCGTGTTGCCGTGTTCCTGTGGAAGGGAGTGGGTGCCAGTGAAATTGCAGGTGCCTGAGACGTAACATCCCCGTCTCGGGGTGATAGACGCAACACAATTCGACTTGAGTCATCTCGTTCTTTGGTGGAGAGGACTTGAGTCGTATTGCTGTTGTCCATGGGCGGCGGTGACCACTTAACATCAGGTGGGCCGTCAGCTCGTTCTATCACCAACATGATATAAAAAAAAAGTAAGAAACTCGTGGTCTGTATTACTGACCCACCACTCTCTTTGAGCTTTTAAGTTGTTAATGCCATTTCATTCCGCCGTAACATAATCAACGTAAGTGTTACGGTCGTACCCCCACTATTAAAGGGATCAAAGTATAAAACTTCACAGGCTAAGGGTACCTGAACTTACCATATTAATATTAAGTATATTATGGTCGAAGGGACGGCGAAGAAACTTTTATCGGGAGATCAAATATCCCCGAAGAGAGTCTGATAGGGTTCGAACAGGCGTTAAACTTAGCAATAGATAAATAGGTACGCGTTATCTTTGTAGGTATTAAGTTTACCTAGCATAAATTCAAGCTAATTTCATAAAATCTCTGTCCAAAGCTTAACATTAAATTTCTCCTGACATTCTACTGGAATACTTATATCACCATACCCATTTCTGCCGCCAAGAAGTATTGCATTCGCGTTACTGTGTTCCGGTCTGAATGGTGTTATTGCTGGTGAAATTACAGGCACATGGGACATTCCACCTTCACATCTTAGACTTACGGGCGCATAACATGCGGTTTGGGTATTGTCCTACCTAAGTAGGGAAGGACCCAAGTCGTATTGCTTGTTATGGGTAAAGGGTTTCCACTTAACACCAGGTGGGCCATCTGCTCGTTTCGTTACTTTACGACAAAAAAAAACCTATATTTTTTTTCATTCGCGATTTTGTTCGTAGGCTTAACAGAGCCTCATAACATACCACTCTCTAATATTCTCACTTAAGGGACACAGGCCTACTCTAGATAAGAGAATAAGTTTCTAGTGCTTCAACTTATAACTACATAAAAGCGAGCCTATTACTACGAGCAAGGCCATGTGCATGATATGTGTTTCTAAAATACCACTAAATTATATAGTTCTGTTAAGAGTACGGTCGGTTTTATAGGATCGTGTGGAAAATTACTTGAACCTTGTTTTAATGTCGTAACTTATTAACTACAGTACCTTATAGGTCTGCAGATTTGCAACAGTCTGATTTAGACATGAAGAGTTTTTCAAATAATCGTATGCTATAGTAGTATATGAAACTGCAATGCACTGCGTACGAATATCACCTTTAATTGTTCACACGATGATAAAAAGTCGTCAATGTAGCAACTTCCCTGTTGACACTGACTTCTGCTGTTGACTGAGAAGAGATTAGGATTTCGTCGAAAATCGTTATGATTTCGGGTATCAGCTACTAGTACTCTTGCAAACAATTAAGGACATCGTTTCCAGTTGGGTTTGAGCGCTCGTGGAAGTTGCAAAACCACTAACTCTCGCTTATAGGACTATGCCCTGTAGGGGAAACATTAAAGGCTGGGTAAACTATTTTATGAAGAAAACAGTTATATGATCACGTGAATGGCATGGCTAATGTTCCTACTTGTTTCAGAGCTCTTGTCTTATTTCTAGGTACTTTATTGTTAAAAGTTAAACAGTTCCTAAAAATTTATTATCCGTATTATTTAATGTGTATAAAATATTTAATGAGTGACAATTGTTTAAATTATCAAATTAACGAAAACTTCAAGTAATTATTTCGTTCTCATTAACGTCACATTTTTAAGCCAGGATCGTAAAACAAAATAAGGCCACGTATAATTTAAATGCCTTTTTGTCGTAAAATTATTATTAAGGCTACCGTTTTAATATAAATTTGCGTTAGCAATTTTCATTCCTGAATCTTTGGGGCGGAATGAGATGAGAGCGTATTTTTCTAATTTTCTTTGTACGAACACTGCGCGCATATTCTTCTCCTGAGCAGAAACAAAATAAAGATGTTTACCAACATTATTAAAAATTACTAGCTATATGCTACGACGTGACTTGCCCAAAGAAGTGTGGTAAGGAGATCGATAAAAAGGTATATTCAGAGCCATTCGATTCGACTGAATTGGAGCGGTTTTACAAACTGTGAAGGATGAAATAACTTCATCCATTTCACTACATTATCCATTTTACTAGTGCCAAATTAATTCTTACTGTAATATTTTCGTAACAACAACATATAATATTAACACCCAGATACAGAAAAACTGCCCACTGAAATGCGAGGCCATTCATTGGTCGAATGATTGTAATACTGACTGTGCATATCTGCCATCAAGAAGTATATCCACATTGCAGTGTTCAGATTTCAAATTATTAGCTGATTTTTTCTGAATGACAGCCGCAAGGTCGTATTTAAGTGACGTATGAATTGACCGCATCAAGTCACTTAAATAAGGACCCTATCGTCATGCTGTCAGGCCTTATTTTGTGTTTCGTCACAAAATATAACATAATACAATATTTCCCGGCAGTATTCTAATAATAAATGATTATAGTTCAAAAATACCAAAACTGCCAGCAAACAATTTAACATCGCTTATTTATTCATTATCAATTGTTTTGTGGACGGTCGCAAACGTGCCCCCACAGAAATAGGCAATTTACAAAGCCCACAGAACGTGAACAGTGGTTCAGTGTGAAATGAACTTTATATCTTTGTTTTTATGTATTCAAATTATGTTAGGTTTGCACTGGGTAGTTGATTGTAAATTCCAAATTTACAAGTATATTTTGCGGTTCTTTTTTTGTTAATTCAGCTTTAATGTAACTCATATTTGAACAGCAGACAGACAGAGTACAAACACAGAGTACAGAGTATAAACGCGGTTTTATTTCTTCAGTTTCCACTTCTCTTAAACGTACTGTGTACAATTTATTGTGTAACTTTCTCCATATTAAACACAAAACATAAAGGTTTAGTAATCGTTCAGCAAATGACTTACCAGGGAAGAGTTGCTACCATGCTTGTTTTTGCCGTCAATCACACCCCAAGATGAGCAATAAAGAGTTGAATATTACAGGCGTCCATTTGCTAGTGCAGTAGTATTTGCAAGTGATCGCGTGATCTTGTATTTTTTGTCATTTCCTAATTCACAGACATTTCTTAGCTATTTATTTATATAATAATCCAATGGATATAGTAGTAATGAATACCATCTTATAATTATTCAATCAAGTTTACGAAAATAGATTCAAACACACTCTAAATTTGACCTATTCAAAGCTACAAAAGCTTATTCAAGGTACAAAACACTTTACTTATCAGGCAAAACTTGGGATGCGAAACCCTTCCCTGCCTTAACAGAAGATTTTGCAAAATGATTCTACCTTAATGAAAGCGTTCAAGTGTAAATAGGGACGGCTATTAACGGCACTTTTCGAAGGTATAACTAGTTAACGAAACAGACGAGGTTCAGATGATAGCACGACAGAAACACGAAAATTGCGAATCGCGCGCTACGTATCCATAAAGAGTCAATACAATCGTTTACATGATCGCCTATCGTCACGCAAAAGTCGGCGACTACAAAGTCCAAACTTTATGTGAAAAGAATTCACAATAAAAAGTAATATTGCCATCTGGACTTCGTATATTTACTAATCGAGATTATTATTTATTTACCAATAAACTTAATAATTTTTGTTATGTTTATATATGTTCTAAAGAAAAATCACGGAATACACACATACCTATTTAGTATATCCAAAAAATCAGCTTTAGGAAGCTCGTACATATAACACGAAAACCTCGATATCCTTTTTTCACTTACACTGCGCTTTAAATTACAGGCGCATGAGACAATAAACTATATATATTCATTATACAGAGGGCAATCGCAAAGGGATTGATTGTATCTTTCCTTCAACAAAGGTGGACACAAAGTTATCTAAAAATACGCAAGCCCTAAATATATTTTTATTTGTAATACCTAAAATAGTTTAATAATATTTTGAGAAAAGTGTAAAATTCGAAAGTATAGATTAATTTTCTAAGTATAGATTTTATTATAATTGTTTTAAACTTTGTTATTTTTTTTTATACATTTATATAGTTATTTCAAATGTTTTCTCCTGTAATAAGAATTAATTAGTCTTTTTTGGAAACCCGCCATACAGGCTAAGCCCTAGTGAGTCCACAGACAAATTATTTACATGAAAACTTTTATGGAAATTAAATAAGTTTTTTTATTTGTTTTTTGACCATAAAGGTTCGATAGATCTAGTCACATTATTAGTATACTACACAGACAAATTATATACATATAGGTATCATCACTATGTTTTTCTTCACCATTTTGCGAACGTATTAGCTCGCATAAATTTATTGAACGAAAAAAAGACATTCGTTCACGTCGGGATTGAACCAGCTACTACCTATCTAAACTCCAAACCCGTACCACTAAGCCAACACGATTAGTAATAGTATACAAATTCCACATCTTGGAGTATCCAATGAACATCACTGAATACTCATACATTTCAGAACTATGAGACAGCGATTAAACGGTTCTTTTATTATGACTCAATCAACACGGATGGCCGCTTCGAAACTTGTTTGTTCCTTTCCTTTACTCAGTCATTGTTGGATGCGGGTTCCTAGTTCTGTTCTAATTGAGGTTTTGATCTAAATGTACCGCAAAATAATAATACTTTATGTATGAGCATTCATTCACGCATACTGTTTCCGTTTTTTACCAAAAATCATTAGCAAAAGAGAGCGTAGTGGTCTAGTGGTAATGACCCCGAGTTTCGATTCGGAAGTCGCCGGTCCAAATCGCGACGTGCACCTATGAATTTTTCAATTGAAAGATGTATGTGCGCAATACCAAGTTCTCAAAACGGTGAAGGAAAACATCGTGAGGAAACCGACATGTCCTAGAGCTAAAAATTCGAGGACATGTGTCAAGTGCACGAGAGGAGCCTCTTTAAGGCGCACTTAAAATCCTTTTACCACACTGATAAGAGTGACTCGAATAGATAGATAGATTAGCAAACCCACACAGAACAACCTAATAATTAGTGAACGCAATTAGCCAAAGCGTATGGTTGTACGCGTTCAAATATTAGGCAGTTCTGTGCAATTATCGTCTCTAGTGACTAATTGTCACAAGAGACTTATGTGATACAGTTACGGAACGAGACGACAGCCCACCTGGTGTTAAGTGGTAACCTCGGCACATAACAACCGATGCGACTTGCATCCTCCCCTGATAGGTACGACAAGACCCAAGTCGCATCGCCCGTAACTCTCAGACGTGTAGGTGGAATGTCTCATGTGCCTGTAATTTCAACGGCAACCACACCTTTCAAATCGGAACGCAGTAACGCGAGTGTATTACTGCTTGGCGGCAGAAATGGGCATGGGCCTTAACTCAGAGTCGCCTTTATTAGCTTGCCAGTGATTTAATACTTCATGCCTAAAATGTACCTCGCCGTTATAACTTAGCAGCATGAAAGAAAATAATAAAAATAAACGTTGTTTGTAAACTTTCAGCTTCAGTAACCACAGTTTTAACTTCTTCTATGAAGCTGTGGCAACAACCTTTAAAACAATCCCGCTCATTAAGAATGCAAAGCGCCGTCTAATGCAGGTATGAGACTGATTAAAGGATGATTAGAAAAATGGTTTTCTTAATACATACCCCATATTTTGCACGAGATTCCTTACAGGACGTCGCTCGCTAAGATGGGATTTTGTTTTTTTGTGTGTGATATTTTTATTGACTTGCCTCGCTCAGTTGGTAGCTTTGGCGCTGTAGGTCGTGGGTTTGATTCCCATCCAGGACAAATATTTGTGTGACGAACATAGATGTGACTTTCGTTTCGGTATAATACTGTTTGAAACTTCTAACATCATTTCTGCTCACCTGAGGTTCTATAACTTCTATTACCGTGGTTCTATAACTTCAACCAAAAAGGACAATACCAAATTCCAATACTCGTTCCCAATTTTGGAGAAGGTTGAAAATAACTGTACCCAATTCCATACAGATGTCGGCACAAACCGATGCGAAATAGTTCGAAAGGTCGCTCGATGCGCAAGAATGGAATATTGAGAACGCAAATTGAAGTGGTGACATGCATTCGGAAATAGATGTTATGGTAAAATAGGCGTTCAACTTGGTACAATGCTATTCTTAACAAGTACGCGTTTCTTGCTTAAATCTGTTTTTAACACAGAATAAATCAAAATTACATTACATTTGATTCAGTCGCAGAAAAATGATCTACAGTAGAGTTGAATCATTCACATTTACACACGAAATTCTTGAAAATTTGAAGCTAAAAAATCTTATTTGTTTCATGGGTTTTGAGAACTTCCTCCTTTTTTCTGTAATGAAATTGACTTTCTAGATTTGTAAAAGCAAACGATCATAATGAAGTACAAATTAATGTTACTCGGAGCTATTTCAAGCAAGCATGAAGCCATCTCTCGTAATTGTTTTGAAAGCTAGGACACAGAGGGATGCTTCGTAGTTAACGGACCACTAGCAGCAAAATTATAAATGATAATTTCCTTTGAAATAATGGGTTTCAACCTGTCAGTACTCAGTATTCCTCCATTACTTGTATTTTCAATTCCGAACAACCGGACCCATCAACTCTAAGCCAATTTTAAAACTCATTGCTTTGCCAGCTATAACTGCTTCTCTCAGAACTTATACTCGTAAAAGGACTGAGACTTATTTTTGTTTTAGTAAAAGGTCAACTTTTCTGGTCAAAATAAATAAACAAATTAGGCGTCACATTGGATTTCATTACCTACTTTACTAACCTGAGTGTAAGTAAGATGAATCTAATGACGTCTCAATCATAAAAGCCATCGAGCCGTTTAGGCTAGATGATGGCTCATATACAAACACAACTCTCACCCGATATCACTCGCCTAAGCAATCGGGTAAATCAACAAAAAGTTGGAACATTCAAAAGGCTCACGTAATATGCTCCGTGGAAATCCTTACTTTCACCTTTTCGTCTTTCATTGGTTTCATCTAAACGAACTGAATTTCCAACAAACTCCAAGTTGGACAGGAATATTATACAAGTGAAAACATATATTTATAAGCTCTCTTGTTACCAAATTTATGCCGACTAAATTGTTATTTCACTAAACGTCATGCATCATTTACCTTGAGAAAATGTATTCAAAATATAATTTAAAAATATGTCCACGAATATTTTGACATTCAGATGGGATAAAATATGTTTCATTGATTTTTTTCTTTACTTTATATGTGATAACGTTATGCGACCAGTATATGGTCCACCTAGTGTTAAGTGGTCACCTCTGCTAATAACAAGCGATACGTCTTGAGTCCTCCCTTGATTAGGTAAGGCAAGTTCAGAGTCGCATTGTATGCGCCCGTAACTCAGAGAAGTGAAGGTGGAACGTCTCAAGAGCTTGTAATTTCACCGACAATCACACTTTTATAATTCTCTATATATTGCCATATGTTTTAATGAAAAATCGTAGTTAAACATAAATAAGGTCTTAAAAAAAACGTACCTATAAAAACACAAATTTCCGGCATAAAATGAAGAAATGCAACAAAACCCATTACGAATTCCTTAGCTAATGACCCATTCAGTAAGAGATCAGTCCATAGCCATGGGAACGCCCTCTTTACATTGAGGTAGAATTTGATATTATTAATAATAATAAATAAATACAAATAAATTATATGCTTGGAACTATAAAGTTTTTATTCCTCATTCCAGCAGCAAATAGAATGAATGAAATTAACAAAGCCATTCCGTGATGCCTTAAAAGTAACAAGCAACGACTCAGTTCTTCCGCGAATTTCATTTACTTATTCATGTCGTAAAACAAAAACTTTTAAGTTAGTTAAAAAGGTACATAAACATGATTTATTGTAGACTGCATCGTCACTTAGCATCAGGTGAGGTTGCAGTTAAATGGTAGGTAATAGAAAATTATAAAAAACCCTGGATGTCAAATTTCGTCGTTAGATCTGTAATTTTTACAAGCTACTTACGCGGCATGATAAAAATACTTTGTGTGATGGTTGTACTACCAGACTTTGCACAAATTCTAAGCCTATATAAATAGTTTAATATCGACAAACTTAAAATTTTTTCATCCTGGCTAAAAATAGTGATGAATATAAATATGAATATGATGAAATACAGCTTCCCCAAAACGTTAAAATGGTTCATTTCCGCAATCCGGTCCATCTCGTCGTGCAAAAGATAAAAAAGCCTTTTAAAAATTACCACTCCAAAGGTTTTTTAGCAAAATCGTGCGGACAAGTTTTGAGAAATGTGTTTTTGTGAAAAAATACTGAGATTTAGCAATTAATGGTTGGGATAGCTTTAGCTCGTAGTAGCTGTATGAAAATAAAAGTGATATGGATCTGATAGTTGGATAATGTAGAAATAGAAGAAGGACTAATACTCGTATCACTGGCTTTCTTCACCTTTATTATATAACTAATGGTTAAAGGAATAAAATGCGCTTCAAAGAGGATTCTTTTGAGCACTTGATGTGTATGTCTTCGAACGATCGCTACTAGGATATTCCAGTTTTCTCACGATATTTACTTTCAACATAGCCTCGTAGCTCAGTTGGTCGTAACCCTGCCTTCTGCGCTGTAGTTCGTGGGTTCGATTCCCACCCAGGACAAACATTTGTGGGACGAAAATAGGTGTTTGGTCTGTGTCTGGGTGTTAATATGTATTATATGTATGCATTTACAAAAAAAAAGTATTTAAGTATTATATCAGTTGTCAGGTTCCCATGATACAAGCTATTTGCTTACTTTGAGGCTAGATGGCGCTGTGTGAAATGTCCACTAATATTTATTTATTTATTACATAACATACATGATTCGAGGAAAATATTCATTGCTGCCCGTCTGGTCTCTACTTCTGAGCAACTGTGCTGATATAGTAGAGTATAATTTTGTTATTCAGAACATAAAGGCTATGGCTAGCTCATCAGAAAATACATATCTAGAGATGAATTATAGAACGTCGCTGTGAGATCCTCTCTCAAAAGCGTCATGAATAGAAATGTCTTATGAAGGGAAACGAGTATGCATTTTATTATGAGAAAGAGGCGTGAACGAAACGCGTGCACTTTTCAAGAAAACTTACATACAAAATCTATTACAATTTACATAATCCAATATGTGCTTGTTGAATTTGCATTTATATTAGTTAATGTAAATTTTGGCAATAAATTTACCACCCCATGCAAAAAACGTTAGTCCTTTTGCTCATAAGAGGTTTTGCTAATTAGAAATATTACTTCTTATAAGTTTCACGAAATTGGACGATTTACTCGTTAAGCGTATTGATCTTAAAGCGTATCTACTCCTATATGTTTAGCCTCTACATGATTCCATTGATTCCTGTTACCTAATGTTAAGTGACTATTTAACTGATGGGGCCAGGCAGTACCTGAACTGAAATCTGTACAATAAGGACCTAAAATAATGTTTATCATTACCTTGATAATACTTCGTGTTCGTCTAGCCATTTTAGACAAGTCTAGGTCAATATCAAATCGATAGTTACAGAAGTAGTTTCTTCAAATGAGTGGTAAAGGCTTAAAAACAAAGCCATCCAAATGGAGTCTCTTAATAAAACCAATTAGCGCTTCTAGGTACACCAGTTATAGGAGTGGCTGAGTGCTGAAGAATGTCACGAACTCGTTAAATATTCACCCCTGAATTGACGGGGACCATTCACTGTAAATTAGTTTTGAACGAGCATCATCTGATAATGCTGTGAAACAAAACATTTTTGAATTTGTATAACAAAAAAGATAAGGTGGATAAACTGTTTATGATTTTGATTTTAATATCAAGTGATTAAAGAAATGTTTTAGGGTGTGGGCGTACGCACGGTGCGACGATTTAAAAGCGTGGCAGCTATAAGAACGTATAAATAAGAAAAGAGATCAAATGTGTTACATTTTCTCCATAAATTCGTTTTTATCATTAATTTTGAAATAATACCATGAACATAGCAGACCTTGTTGATCTGTTCACAACCACTGCTAGCAAACCAGCAAATCGACCTCAACGAGACAACCATTTATTGTTACAGATGAAAGAATAACCACCAAAATGAACGCCGCGAGCAAAGCCTGCCACATTTACGAAATAAGATGAGAGCGGCCACGATGACAATAGAAAACACCGACAATGCATGAACTAGAGCTTGTTGGCAACCGACAGCTCTACAGTGAATGGGAACTCCTGGTCAACTACACGCTTGAGAACTACAATCTGACTGCCAATGGAACTGAGACAGTTGACCATGTAGTAACGAACTGGTGGGCGCTGGTGGCTTTAGTGCTCGTTATGTGCACAGCGGCTGGCAATGTGCTGGTGTGTCTCGCGATATACCTGGAGAGGAGGCTGCAGAATGTCACCAACTATTTCCTGATGTCGTTGGCTATCACTGACCTGCTGGTGGCCATGTTGGTGATGCCGTTGGGCATAGTTACGTTGGTGATGGGTAAGTAACCTTTGGTTTTTGACTGGAATATATTGACGGTATCCCACACTACAAATTTTAACGTATTATAGAGTTTTCGTTATTATTTCCAAAAACCCTGTACATTCGTTACATTCGTATCATTACTAAAAAAATTAAAATAGAGTAGGTAGTCCATTTCATCTATAAAATTTGACGAATGAATCTGGTGGCTGTTTCTAGTTTTGTTTTGGTGTTGGTTGTACGCCCAGTGGCAGCTTAATTAATTTATCTCGCGGATAGTGTCATAAAATGGTGGTAGCGGTTATCTTGACTTTCGAAATTCAACTTCTAGCAACTTGAAACTTATTCTAGTCAAACATGTTATTTTTACTTTTTAATTGAAATCCTTAATTTATTTGTGCTTTTTTCTCTTGAACAGTGTTCAGAACCGCAAGCAAAACATAAAAAAAGTTTTAATAGTAAAACTTACATCTGAATTTTGCATGGCTTAACTATTATTTATATAGTAAGTTTTCAGTGTGTTTGTAAGTTTGTAGAAAATTGAGATATACTCTAAGAAGAATAACCTGGTACGCATCTTGTGATTAATTTAATAATCACTGGAGTAACAGTAAAGGGCCTTCCTTGTGTGTTTTCCTTACAGAATCCCTAATATAATTAAGTTGGACTTATATATAGCTTTCTACCGGTGTACAGATTACAGAGACCGACTTTCATAAGTTATCGCAAAATAATCACATAACGTGAACCGATTGGGATCCTTGGGAGTTATTGAAAGTATTGTTTCAGGTTTCATTTGAAGCCTTTATGAACCGTTTTCAATATATAATCGCAATTATATCAACTCTCCACTGGTTTAAGCTGCTGAATATGATGTTGAATTTATGTTGCTATTCGTATGATAAAAAAAAACATTGCTCGCAATCCACAAGCTTGAAAAAACTTCATGTCTGCAAATTTCGAATAAGTCTTCAGGGGCATAATGTAAAAATTATAATCCAAAAACATTACAGATTTCAACTAAGCCATTATTACGCTGCACGAGAAACAAAGTAAATTTACATTAGCTTCCTCGCTATTTATTCCACCTGCAAACTGAATTTCTTAGCAAATTTAGTTGGAAACATTTAATCAAGTCAGCACATTGTTTATCACGTATCTTCTAAACTAAATCCACTATCGGGCGCTGACACCGTCAAAAATACCTCCTCAGACAAATTGCTGGGGGATGGGTCTAATTAGTTTACGTCAGAGGGTGGCAACATTGTGACGGCGTGAATGTACAAAAGTGTCTCAGGAGTTCACCTATGATGAAAAAAATTGTAACTTTATGTCACAATATATCTTTATACAACTAGTGCAGTAATAGTGTTGAAGTGCGCCTCTAAGAGGCTCCTTTCTTGTACTTGACACATTATTTGTCACATTTGGTTCTAGAACATGTCAATTTCCTCATGATATTTTTTTCTCCATTTAGAAAGTTATATCGGTCAGTCTCTTGCTCTATAATTAGTTTTGATTAATTAGCCTCATCTTAGAAGAATCAATAGAACTTACGACAAGTTAGTTACTCAGAAATTAAAAACGTGCAGTCGTTTCCCGCTCTTTGTCTGACCAAACCCTTAGAGATAACTTCATAACGGGCTTAGTAAACAGTGGAAGTTATTGACCAAGTTGCAAGAAAAATAAAAAGTTTTTCCACGTCTGCTTTGTTTGTGTACGATTGATGTCAGTGTTTATTGGTTGAGTTGGCCATTAAATCAATAAATAAATCAGTATTGATAGACAATTCGGCGCACAGCGCCATATAGCCCCAAATTAAGCATAGCTTTTACTATGGGAACAAGATAACTGATAGAATTCATTTTTGTTTTGGAAATACATACATATACCGCACAGAACTTCTATGTTCGTCATGAAAATAATGTGTGAGATTTCTTGAGATTCATTCTTTATTGAACGTTTTACTAGAACGCTGTCTTTGAGGTTTCAATTGCATAAAATATTGGTCTCTTAATCATTGTCTATCATTAAAGTTCAAATTTGGAACTACAGCACTTCAACTATTAAGTTAATAGTTTAAATAGTCCACCTTACTTCAATCACCTGGCCGCAACTTACCTAAAACATGGTTAGAACATAATTTCCACACGTCCTCTCTGACTAAAATTATTTCTGTGAACCTTACATTGCTACTAATGTTTTGTTCTGGTAAGCAATATCACTACTTTTGCAGTACGTCATGAGATTAACCAATTGGGCCAGGCCAGGCAAGCGTTTGTGCAATGAGTATAAATTCTCGGCTCTTAATTGCATGAGTTTGATAGCATATCTGCGTGTAAGTGCCACCTGTGATGCAGGTGAGTGCAGAAGTATGTATGTGTATGAAAGTGGTAAATCTTAAGAGTTTATAACCAAGCAAATACTTGAAAGGTTCCACTAAATTGTCTAGGCTGCCTAAATATTTCAAAGCTCATTCGCGTTATGCTATCATCCTACGTTATTTATACGTGTGCGTCACGCAACAATATACAGTCTACATAGTACAGCTGGGTAACATAAAATTACTTACAATTAAGCCTGTTTCCGGGGGGAGTCATATACCACAGATTTCCACTTATTTTATGTGATTTGGTTGACGGACTTGTAAAACTTAAATAAGCTCACAGTCACCATATAAGTTTTATAGATTCTTCACAGTTTCAGGTTATCTATACAAATAAATAAAATTGGGGTGTCTGTTTTTAATATTAAAATAACCGCTTTATACGAAGTGCATATGGATGTATACAAGGTACATATACCAAAACAACATTTTTTTTCAATTTTTGTCTGTCTGTCTAACTGTCTTTGTGTCTGCCTTTTTGTTCCTGCTAATCTCTGAAATGGCTGGACCGATTTTGACGGGACTTTCACTGGCAGATAGCTGATGTAACAAGGAGTAACTTAGGCTACTTTTCCGAGCGGTAAAATAGGGGTACGTGATAAAACCGAATTCCACGCGGATGAAGTCGCGGGCAACAGCTAGTTTCACATAAATACATTATTACCACCATCATCTTTGCCAGTAATCACACAATGTTTGGCCTGCCTTTTAATTTGCCAGCTCTGCCTTTTCTGCGCAACTCTCATCCAGGTGTTTCCCACATCTCTGATACATACATACATACACATCCTCCCTTCGGTCACCAAAGATTCATCCACTTCAATTCTATCGGCAACTTCACGTTCAAAACTATCTCATTTTTACTATTCTAGCATTCCCGATTTTGGAAAAGTTACAATTCCTACGCATTTTTATATGCCTTTTACCAAATTTTTAGCTTTTCCACTGTATTTTACCGAGGCGTAGATTAAAAGCGACAGATAATAAATAACAAAAGGGTGCGGTTTAGAATATTCTCTCTGTTTATAAAGGAGTTTTTTCAATGTATTTGTGGGTGTTGATGCGTAAGCACAAGCGATTTACAAAATGGAAAAAGCCTCCATATAATTGAAAGTTTTGGTTTATGTTTACATGACTTTTTCGGAAAATGAAAGCAAGCTGAAAGCTTCCATTGTCATAAGTTGTATAACACTTAGGCCCTTACTAATAATTGGGCTTTTCTGTTATCGGATAAATGTACATTGTAAAAAAAAGGTTTATTGCAAAATGATTTTTCGGTACTTTTATATACTACATGAAATGTAAGAATGGTACATTTGCCTTGTCTTAATATACCTATAGTAAGATTTTTCAGTTTGACTTTATTTCCTAAACTAGGTCTTTTCAGAGCCGGTAGTGCGATGTATTCTGAAGACGTAGTGGTCGCGCCAAACTCTCTCCAAACACGTCATAATAAATGTTAAACCAAGTTATATTAACTATGTATAACACGGGAAGACATGTTCGTAAACTTGTGTACTTTCGCTAATGTTCTGATATGGTCAAGATATTACAAACTTGTCTGTGTGAAGGATGGTTGTGGCAGTGATGTTATACATCAACGTTTGATATAGTGCATGAGATTGACAAGTTGTGGGCGTTTTTCTACAATTGTTATTTTCAGCTAATTGTAATTGAGGTTTAATTATATTCCTTCCCCATTTCATTTATACTCAAAATCAAAGTCAAAGTTAACGACTTTATTTCCATGGAATTCACAAAGAAATGGCTTTGAAACTTCAATAACACAAAAACATAAGGTCACGCGTACTTATCGCTAAGTTTGACTGCTGCTCAAACCCTATCTGACTTATCAACACATAAATACAATCTTGGTTCTGTAATTTATGAGTTTATTTTTTTCAAATTACGTTCAAGTGTTTGCGTCTTTGAACAAGTTCAACTTAATAATTAACTTTTTGCAATTGCTCTTTTCTCTGTTAGCGTCTGGAATTCAACCGAGTTTAATTTCATAGTTTTTCTGGAGTTGAATTGCAAATTCTGACGTGAGTAAAATAGTTCTAGTGCAATTTCGAAACAAGAAAAGCTGAAAAGTACGCCAAAGAAGCTTGAGCTTACGAAGTAAGTAGATTGTGATGAGTTGCAATCCGCTATGAAAAAATATTAGCTTATATGTTGCAAAATTATAACAGAATTAAAAGTAAACGACAATCATTTTTGCCTTCGGTATAACACAAAATATAAATTAATTACTGAACCTCCAAGTATTTTAGAGGGTCTTGTTGTACCTAACTTAGACCGGATCCAAGCAAAACGCGATGGGTCATCTGCTCGTTCCATAACATATTCACACCGAGATAATACTAATTATATACATGCAAGCTAGCGTAGTGCAGGCACGATTTTGATAGTTTAGATCAATAGATTTTTTATTTATTATTCAGACACTTGGATATTTGCTTGCTTGCATACCTGCTGAAGAAACGATAGCTTAAATACAAGTGTACTGAGATGAATACCTGTTGCTTGACATTATTAAGTCGGTGACTTTTTTAGTGTTCTCTATCCCAGTAATTTTAACGAAAAATGGATTAATTCTCATCTAAACATATTTTCATCCATTAAGTACATCATTAGAGTACTTACATTTGAAATTTGCCTAAATTAATTTATATTTTAGTAGGAAATAACGTATTAGTAATGGTGGATGGACCAATCTTTCAAAAGCAATATCCAATAGCAACAGATCTAAAAACAGAGAAAATTTATTGGAAAACTAATTTGTACGTTTGAAGTTTGGAACAAAACACATATCATTCTAAATTCAAACAGCCCATTTGGAAAGCCCTGTATCGTCGACATATATAACATTGAAATTACCTAAGTGAAAGCAACCTTCAAGTTTAATACCATTTATTAATTAACATAGTCCTCTAAGTGTCATTGGGATTACTCTGTATCGCTTCTTAGGGCACATATATCGGCTAACCACATTGCGGCGAACCGTAATCAAAAATGTATGTAAATGCAGAGAATAATTAATAGTACAAAGGTAAAATTTATTGTATTTTTGAAAATAGTAACGATTTAAATAATAAATAAATAAATAATGGTGGACAATTCACGCAGCGCCATGTAGCCCCAAAGTAAGCTAAGCTTAGCTTGTGTGATGGGTACCAGACAACTGATACAATACTTATATACTTTTTTGTAAATACATACATATAATACATTGACACCCAGACACAGAACAAATATCTATATTCCTCACGCAAATGTTTGTACTGGGTGGGAATCGAACCCACGACCTACAGCGCAGAAGACAGAGTTACTACCAATTGAGCTTAGCGGCCAGTCGAAGGTTATATTTATTATAGCCAAATTATATGGTGAACCGCAGTGGGGTACCACCCCTCCAAGTGATCGGAGTAATTGCGGGTAGGCGCATTGCAGTGCAGTTAGAAATAAGTTTTACTAATATTTTTTACCTACGTTTAACCCGACGCCTACGCATTGCGGGTAGTCGTATATTTAACTATTATCCGGTTATTTAACCTAATATTTGACTGGCCTCATAACTCAGTTGGTAGTAACCCTACCTTCTGTGCTGTAGGTGGTGTGTTCGGTTCCCACCCAAGACAAACATTTGTATGACGAACATTGATGTTTGTTCTGTGTCTGGGTGTTAATTTGTATTATATGTTAAATGATTGAAGTGAGTGAATGAAATTATTCACAAGAAGTATATATAAGTATTGTATCAGTTGTCTGGTTCCCAAGTTATGCTTAGGTTACTTTGGGGCTAGATGGCGCTGTGTAAAATGTCTACAAGTATTTTTATTATTATTATATGTATGCACACTTATCATCAACATACAAGTGTAATGAGGTTTTCAAGATTAGAATATGGCGGCATTACGTGATATACCTCTGCAATTCAGTGAATGCAGTGAAATTTCAAGAGAGTGTGTAATTTCGTCGCTTGAACTACTTAAAGTAATCCATTAATTTAGATTCCATGTCTGCAAGATACATACATTGTACTAACATGATCGATCGTGTAAGAGTTCCATTAGTCTTAGTCTGTAATTTATTATGTTGGAATGTTTCTTTGATGAAGACATCAAACTGGAATTGAAGTGTTCTCTTCTTTCATTTCAATGACTGTAATCTAACGGTATTACTTCAAACGTTAATTCACAATTGATTGGGAATCAATGTTTTTTAATTCCGTGTGTGTTGGTTTAGAAATTAGTTGTAAAAAAATAGTGGATCAAGATACTGGATATACATAATGTCATAATATGAAAAAAATAAGCTGAGAATTCGCTAAATGCCTATTTAAGACCTCCATAAGATAAAAATGTTATTTGTCACAAGTTTCCAAATGTATTGATCATCTGCTGCGTCGAATAAATCTTCTCTTGTATAAGATTGTAGGCAAAAAGAACACAAGTGCAAATGCATAATCTAAAATGAGATATTCCACCATCATTTTTCAAGTTACTGGTGCAATTAAATACAATTGGGTTATCCCATAACTAAATAGGGGAGGCCCCAAGACGTATTGGCAAGGGGTACCACTTAGCTTCAATTGGACCATCTTGCACGTTCCATACATATTCGTATAAAAAGCAGATTTCAGAATCATAGTCCTTGTAGTTTCAGAATTTTCTGATGAGCCCATTGCTTATTTTTCAGACTTTTATCTAATATCTAAAAATAATTTATTTGTACTTTTATTATTGGAATGTTTCAAATCTTGGCTACGGACGAGTCATAACAAATAGAGACTCACAATTTAAACGAAGTCAAGTTATCTGTCGGCCCAAGCTTCCTTCTACAATATAGAATTTGCCAAATGGGAACCTCGTGGAGTACACGTAGTTTTGAAAACCGTTGAATATTCTAGTAAGCTTTGGTATGTTGCTGGAGTCAGGTTGCAAAATGCAGTTTTAATGTTGTTTGCGTAAGATAAATGGGATGATGAAGGATGGCATGAATTCAGTGCATTTAATTACAGTTACTCTGTCTTATTTTATCTTAGTCTTCTTTTTTGTATGGAGCATTAAAATATATTCTGCTGAACCTCCGAATTTATCTGCGAGGATTTTTTTAAATCATATTTCTTCATTGAAGGGTAAATTTTGAAAATATTGAAATAATTTGTCAATTAAAAAATGTAATTTACCCAAGGTTGCAGAAAGCACCGGTAGTTGATATCTTAAAAAACTCAAACAGTGTGATATCTCATTTCAACCCTCTTGAGGGGTTTAATTTTGTATTCAAATAACTATGCTTAATTTTATTATATTTACACAATCATTTTTATTGCGTAAAAAGTGTCTGTGCCAAACTCAGAACACCACACAGAAAAAATCGCATGTCTTTCTTTTATTGAATAATATTCAGCCGAGTTCAAGTTCATAAGTTCAAAGAATATGATTTCCTACAAAGGTTTCCGCACCTTTTTGACCCTTTGAAGTAATTTAGTTACATTCGAACAATCCCTTCTAAATTTAGATATCTTTACGCACTGAGATAAGCATAACCTCAAAATATAATATCCACGTTCAAACAGTTTGGGCTGTCTTGTTTATATATAAGTCAGGGTTTTGATTCATCATTTCACACGACTTGCTACGCTTTAGGTAATGAGGTATTAAACAGATAAGCACATCAGTTATTTTGGTATCCAGACAACTGCCAAAATCAATAATTCTAAAATTTATTTATAATAATATTTAAAATTAAATTAATAATCACATACATTCCTGCAAAAAAGCGAGTGATTGACCGATCATAGTCCCAATTGTGATATATTTTGTTCTCACAGCAACTTTTCTTCTAGGACGGCAAAGGGTGTTATATGTTACGGCATATGTTTTCATGGAAAAGTCGCGTGTAACCATTTTCCACCCAGAAGAAGTCACGGAGTGGCAGTAGTTTTCAAATATACAAAATCGATTCATAAAGTTTACATATTTCTAGTATTAGTTCTACGTGGTGCGCCACATTTGAAACCTGGCTAAAAATTTAGTTTGTTTAACAATTTGTATTTGCATGTTTGTATATGATTTTACTCTATCATTCTGAAACAAGCACAATCGTTTTGTTTCTAGTTGGTTGCTGGTTATATGGGTTTATTTACTTTTATTGCAGACTAGCCATAAACATCAGTAAAAAAGTTCAATACAATTTTGTTTTATTAGTTGTTGGCTTCTAATCCTACTTCTCATGTAACTGACTTTCTCGAGTCGTGTAAGGAGTGTGTGACTTGGATTTGAACGGTGTGTGTACCACTAGGCCACCACGGTCTTTTTACACGTAACAAATTTCAACTATTGGTTGACAAAGTACAATAATTCAATATACGTACTAGAAACTTCTCATACATATATCCAATATATGTAATAAAAAAAATATTGGCGGACATTTCACACCTTAACATCTAGTCCCAAAATAAGCTAAGTAAATAAATAGCTTTTATCATGGGAACCAGATAACTGATATAATACTTAAGTATCTTTTTTGTAAATTCTTGCATACAATACTTATCAACTCCCAAACACATAAAAAATACCTATGTTTGTCACACAAATCTTTGTCCTGGGTCCTGGGAATTGAACACACGACCTACGCAGAAGGCAGAGTCACTATCAACTGAGCTGTGAGGCCTTCTGGTGAGCTTAGTTTGAAACTCATTAGTATGAGTTTCAAACGCGAAGGTTTAGAGGAAACGTGTAACATAAGTCGAAAATTGTCCGTTTCGGCAAACAATGATTGGTCACCAACAATGGCCGAATAATGTTTCTGCCTGTTTGTAAAGATAAAATGTTTGTTTGGGTGCGTGGGACGGCGATAATGTCCGTTGTAATCCGCGAGCCAGTCACCATTTGCTTACTTTGTCGTGGAAATAAAGTAACGTAGCGTTCAACTATTGTTTAAGTAAAATAGACGTTTGTATTTATGTTGCGTTGCTTCAAATACCGCATAAATATTCAACAACTTTTTTTTTAATTTAATTTTTAAAAAGTGAAAATTCATGTGTTGTGCTTATTACAATCAGCACACAAATTCAGTCTTTTGTTTTTTAAATATCATATATGGTCATAATTATAAAAAGAAAAAAAAAACCTTTCAAATCCAATATTTTTTTTTCATTTCTGTTTGCGGTAAAATTAAATAGTTTATTAACCGGAAATATTATCAATTTAAATACTCCAAAAATATATTAGAATTAAGACGGAACAAACACTTGACTTATTTTAGTAAATTGTAATAAAAGTTTAGGTATGCCTCTGACTACCCCTTGGTGAAAAAGGCATGTATCCATGAGGTTATAAATCTTAAATCATCATAACACTACTAATAGTATTTGTACTAATAGTAAGTAATAATTATCTGTTATTATGTATTCAGTAGATCTAACTGGTTAATCCCTATTAAAGATGACGAAAAGACTCCATTATGAAAAAAAAAACATGAAGTATGAAAAGCACCCCATGCTTGGAAGCTTTTATTAATGGGAAGGACTGATTGAGGACGAGGTAGGAATTTTGGGAACCAGCTGTTTATAGTGGTTCAAATGAAAATAAATGGACGGTTTGGAAAATTGCCTTAAGGACCATTTACTAAAGATAATAGATTTTAACCCTTTTAACGTGCGCCGGGCACTAAAGTTGATAGAAGCTTGTTTAATGGAGGTCTGTGAGTTATCCAACAAGACAACTTTTCACTCACTTATTTTTGAAACATTAAATTCTACTGCAGATAAATCGGCGTACTTTCGAAGTGTATTGATATTTCGTTTCTAGGACATGTTAGTTTTTCACAATATTTTAATTTCTGTTTAGTTGCTTTTTATTGGAGGACATTTCACACAGCGCCATCTAGCCCCAAAGTAAGCTAGGTAAATAGCTTGTATCATGGGAACCAGACAACTGATATAATACTTAAATACTTCTTTTTATAAATACATATACAGGGTGTCCGGTAATGAATGGATAACCTTGAAATGGGTCTTAGTAGAACTATAAGGCATTTGGAAAAAAAATCAAATAAAAAAACCAAGTACCTACTTAGTACCAAAAAAAAAAAACACAAAACAAAACAAATAAAACAAAAAATCAAAACATCGATATTATTTAAAAAATACATATCTTTGATACTACTTGGTTTTTTTTATTTGATATTTTTTTCCGAATGCCCAATAGTTCTAATAAGACCCATTTCAAGGTTATCCATTCATTACCGGACATTCTGTATATAATACATATTAACACCCAGACACCGAACAAACATCTATGATCGTCACACAAATGTTTGTTCTGGTGGGAATCGAACCCACGACCTACAGCGGAGAAGGCAGGGTTACTACCAACTGAGCTATGAGGCCAGTCATTAACTCACTGGTGCACTTATTTGAACCATCGCTTTGTATTTCGTGACCCATACCTGTAAACCTCC
This sequence comes from Chesias legatella, assembly GCA_947359385.1. Lineage (NCBI taxonomy): Eukaryota > Metazoa > Arthropoda > Insecta > Lepidoptera > Geometridae > Chesias > Chesias legatella. The sequence goes on along the minus strand of OX375780.1, from coordinate 2,575,694 downwards.
ACGTTGTCATTATGTTAATAATGATTACTTTCTTGCAGGTTATTTCCCTCTGCCTGCCGTGTACTGCCTAACGTGGATCTGCTTGGACGTTCTGCTGTGCACGGCCTCCATCATGCATTTGTGCACTATTAGTGTTGACAGGTGAGCAACGTTCTTTGGTAATGTTAGTTTAATGCACCTTGAATACCACGCACGGGCAACTGCGCCGCGGCAGTTCCTAAAAACTTGGCTTAACCAGAATAACTTTCAATGTGATTATTCCGATTTTACCACAGACCGCGTCACGTGGAAGCATGAAAGAGAACTTCGCCCAGCAGATAGACACAATAAGTGATTTTAGTTGTAACTTACCTAACTAAGTTACGACAAATATTCCCTGTAGCTTTCAGTTCTTACAGATTAAAAATCTGCAATCAGTCTGAACAGTATTGTTTGTAATGTTATTCAAACAGTTTGTTCTTTCAGTTTCTTTCTTCTTCTTGCAAAGCTTAGGGGTCTCATTTTCAGTCCATATTCGGGCAAAATTTATGTGTCGGACATAAAGTTCTTCCTTTATAAAATAATAATATAAATGTAAAATTATTTATTAAAATTTTCGGTGCCTGTAATCAAATATTGTTGTAAACCAAACATAAAGTGATATTGTATTGATATGAGGATGTAATAGTCATTTATGTATAATCAGTATAATGTAGCATGCTTAATGAATGTATTATTCTCATTTAGATATCTATCTCTTCGCTATCCGATGAGGTTTGGCAGAAACAAGACCAGAAAGAGGGTGACAGTGAAGATAGCATTCGTCTGGATACTCTCGACTGCCATGAGTCTACCGCTGAGTCTCAAGTATTCTAAGGTATGTATTTGAAATATATAATTTTGATTCTACCCCCTGTCATGCCACAGGAAGCTACTGTTTGACCCAGGGCAAACCCTACTTATAGAATAGCAATTTACGTTAGGTGGCCAAAAGTGACAAACAGGAAAGTAATACCTTTCAAATAGGTTGATAAAAAAATTATGCCAAAACAGGGATTTTGACACCGAGTCCAATGACAGTCTAAAATGTATTTAGGAATTCATTGTGGGCATCTGTATGGGAAATAAACAGTACATATACTAATCAAAAAATTAAGATGGAATGTCCAAGACAGCGTAGTCGCCCAGCCCCGAGTACTAGTTGCTATTAATACTTCTAGGAGTAGCTGCTTCATATATAGGCGTGTAGATTTGACATTTGACTGCCCTCACAGCTCAGTTCGTAGGAATCCTGCCTTCTGCGCTGTAGGTCCTGGGTTAGATTTTTACCTAGGACAAACATTTGTGTGACGAACATAAATGTTTGTTCTGTGGCTGGGTATAGATATGTATGTATTTACAAAACGTATATAAGTATTATATCAGTTGTCTGGTTCCCATGATACAAGCTATACTTAGCTTACTTTGGGGCTAGTTGGCGCTGCATGAAATGTCCACCAATATTTATTATTAATTAATTATTGAACTGGATGAATTTTGAATTTTCAACATAAGTTGTATCTTCAATAGTGTAAAAATCTAATTAGTTTTACTACAGGAATACTACTAAAAACAAGTAACAGTGAACATTGAAAATATTAACAATATTAAATCGGACGCTTCTAATCGAAGAAATGTTTTAACAGTATAAATGATTTGCTCAATTTGTTGAACCTTCAAAAGATAGAGGCATTACAGAATTACTTGAGACGGTCTTAAATAATGACGTTGCAATTTATCAAAGCAAATTAATGCGAAGCTTATTCAAAGAAATTCAAAGGAAAGCATCCACAAGCACTCAATATGTAATACTCCAACAAATGAAGAAATCATTTATACTGTTTTAAAACATTTCTTCAATTAGAAGCGTTGACACTGTGATCAGAAAGTTACACAGAAACGTTAGCTTTTCTTGAGCCGCTACGTAGAAAATATTACAGTAAAAAAGCTACATCGCAACGTGGTTTATCCTTTATTATACACAAAAAAGTGTATAAATTATCTTATATTTTATAAGTCATGTACAAAGACGCGCTTAACCCTAAAAAGAGTTTTCTTCCAGCAAACCTTTGAGGCTAGAAAACGGTTGTCAACGAAAGGTAGGTATGATGTGTACGATTACACGAAATAACATATATATTGTATACAAATACATACATACATACAATACATACGTCTATAGTTAGGAATAAAAATTCTAATGTTATGTGAATCGATGGGGATCCCGTTTCGTGTTGTATTTATTAGTCAGGAGAATATCCTTTAGAGAAGGTCATATTAACATGTATACGAACCTTCTTTTTATCTCTTTATTGGTTTGGGGAATACGGAATGAGGCTGTATGAAAACATTTTTATGGATTCCATTCAGAAAACATGGGCTATAGATTTTGTTGGCATCGAAAGTCGGATATATTGAAACTTATATAATAAATATACGAAATGAAGAGTGTGGTGGCCCATTGGTGTAGAATGTGAGTCTCAATTCGAAGATCACTGTTTCAAATAAAAATGGGTTAGTTAACTTTTTCACTTTAAAACCTTGAAATTATTTTCTTTATATAAGTGAGAAGAACGAGAGGCCGAAGCGTTGGTCTGACCAAATCCACACCACACTCAACACCAAAAATGGCGTAAAGTGACCACAAAAATGATCAAAAATGAATCTCAGAATAGGGTCTTTTTATTTATTAATTTCATGGAAACACTGAAATTGTATAAAGGATACCTACCGACGCAAGGAGGAAGATTTAATTTTAAATATAACATACAGCATTATAGTGAACAATAGAATAAAATTAAATAATATACTAGAATCGTATGTTATTTGCAATCGATTCTAGTATATTGTTTTTTTTTCACAGAACATTAGCGTTTAATTTTATTTCAAGTCCAGAACAAACTATTTCAATTGAAAAATATTCGGTTAATTAACCTAATATTTTTCGCCTTTGTAGAGACGTATTCAACGTAGGTACATCTCTGAGTAAAACCCAAGTACGTAATAATGGATTCCAAAATGGATTGCTATTTTTAGCTGGCTACTTCACAATTCTTTCATTACTGCCTACGAATCACTGGTTCCAAATTACATTGGTTTCAAACGGAACAGATAGATGTGACATAGCCACAAGAGAAAAGCTTGTATAAATTGATGCTAACATACATAAAGAACATAATATATCTATTGCACCCTACACTGGAATGGAAATCTGAGTAGTATCTTTGAACCAAGCTATTTTTTATGACTACTATGAAAATAACATTTTTGAATTTGATTTTGTTACGTTATGACTATGAACCTAAATAATCTAAAAAATAAATATGGTTGATAATTTTACTGAGCATCAAATCCGATCTAAGCAAAATTGTAATAATTTCGAGCCAGCCACATGTTAAATACCTTTTGTCGTAAATACATACGTAAAATACATTATAACACACACACTCCCTTGCAAAATATGTATTAAAAAACAAGATGATGACAATACAAAGAATGTGATCAAATTATTTGCTAGGTCGTCTCTTGACAGGTCATACAAAAGCTGGACGAATTGTTTGCATTTAAGTGTACAAGGCCAACCCCCAAATCTTGAGACACAAAGATTTTTGCTCTTCATTTTAGCGGAATTTTTTTCTAAAGGATGATCTTAAGCTCTGAATTGAGGTGTATTTCACTAGCTAGATAGTCTTTAAGTCCGTAAAATCAGGGTTGCTTTCAATATCAATTTATGTATTGATATACATCAATTTGGATACCAAGGTTTAATAATTATTGTTATTTATTGCCTAAATTGTGTATTTGACAGCGATAATTGCGCAATTTCTTGCAATTGCAAACTGTTTGCAAGTTACATAATTACCCCGCGGGCGGCCCTTGGCTACAAATTCCGCGGATCTAAAGCGTAATCACTTCTCGCTGGGGAATCGATAACAATGACTCGTTATCGCTGACCAGCCGGAACACAATAACATCGAAATGAATTTGATTGAAACCATCGGTCCCTTTGTACAGCTTGTAACAGGCTTGTGCAAAATTTACAGCCTTTTAAAGATTCAAAGGGGTGAAGTTGGTCGTTTTAATGACGAGTTGAAAAGCTTTCTTCGTAATTAAGGGATTTGCGGTCGGTGACTTGTCGGCTGCATAGAACTTTCTTACCGTGGAATTACCGAGAGCGTGGTGGTCTAGTGGTACTGACCCCGAGTTTGAATCCGGAGGTTGCCGGTTCAAATCCCGACGTAAACCTATGAGTTTTTCAATTGAAAGATTTATGTGCTCAAAACGGTGAAGGAAAACATCGTGAGGAAACCGACATGTCGTAGAACTGAAAATTCGAAGACATAGGTCAAGCGCACGAAAGGAGCCTCTTTGAGGCGCACTTAAAATCCTTTCACCACACTGGTTCGAGAGAACCAGTGACTCGAATAGTATAGAATAGAGCCATGGAACTGTTAGCATACATAATTAATATAATAAATAAACATTTGTGGATATTTCATACAACGCTATCTCGCTCCAAGCTAAGCAAAGCTTGTATATGGGAACTAGATGACTGATGGATAATTTTTTTTTTATAAATACATACATACGTTACTATATTAAGACGCAGAACAAACATATATATATTTGTCACACGAATGTTTGTGCTGTGTGGGAAACGAGCCCACTACCTTGTACAGATGTCAGACTTACTATCTACTGAGATGTCAAAGACAATCAAAAAACATACGTACGTAAATAGTAACTACTAATATTATAAACGTGAAAGTTTGTATGTATGGATGTTTGTTACGTTTTCACGCTCAAACGGCTGGATGGATTTAGATGACATTTGGTATCATGATAGCTTATATCCTGGACTAACACATATGCTACTTTGATCCCGGGAAAAATCAGTGTTCCCGTGGGTTGACTTACTCACCGCGGGGAATACGGGGCACAGCTAGTTAAAAATAAAACATGGGTGATATTACGGGCAGAAGGCGCTACATGCAGAGATTTAATCAGAAACTTTTCCACAGAATGCTGAATCGGTGCTGATCGACGGTATCTGCAACGTACCCGATCCGCTGTACAAGGCTATCGGTTCCATCATATCGTTCTACATACCCTTGGGCGTGATGCTGTTGACATACGCGCTGACGGTACAGCTGCTGGCGAGGCAGAGGAAGGGGCTTGGCGCTGGCTGGGCCCCGGGGTGGCTGCAAGCGACACCTGTCCGTATGTACTCATCGACACTTAAGATTATAAAGAGGTAAACTTTGTAAGTAACGATGTAGGTGCAATCCCTGAAAGATAAATAAATAATATACATAAATATTGAGGACAATTCACACAGCACCATCTAGCCCCAAAGTAAGCTAAGCATAGCTAGTGTTATAGGAACCTGACAACTGATACTTCTTTTATATATATTTACTTACTTACACTTACATACGTCTTTTTTTGTAAATACATACATGATTATAATACAATAAATTATATATATTATAATACAACACTCAGACACATAACATACATCTATATTCGTCATACAAATATTTGTCTTGGGTGGGAATCGAACCCACGATCTAAAGCGCAGAAAGCATGGTTACTACCAACTGAGCTGTGAGGCCAGTCACCTCTAAACTGATTCTGAAAATTCTTATTCTAATAGGAAGCTACATTGTCCTTGAGTGCTGTAGGTATTTTTTATGTCAAGTTTCTCATCCAGACAATTATCATCACATATGTATTAGTAGTCGTACATATGCACTAACATTATTCTCTTTATTGGAGGTAGTGAAAGATAATATTCAATCTCGCTTACTCCTCGAGCTGAAAATAACAAATCAATAAATTCATAAGAAACAAGTTTTCCAGAGGCATAATCTCTTTTTCACCCCAATCTATCACAGGGCATCGTGCGTTTTTTCCAAACAAAATGTAGCCTTTCACTCGCTTGCAAACTGACTATTTTCAACATGAGGTATTCAACTTTGAGCACAATTTTTTAGAGCAACAATGATTATGAAAATATGACATAATATTTATACATATGCATGCACCTATTTATTATTATTTATTTATCAGATTGACATCCATTTTTGTGAGTAATAATAATATTTCTAAGAGTATGTTTTTATTCACGTAGATTTTTTGTTGTATGAAAACAAACCAATAAACATACTTTTATATTAATAACGTTAATAATAATAATAGTAGATAGAAGGGATTCTGTATTGAAGTTTCTGGAATTGAGAGGCTCCAATAAATTGTAATACAACCGTTGTAATAGGATTTCATATTTCTTTTGAAAATATTTACGTATAATAATCATATTTTTATGTACGTAATTCCGTCTAACGTTTAATGCCTTATCTCCGTTGAAGGGCGAAAGAGATTTCCAATCCGATTTCGGCATTAGAATTACCGAAAAAGCTTACCTTATCTACAGAATTGCTTCGCATTGGAAATGTATTTTAGATTAAAAACCACCTGTGACGTGGATTTGTTTGATTCAATTTATCATTACGTCCAAAAATAAAGTAATATTTATATTTCCATCCATTTGTCGTCTATTTTTATGATTAATTGATATCGGCTTTTGTTTATCTATCGAATCTTTACATTCTGAATATATATATATATTTCATTCAATGTTTACTTTATTAATGTTTATTAATTATTAATGAGAGCGTGGTGGTCTAGTGGTACTGACCCCCAAGTTTCAATCCGGAGGTCGCCGGTTCAAATCCCAACGTGCAGCTATGAGTTATTAAATTGAAAGATTTATGTGCTCTTAACGGTGAAGGAAAACATCGTGAGGAAACCGACATTTGAAGACATGTATTAAGTGCACGAAAGGAGCCTCCTTGAGGTGCACTTAAAATCCTTTCACCGCTGACTTGAATAGAATAGAATAGAATGTTTATTATTACGAAAAGCTTATATTTGTTTTATAGCAATTAACCTCGGGATCTACTGGACAATACACCAAAGGATCGAAAAAAATTATGGTTCTTCATATGAGTTATGATATAATTTCACTGAGATCATAATTTTTTTGATAAAATAAAATAAAATTATAATTACTTTGTAAACATGAGCATTAACAATCAGGAGTTGTTGTCTTCTTGAAATATCCGTGATTTATTTGGCCTTAGTAAAAGCCTACGGGCAGATAGCAATAATGCCTTCTGGGAAGCTTCGCTTTATCCGGGGCTATTTACCGGATGTTTAACATTTTGTTCGACAAATCGGCAGTTTCAAGCACAGAGTGTGATATAAATGTCCACAAATAGTTTATTCAGAAAATATAATAATAAATAAATATTGGTGGACATCTCACACAGCGACATCTAGCCCCAAAGTAAGCTAAGCCATAGCTTGTATCATGGGAACCAGACAACTGATGTAATACTTACATACTTTTTTTTGTAAAAACAAACTTATAATACATATTAACACCCAGACACAGAACAAACATCAATGTTACAAACTACGAACTGAGCTATGAGGCCTGTCAAAGAGACTAGACTTCTAATTGTAGGCATGTGCTATTTGTGTAAAGGATGTACATTTTCACACGTTGCTATACATATATCGGTCCTTATTCTGAGTTGTGACACAAAGTGCCTCCTTTGTGAAAACTTCAGTGTAATCTTAATCCTGGGCATAAGTTCGCAAGCTGACACGGGACAGAAGACATAATCTTAGGGTAGAAGCGAATCACGTCCCTCAAGTTTCGTCGGCTCTTGGATTATCCTTTTTAATACTCAGCTTTTTAGGACGTCAAACGGAATATACAACAAAAAGGTAACACTTGTCTAATACCTTTATAACAAAAAAACCTTTGATTAATTAAATAAAGGATTTAGCGCGGTGTACACTCCAAAAAAAACACATATACGTCTTTGTATTTATGTTGTGACATTATGACCCGAATGCAAATATAACTTTGATAAATTCTTACTTGAGAATTCATTGCGAGTTTGCGCAAATTAATTCCCACTATACGCCATGTGCAACAAGCAATGGAAGACACAAAATAACTAATAGTCAAAGATTAGGAACTATATTGAAATGCTGCGTTGGAGTGTTTTGCTAGAGTTTCGACAGCGTGAATAGTGAGGAATCCACTGTTTTATTAACCGAAGCAAATAGAACGAAATTATGGAAACATATTTCGGAGGAGTAATCTTCAAACGGCTGAGCAGATTTTCTTGAAACATAGTTAAGAACACTTTTGATTAAGACACCTTAAAACAGGAGCTATGGTGCCACAGACAGACTCATCAGAAAATAGCACCCCTCTTTGGCATCGGAAATTCCAAATAGACACTTAGAGAAACTATGAAAGAAAAAAAACACTTATTTTTTTAATTATTAGAGTAATCGAATTATATAAAAAGTCACAAATAAAGTTATTAATTAGTATATTTTTGCGTGAACAAGTACTTATTTTATTGACAAGAACACCTCATTATCAACCATCTCTATGTAACTTCCAAAATAATAACTAATAATTCTCGCTACAATATCCGTTTTATGTTAATAATTTACAAAGCACAAAAATACACATTAAACTATTCAATCACGCCTAAAGATTCTAACCCAAGATATCAGAAACATGTATTTATGAAACATATATTTTCCACATGCTATTTTCCCCATATTCAAATTTTGTTTACAACTTCAAGATAATGTTATGAAACAAACCTCTTTATATATTAGTGTCTTATATCAAATTATTATTTTATTTATGTGTGATAATTAAAATTACTTTTTTTTATTTATTAATTAATGATCAAAAAATTACATTAAAGATTTCTTCACTCAAAAATCCCTACTTGGTTTGTCCTGGTTTTTTACTTACATCAATAGATATTTTCCCCAAAAGGGTAGATGGGACACCTAAATTTACACATTTTTCATTGCGTCACACTACCCTGCGACGGAAAACGTGACAAGTGGTGCATTTATTCCGTAAATAACGTTCCATTCATAAATACCAACAAATTACTACGTCGAACTTTTAATCTACTTTGATCGTTCACGGTCCGCTGCGATCCAATTCAATTATAGCCTCTCTCCAACGTTAAAATGACGTTTTTAATTTGAAATTTCAATCAGCAGTTTTACTAGCCCATTATATATATTTTTCATACATAATGTAGAGGCTATCCGCCGTAATCATTACTGCATTTGTGCACTCGCTATGTTCTGTTCTGATTTGAATGGTTTATGTGCTGGGAAAATACTGTACCTGAAACTGAAACATTCTAGGCCTCTATAATATTTAGTTAATATATCAAAAGCTTGAACAACATAAGCAAATGCTAGTGCGCACGGACTCTACTCTCGGACGAACTTATTTCTATAGAATTTGAAATTCATAAAGAACTGGTTTGGAAGCCTCAATAATATTCCAAACATAAGGTCACGCTTTCTTATCGCTATGTTTAACGCCTATTCAAACCCTATCCTACCCTCCATCGGGAAAATCCCATATCTATTTTTGCGACTGTTAACGCCGTAATAAAGTTACGTACAAAATCGATTCCTGTCTATTGTGTGGTTTATATTGATATGTGTACGTGGAAGGTCTGTATAAGATTTATTAGACAGATTTATCAGCCAAATTTATTATATACTAGCTGTTGCCCGCGACTTCGTCCGCGTGGAATTCGGTTTTATCACGCACCCCTATTTTACCCCTCGGATACGTAGCCTAAGTTACTCCTTGTTACATCAGCTATCTGCCAGTGAAAGTCCCGTCAAAATCGGTCCAGCCATTTCAGAGATTAGCTGGAACAAACAGACAGAAAGACAGACAAAAATTAAAAAAAATGGTGTTTTGTATATGTACCGTGTATACATCCAAATGCACTTAGTAAAAAGTGGTTATTTTATTATTACAAACAGACACACCAATTTTATTTATTCGTATAGATTAACGATACCTCGGCCTGGAAAGAAATAAGAAACATATGGAATACCTCCCCTATGTAGCCGAGTGTCCAGAGGGAGGCGACTTATGTTTGGGGGGTAATGTGTTTATTTATGATTATCCCTTTGGAACATCCCGTAGCCTAAACAGCGTGATGGATTACATTTTAAATAATTAATGAATGAAGTAATTACTGCGGAATCAGGCGCTTGTGTCAATTTTGTACCAGATAACAATGTTGACACAGCGCCTGATTTTGTATTACGCGTGAAAGAGAGCGTCATAGCTGAGTGGTGCGGTCGCTGACTTTAAATCTGAAGGGCTCGTACTAATCCAGGACCTATGAGAATTTCTAACCAATCCATATAATAAGATAAACTATTCGGAAAATTTGTGCAGCCTTTAGTTTTTTGAGTAATATAGATGGCCTGAACGTAGTATTTTCTATGTCGTGAGTATCTAAAATTGCAAGTACCATATACCAAATAAATAAAAAAAGTTTTTATGTTTATTGTTAATAGATAGCGAACGCAAGGTCAGAGATCTACAAGCATTTTCGCACATAGGACGGCTTCATCCAGACTGTACTACTAACTCTGATGGAGCTAGAATCAATAAAGATATATTATATGCCAGACCATAGGTTATATATTTGTTTATGAAATATTTTCAGTTTTACTGTATTTGGCTGCAAGACCATGCAAATTTCAAATGAACATTATTCTGTTAAAAAGATTGTATAATGGAAAAGATTGTACAATAGGTTCGAACCCATTCTGAAAAATATGTTCCTTTAAACGTTTCCCCTTTCTGAGATTATTTTATTTTTATTTTTATTTTTACAATTTTAGGAAATCTTACAGCTAACTAATATAAATAGGTTAATAAATTAAAGACTAATGGCTAATTAAAAGATTCCACAGATAAGTATATAAGAAAAAAAAATTTAAGTTAAAGTTGTAGATACAAAGATAAGTTATATTAAATTAAATGAAGTGATAAATAGTATAATAATTCAGAACGAGAAAAATTGGTTGCTAACTTGACGTTTGAGTTGAATTGTAGTAGTATTAAATAAGTCAATATCTGCTATTCTGGTTAAGTTATTAAAACATCTGCTTGCCCTTGAGATAAAAGAGTTCTGCCTATAATTAGTCTTTACCAACGGAACATGAAGGATTTTCGGCTTTCTACTAGATATTTTATTTGCTTGCAGTCCTAATTGCTCAAGAAGCTCCGGGCAGTCCACCGCACCATTCGCTATTTTTAATAAGAATGAGAGATCGGCTATTTCTCTCCTTTTTTGGAGAGGTAGGAGATGAAACTTACGACATCGTGCATTGTAGTCCGGTAAGAATAATTTAGCACGAAACTGAACATATCTCATAAACCGTTTTTGAATGCGTTCTAGGCGTAAGACGTACGTATCGTAGCGCGGATTCCATACCTGGGAGGCGTATTCAAGGTGACTACGTACGTATGTGCAATATAAGATTTTGAACGTCTTCATGTTCGAAAATTCAGAAGACATCCTCATTATTAAACCGAGTGCCTTAGATGCCTTTTTGACTATGACGTCAATATGGTCATCAAATAAGAGTTTGTTATCGAAATGGACACCTAAGTCTCTGATTGTATTTACTCTAGTTAAATTTGTATTACTGAGCTTGTAGTTAAATTTCAAAGCATTAGGTTTACGGGTAAATGTGCAAACATAACACTTGGAGATATTTAGTTGTAATTTGTTTAAGATGCAATATTGTTGAAATCTATCTAAATCGTCCTGTAGGTGGTATGAGTCTTGAGAACATTTGATAGGATGTAGAATTTTCATGTCATCCGCGTATAGAAAAATTTTTGAGTGTATAAAGCACGACGCGATATCGTCAACAAAAATTATAAAAAGTAAGGGCCCCAGAAGGGAGCCCTGCGGAACGCCAGAAGGAATAAACAAAGGTGAGGAAGAATAACCATTGAGTACAACTGTTTGACACCGGTTGCGAACATAAGAGGAGAACCATCTGTACAAATTGCCCCTAATGCCTATACGCTGTAGCTTTTGTACAAGGATGGAATGATCGATCTATCGAAACATTTGCTGTAGTCACTATATATGACGTCAACCTGTGAGGGCTCAGACATGTTGCGTGACTCAGAATATACGCTTAGGGGGAGTAAGGCACACTAGCAAAATATCAGTTTTGCCTTTATGGGAGCCTTAAGCTTTAGTTTAGTTAAAGTCCTACTACAAAAACGTATTGACTCCTGCTTTAAATTCATTATGCACTTATTGGAAACCATTTCACATAGTATAATTAAACTTTGTGAATCACGCAATATTTTTACGCTTGAACCTGTTAAAAATATTTTTTATAAAACATGATCAAATAAATTCAGTTTCAATTCATTTTGTGCGTCAATTCTGACTTGTCGAGATTTTCCCAAATATTTGCCGGTAGAATTGAGGTATACTTAGGAAGGGCAAATAAATAATAGGTAATTCTTATATTTACAAAGCTAAATTCTATCGAGTTTAATTACATTGATGAAAATAAAAGAAAAGCTCTATAGATTAAAGCATTGACAATGTAAAGATACCTTTATATTGTCAATACTTTAAAGCAGCATGTGTGAAACAAAATACACTAAACATACCCCTTTTCTGTCGTCAAGCAGTAATTTATTCGCGTTTGTCAGTTTCGATTTGAAAGGAATGGTTGCCGGTGAAATTCTAACCGGAATAATAATGCATATTTATAATTTGGCGTTACAAATACGGTAGGTATATTAACAATCAAACTTGGCACGAATTCCACTAAATGCTTGTTTGATAAATTGCATTTTTAAAAGTACTGGCGTCTATATCGGTGTCTCTTACGTCACGAAATTATTTTTGAAAGTCGTTGAAAAATAATCCCATTACGTCAACAAATATTGACTGCGACAGGATAACTTGGCGGTTTACTTCGATAGATGAAACATGAAGGCTTTCAGCAGATTAAATGGGGTTATGACAGTGTTGAAAGGCATATACTAGACCTACATTGAGGGCGAGTATATATGTAAACCGGGTTTATTCTCCAAATATATTTAATGTACATCTGAAGTAGTATATATTTTGTATGTAACTAATGTGATGAAGGTAACTTATGAGCTACATGCCAATCGGTAAGAATTTATTACGCGTGTAAAACAAGACACGTGTTTTGATTGTCCATCTATTATGAAGTTATTTTGGCTCAGTTTGTTCGTTTGGTCGACTATGATTGGTCGTGGGTTCAATTATTGTAATGGCCTGAGCACCCGTTTCCCCTCTCAAAAATGAAGACTAATGAAATGTTGACTGTTGACATTTTAACATATTGAAAACTTTTATTTCTGTGCAATTAAGTTTTATAAAACATGAAGGTCAAAATAATGAAAACTATAACCGAAAAATTGAGTGCATTGTTTTAAAATATAAAGTTGTGCATCATTAGAACGCTAATCTACGAAATAAACTAAATATAAAGCGAATTCAAAAATTATCATAATGTAATGTCAATCATGATGTGCGAACTATCCAAAGATCAAACAGAAGACTTAGGAATAGGCGAGTATTCCATTATTTCTGACCAATTTAAGCTAAAATTGCAGTACAGGTGTATTGTTGTAAATATTAAACCGAATTTTGTCATATTAGACAGACGCTCCGACGTAAAGTAAAAAAAAAAACTTTTATCTATCACCTTTACATTAAACATTTTTGGATTTCTGATAGTATATAGGTTTTTTATGTATTTTTTGGCATCGCTAACCTTCGCATTTCGATATAAATTACGTTATATAGTCATTTTTCTAAATGTGAATAAAAAGTGACTATATTTGACTTATATGAGCCTAATTTAAGTATAATATAAGTACAAAACATGCAGTAGCATTATTGTTGATAACACATAATTTTGACTGCATATTATACAACCATAATTAAATGCATATAAAATCCGAGACCAAACTTGATACTTATCGCATAAATTCACTGCAGGGATCGAAATCGGTACCTCTCACATTGCAGGCTGACTAACTAACTACATAACCTTCAGAACTATAATAAGTCACATAATGTGTTTTATTTCTTAGCAGGTCGTCGCGCCACCTGGAGACGGTTCCTAGGGCCTCGAGGAACCCCTCAGCACTCAGCAGCATCCACAGAGACTGAACTACCACCTATAGACACTAGAGATCTTTGGATACAGGACTCGAGGTAAATTATGCCAGTTTTTTAAAGGTATACATTTAACATACAAGAGGGTATATATCATATCTTTATCTTGAGACGATCAATTTCAATTGATAATATTGGATTTCTGAGATCGTCTACTGAGGGTTGTACAATCAATTGTAAAATCAGTTGACATCGATCAGTGGATCTATTCGGTGTTGTTGGAAGATGGATCGATTTCAGTTGACAAAGTTTACTTTCAGCTGTTTTGTAATTGTATCGAAGAAATCCTATCCTACCTCTACTAAAACGTGAAAGTTTGTATGGATGTTTGTTACTCTTTCACGCTCAAACAGCTAAATAGATTTGGATAATATTTGGTACCAAGATAGCTTATATCCTGAATTAACACATAAGCTACTTTGATCCCGGAAAAGTGTAGTGTTCCCGTGGGATTACTTATTCACCGCGGCTAACACCGCAGGGCGCAGCTAGTTTGTAATATTTAGGTAATGAGAGGTGAGTTTTCTGCGGTTGCTACCAAAGCAATCAGTCGACAACGATTGGGCGATAGATTTTTGTGTGGTCAACGTTGACTAATCTGATAACAACCCGAGTGAGGATAAATAAATATAGGATGTAAATAATAGTGGATATTTATCGTCGTGAGTCACTTCAGATATTTATCAAAATGTTATCGGAAGAGCTAACTAATTTCGGCCACTTATATCTAATTATTCCCAGAGCACCAACTTCATTTAGCACCAGTCATCAGGACTCGCTTTACGAGGACAGGACGCGATTTATATCTGTAACGAAATAAAAAATAAATAATATAAGAATTTTTTGCTATGTACTCAAAGAAAACTTTATTGTCTTTATCTGTTTTCGTCGAATGAATATAAATAATATTTTTAGTCAAAAACAAAATTGCAAAATGGTTTACCTTTTTATTTGTTATATCATCTTTACTGTTAGTCAAGATTCCACATAACGTGGGTTTGATTCCCCCCCAGTACAAGCTTTCTTGTGTTGAACATAGAGGTTTGTTCTGCCTGGGTCTGTTTGTCCGGAGAAAGTATTTTCAAAAAACCTTCGTACTTATTCTCATATCATAAATGGTATCTTCGATTATCTGGTTCATATAATACAAGCTTTGCTTAGTGTGTGGCTCTGTGTTAAATGTCCACGAATATTTAGTTATTTATATCACAGTACAGCTGCAATGATAAAATGAATAAAGATGCATGTGTTTTTATGAACACTGAAAATAATGTGCTTTGCTTTAGTTATCGATGTAAATGTTTTCAAGCATGCTTGATGTTTCCTTTATCAATTTCTTATTTGGATCATCATTTGGCATAATTCAGTGTGTCTGATTAATCATTTATATTTAAACTTCCTTATACAAGGCCATAACCTACAATATTATTTCGATTATGAGCTCGATCCGTATCTACTTGCTAATTTAGTCGACCAAACGGAATGGAATAAATGGAATTGATTTTTTTCGACGTATAATTTTCCTTTTACAGCAACACAGAGCACCAAATTTTTTGAAGAGTAATAGAACAGTATATTAAAAAAACAGCCATTAAACAATACAAAGTTAAAATAGTGAACACCTACTTAGGAAAAGTTCATGTTTACCCAGCATACTTCCTCCATTTCGTAACTTGAACTTCTCAACAACTATTGTTTTTTTTTTATTTGATGCTATTACGGAACGAGCCGATGGCCCACCTGGTGTTAAGTGGTAATCTCGGCTCATAACAACCGATGCTACTTGGGTCGTCCCCTACTAGATACGACACGACCCAAGTCGCATCGTAAGCGCCTATACCACCTCCACAACTCTGACAGTTACGATACATTCAATGCAACTTGGGTCTTGTCGTACCTTAAAGGGTAGGACCCAAGGCATTTCTGACAGATAAATGTCCACTACTCCAATTGACAGTTCCTCGAAGCCAAATTTGACATATCGTAGATAAAAATTAATTTAATTTTAAAATTAATATTTACTTACAAGTATTTGTATGGTAAGAGTGTATATGGATCTAATATTAATTAATACACCTATAATTATGTGACTCAAATACATTCCTGCATTGATTGTATCATAAATGTATCATTTATATGATATGATTATGATTCAGTAGTTAACTAGGATACAGAAAAAAACAACAAAAGTAAAAAAAAACAATTATTTCAATGGCGTGTCAGTAAGACATTTGCTTTGAAGCTATCTATTTTGCTGCATGTGTTACACTCGGATTGATTCTGTTCAGTGAAGCACCTTCTAATATACATTTTTCGTTTTATTATCAGGCGCAAAAACGAATAAAGCGGATTTAACGTTAGAATAAGTAAAAAAATACAATTAAATGCATCCTAAAATACGTAACACTCCCATAGATGTGACAGAATACAGTAGTTATTCATTGATACTTAAGTCAAGTTGTTATGATTATGCCCAAACCAACCAGTAAATAAATATATATAGAAACTAGCTGTTGCCCGCGACTTCGTCCGCGTGGAATTCGGTTTTATCACGCACCCCTATTTTACCCCTTGCAAAAGAAGCTGAAGTCTCCTTGTTACATCAGCTATCTGCCAGTGAAAGTCCCGTCAAAATCGGTCCAGCCATTTCAGAGATTTTAATAGCATATTTTCCAATGTAATACACAGTATGGGTATAATTTTATAATTTTTATAATTTTATATGAGCTCAAAAATAAATAAATAAATCAATGTTAAGATTTCTTAACCTTCATTCTGTTATTCACAAACAATGAACATACTACATAGTACAAAATGAATGACACAACTATAGCTAAAACTATAGCTCCTAAACCTAAAACTAATAGTACATCAGCTAAAAGGTACTCGCTCCAGCTCATACCGGCAGATTTACTAAGAAGTCTCCCAGACTTGCCGTAACGCAGTACGTACTCGGTCCACCAGACCGCCCGGTCTAGCGGTGTCTCGCGCTGGTCGCGCATCTCCGAACGCAGGTTCGCGATATTCTTCCTGTAACTGTTTACAAACACGTTAAAAATTTGAGTTCGCGAATAATTCGAATTAAATTATAAACAAATATTGGTGGACATTCACACAGCGCCATCTAGCCCCAAAGTAAGCTAAGAGTAGCTTATATAATGGGAACCAGACAACTGATATAATACTACTAATATACTTTGTTTGTAAACACTTTAAATATAATACATTACTGACACACAGAAACAGAACAATCATCGTCATACAAATGGTTGTCTTGGGTGGGAATCGAACACACGACCTACAGCATTTTTATAGCATAATTATATCTTTGCCTCGTCATTGATCCATTTTGTGTCTAGCCACTTTTAATGGAACAGTGTTGCCATCATTTACATTACAAGTTACCTGAAAAGTTTGCGACGCAAATTCTTGAAAATTCATCCCTTTAGGGTTAATCTCTCTACCATAGTACGTTGAAAACAGACTGAAAATATCTGCCGCAAACAAAAATATATCTCTATATAAATTTTACGCAAAACAAATTCTCTCAGTAGAAACATTAAGTCAATCCTCTTGACACTGACTGATAAAATTTCCCTGACAGCACTCGTCAAGCTATTGAGTTACATTCCCCAAACCGTTGGGTTGCGTTATCGAATCAGGGCACCTGAAGGGGTCAGTTTCATGTTATGAAAAAACTATCCGCCATATACGCCCAATTCTACCCCAACAGTTGTAAACCTTATATCGGGTTCAAACATTGCGTCTGAACCGAGCGCTTGAGCTCATCCGATCGGGAAACCGAATTGAAGAATCAGTTATAGTTATAGTGCAGCGGCTAGAGATAAAATAAGATAATCTATCCCGTACCTTTCATCACCTATCACTTTCTTAGCAGCTTCCACCACCTCCTCGGATTTTAAAGTTATGGCGTCAACTTCCACTCCAATTCCAAATTCGACTAATTTGTTCACGTTGTACCACTGATCTCCTAGAAATGGTATACCCACTAATGGGACACCAGAGTCGATTGCTTCGTCAATAGACTGGAGCCCGCCTTGCATGATGAACAGTTTTATATTTGGATGGCCTGGAGACAGAAAATTGAATAAATGTTTCTTATTTCGCTTCAGTAAATAAATAAAGAAAGAGTACTTATTTTACCCATAAACAACACAATACAAATGTATATACTAAAACACATATTAAAAACTAAAAACAGAATATCTTTGGACACAACTGACACAGTAAACAAAGTTATCATGACATAAAATAAGGATAAATTTGTAATTTCGAATAAAGTCAAGACGTTCAGAAATTACCTAGTAAATCACGTTGAGGAAACCACTTTTGTATCTTTACATTTTTGGGAATGTTATCCAAGCTATTTCCATCAAATTTCCACAATATGTCGTAAGGTAGAGCTGTGAATGCCTTCAGGAACTCGTCCAACAGGGCTTGGTCCATCATGGAAGGTCGCACATTGGTTCCTAAGCTGACATAGATGACGCCACGGCTTGAGTTGTCGAGGTAAGCTTTTAGATCCTGAAATGAAAACCGGATTTCCCGGTATTCTCAAAATGTGATGGCACAAGAAAATGTGAACATGGTTTAAAATCGCTTCATTTTGCTCATCTAGCTGATGATTATTAAATCGTTCAGTATTAAGGACAAGTTTGTTGAAGCCAAATTCGGTGTTTAGCACTACGTGTTCACATGTTTATTGAAATACATTTGTTTTTATGAATGTTGCATAATTAAAGTTTACCTTCGGTAGTTCCTGAACAGGTTTCAATTGCATTGCTCCCAAATATATCACACCAGGAGGGACCGGACGATTACCATCAAATAACGGATGTGAATTCACAAACAGTAACTCAATGTTTTTATTTAATTCGGCAATAGTAGGAGCGTCCTCACCAAACTGAGATTTTAAGAAATCATTTTGTTTGTGCTCGTCTTCTGTTTCTAACCTGTACAGTTTCCATTATTTCATGTACTCACTTATCTTTTCAATAAAGCTCATATTTCTGAATTTTTGTCTGTATAAATGAGGATATAAAATTGGGTGCCTGCTCACACCGCCGACGGCTAATAAATTTTCAGATGTTCCATAAAAAGAGGAGAATAAAATTGCTGGCGCATCGTATATTTTGCTAAACATCAACGAAGTATGGGCTAGGCCTTCTATTATAACCAAATCAAACTTTTGTGTTTTATCATCAATCAACTTTTGCACTTGTGGATAAAAAAATACGTCGGTTTTCATAGTCAACATCACATTATTCTCGTCTTCCAAGATTGACATCATGTCCATTATAACTCCTCGTTTTATATGTTTTTGCGAATCGCTGCTTAAG
Source organism: Chesias legatella (assembly GCA_947359385.1). Classification (NCBI taxonomy): domain Eukaryota; kingdom Metazoa; phylum Arthropoda; class Insecta; order Lepidoptera; family Geometridae; genus Chesias; species Chesias legatella. Next base: position 2,556,181 of record OX375780.1, on the reverse strand, counting down.
ATTTTATCCATCATCATGGCGTAGGCATCGCTTATATCAATTTCCCTCAAGTTTTTCGGAGCTGTTTCGTTCCGGTAGACTGGATCAGGTGTGATGACTACCACGTCATGTCCTCGTTTCACTAGTTCAAGGGTCAGCGCTCTAAATACCACTTGATGGCTGATTGATGGTGTTGGGTACACTCCCAAAATCCTGGCACAGTAACAAGTAAATAAAAACGATACAACTGTAATTAGAAGTGATTTGAACATTTGAGCCATTTGGTTATTGTTCGTTATACTATTAAACCACAATCGCTTATATATTTCTCAAATTACATTAAAATTATTCTTTATTTATATTTTCACTGTTTTATATAATTAAACACAACGCGAGGGTACAACTCCTTATTAACAATTGCATTGAGATGAAATTAGATATCCGATTTATAAAATACATTTGATAAAACAATATCTGGAATCGTAACTTATCAGATAAACTCGTAACCGTTTATGAGTCGTTCACATGGTTACATGCATGTTTTATTTTTCACAAATAATCTTAAATTGTGTATTTTTTTAGTAAGTTTTGCTATACTCACAATACACTGATATATTTGTCATCATAAATCCACACTATACATCATTGTTTATATTTATTTGTAGTAAAATATAATTTTGATAAATAAATATTATAATAGCTTTCCATCGCAGGCCCGGTATTTGCACGAGGCGTGATAGAAGCGTGGGGGAAGAAAGAAAAAGAAAAAAAAAGAACCATTTTCCAGCTATCCCTGTAAAGCCACAGTTTTGGTGCTGGTTTTGAGGTGATATGATGACAAAATATTTGAATGGAGAGTCAAGTAAACTTATCAGTCAGCCTATACTCACCCTTCGTGTCTAGACATTATGTCATAAAATATAAATCTTATCATTCGAGATATTCGTATTTTAGTCCAACAGTTATCATTTTATCTTTTATATTATTATGATAATTGAGCTATTTACAGATAACGAGAATTACTTGCAGGGGCATAACAGCCATTCGCATAAATGATTCTTGTTCCATTATGAAATAACTGTCGCGAATATAAACAGTTGGAAGTGTCTCATATAAGATTTAATTAGTTTAGGCTTCCGAACTCGACGACGAGATGGTACTGCTAAGCAGGCGTCCGTCTGTCTTTGTGAAGCCTTTCATTAAATAACTGTAGCATATTGAAAATTATTGAAGAATTACATTGTTTTTTTTTGCAGTTTTTCCTATCTATTTACGGAAAAAAACAGGATTTCTTCTTTTTCTTATGACAACAAGCATCCGATTGGGGTCCTCCCCTACCTAGATATAACAAGACCCAAGTCGCATCGTATACACCTGTTATTACACGCGCAACCACACCTTTCGAACCGGAACACGGCAACGCGAAATCGTAATAAACAACATTTTATTGATAGCTTACGCAATTTCCAACTATCAGTAAGCCGCAAAACATTTATAATTTCGTGATGATCACTAGTTGATTAAGTGTATTTTAATCTTTCACGCTTATCTCTCTCAATCTTGCTCAGTTTAAAATGTTATGAAATAATATTATTTATTGTGTAAAACATTAACCATTTTTGGGGCTCGCGTCCTTAACTCTTTGAATCACGTGTCCCCCGTGATGTGAAAGGAGCAACCTTAAGTAGCAGTAGAACTTGTGCCAAGTTTCCCGGAGAAGTACTACCACCACACCTGGTAATCCGCCGCCAAGCAGTGATACACCGGGCGAACTTAGCACAATTTCTACTGCTACTTAAAATTATCTGCCGGCAAAATGTTAGTCAGTGTCGCCTTTTGTTTGTTTGTGTATCAATGTGCCTGTATGTCTGTGTGCCCCTGTCGTAGTCCTCATTGTGTGTTGTGTTGCACAGCGAGCCTGCTCCATCAGCAATGACAGCACTGCACCAGTTCGGAGCGGAGATGTTGCGCCTATCTCGCGGCTTGGAAGCTTCTGCCGTGACCAAAACACCGTTGAAAGGGTATTACAATTGGCATTATTTGTGCGCTTCTACTCCGAAGCTTCAAAATTATTTTATTAAACATGTAAAAATGAATGTCTTTTTTACAATTGTAAATTATAGTTCAGCTTAGTGACAATTGATTAGATGAAATCAAGCACCTCTAAACATTTGATTTTCATATTTTATCATCGTAAACCTAATAATGTATTTTGAACATAGTCATATTAATTCTAAGAGATTAACATTTTAGAACTAATAATGCAAGAAATTTTTATCAATTTTAAAAAAGATTACTCACAAATGTACAATAATCTGAACTAGTAAGATAAAAGGTTGTAGTCATTTGACACTGTTCGATTTGTCTTTGTATGGAATCCATTTTGAGCCATAAAACGCGAATGATCGATCACGTATCATGACTATCGGTGTGTTGGACCAATAATGTTTCTTTAGACAAGAAATATTATCGGTTATTCGTGCGATGGATAAAGTCGTAACAGTCACTTACAATGCGGAAGCATTTATGTAATCCATACTCTATGCCATTCATGATGATTTCGGGTGATGTTGAAATATTTTCCGTTTGAAACCTCCCTATTATGTACATGATAATAAATATAGAAATAAAAAACCCGTCTCCTATCAGCTCCCGAATCTAATAGGCCATTAAAACTTGAATTTATGTCCACAGAACAAACATATCGGAAAAATGCGGGATGCTCACTCCAGGATCGGTCAGCGTCTCTTCCAGCTCTCCATCTTCGATGCTCCAAGACAAAAGACGGCCGTCTTCAACGGGAGATACGAACATGCCTATAAACAGACCAAGAAGCGCGTCTGACGACGAGAGCAACGATGGTCTTTTAGCACCGACTTCCTTGACACAAAAGTCTCGAAGTTCAGAAGATGGACTCCTATTGCCACCCCCGTGCACGTGTCCATACTTTGGCTCAGAACAGACGCCTCCACGGCGTACCACAGAAGTCATCATAGTCCCAGGTGGAGACATTAACGGTTGCAATGGGTACACTCGTAACGGAAACGTGAAAGACGAGCAATCCACTCCGTTCTTTCGAAGGTCCAGTCGTGGAGCGTCCTCTATGGTCACGTGGGATGAAGCGAAGCGTTTCAGACGCGGCTCCAGCTTTGGTGGTGCGAGAACGACTCTTTCCACTCCAGTGCGCAACATCAGACCTCAAAGGTCTATACGGCAGCAGTCAGTGACTACGACTCCCCAGCGAGCCACACCAAGACCGCATCATTCGCGGACATCGAGCGTCATTTCTCGGAACTCTTCCCGACACGGGCGGATTCTGAGGCTGGAGCAAAAAGCTACTAAAGTTTTAGGAGTAGTTTTCTTCACGTTTGTCGTTTTATGGGCTCCCTTCTTTATCCTAAACATGGTGCCAGCGCTATGTCCTGAATGCGAACGGGGCATACCTCCTTGGGTTTTCGACTGTGCGCTGTGGTTAGGATACGCCAGTTCGATGGTGAATCCAATATTTTACACTATATTCAATAAAGTGTTCCGGCAGGCTTTTAAAAGGGTTCTGCTGTGTCAATACTGGAAGGCGAAAAGGTAGCCGGCACCCTGGGAGCGTGTTCGGCCGTCGTCAGACCCGGGTTTTGGAGCGCTCTCAGTAAATCGCACTGTAGCAGTAAGATCTCAGTTCGTATGAACACACCGAGCTTTAATGTACGCTTGTAGGTATAAATGCGCCAATGTTAGTTATAAATTAGGTTTATAATTTAGCATTATTACACCAGACGCAAAAGGCTCTTGGTGCTTGAACCCAAGTAATAACCGTCTCAAAAAAGACAGTTAATTTTATTTATTTAAACTGATTAATTCCACCAAAACATATACTTACTTTCTTATATATATAGAGAGAGAGAGAGAGAGGAAGCCAGGTAAAAAAGAATAGGTACGTCCCAACTGAAGTAAACTGATGCTGGGGTACAGCAATGAAACCTACCCTGAAGTTTATGTTGAAGTGACTAATGTCATATCTTTGCGGGAAAATCTCAGTGCAACAAACTCAACAATTACCAATAATCACTAAAATATAGACTAATAAAAACTACTTTTACATAATTACTAACCAAATCTGAGTACTTTTCAGCCTTCCGCAGTCATATAAATCAACTACTTACTACTTACTACCTTACAAATACTTCACTTATAATAACAAAATTTGGTTCGTAACCTGATTCCTCATTATTTCCTGCATAAAATCTAGTTTCTTCCATGTTATCTGTAAAGAACGCACAAAGCCACAATATAATTTTGTTAATCCTAATAAATTATATATTAACGTATTTAAACACAAAAACAAGACCACATAATAAGTTATGTGTATATAAAATAAAATAATTTAGGATTATGAATGTTGTGGATTTCCTTGTACATTTTGATAATTTACAATCGATAAACTTTATACCTGTTCATCTCACTGGTTTCAGAAGTTGCCAATTGTCTGGCTTTGTGAAATAAAATATCATACATAAATGTAGGTATGTAGGTACCTTTTCCCCAAATTTAGATGACTAAAATATCTAAAACTAGTTATGTAATAACTAGACTGATTAAAACACGTGAATAAACGTTAGAAGTTAAATATATAAGAGTTAGTACCTTGTCTAAATTGGTTTCCACCGATAGCTTCCACTAAATGAAACCTCACTTACATACTTGATGTCTGTTTAAATATGCAGTGACCAGTGCCTACAAAATTTATGAATCCTAATGACTTGATTTATTAAGACTGATAGTTAATTTACGTAAAACTCAAATTATTATCTCTCACTACGGTTTATCTTTGTAATTTGCTTAATTAAAATAATTTATCTTGCCTGTCTGTGAGGCCTGTGTTCACCAAAATTCTATCCTATATATATATTTGAGAGTTTTATTTTGTGTAAAACAGTGAGTTACGTCCTAATCTAACGTTAAGGTTAGTCGCTGTCATTTTTTGCATTTTAGGACCGTTTTTTAATCAGTCTAGTTTTTGCGAATAGTCAGTAAATGTGTTTTTTTAGTTTTGTTTAGGAATAGGTTCATTTGTTTTTTGTAATGAATACATTGTTACATAAATTAAAATATGAATCTGCTGAAAACAATAATACAATTAAATAATGATATCCCGTTGTCAGCCGCAAATAATCACCATAAATTACAAAAAGTGACAGCTTCGCTTACCTTCAATGGTTACAAATCTGTGCTCTTACGGTAATACGTAGAAGTATCGAATGAGTACAAAGTACTGTTATATGTTGCGAATTATATTACGGAACAAGCGATGTCTCATCCAGCTGAAGGCATATCCTCCAATACAACTTAGTTCATTTTCTACTTAGGTATGCGCAGATGTAGCACCATATTGTGCCCTCTAAGACGAAAATAATGTATCATGAGCTACTAAGGTATTTTTTCCTGTTGGTATTACAAAATATTTACCACACAATTAGTAGCGGTAGAAGTGTTTATAAAGTTAGTCGAGAAACGATTGAAGTGAAAATTGCTGTAGTCAAAACTCCACGTTTAAAATTGATTAGTTATTGTCGTAATATAAAAATCTAGTCAGCTGTTGTATATATTTTTACAAAATTCAACTTTATCTTCTGAAATGTATAAGAACTTCACATTTCGCATTTAATAAAATGAAATCAAGTATCAAATGGAAATTGTATCGTAATATTATCAGAAAAAACCTGTTGCGAACAATTATATCCCCGATTACTATGTTGGTGAACCAGGACATTAATGTCGATGTAAATATGGTCCTAAATTAAGAGTCGCGTTGAATTATGAAAATATGATAGAAGTATTTTAATGTGTTTTCCATGCAAATTACTTACCTTCATTTTGTATCGCCCAGCCTAAACTGAATAATGCATGCAGCATAATTTACTACATGGGAATAATCACGTGACTAACTACCTACTCGATGCGAGTCTCCTAACCAATGACGATATGGGATAAGCGCGGTTCGTTCCCCGTTAATATTACTAGCATCGCCGTTACTTGCGCTTAAAGAATCTCCTAACGACGAAATGATTTACAACCATGTCAGCTTAGTTGGTAGTATCGGTGACTTAAAACCTGTAGGTAGTACCTAGTTCAAATTCTAAAATGAGCTCTAACTTCTGGTGAAGACACATCGTTATAAAACTATGGCGCAGTTGTGGGATAAATGTCCCGCTGGATAGCTACCGATATCAAGTAGAAAATCTGAAGCCAAAGATCTAAGGGTATGTCCAAGTAGCCTCACTTAAGAGCTAGTCAATGCAGTCAGATTACTGCAGAGCTACAAGATACAATTTCGCAAGCAAACATTTCTCAGCGTTGAGGGATATAGATAAAGCCTATGTTTTACTAACTGTTTTTTATTCTCTGACTTAAGGGCTTGTAACTTGTAATTTAATACGTATGTGTAAAAATATAGTATATTTATATGCAGTTTTGTTACTAACGGACGGCATCCTGCGCAAATGGTATGCGTACCTAATCACGCGATCAAGAAAGAAAGAAAGAAAAGGTTTTTATTTATCTTACGAACTACTACACAACTAAATGAACTGAAATAGTTAAAGCTACGTGATTTAAATTTCACGTTTTTCTCTGCAGTAATTTTTTCTAGGTCCTTTTTAGATTAGCTTTAGTTTTTATATGGTAGGTACAGTAGGTTTTTAACAATAAATAACTCATTTAAACCGAAAATATACGCTTGTGTTCTGATTGAAGTATCTGTAATGTATCAATTTAGATTCATTAATATTTCTAGTTTTATAACTGATGGCTATTTCTGAATATCGTAAACGGAATTTCGGTGTGTTTCAGGAAATGATGGTTTTTAACATCGATTTACGTTTATATAGTAAAATTGTTGGGACAGTTTTCAAATACAATGCTATTAAATGCAGAATGAGTTACCTCCTAATGTGTAAATTCCTTCGCCGGACTTAGCGCTGGTATGTAAAGCAAAAATTGTAAATGAGATTAAACACAACAAAAAAGACACTTTAACTCGATTATCAAACCTACCAGTATAAATAAACTCGATAAAAGTGTCGGCGACCGCAATATTGGGTACAATACTAATAAATGAAATTTCAATTGAGGCCGGTATGATATTGAAATTGTCCCAACACTCTTCATGATTTCCTAGATATAAACGTTATTTTGTATTGACGTCGCGAACTTATATGTCAAATGTAAATAAGTTAAGTCATAAAAGATTATTCCGAATGGAGTGAATAATGGGAACTAAGGCCACCGTCGATAACGAAACCTTTGGTAAAACTCATATCTTGAATTCGGGAATGTCAAATTTTTATCCAATTATATTGCTGTCATAATATTTACAGAGTTATAAAGTGCTAACGACCTCTTAAGAGTAACTTTTGTACATTACATTCCAAACAAAATTTTGTTCTACGACTCTTGAGTACCAAATATTTTAGGTTTATTTAACGGTTAAAAACTCATAATTTTTGAGCTTTAAGCCCATTTACCTGAAAACTTTACTTGTTTAATGAGTTTGAAGCTTATCTCTAAAGTCCAAGGGCCTAACATGCGAGATAAAGCTGATCTTTGAGTGATTATCACCTCATTTTGTTTCTTAGTCTTTGAAGTATCAATAGTTGTAAAATAATAATGGTTTCGGTTACGATAAGCGGAATGCAAAAGTTATCCCTGAAAGGTTGTTGGCATATCACTAATAACTATATTTTCCTTAATGACGCCATAAAGTTTCGAGTATTTCTCTCCATTAAATAGCTAGACATGACCTATTGAATGAAATTGTTTAAATATGTGAAAAAAGATTTGTTCTATAAAGAGTATTAAACGATTTGATCGTAAGAATTGTTGTAATCTAACCCCTGTGGAAGTTCTTCCACCATTATTTGTAAAACTGTTTAGATTTTTTGATTATAGGGGCGACTAAATTTGAGAGTGTGGAGTGGAAGCCTAGTGGTACAAGCTACAAGTTTCAATCCGGAGGTCGCTGGTTTAAACCTTACGTGCACCGATGAGTTTCTTCAGTTGAAATAGATATATGCGTAATACCACGTTCTCTAGACGTTGAAGGTTACCCATGAAATCGGCGTATCCTAGAACGAAAACCTTGAAGACATGTGTTGAAGGAAGTGCACGAAAGGAGCCTATTTGAGGCGCACTTTACTACTTTCACCACACAGTTTCGAGAGAGCTGGTGACACGATTAGCTAGCTACAGACAAACAATTTCTAGTCTCATCAATACTGTAATAATTAGAACTCTTTTTGTATTTGTTTATTCATTTAGGTACATTTATTTATTAATTTTTGATTCGATTTTTTTACGAATAACAACGATTATATGGTGATCCTGCAACATCCGGATAAAATCATAAATGTTATATTAAATACCTACCTGTCATACAAAAACAAAACATTTTATGAACTATGCTACAGATGCCCTCTTAGTTTCTAAGCCTGACAGCACACAAAGGATATGCAAATTATATGATGCTGTTATCGAATAAGGGAACCTAAAGCTGTAAATTTCGTATAAAAATAATGTTTGACACAAACATCCAATTCGTAAAATTCGGGTTGAAAAACCTTATGTCGAATAAAAATGCACGGGCGATAAATGGATGCCATCAATCGTGCGTGTGCGGGCGGGGCTCATCGTCGGGGAACCATATTGCAGAAGCAATCGTGTATTTTTCATGTGGAAAAGTTAAGAAACGATGTATTAAGTGGTATTCTCTGCCCATATTTTTTATGTGATATATTACTGAACGAGCCGACGGCCCACCTGGTGGTAGTGGTAACCTCGGCCCATAACAACCGATGCGACTTGAGTCCTCCCCTACTAGGCACGATAAGATCCAAGTCGCAGCGTATGCGCCCATAACTATGAGACGTGTAGGTGGAATGTCTCATGTGCCTGTAATTTCACCGGCAACTACACCTTTCAAACCGGAACACAGTAACGCGAACGCGTTACTGCTTGGCGGCAGAAATGGGCATGGTGGCAGTACTTCCCAGACGAACTTGGCGAGTTATACTGCTCTTAAAATATGAAGCAGTAAGAGTTAGGACTTCCCAATAATCCTCCGGTACAAGAACCAAGTCGCGTCGTAGGCGCCGGTAACTCTGAGACAAGGTGTAGTCTCAAGTACCAGTAATGTCACCGACATCCAAACCTTTAAGTTAGCATAGTTAGACATTTATTTAAGTATTCTGTTAGTTATCTGTGAACAGTCTTCATTGTTAATAATTAATTTTACGAAAGTTTCGAAATTACACGCCGCGCCTGTTGAAATTTCTAACCTAAAACTTTCTAGAGTAATAAGTAGGTGAGTAAATTTTAATCCGATCGCGTTAATTGAACCCACAAAACTTAAACATTCAGCGAACTTCTCTAATATAATCGGCGCATTTGAGCGATTTAAGTTTTATTGTTTCAAAAAGTTTTCTCTAATTTTCGGCAATTCTGCAGTCATTCTGCGATATCTCTACTATCGACTTGCCATGGATTCGCACGGGTGCAATTTACTGATAAAGAAAATGGGTAGTGCAGTGAGGAAGTAAGTAGTAAGTATTAACAGTTTTTTTTAATTATATACAAACCTGTCTCTTTTATCACTCTGTCTATATATTTTTTGTATGTTAATACAGACAACAGACAAACAGACTTACGGCCCGCCTGATGTAGCGCGGTCACCGCAGCCTATCGACGTAAGCAACACCGGGAGCATTACTGATGCGTTGCCTACCCTCGAGATTTCTTTTTATATTTCTCTTGAAGCTGCCCATGTCATATTCATTAGTTCCAACACTGCAATTACTTAAAAAATTGTAGGTGCAAGCCTGCTTAATACTGTACCCAATGTTCAGTTTAAACCTTCAAATGAAATACTTTTCTATCCGATCGTCACATTCTTTCAAATATTTGACACCAATTCCTAAGACATGTAGACATGCATAAAATTTTTATGTTATTGTTATGGTTTTATTTGGTAGTTTTACTATTGTTGTTAACTGTTAGCTTGCAGTATTATGATGCCACCCCACCATAAAGATATTATTTCTGTCATATTTACAACAGATACATCCATTATCCATAAAAGTGAATTTTCGATTCTGCTTTTATTTCCTCATAAAACTGCGGCGACAACAGATAATAAATCCCGTTTCGTCCCGTCCATTTTCTGTCAATATCGTCATTTTATCTAATCCCTGCTATTGTTTTGACTTATTTGGGTCAATGTTTTATGATTTTATCTTCAAAGTTCAGTTATATACTAACGATTCGACACACACACACACACACACACACACACACACACACACACACACCTACTGTGAAGCCACGGTAGAGTGGATATATTATTATTCTTACCACTTTCCTTTGAAGCGAATAGTGCTCAGAAACTACTTTGAGAGTTTAATTTCAGCTTATTGTTCTTGAAAGGAATGAAGGTAATTTTCTAAGTCCATACTTCAATCTATTTTAATAATGATGAAAATTTTCTTCCTATAACAAAAATATATATTATATATTATTATATTATTTTTATTATTCAAGATCGCAAATCGTTTTCGAAAGTTTTCGATATTCTTATTAAATAATACTGTATATTTACTATTCTACTACGTTTTATATTTAGCTATAAGAAGCTTCAACGTATAATAAAACCACCCTAACTGTATATTAAAGATTTTTGCAAATGAGATAAGAGACTAAGAATAAGTGAAAGACCATAAAAATAGTGATTACTGTTTGTGTGCGCGCGCATCACGCAAAAACACAGATTTAATAGAAAATCTAGGTACTTAAAAATATAAAGCTACAACCCGAATAATATTAAGCTTATTTTTAACAAAATCTACCCACAAAAAAAAAAATTCAATACCTCGGGCGGTGTGTCTTTGTAAAGTGACGAAGATTGCTTTAAAACAACCAAAACAATTGTTCAATCATAGCAACAACCAGAAATAATAGGATCACAATTATGTTTATGACAGGCTGGACTAGATCTAAGTCCACGCGGACGAAGTCGCGAACACAGACAGTATTAACAAAATTCAATTCAACAAATCACATATCGAAGACTAATTCCGATCCTCTAGACATTTCATCAAAATCAGAATTGGTTTTTTAACCAAAATAACTGGAAAAAATATGGTATTCAAGCACAAGGTAGCGATGAATAATTCTCGTTTATTGGCGATGAAGTCTGTGTTTTCGTTTTAGTAATTATAACAGTATATTATTATAGCTTCGTATAACTGTATCGAGTTGCGGATACTCCACAGGTACGGGTCTAAGAGCCAATATGATCGGGCTCGGTGCGGAATCAAGTTTTATTCTACGACAGGCTCAACGAAAGAACGCGAGCTGACATAATTTACATTTTAGTATATTGTGTGAGTCAGATAACTGCCAACGTCACCACAAGTACTAACCGTTTGAAAGTTTAAAATTCCTCAGCTGCATTTATCAGTAATAATGCGGTCGGGTATGGATTCAATTTTAGAATGTGTGAAAATTTTGAAAAATAAATATTTTTATTGTATATAAGCCGAAAAATCTAGTAAATACACACACTTACAAATAACACAAACAGTGAACAAGGGCAAGAAAAGTGGAAGGGCATGAACTTGTAAAATTTGTGAGTAATGAAGTAACATCGGAGCTGCGTCACTAAAGACGAATGCATCGGAGTTTCGACAGCAACTGCGTCAAACTATAAGATCTATGGTTTAAAAAACAGTGGAAAAAAAACAATAACAAACTGTACAGATTGTTTCAACAATACAAAGTCATCATCTAGTTCGTTTCATTCGTTTCTTTGGTGTGTAACCCGACACTGAAAATAACCGCGTTTCTAGCAAAAGTACGGGAGTGGAAGGAATTCCGAACACTCGACCTGGAAGCTCGGAGAAAATAGTATCATTTGAATATTTCTTTTTCTTCTTCTATTTTATATTTAATACGCGCTGGACCTAAGAATTACGAAGTGTATAATATCCTAGTAACAAGGTTATGTTGGTTTTTGATTGTCTGTCATACAAACTCAATTCCCTGGACTAGGACTGTGCTAAGAGCCAATATATTTCCTTCATCGCGAATGGACGCCTCAAGTGAGGCCGACATCGATCATACTTAAAATTTTCGGCGGCCGGTTTGCCTCAATCTATTGAGTAAGGAAACTAGAGATTAGTAGTTGCCACACGATCACTTTACGATGTTTTCCTTCAACGTAAGCCTTATATTTACAGGACTCAAACCCACAAACGGATCTCGACTTCACCACCAAACTGTCATCACTTCAGAATAAGGTTTTATAACATTGCGAGGGGTTTCAATTCTATTTGATCGTAACTTTGTACGCTCAAACAAAATATGGTAATGTGCGGAGCAAGTTCCAAGAAAAATGGTAATGGTCCGGGTACTTTGAGATTCTAGTTCCTTGATGGAAGTGGAAATGAAGAACAATATTATAAGCTTTTATCAACTTACTATGACGCGGACTGTTATTTTACTTCTTTGGTATAACATTTGTCGTTGTGGTTTGCTCATTAATGACACTCCAAAGCATCCCTATGGACTAGAATTTCCCAAAATCTCGGCATAGCAAGCGTCTTTGTCCTTAAATGCAAATTTTAGTCACGTGGCATGAGGGCTGCGAGACTAAAGTTTCCAAAACTTCATGGGATTATTTTTATTTTATGTATATATTGATTATTTATGTTATAGTCTATATTGTTATTTTACTCACGAGATAGCAATGACTATGAGGAGCCAATTTCATAAGCCAAAACAGAATGTATGATTGGCCTTGAAAGCTATCACCTATTCCAGTGACGATTGTCGTGAAAGTTGCGCAACCTAACTGGTTTATTATTAACGATTGGTTATGCAAGTTTTTGAAGTAAAATAATTCCTTAAATATGCAGGCACTAGAGAAAGGAACACCCGTTTTCGTGACCTAACGTAAGATATTTCGGCGTATTTTCAATTTTTCCAAGAATTTTGCTTTATAAAGGAATGATTGGCTCTTTGGACAAGCAATGCATACAGATTGAGTGTAAATCCTTGAATAGGGTTGATAGGATTGGGCACTGATGCTGACATCGCCCTTAACGTGACTTGGAAACAAAATTTATGTCGAAAATGTAACGAATGAAAATGCTATATAATACACACCCAGTCACCTTCTAGGGACCCACGTTGCTCGAGACCGTAGGAGAATACCGTTTGAATCCCTACACGTGTCCACCGGGTGGTGCGAAAGGAGTAACCCAAAGTAGCAGTAGACCTTGTGCTGAGTTCACCCGGAGAAGTACTGCCACCACACCTGGTAATCTGCCGCCAGGCAGTGATGCACTCCTATTGCTGTGTTCCGGTGGAAGGGAGTGGGTGCTGGTCTGCTCGTTCGGTCACCTACATCACATAAAAAAAACTGAACATCAATTTTATCCACAAAAATATATGTCCTGCGAGGGAGTCGACTTAATAACCTTGAAAAGCTTCGAAGAATGCTTCTTGGGCGGTGAGACCAGTCAATTTAAATTAAATATTTGGAGCATCGCTGTAAGAAAATGACTGATAATGGCGCGGCGAATTCCTCCCACGCTGCGCTTTCTGAACATAAATGGATCATTTATGGGCGACATCAATTTAAGAGCTTGTTCGGAGTTCCAGTTTTCAATCCAAAGGTCACTGATATGAAACTGGAAGAGGTTATGCCCTATGAAATTAAAATAAACTTTCGATACTTCAATTATGCATTACAATTTTCAGTCAAGAGGTAGCTGGTTCAAAATTAGACATGGAACAATTTTTCGCTTCAAAACTTATTTACATAATATCTCTTTGTCAAAATTGTTTCATGTCAGAAAGTCATAAAGACACGGGTAGAAAATCGGCATGCATTGGAAATACAGTTTCATATATAGGTATGTGTTAAGGACACGACATTTGTGGCGCACATTAATAAATAAATAAATAAATAAATGTTGGTGGATGGTAAGCTAAGCATAGCTTGTATCATGGCAACCAGACGCTTATATACTTTTTGTAAACACATACATATAATACATATTGACACCCAGGCATAGAACAAACATCTATATTCGTCATACAAGTGATTGTCCTGGGTGGGAATCTAACCCACGACCTACAGTATTGACGGCAGGCCAGTCGTCCTTCAATCAGTAATCCTTTACTATACTTGTTCAAGGTAGACAGTGATCTGTGCAGTACTGGTAGTAATAGTAATATTTGGAAGCATACATTCAATAGCCCACAGCAAACTTTATTCTTTTCAAGCAAACGTTACAAGAAATTTTTAATCCTGTCGTTTTAGAGTCGTATTGTTTATGTACTGAAAATAATCGCCATTCAAGACTTGTAGAGATCTTGTCATATCGTGGCACGTAACATTTATTTATGGAATTTTCAAATCTATCCTTGAAAGGGATGTAATTGGTCAAGTTTATGTGGAAAAATTGAGCTAAAACTAAATTCCACGCGGACGAAATCGTTGGTCTATCCTCTATTCTTCCATAAAGCGAAGCTATTAGTCACTTTTCGCATCGCTAGTTCCGTGACGTCACAAATCATGAAACATCTATAAATGAATAGTGGCTCTATTATAGTTCCCGGATGAATTATGGAGCCAGAATGCCAGTTATTGGCAGCGGCACATTTCCTTGTGTCTTATGAAAGGAGCATTTGCCCTTTGGAAGGATATTAATTTGGCATTTATTTTGGGCTTTTGTTTCGCATACGATACGTTTGGTTATTACGAATTGAATTTTGGGGCGAACTGAAATACAACTCTCTCAAAACCTGATAATTGAAAAGGGAAATTTTCTTGTTTTAATTTCATAGAACGTCGGTTTTTTAACTGTCATTTTTGACATTTCATAGTTTTTAAAAAAGATTGGGTTTCATTCAGTCGTTCAGTTTGTTCCGATCCGTTCAAAATGTGGTGCAGAGCATGTTGTTTAAAGACTTGTTGTGTCTTTGGAAATTTAAAAAAGTATGTGTAACAAAAAAGTGAAGTTCAGTCATTATCACTATTTTCAGTTATCAATATACACGCTCTACGAGCATCCAATCAAACGACACCATTCCCAATAGAACCAATATGGGGTTAGAATTAAAGTGTATTACAACGAGGCTATAAATACAAAACAGAAAAAAAAACAAATGGATATGCCACCTGATTCGTGAAGAGTCCGATTCAAGTGTTTCATTCAAGTGTTTTAATTCAAGTGTTGCCAGCTCAACGCACACAACGCAGTAATCGATCAATGCTGGCCAACATATATAAACTTCGCTCACTCGTTTCCCAGAACTCGTATTGTAATCAGTTAAATGTGTTCTTTAGTATTCTGTCCTTACCACTAACTGTGGTCGTAGAACTTAGCTAATTTGGTTATAACCTAACACAAATAAAATCTTTGAAATGTTTTGAACTTAAAATCAAATATTTTTAGTTAAATCTCTGCTAAATTACTCTTATTACGTATATTACACTCATTTGAATACACTTTTAAGTATGGATTAAAAGTAGATAATTACGTTAATGAATGGGGTAAACTGTTATTTTATAAAATACAATTGTATGAATGATGACCCAGTAAATCTTTGTCTGAGCAAATATAATTGAAATCTTTGAGGGGACGAGTTATAATTAAACCATAGCTTAGCCCGATTGGGACAAAGGGATCAGTTTGTAATTGTGTTCGGTTCGTAGTCTGTGTGTGACAATACTTAGATATTTAAATATGAATTTTAAGTATTCATTACAGAGGACTAAGTTTTTACATTTTTCAGGCAATATAACTTGTCCCAAACGCATATGCATTGCTGTGTTTTTGTTGCAGGTGAAATTACACATACACGAAACGTTACACCTTCATATCTCGACCTGAAGGATGCAACACGATGTGACTTGTGTCTTTGCACGCCTAAGTGAAACCCATTATTTATTACCCATTTATTTATTTCATTCGCTTTTCAACTGAATACTATTTTCAATTGCTTTTCATTGGATCAGAATGCACGACTTACAACTTCGGATTACTCATATTATATCAATAGTTGACTGGTCTCATAGCTCAGTTGGTATTAACCCTGCCTTCTGCGCTGTAGCACGTGGAATCGAATCCCACCCAGGACAATCATTTTTATGTCGAACATATATTTTTGTTCTGTGTCTTGATGTTAACATGTATAATAATATTATGTACTATGTATTTACAAAAAGTATACAAGTATTATATCAGTTGTCTGGTTCCAATGATACAAGCTATGCTTAGCTTACTTTTGGGCTAGATGGCGCTGCGTTAAATTTCTAACAATTTTTTTTTTATTTAAGCCAGCAATCCAATGTTTCAGTTTTAGGGTTATCAACGAAAGTCTACATCGATGTTGGCGTAGACTCATTCACAACAAACTAAAGCGTAACTAACTCTCTGTCTTTAGTGAAACGAAATACACAGATCACTGACTTGTAGAGCTGAAAACTTATTTATTTTATCTATGGACCCGTCATATTTAAGCACTGTACTACATAAAGAAACATTTCTTTAACTGCTGTGTGTTATTGTTGTATAATATAGTGGAGAGTCGGTCTTACATTCAGTGCTATGAACCATTATTCATTTCATTTAACTACAATGCTCGATCCAAATATTGTGTGTGGAATGACTTAAAGCAACTAAACACATAGTGATTTTCATAAATATGTTTATCACCCAACATTTATCATATTGCCTATCTAGGTGGAGCTTTTGGAGTATTGTTATCCTGAACTGAAACTGGGTACCCTCCGTAGTAGTGAGGTTACAAAAACAATAAATCCCGAGTTACCACAACAAACATACAAAATATTATCATTTCATCTGTCCAGATCGGGAATCAAACCTGCCATTCTGGTGTCTTAGCCCCTTTAGATTAGCGATACGAAAAAGTTTAAATTATTTTTTCACTTAGTTATTTGGGGTTTTAAAGCATACCTATTTATTTGCCTTAAGTGTATCTAACCCTTAGCGATTAAATATGAATGTCGTTATTTACCAAGAGCTAAGGGCTCAGTTTATTGAGCGAAGGGCATATTCAAGGATAATAAGGAAAATAATGGAGTGTCTCCTTCCCAAAATTTATGTCTTTGAGAATTTCTTTGGTAAAAGGAATTCTAAATCTAATTTTGGGTGGGTCAATATTTTTGTTCATTCATTTTTGTAGTATTTTATATTTTCCTAGAATGCTGGGCCTGCTGTCTATAATATATACAAAACTTTAAAGTGGTTATTACCATTTACTGATTCTGAGTAATTGATAGCCTTCCCAGTAGAGGGTTGGATAGGGCTATTACAGGCGTCATAGTAATAAGTACACGAGACGGCGTCAAACTTATCGATAAGTACGCGTGACCTTATGTTTTGAATATTGACGTTTCCAAGCTATTTCTTTATGAATTCTATGGAAATAAAGTTTTTGACTTTGACTTTGACTTTGACTAGACCTTATCATTTTAAATAAATATTAATTAAATAAATATATTAAATATTTTATAAAAACATTCTTCCCTTTTAGACAGAGATTTCAATCAATTAATAAATTGATCAAGCGTTACTTGAAACATTTATTAGCGCCATACAAAGTAAACCAAACGGTTATATAAATTTTTTGAAAAATCCGGCTTTTCATGAATGAAAATCGATGACTTTTATCAAGGAGTCTCCTTGAGGGGCACTTTAATCCCTTCACTGGACTTGTTTGAGAGACAGAGACACGAGTGTACCAAACACTAACTGAACTATCATCGCTATAAATGTACTAAACCAAATATTGTTGAGATAAAATATAAGTATTTATAAATATGAAATATTCTTTAAATTTTATAATACATGCACATTTCGACACTTTCAAACTCAATAATCGATCGGTGCGACGCGACGCCGCAGTTTGAACTATAAATAATAACATGTTTTACAAAGTTGTGTAGATAATCGGTTGGCGTGTGATGTTTTGCTTTGAAGTAAAATATTTAGTAATCGCAGAACGTCATTGGGCTGACATTTTAACGGCAATTATAAAATTTTCATATAGTTTCAGAGATATAAAAGAGGAGCAATGTGGAATAGAAGCATAGACTACGTAAAGATAGTTTATTACCTAATAATTTTGTATCGAATAGATTATTACATAATAAAAATCGTCAGAGGAAATGTTTATAAATATAATGTATGAAATGAAATTAGCATTTGGATTTGATTTTTTACATGTGCTCAGGTTGAAGAATTTAATTACAAAGATTACTTGAAATTAAAAAACATTATTCGTTTTGCTATCTCAGGCACGTAACGAAATCTGACATAGATGGGATTTTTTTTATCGCTGTGACTCTCAGACACAAAATATAATATCATATATCATAAGTAAACTTTCGTGCATAAAACATTTGTTGTATCTTACAACTCTTACTACACATTTTTAAGTTATACTAAGAAACATCTCTTTTTATAATTCTTTTCATCATAAAATTTTTAGGATACAAATATTTCTAAGGACATAATAAACCCCCAGTTCGAAACATATACAGAGAGTTATGTCAAAGGTTTATTAAAACCTTCTTCAATTTTAATTATGTTGGCCATAAAAAAACTCAAAGAATCTTAAAATTTCAAGGGTCTAATAGAAAAATTACGCTAATATTATTTATGCCACAGTATGTCAATTTGTATAGATGGATATAAGAATATTTGTAACTTCTTGCTTAAAATATCTAAACTATTGTGCTGAACTTTTATGTAAATTTGTTAATTTATTGTTAGACTTGGAATAAATAAGTTCATTAATATAACTTAAACTCTCAGTTTTATTAACAATTTCATAATCGTGTTGGTCCTTTAATTATACCCCTTACCCTCGTCTGTTTGGTATTCCCCATTCCAATAATAAACGTGTCACAACATAACTAAAGCAAAAAACAGATTAGATATGGTTTGTTACATAATTACTAAAAGAAGCTATGAAAAATAAAAATCGGTAAAAAAACTTTTAAGTTAAACAGTTTTATTTTATGTGCACTGAAAACTACAAAATAAATAAATAGTTACTTACCTATCAACCTACGTTGGTGATCTCGGTTATTAATATCTCTGATGGTAGTGGTTGTCATAACATGAACCATGTCAGCGGCCGAAAGGCAGTTCATGAAAGAACACTAACACCAGGGTTTGCTTGGTAGGTAAACTAAGCAGCCCACACTATAACAATTAGGTATTTTGACCTTCTAGTTCAGAAATATTTTAGTACTAGGCAGAATAGCTTTTAGGCATATTAGACTAAAATAAAAACGTGGGGCCCCTCTGAAATCATACCTATGGCAGAGCATATCTTATACTTTGGTAGATCATGAGCTCGGCGCGGCGTTCGCTGGTGAAGCCGTAACGGCTGGTTATTGTAGGTCAAAACCTCCAGTTACGATTATAGTTAGTCGATTCAGCGGACCCTGGACTCCGGAGCTATGAGGTTTCGGATGCGACCGGGATAAACCGCTAGGATGATGATGATGACGATTATAATAAGTCGATGCAATCCACATTTAGTATAGTAGAAAGTAATACAGAAATAGTTAATGGGCCCCACGTTTTTATTTTAGTCTAATATGCCTAAAAGCTATTCTGCCTAGTACTAAAATATTTCTGAACTAGAAGGTCAAAATACCTAATTGTTATAGTGTGGGCTGCTTAGTTTACCTACCAAGCAAACCCTGGTGTTAGTGTTCTTTCATGAACTGCCTTTCGGCCGCTGACATGGTTCATGTTATGACAACCACTACCATCAGAGATATTAATAACCGAGATCACCAACGTAGGTTGATAGGTAAGTAACTATTTATTTATTTTGTAGTTTTCAGTGCACATAAAATAAAACTGTTTAACTTAAAAGTTTTTTTACCGATTTTTATTTTCTTGTTTTTAGTATTTAGTGAAATTGTCTACCGAATATTCCTCATTCTATTTAAATCATTCAGTGCATCATTATTACATGGCTGGAAGATCTTGGAAGCATATTAGGTAATCTTTCACTGACCTCAAAGATATCTTGGGCAAACAACACTGCTTGTCCGCGGAAACCGTAGGTACTGCCCGTATAGCCCAGTAAATTTTACGATTTTAACAAACGGGATGATTCTACACAGCAATCGCTGCTCTGCTTGCGTCAGCGCTTGAATCTCATCTGGTATTGAACCTGGATCCAGATTATTCCAGTACGCCTTTGATGGTGCTATTGTTTTATTACTGGTCACATGTGTTTGGCAGCGCGAACATAAAAGTAATGTTGTTTTTGAAGACAGTTCTGCAGGTAGATATCCTAATGCAGCTGTGTTGTAACGTACAGTATGAATTTGGTTAGGATAACAATGCTTCGTGCAAATGTCACAAACGTGTATACACGATGTGTTAATAGCATTTTCAAACGCTTGTACATGATTTTCAGCTCTGCGTTGCTGTGCACGCTCACGTTGGTTATTTAACCTGTCGTGGCGTTGCTCAGGTGTTTCTGAAGCTTCTAACTCCTTTCGTCTCTCACGCCGTCCTGTTAACCTGGCCTCATGTTGCTCAGGTGTTTCTGAAGCTTCTAACTCCTTTCGTCTCTCACGCCGTCCTGTTAACCTGGCCTCATGTTGCTCAGGTGTTTCTGAAGCTTCTAACTCCTTTCGTCTCTCACGCCGTCCTGTTAACCTGGCCTCATGTTGCTCAGGTGTTTCTGACGCTAATAGCTCTCTTTGTCTATTACGTTGTAATCTTAGCCTGGACTCATGACGCTCAAGTGTTTCTGACGCTATTAGCTCTCTTCGTCTGTCACGTTGTGATGTTAGCCTAGACTCATGACGCTCAGATGTTTCTGATGCTAACAACTCTCTTTGTCTGTCACGTTGTGATGCTAGCCTGGACTCATGACGCTCGGGTGTTTCTGACGCTATTAGCTCTCTTCGTCTGTCACGTTGTGATGCGAGCCTGCACTCATGACGCTCAGGTGTTTCTGACTCTACCAGCTGCCTTTGTCTCTCACGTTGTGCTATTAACCTGGTATCACGTTGCTCAGGTGTTTCTTTTTTTTCTTCTTTCCGTTCTCTTCGTTTCTGTAGTCGACTATGGGTTTCATTTTCACTTTCCTTTGCACGTTTCGTTCTATACTTTTCTTTTGCCTTTTCGAGCCTTCTTTTTCGTTGTGTAGCAGTTTCGTTTTTATTTTTGTTTGCTTTTTTATTTATTGTTACCATGTTGTTCCCACGATTAAGGGGCATTTTGACGGTCGACCCCCCCCCCCCCCCTCCCCAGAGGTCCAGTAAAGGGACAAGGCTTAATATACAACAAGATGCGCCCAATCTTGAGGGGGAAGCGCTTACGACATTACATTTTTATCCACCCTAATGCCATACAGTCCTCGGCACGTTTTAACCTATTACCTTAACTTGGGTGGTATAGCTACCGCTTACTAACGAGGTATCTAATTACGTATTTTTTTTTTATCTGCCCCTCTAACGTCACACAATCTTGGACGCAACTGTTCTCGACACGACTAATCATGCCCCCACCTAATACGCCATTTTGTAACAGCGTCTATCTTGAGTTTGAAATTTTGACATAATGACAGTATTCTGCAGTGTAGTCCTATTATTTGATACCCATATTGTGGTGGTTGTGGAAAAATATGTACCTAGTCCGCCATATTGGAACGGCGTCCATCTTGAATTTTAAATTTTGACATAATCATCGTTTTTTACTAGTGTAGCCCTTTGATTTGATACCCATATTGTGGTGGTTGTGGAAAAATATGTACCTAGTCCGCCATATTGGAACGGCGTCCATCATGAATTTTAAATTTTGACATAATCATCGTGTTTTACTAGTGTAGCCCTTTGATTTGATACCCATATTGTGGTGGTTGTGGAAAAATATGTACCTAGTCCGCCATATTGGAACGGCGTCCATCTTGAATTTTAAATTTTGACATAATCATCGTGTTTTACTAGTGTAGCCCTTTGATTTGATACCCATATTGAGGGGGTTAAGGAAAAATATGTAATCCGCCATTTTGTATCGGCGGCCATCTTAGATTTATAATGTTATTGATTTTATTATATTGTATTGTCATCTAAATTAAATGTGTGTACCAAATTTCAGATCAATCTGACAACGGGAAGGTGCTTAAATTTCAATTTCTACTTTTGACCCAAATAAATTCCGTACGGGTCGAGCTAAATAAAACCGTTTAATAAGATATTTTCTGCAGTCGATAAACTTAAAATATATCAAATTATACTTAACATACAGATTTCAAACTAATTTTAGATAAAAATGTTTTTAAAGGTCTGTTTATTTATTTAGTATCGAAAACTAAATGGAAAAAGGCAAATGGAATCCCTTATTATTTTATCTTTTCTGTCAGCCATTTGCCTGTAAAATCCTTAAATATTTCTTCTTAGCATTTTAGGTACCAATTCCACATCTAGTTCAGAAAAATGATTTTGTTTATTATATAGAAACTTATTATATGGAGTATGAAACTTGTCATATTTTTGGTAGCAAAGACCGTTTTTGTGAATATCCCATGATACTAGTATGCTACCGTAGAGAAACTTTAATATCATATTACATGATATATAGGTATATGTTTTCTATGCTATATAATCTATTTGTTTCTCCCGTCAGACACATGAAATATGCATCCTGAGACAAAACCTAGGATCCAAGTGGTCAGCGTCTTTGCCAATTGAACTTTAGAATAAATAATCATGTATGTTTAAATTAATTTGATTGTATGGCAATTAAATTTACCCGTGCACACTTCGTTCGAGTTCTTACTGTCACCATCTTATCTCTTCCGCCAAGCTAGTGTACTCGCATTGCCGTCTGTTTTCAAGAGAAATTGTGATGTTACTTAGATCATGCTATAGTTAAGTCAGATTCAGACAGGTACAGACTTAAGTCTAGTTTTATTTCTGATGTGTTGTTTTTATCTATTTAATTATTATTATTTATTAAAAAAAATATGCATTGAACAATGTACAAGAGTCTTGTACAAGAGGAGGACTTAATGCCAATTTACAAGGACAGCGTTTAAAAGCCTTCTGCTTATTTCATAACTTCACTTATACAACAAAATATCACATGCAAGCAACAATTGTCTTAACAATACACAAACTATGCTAGTTTTCGAGTGGAGACCGCTAGTAGGCAATGGTATCATATGGCAACCCCTGGGCCATATAGAAGATGACTCTGAGACCCACAGATTAGACTCGGTGGTGGATTACCTTGGACAGGCATATTTCTAGCAGTAGAATATGAATATGATAATTATACTGATGATGATGATGATGGCTGAAACTGCATATAAATTGCATTGCAAACTGCATGTAAAAACGCAAAAAGAAAAGCATTCCAACTTATCTTCTTGTTGCTTTTGAATCAGAGCAGTATATCTGATAGGATACTCGGCTATGCTACGACACGTCCTGTCGGTGACCTAATTCGTAGACCTCAGGGCATTAGGTAGGATGTAGCAGAACACTAGTAAAATGTTAATTCACAGCAAAGTGTACATAGTATGAAAAGATTTGTCAATTTGCAAGAGATACGGAAGTATTTTGAAAGGTGAAACAAGAGATTTAATCTACTATATAGATTAAGAGTGACATGTGCAAAAAGAATCGACTAATATAACTAATACTAAAGTCTAAATAAATAATAAATACTTACATAAAATACATGTTAAAACCCAGACACAGAACAAACATCTATGGTCGTCACACAAATGTTGGTATTGGGTGGGAATCGAACCCACGACCAACAACGCAGAAGGCACAGTTACTATTTAGTCGTTATTTCTTTTTTGATAGTGCGCTTTCATCAACTCGTTCCATCATTTAAACTCACAAAGTGCCTTTGATCTCTATTCATGGAGTCCGGGGCATTAGGCGGCAGGTCTAAACTGCCCGCAATTGTTAGCATATCGGTAGTGGACCGTTAGGGAAATCTAGTAATTTACGGCTATTTTCTTAAATTGAGGGCAATTTTCTCCAAGTGTTTCCATCTATCTTTCCTTTTTATGGCAGCTTTTATGGAGCTCCACTATTATTTCACGCGGCGAGGTTGCGATCCTCATTTTTCATTTCACTTTTTAGGGTTTTGTTTTCAAGACAAAGCACTGAGTAGTGTAAAATTAAATGATTTATTTGAAACGAAAATGCTATATCACTATATCTGTGGTTTCTTATGACGGGTTTTTATAAATAATTTTCTGTTGGAACCTTCCGTGCTTTGCAGTATTACTATGGGTACCTATTACCATGGGTATCAATGTGTAATTCATCAAAAACTTGACTCACCTCGCAGCTCAGTTGTTTAGTAACTCTACCTTCTGAGCTGTAGGCTGTAGGTCGTGGGTTCGATTCCCACCCACGACAAACATTTATGTGACGAGCATTGATGTTTGTTCTGTGTCTGGATGTTAATATGTATTTATATGTAGGGTTTTATTATTTATTTATTTAATAGAGAGATAAAAAGATATTTAAATATTAAAATGTATTTATTTCTTCGTCAACTTGAGTACCATTAATGGGCCTATTACTGTCTGCGTTAGAACAAGGGTCTAGGGCCGGCCCCGAAAGGATTTATTGGAATTGAAATGGCCGAATAGGTTCGTAGTTCTATCTATCAATGATGATCTGATAAACCCTCAGTAAGGTTTAGGTGGATTTAGGGGCCGTTGCCTGTATATCGAAATTTACTCATTGTGTTTAGAAACAGAAAGAGATTTATAACTTTTCGCGTAGACGGCTTGGAAGTACTGGCTATGTAACCAAAATAAGTTATAAGGATCTGAAAAATTATTAAACGATTCAGTAAATTAATACTGCTGCTGCCGTTGAATACCCCGAAGATTGTTTTATCCTAAATATATTTTTCTCATTGTTGTGACACTATAAGATAATATGCTGAGATTATAATGTTGAGATCTACATTTTAAACGCTAATGGTTAATGCAATCCGCGATATGCTTATTCTACCTCGTTGAAGGGTTCTACGTCTTAGAATGTGCATTGGCGAAGAAATATTATCTATTACTGGATGAAACAATAATGGCATTTAGGAACTTAACTTCTAAGACTTTTCGTATATAAGAACTTATCAGTCCATACTTACAGTTTATTCTTCCTAACCCAAATTTTTCAACTTAAGTAGCCTTACAGCTCAATTGGAAATAATACTGCCTTCTGCGCTGTATGTTGTGTGTTCAATTTCCACCCAGGACAAATATTTGTATGACGAATATAAATGTTTGTTCTGACTCTAGATGTTAATATATATTTACAAAAAGTATATAAGTATTATATAAGTTGTCTGGTTCCCATGATACAGGCTATGCTTAGCTTACTTTGGGGCTAGATGGCGCTGTGTGAAATATCCACTAATATTATTATTATTATTATTAACTCTGACTTGGTTTGCATAAAAAGATTGTATAATAAAGATTGGTATTGTAGAATATAAAATTATGCGAAAAACTCCAGACCAATAACATAAAGAATCAAAAAACTAAGGTACTTAGATAATAATACAATACATAAGTATAAACAATACATAAGAATACTTACTTTAAATGGGGAACCGTAAAGAGCATTTTCTCTCAAATCCCTTACATACGAATACCATAACAGTGTATCTACCGGATGCACAAAGGTGATCGGATAATAATGGTGGGACGTGGGCACGGCACGTCTGACCCCGATACGTAATCCACTTCGTGTACGTCCTATTAAGTGTAAACTGGCCGTTATTGGATACCCAGCTGAGATTGATAGCGTGCATGTCAGATTGAGTTTTGAGCGCATACTAATTAGCTTGTTTAATAATGGGTAACGCGCGTTTTAAGGACTTCTCAATGTGATCCTAAGTGATACAGTTATCATAGTTATCAGAACCAACTATAATAACAATAAATATTGGTGGACATTTTACACAGCGCCATCTAGCCCCAAAGTAAGCTAAGCACAGCTTGTGTCATGGGAACCAGACAACTGATATAATACTTAAATACTTTTATTGAAAATACATACATATTGACAATTACAGGGTAATAAGACATTCCATTTTGTCACCTCAGGGTGGCATTTTAATGCGATGCTACTTAGGTTTTCCCACACTTCATTATTTTTTGGACAAGACATATACGAAACTGAAAGTTGCGTGTATCTTGTATTAAGGGAAGACCAAAGTTTCATTTATTATGGCAAAAAGATACTTAACATGGGAAGATATCAATAGTTGTGTATTGGGTGCGTCAAATTCCTATTTTACGTACCAAGAATACCAGAACACAATTTCACGTTTATATTATTTGTAAGGATGTTCTTTCCTAACAAACAGAAGTTATTCCTTCAAGAAACTTTATTTCCAAAACTACTTCACTCGTTGAGTTGAGAG
Organism: Chesias legatella; assembly: GCA_947359385.1. Classification (NCBI taxonomy): domain Eukaryota; kingdom Metazoa; phylum Arthropoda; class Insecta; order Lepidoptera; family Geometridae; genus Chesias; species Chesias legatella. The sequence goes on along the minus strand of OX375780.1, from coordinate 2,529,677 downwards.
CATCAGCGGCAAAAGGTGTCATTTCACATTCCATTAGAATGTTCCAGCGACAATTTAGTTACGAAGTTAGATGTGCAAGAGCTTTTAGCGTTTCCCCTCGCAAGCTTCAATGGTAAACTGCGTCGAAAAATTGCTACACATTTTTTAATAGTTGTTACTACAAGAAACAAAACACACAGTTACTACAGTTAGCATAATGAAAAAAAAATAACCTAAAAAGCCTACATTTAGCCTTCAAATTCAAAGTCAAAAACATTATTTGCATAGAATTGATAAAGAAATGGCTTGGAAACGTCAATAATATTCAAAACACGTACTGTTCAAACCCTATCCGACCCCTTAGGACCACAGACAATAAACCCTTAAAGGAGGGCTTCCATTTTTCGCGAGCACGATCCTTGTAATAATCTGAGTACTTAGATTATATGAGCAAATAATATACTGAAATAAGATATTACAGGATGTTTTGTGTATCGTTGAGCAAAGCGACATCTGACCAAAAGTTCTATATAACTAACTAATCTAATTAACTCTGATGCCTATCAAATATATAAAAAAATATAAAAATCGGTGAAGCCATTTCGGAGGATTGCGACAACAAACACTGTGACACGAGATTTTTATACATTACATATTTCGACTGGCCTCACAGCTCAGTTGGTAATTACTCTGCATTCTGAGCTTGTAGGTCGTTTCATTCCCATTCAGAACAAACATTTGTGTGACGAGCATTGAAAATATTCTGTGTCTGGGTGTTAATATTTTTACAAAAAAAAAGGTAGGGTGTTCTATGAGTTATTTGGTTCTCATAGTACAAGCTACGCTTCGTTTGGGGCTAGATGGCGATGTGTGAAATGCCCACCAATATTTATTTATTTATATATATTTTCAGTGACATTCTTAGGTAAACAGCGCTCGACTTTACCTCTTCAAGTACTCAAGTTAAACATAGGGCAATGTTGGTAAAATCGAAACGAGGTTACGAAAATAGTACTGAGTATCATCAGGAAGGGTTTTCCTTTTAATGTCGGTATCAATGAACTGGTATATATTGTGTTGACATCTCTCTAAAACGAATGTTAAGTGTGCTTGTCTTACGAGGCGTGTCGTCGTGAGTGTACCCTAAAAATGATGAACAATCTGACAAATGGCGTCCCTAGCTATATCTAGACAGTCACCATGATTAAAATAATGACTTAAAATAATGGTGACTAGACGAAAATAGATAAAGATTTTAAAATGAATTAAAGAAACAAAAGCTTCCACAAAAATTGCATTAAAATATTAAGTCAATAAATATTGGTGGACAAACAGCGCCATCTAGCCCCATAGCTTGTACTATGGGAACCAGACAAGTGATATAATAATCTACTATTTGAGTCAGTGGTACTCTTGAACCAGTGTGGTGAAAGGATTTTAAGTGCACCTCAAACAGGCTCCTTTCGTGCACTGTTGTTGATCAATCATCTGATCTATCATGTTGATTTTATTTTAAACAAGAGAAATAATTTGTAACTAAATTTATATTTTGTTGCCAACTGAATTCCTGGACTTGACAATTTATTTCGTATATTATTTGTCCTAGCTGTTGGATATTATTTAGCGAATGAAGTAATGAAAGAAAGTGCTAGCTGAGTTATTCGTGAGAAAACAATGGCGGCGTCTAGCTCAATCCTCACACGTCTATGCTCTCATGATCCCACAAGGTGAAAAGTGATCCATCGAGGTTCTGCCTACTCCTTCGGGGATAATTCTATGTACGTATGTATCTATGTACCAATAGAATTGACTCTTTATATACGCCGTCCAATTCAATTACCTTCCTATATTCCGAGAAACAATGACTTCGTTAAGCGAAGACGTCCACAGAGCGTGAGAGCCTTGCGGGGTTGAGCGTAATTTGGGAGTAATCAATGTAAATTATGGTATTTTAGGGGTTAATCAGATTGGGAGGCCATCAACTAACGGTAATTCCTGCCGAAATCTATAATCGCTGACGATTGAAAGCTAATGGATTTGCGAGAGTGAGAAACAATAACGATATTAATTTATACTTGTCCTTTCCCGCCGAGCTGATTTGTTGCGAGTGGGTTCTAACGTTTCTTATATAATACATAGATAAATAAAATAAAAATCCAATAATCGAGTAATCCGTATTTAAATGCAAATAATATAGCGTTTAAATTTATTTTTATTTTTAGTTTTAGATTGCTCAGTTTTTGGATTATTGTAAGTACGAAGGAAAAACTCTAGTGGGTGGTCGCATTATATGGTTATATGGTCGCATTTTAGAGGTAAAATTCATTTTTTTCAGTTGTAAAGTATTATAACTTTTTTATTTATCGCTCTTATTTACAGAACCAACTGATGTCACTCCTGATGTTAAGCGTCCTTGGTTATAATTAATAGCCACGTGACTTGGTTATACTCCACTGCTTAGATGTTAAAAGACCATTGTTACACTTAACCGCATACTTTACTTTATATTTTTTCATAAGCACATACATTTTAACACCCACCAAAGAAATGATAAAACTCCTGTTTGTAGAACTGAAGCAATGACCATTCAGTTACTAGAATGTAACTTGGTTTATGATATTGCAAACCCATCATTTAAAAAAAGGTTCCTTTAAAGCTTAAGTGCAACACGCTGTATATACACCCTGTACTTATATCAATGAGTAACGAAGTATATTAATTTTACAAAATCGGCGTGAGTCTCTTAGACTGTTGAAAGTATCACAAATCAGAATATTTCAAAATAAACCAAACATCATTTTCAGTTTTGCCATATATATGGTTATGCTATGGCACAAACTTTACAATTTCCGGATGATAAATAATAATAGAAATCTATTCATATACTTCCTTTGAGAGTGAAATTAGGGATTTTCAGTCACTAGGCCACCAGTTCTACAGATCCCTATTAACTTTGTCCTAGGACAAGACATGTGTCAGATGCACGAAGAATGCTTCTTCGAGGCGTATTTTTTACATTTCACCGCACTAACTATTGATACAACCAGTAGAAATAATATTTTGTGTTCTAATAAAGTTACATTCTGCATTATTCGTTTTTTTTTCGGTGCATTTTATATTCAACACGGACCCGGGTTGCTAATTAAAAAATGCCAATAAGTCGGAATAATTAACCATCCTCTAAACAATTTCTCTGAGAAGCTAAATTTCTTCTTAATTAAGTCTGACTTTTGTGAAACAAGCCGACGACAGCTGGTTGATACAAATTAATGCAACTTTCGGGACGTCTGTAGATATTTTATGGAAATTCGCCAAAGCAATATTTAGATTTATTTTGATTACGGGAAAGTTTCATATATTGTATAAATATATTTCATATGTATAATAATACATATTTTGTCGTAGTTTTGTCATTTATATATATAATATAATTCGTTCAATAATTACTAGTGTAAAACTGTAATTGAATTGTGTAAAATTTAGTATACCACTATATGTTATAAATGTTGACTGTATTAGCTCACTTATGTTTCATTTTGAAGTTAAGAATTCTTTGAAATGAAGCATTTTACACATCTATCTTTATTTAAAGCATTTTAACTGGGCTCACAGCTCCGATTGTTGTAACTTTGCCTTCTGCGCTGTAGGTCGTGGGTTCGATTCCAATCCAGGACAAAAATTTGTATGACGAATATAGATGTTTGTTCTGTGTCTGGGTGTCAATATGTATTATATGTATAATATTTACGTAAAAAAAGTACTTAAGTATTAAATCAGTTGTCTGGTTCCCATGACAGAAGCTATACTTAACTTATAAGGCTTCGATTTCCATCCAAGACAAACGTTTTTTTGGGACGAACATAAATATTTGCTGTGTTTTGTTTAATATATACTACCTATATGTATTTAAAAAGTATATAATTACCTATTCCCATAGTGCAAGCTATGTCTGGGACTAGATGGCGCATGTTAAAAGAAAAGACTTGTGTATTCCTTACACGTAATTAGAGATCTTATTGAATTTGTTATGGGCAGATGAAGCCTACTGTTTAACACCCGGTGTCCTGTATATTCTCATAAAACAGATATGAGGAAAATAACAAGCACACTTTTACCAGCTTCGAGTTCGTACACAAAAAAAGCTCAAAAAATAAATGATAAATTCTTACAAAGACTTTTTCAACTTGTTTCTGAGTTTCTGATATTAATATTGCCACTGGAAAGTAAGTTCAGATGGAGAGATGACGTGAACTTTTCAATTTGGAATTTCGGAGTGTGAGTTAAAATTTCTGACCTATGTTGGGCGCTCAAATTTTCTTCTGAATTGTTGTTTGCCAAAATGTTTTATGGCTGTGTAATTTAGTTTAGATTTAGATTACATCTGTTTCTGTATCGCAATCGATAAATTATTCATTGTTGCAGTCTATCTTTGGACTTTGTGTTTTATTTCCTTTACTTCCTCGTTTTAAGTAACATCTTTGGGTGTGCGTCATCGGCAGACGACAATTAGGCTTTGCGATAATTAAGACTATTATTTCACTTATATCACTTGGGTAGATTAAATGGAAACTTTCTATAGCTGCTTTGATAGTAACCTTGACTTGGACTTGGAATCCTGGTTTCCATCCCCGGCCTGACAAGCATGTGTAATGAGCATAAAATGTATTCTCAGGTTTTAGATGCTCGTCGTAATTACCCATTACCAAATGTCAGTAACTTAACACATAGTACTAAAGTATAATGAAAACTACAAATAAATCAAAATAACTTCTCCATTTGGAAGCGGCCAAGCAGATTGCTATTTCAGCATAATGCCAATCACAAAGACACGACGAACAATCGTCATATCTCACTGAGCCACAAGAACTGGCTTATTTGCTTAACGGGTATTATAAACAGTATTTTTTATGGTTTAAACTTGAGCTAAACTAAAACTTAACTTACTTCCTTTTTGAAATGTAATTGTCTATGAATGCCATGACCGTAATATTTAAATTTTGACATTTTCATTTATATTTCATCTAGTCCAGGTGAGAGATAGCGAACCTGTATTAGATCTTGTTTTGACCAACAGAATCACCGCCAATATCATACAACTGGATACAGAATGGGTTCAAATTACGTTCATACTTGGATGGTTCTAGTATCCATTTACAGAAATTAAAAATGTATACGTATAGCATTTCCTATTCAATGAGAAACCCAAAACTTGACCGTTGCTCATATGGGTTGACTAACAGACGAACAAAATAACAAACAAATAAAACCACCATTCGGGAATATTCGTATCCTGGGAAAAGGTACGAATAAAAAGAAAATTTAAGGACTGGATCGAGGGCGTCCCTTTCGACAACACTTGTGGGATCGCAATGTGATTCAATTGCGTAAGATAGCCGGTCTAAAAGTTGAAAAGACGAGTGTTTTTGATACTGACTGTACCAAATGATGAAAGTGTGATACACAGAAGTCACATGCATTCAAATTTTGGATTTAAGACATGCCGGTTTCTTCGTGATCTTTTTTCTTAACCCATTTTAATGTAAGAGTTGCAAATTGATGCTTAACATTCGATGTTTGAAAATGTATTTTGTGCACGTTTCATATTTTTTTTTATGTCATTTAAGTCATCTGCTTTCTATAAGACAGAGATTCGCAAATCCACAATTCTAATATAACCTGTAGACGTAACCGCGGTCCATTTCATATTTTAGGCAAGAGTGCTCTTTACCGAGATTATGCGCAGTGGATTGAAGAATCTGCTGAGTTTTATGAGCTCTTCGAAGAACCTCCTGGTGATAAATCCAGCGGATAATTCGGTGCCCTGCACATATCTAAATCATAACTTTTTTGGCACTCGTAGTAGATAAGAATTTTTTTACTCGCACTTGCTGGTAGCAGGTTTGTGTCCCGGCATTGGGAATATTCAATTCTGGTATGGAACCAATAGTAGACCTAATTAGTAGTTTGAATCATAAAATATTCAAAGATAGCCTTCGATTATTTTATACAGTTCTAAGTATTTCCTCAATCCAGATGTTTGGATTGACGAGCCTATATCGTCATTGTAACTTTTGAATACTTTGAATAATACCTACAAAATTCCAGTGAAAATCGACAATTTCGTTCCGAGATTTCTGTATGTACCGGGATAACGATATCTTGTATGTTGAAAAAAGAAAAGTATGTAGTTAATCCAAAATATTTGTTGCAATTTTCGTAATAAATCGAAAAAATACTAATTTTATTTATGTTTAGGAGGCAAGAATTCGTATAATACTCGAGCGGAAAATTAAACATCAAAAACTGACTCCTGAGCTCATACGGGCACGTAATAAGCTTATTTTTTTTGTTTTTTTTTTTATATAATAAATAGGCAAACAGGCTTACGGCCCACCTGATGTTAAGCGGTCACCGCAGCCTATAGACGTCAGCAACACCCGGAGCATTACTGATGCGTTGCCTACCCTGGAGATTTCTTTTTATATTTCCCTTGAAGCTGCCCATGTCATACCTTGCCGGGAAGACCTCAAGAGGTAGCCCATTCCACAGCCTACAAGTATGCGGTAAGAATGTCCTCGTGAAACGAGTTGTCCGAGCCTGCCATGGTTCTATAATGTGTGGATGGGCCTTAATCCGGTTCCGAGAGGTACGATGAAAAAATTTCGAGGGTGGTATCAATTCGAAAAGTTCGTCCGAGCATTCCCCATTGTATAATCTATAAAAAACGCACAGCGAACCGATATCACGACGAACGCTTAGAGGTTCGAGTGAGTCAATTTCAAACTCACTTTTGAATTTACACGCACAAATTATTATTTTTTTTAATCAGTCACGTGTATATTTGTATATGTATCATATGTAGTTTTATTTCTTGTGTAGTAGTTATTAAGGTAAATAAAAATATTTTTTCTTCTTTCTTCTTCTTTTTTATATTTTCTTCCTCCACACGGAATGGCGACTGGTGACCAATGACTATTTATATAAATTGTTCTGTTTTTATGACGTAACCTAGATAAACTGTATCTGTAGCTCTCCGCTGCTTCAATGCTTAGTGGACACAATGGTTACATAATTTAAAAACCACGATATAATATACTCGTAGAGGCCGTCTCACAGCGGGCACTCCACTCGCTGAATGGCGTCAAAGGTTGCAAAAAAACAGTTGAAATATCGTTCATTCGTATTTTTCAAGGAACTTGAGCTCGAAGGATGAATTCTTGATGTCTCAAGTGACAAGAAACTTGGAAAAACTTAGTTATATTGAATTATCGACATCCTACTATACTTTTTAAACGTCTGATATAGATAATAAATAAACACATAAACTTTATGCATACATTTTTACAAAATATATTAATATAAAATACAATGAAATACCATACTGTGTAATATCTAGATATTTGTTTATTTTTGAATTTGGTATGGAACGAGCTGTTGTAAGCACTAATCTTATAAACGTCTAATTAATTTTTCTCTTTTACATAGCTATGGAAAGACCCAAATGGCATCGAATAGCACATCAAATTGATGCAGGGGGTGGAATGTCTCATGTGCCTGTAATTCCACTGACAACCAAACCTTTCAAATGAAAACATCGTGCGTTATACTACACTTAACTACACACAAGAAAATACAAATCGAATAAATCATCATATTCACGAAATTCGTTAAGAAAAAGTTTACAAATAAACACAATATAAAATAACATAGCTGTTAAACGTTTGGTAATATCAGTCACTATTTTTTAATTTTTTTTATTGTTATATTATACATATTTCTGCACTAAGACTAAAACTAGCTGTGTCAGTGGTCAGTGCATTATGCTAACTAGGACCATATTGAACTCTCAAAAAATAAAGTTTTTACAATAATTGCCCCTTGATATTGAGAGAGCGTGGTAGCCCTGTGGTGACAACTTGACGAAAGGAGCCTCTTTGAAGCGCACATTAATCATTTCACCGTTAACTACTACCAGTAACAATTATAATTAATTAACCAATACCACGTTCTCTATACGGTGTTGGAAAACATCGTAACGAACCATCACGAACCGAAAACCCGAAGACATGTACCAAGAGCACGGAAGGAGCCTGTTTGAGGCGCATTTTAATACTTTACTCTCTTTGGAAGGACGCAGTGACACGTTTAATAGTAGTATCTTATATCAAGGAGCCAGTGACGCGCTTGCTATATAATACTACTAGTATAATACTACTAGTATAATACTACTAGAAGTTGTATTAGCAAACCAAACAATAATTGTTACAACTGACATTTGACTCCATGACTCCATCCATAGACAATGCTGTCGGTTTGCCTTTACATGTGTCAACCAGTACGCAATGTTGGAACAGAGCGACAAATTCAATTAACTCACAGTAGATTCATTTCCTAGGAAGTCACGTGACGATGACGTCATGTTCGTTCGTATCCGGTGACGTCATGATTTGTTCATGTCCGCTGACGTCACAAACGTTTAGAGTCGGCCGGGGTTGTAACTGATACGATTATCATTGTTCTTTTCAAATCAGTGTTACCATAATGCATTATTTAAAATTTTATTATGTTTTAGCCTGATGCATTTTTGTGATGTACGGCCACCCTGCCGCGTGGAAGCTTTACGGACTTTACTTAAATATTGAGTAAGCTAAATAGTAACGTATCAATGTGCAATTACTGTACTTTGATTTTCATATGATCGTGTAATATCAAATGGACCTTTCAATTGGACCTTTCTTGACTTGCGTCGAAAAATCCTGCAATGACCTAATCCATTGATTGAATCTTTCATTCGTGTTAGTAACAGTACACTAAGTTTTATTTTCCTTTTATCACATCATACAACTGCTAATTATTACCCATCTTTGCAACAAAAATGGATGGTTACATAATGATATATCGCCACTCACAGTAAATAAACAAACACGAAAATATCTTTATCATCGCAAAATAATTTCCTGCTATACGAGTGTGCCGATACTAAACCCCAGGTACGTTTTCCACATGGAATAGTACGAATAACAAGTGCGCGCATTGTACGCGATTAATCTGAAGAACAGAGAGTGCTGAGTTGAATAAATTTAGAATGGCAACAAAAGATAACCAAAAACAAAGCAACAAGATCTTAAACTAAGTTTAATGAATTAAAATTTAAGAAATCAGATGTGAAACAGAATTTATTTCACCCAATTATCACTTAATACTAAAACATATAAATAGCGGTAGACAATACTAGCCCAAAATCAGATGTGCTGAGTAGGAAAAAATGTCCCTGTCTCAGCATAGTACAGCACAACACTGGAAAAGAGTGCAGCGCTGGTTTTCAGGCAGGGCCCATATAATAGGTGAAGTCACGGTCACAATCCATAACAATACTATATACTACAGAAATAAAGATATTTTACTCACACGATCGACTCACCACGACAGACATTAAAATAAAATAAATACATAACAATCTTACATTTTAACATACAGTTACAAAAATATCAAACAAAAGCTTTCAAGCTAAGAAAAAAATAAAACAGACTCATTGAACACGTAAATACGGGCGGCCAGTATTTTAAAATATTTGCTTACTATTTTTTAGAATTTTTGTCATTTTACACTTTTGGAAAATGGCAAATGTATTTTGGCCGCGATATACAAAGAATGGACGTCTTCTACTCTGACACCAGAATGCTTCAAGTCTACATTATTCCCGAATGTATTGGTTGGATAGTTGCTCGTAAATAGAAGCCAAACAGTGTCTGTGTTAATATACGCATATTATAAACATTTTGAAATTTCCCTAATATTTGACGTTTCCAAGCATATTTAAAAATTCAAAAGAAAAACTTTTGTCTATTACATTTTGTCTACCAGCGGGAAGGAAACAATTATTTTACCACGAGCCTGACTCAGATTGTAAACATTCTGAGCAGCTTATTTTTCCACAAAGTAGGAAGCCCTAAGCGACTGCTTCTACTTACCTACGTAAGAAAACTTAATAGCTTTCAGAAAAGACGGGGACCGGTAACTAACATCCGCTTGTCTTCGCTGCGATAGTAAGGTTATTGGTACATTAATCGTAGGTCTTATTAAACACGATGCGACTACCTTTAGTTTGTGAATGAAAAAAAAAGTGAGTCTTAGATTAAAAAGAATTCTTTTTATGGGAATTTGACGAAAAAATCTGCAAATTTCGTCAGGGTTTATGGACTTTACCAATGTATAGACAAAAAATGGTACTTCTTGCACCTAACAACCGTCATCGTCATTTGAGTTCATTTTGGAAATTGAAACTTAATAAGAGATCTTGACACCATTAATTTAGGAAATGGCCGCCGAATTCATTTTAAAAATTCAATGTTAATTGGATTAGAACAAAAGTAAGGCTCTCTTGGTAATGACGTCGACTAACGAACTGTATGTGTAGAGAAAAACAGAAAATTGTCTGTATGAGTGTGTAGATAGATAAACTGGTCTTGCGTGTTCAGATGGAACAAAGAGTTTAAGCTTCCGGTGAAAGAAAACATCGCAAGGAAAACATTGCGTGGTGATGGGGCAAAATTTAGGGTTGGCGGAGTCTGATCTCTCTGATGCAACTATGCACAGCTGTTTTGTTTTTTATCATTTACTTTGGCAACGAAAAAACCTCAGTTGAGAATTTCCTATCGTTCACTCAATTCTGGTCTGAGCAGTAGCTCTGCGTAGGATCGTACCGGATAATAAAAGAACCGTTTGGCCGTAGGATTATTAAGGAATAGTTTACTGGAAAAGGGGCTGATTCAATGAGGGGCTGATCGTACTACAACTTCTAAGTCAAAGTCTTGTAAAGTCGAAGTTCTCATGATAAGGTAATCCTTAGAGGCTCTACCTGCCTTTTCAGGGAAAAAAGCGTAAAGTTATGCTATGTGAAAATTTTACTCGTGGATTCTCCCGACACTCATTTCTGAAGTATTTTCCCGAAACTTCGATAAAAATATGTTGTAAAAACATGTTTCAGTTAAGAAAATTTATATTGCTCTACCATTTGGAGCGATAATGACTAATGGCACATATCGACAGATACAAATGAGATTGATCTGTCTTACGAGCGACTGTATGTCGATTTTTTATACAGAAAAAGTGGCAGCCTGGAAATGTAATGTATAGTAGAGGAGTGAAAGGTATAGAGTGATAAAAAAATTGGTCTTGTACTGGGCTACGAAGATTTTCAGATTTCTGACTATGTTCTCTTTCACAGTTTTGGGAACGTAATAATGCACACATGCATTAAAAACTTATAGGTTTACGTATTGATATGAACTTAAGGCTCTAGTTTGGACATGCAGCCACTCTGCCACGGAGCACCATGTTTTCTCTTAGTGATTGTGTCTGGAAAAAATAAATATGGACATAAGTTAGTAAATAGGCGATGATTTTATGATTTCTGAAATATAGCTAAATATGGCTTATTATTTTTCCGCTACTAACGGCGACAAAAAACGTCGAGAGGAAACTAGCATATCAATTCTTGACCGCTGACTTATCGTAACCGACAATTTTACCCAAATAGTTTTTTTTGTAAGTGATATTTAAAATAAAATGTAAAAAATGGCGTGCTAACGATAAATTTTGCATTCGCTATATATTTGAAATAACGTATTTTGGCGGGAAATCTCAACAACACCTTGTCGTTGTAGATTAAAATATCATTTGCGACAAAACATGCTATTTGGGCAAAATTGACGATTACGATACGTCGGCGGTCAAGGGTCGATAAGCTATAATCAAAAATGTGAACACAGCCCCACTGGTAGATTTCTTAGTAAAAAGAAAGCATGTTCACTCGTCTCGTAGGCCTGTGCCTTGCCGTGAAAACGACACCAATAATAATTTTGTATCTACGAAATACTTTTTCTGGGTCGGCCAATCCCTTCCAAAGTGCGTGATTTTATGTCTGTCTTTCGTATTTTATAAACCGTTTTCCCACAAATTCAAATTTTCCATGTTCACAAATTTGCTTGCGCCAATGCGCTTGCCTGCGCGTTGGACCACAAAAGGAATTTAATCTGCGAACAGCGTGGTTGAAAAAAATATCTGAGTTTTAGCAGTCTTATTGTTAGAGTTTCGCGCACTTGCGACATTTTTTTTTTTGTATAAATTAGTTCCGGAAATATCAGATTGCCTATCTGTTTACGGGTAACACACAGGTACACGACAGGAAGTTGATTGGTAATGACTCGCCAGAATAATTGTCAAAGTCCAGCACTCAGAACAAGACGGGTTTCGAAGCGGTAACAGAAAGGTAGACAGTCACACTATTTATGTAGATGTGATGCATACATAGTGCAACATATTAAAGTGAAGTATGACCGGCCACTGTATTGAACTTTGTAGACAACGAGAAAGGCTTAGACTCCATCGAATTTAGGACTTCACCGCTGTTAATTGGACTATCAATGAGATCTATAAGAAAAGTGCTAAAATCAGTTTCCAAGTAATAAGGTCAGTCGTTTTTTATATGATTAAGACACATTAAAACGGACAAATTTTAAATATTTACTATTTTTAGACAAGAGTGTATTTTGAGAATTATGTTTTGAGACACACCTTATGTGTAATATTTCTACTACATCCTGTTATGTAGCCATGTGTGCGCCCTTGCTTACCTCTCCGCATTCATTGCCCGGCGGGGTACGCCACGAGTAAATGCATTGTTGTGAAACGAAATGGAGGCGAGCGGTCGCCCATTGTTGCTAATTCATCATTGTACGGTAAAAACTTGGCGAAACATTCAGTATTTGTTCGATTTTGACGGAGGCCTCCGACTTCGGGCCGCTTTTACTAACGTAAATAAGCTGGTATGATAGATTTAAATAAATACATCTACCATACCGGCTTGCAATGCTTCCACTACATTCTTTCTTTCTTCTTCCTAATTATGTTTTTACCTTAATTATGTGAACTTTATAATCCACCATAAAGCACAATTTTTTTGGTAATATTTTTCCTTCTAGGGACAAAACCGAGTTAAAGTCTATTTACAAATTTAAATGTAAGGTTGTAAGGTGAAAGCCAACATTTAATTTAATACAGCAAATGTATCTATTTATAGTGAGACTTTGTAAAACTTATGTTGTAGAGGTAGAACCCATTTGAAACTACAAAACTGTGATGTCAAAGAGGAAGAAACGCTCTTTGTGTGGATATCTTCTATCTCAGGAAAAGTGCAATTCTGGACAAGATTTGTCAAATCTCATGAAATCACAGTAATATTTCCTTCGTGTCCCGGGTGAGGCTAAATAAAATTCTATCTTACACGACAATGCCCCGATACTGAGACCAAAACGGGTAGATGCGCCAGTAAAATAGAATAAGTGTGGATAAATATCCATATAAATAAGTATAGTTTAATAGCTCACCTGGAGTAGTGTAACCTCTGCCCATAACAAGCAATGCGACTTGGGTCCACCCCTACTTACTCGTATGTACAAGAATACCCAAGTCGCACCGTATGCGCTAACTCTGAGACGTTAAGGTGAAATGTCTCACGTGCCTGTAATTTAGTCTACGTTATGTGGGTAATGTACAGGTTGTTAGATTCATCATCATCATCCTAGCCTGGAATCATTTACTATTGGTCTTCCATGTACTTTGCTAACTCAGTCTGTGCCACCCTCGTCCAGGTTTTTCCTGCTGCTGGTGACAACGTGAAAATAAAATAGATGTATACCAAAACAGAATTTTAACTTTTAGGTGCTTGAAATGCTTGAAATACGGTGTCAGGGGTCGCGGGTTAGATCTTTAACGGGACGACAAACTCCGTGTGGTGACCATAAAATTTGTTTTTAAGTCTTGAATATTCTTGTCGTTAGATGAGTGTCCTATGTGTTCTTTGGTTTGTGTTGTGTAAGGAATCACAGCGCAAAAGTATGATTGCGCAATCTTTATTTTTGACCTACTTACGAATAGAAGTATGTATAGAAATTATTATTTGAATTTAACTTTTTCCTTATTTTGACTTATTTTCCAGCATGATTCAAAAATCACTACAGGGAAACAGCAAAACGTGGTATATTTTCCGATTTTATTGATCTAATGATAAATAGGTCCGCGGGACCTGCCTTTTCTGAACAACACTTTGCTGAATGAACGGTTTTCTTTTTCATCTAAGCGAAACCGTTTGAACGAAACGGGGATTTCAAAAACGGCGAAATGTTTATTCTGTGAGCTTTTGTAGAGAATATCAGACATAGTTGGTTTGAAACGTGGGGCAGGAATTTGTGTTTTCAATCGATTCTCACTACAGTTCAGCGAGAATATATCCCAAAAGGCCTTCTTGAGTATGCCTTTGGGCCTTTAACAAATTTTTTATATTGGTAGAATGTAGTTTTTTTTTTTTTAGTTTCTGATGTCTATTAATAAAGAAAGACATAAATACCTATGTTAAACACTCAGCATTTAATTCAATAACTCAGCTAATACAATCTTCCTTGTAAGCTTTTCTTAATAATCAAACAAACATATTTAAAAAAAAAAAATTAAAAGAATGGCAAATCTTTTAAACATATATACATACATAAAGTCACGACTATTTCCCAGAGGGGTAGGCAGTGATAGCTGTTTACACAAATTTCTATACATACATTTTTTTTATGTGATTAAGTTACGGAACTAGCAGATGTCCCACCTTTAATAAAGACAAATTAATTTAGGACAATAACGACCTAACCAAAGGCAAGAATTTCATTTATTATTCTCTAATCTATGACGGCATTGTCCTTAGCTCGGCGTCACGAAATGATAATAAATTATTTAGTACAGTCATGTAATTTGATGGTGGTTGGTCAGTAGCGGTAGAAATTATTTATTTATTTCTTAATTTACATAATGAGCTTACAGATGTCATCCAAAGCGCCCAAACGTTACGTTGTCATAGAAACACATAAAGAAAGTATATTATAAGTAAATTATACGGACAGCCCAAGTGGAACTCCTTGCCTGCAACAGTATTTCCTGAAACCTATATTCTGGAGGTCTTCAAAAGGAGAGTGAATAGCTATTTTCTAGGCAAACATGCTACATCGTAGACCGCATCGTCACTTAACATCAGGTGAGATTGCGGTCAAATGCTTTGCCTATCACAAATAATATATATGTTATATATAAAACATGTATAAATTCACAAACAATCATAACAAGCTGTGAGTCTTTATTAATGTGTCTAAATAAATAAACATTTATCCCGGTGGCAACAAGTGGCCTTGGAGAGTTCAGGCACTAAGCGAGCAAGGTCACGCTGGCACAAAGTATTCATTCAAATATGACCTAACTTATTATTGCTGGCTGCAGCTATGCTTTCAATCGATAAAGTTATGAACAGACAGCTCGTTTTGAAAAGCGCGTATTCTCGTTAATGTAATGGACGTTTGTATCATTTATTCATTCGACATTCCATTTACATGATTAATGAGTTCCCGCCGAGCTTAGCACTGTCTAATCTTCGGAGGGTGTGTTGATTTAGATATTATTAAATGAATGAAAACCAAAATTGTGTCGCTTTATTAATATACTCTCCCAAGTAATTTTTTTTTAAGGTGCTGATAATCCTCGTACATAAGAACATTGAACATTGTCTCGCACTTTTTGTAATAACAGATAAGATTGTCAGTCACAAGTTTTTTTATTGCTCTGTTTGGTTAAAACGGTCCTCGTCTCAGTATGATGTCGCTCCAACACATGGTAAATAACATAATCAGGTACCCATCAAGCCATAAGCAGCGCTGATTTTCAGACAGAGCACACAGGTTTACTACAACGATAACGAAGAACACACAAGAAGGAGTGGCATTATGGTACAGAAAAAAAATTGTGAATGTTGAACCTTAAGAGTAAAGAGAATTAAAATCAAATCAAAATCAATATATTTATTAGGGGAACAAAACAGTGGATTACAATAGTTGAGAAACGGGCAACGGCAGAAGTAATAAAACTGTGTCGCAGGCATCAACGCCCACCTCCGTTACAGCGGTTTGTTGTAATTGGCTGTAGTTCGTGTATATTGTTGTCATTATTTCATATGTTATGTACAACGAAAAACAAATGAAATCAAAAGGAGTCAAGAAGAAGCAGTGACTTAAATTAAAATATTGAATTTGGTACACAGTTCATTTACTCATTAACCATTGCGATTAACTATACAATGTACATTATAAAGCAAAACAAAGACTTGTGTAATAATAAAATAATTTTATGAAATGTATCATTCAAATATGAATTATTTAAATAAGTTGAGATTTTTCTCGTGAACACTGCGACTTCAACCAAATTATTATCTGAGTTTGAAATCAAATTTGGTCCAAAGTACATCAAATTTTAATCCTCTCTATGAAACGTACATTAGCGATTGAAGTTTGTTATATTATTATCTGTGGCATCGAGCTTTGTATTCAGTGGAATAGAACAAATACGCATTCAGTCGCTTATATAGGACTCTATGGTAGGTAGATAGGTTTTTGTTCATAAACGCGCAAGGCCTTTGCAACATAATCGATAATAATGAATATTGTTTGAGAGGTATATATTAGGTATAGATTCAGTCGTTGTTTTGCGATATTAGATGCATATTAAAGGCCATCAAAGTCTTTCATTGCGATTGGCTACAAATTGACTGCAATTTCAAGAGATGTTATGCAGTCTAACATTTAGCATGATTGCCTATGAGTGCACTAACCTGTTTATCTATCTGTTATCAAATGTTTTTCAAACAGTCTACTAGCCCATAAAACAAATTATATATAAAATAATCAGTATGACGTACTAACCTAAAACGAGACATGTATATTAAGAAAAATACTGCTTTCTGCCATAGACAACGTAAATGCGAAAAAATAAAAAATTTAAGACATTCACCTCAAAATATCTTTATAAAAGTGTTAGGATACTAAGCCTGCAGGGCACTTAGGTTGTGGTCAAACAAATCGTGCGATGAATATGCATCAGGTGAGGTAGCAATATGCGCTCTTATTTTTAAGCTCTTACAAACAGCAGGCTGCTTTACCCGACCCAGATGGGAGGAATGTTATGTTTTCGGGCGTATGCTAGTTAGTTTGTACTCGTATGTTCATTTCGGCCATCCTGGAGCCTAAACAGCGTGACTTTTGATGGTTAAGCTGACATTTGTTAAGTCAGGTGTCACCTGCGACACATAAATCCTAGTGAATTCGTATTTAAGGTCTGCCGGGCTTTCCCGTAGCATCTTTTCACCCCGTGTAACCACACGATATGACTGAGTTATGTGTTTGCCAATTACGTGGTTAATTTTATAAATATATTAATAATTCACAATTGAACTCTAGCTATCAATAACATAGATAATAAATTTACAAATCAGTTATATTTTGTACAAAAGTTACGGTACAATAACTTTAGGGGGTTTAGGCTCGATAAAATGAAACAAGCATACTTCCATCTTACTATAAAGTGAATATGGATTTTCCGTTATATTCCCGTTATAGTAGACGTAACGGTGTTTTCGTCAAATTTTAACTTTTAAAATGACACTATTGCGCGTAACGATCTATAAAATGCGACGTTTTATGCCGACACTAACCTTAAAACCACGGCTATTTGTGATACAGGATATAAAATTATATGACTATATCCATTAAGGTAATATTATAGTAATATTTTTGAAGATTACTAGGGACTTTATACAAAAATATACGAGGAGTCATTTAAAACAGTCTTTTATTCGCTTAATTAGAGCGAGCATACGGCAGCAATTTAATAGGCACAAAACATATTTGATAGTTTTATGATAGAAAATAAATTTGATTTGTTATTATTATTATTATTATTATTATATCTGCGTGAGTCATCGGCACGTGCGACATAGAGAACTGAAGTGTAAACAAATGAAATAGTTGAAAGTTTACTCAACGACTCTATAATTATACGAAAAAGTAAAATAAATTGTGACGAGCCGATTAGGAGAGCTACATAAAATGTTTCATCTTCTACGCGTCAGCGTCGTAGACCGACGTTGCATTATGAATCGACCCAATATACCGTGGGTGTTACAATCCTACTATACATCATGGCACGAGAACGGATGCTACGTGCTACGAAAACGCAGGACCGGATTGAGAGCTGCGAGCCCTCTACGATGTTCTCATGTACTCGTAGATACGTTCTACTCTCTATTTAATATTTGAATTTTACTTGATTTATTCCAAACTGTTCATCACAAAAGTAGTCTTAGTATGCAAAGTCGATTTATCGGTTCAGAATTTTTCAGAACACCACGCAAAACTTTTATGAGCAAAGCTGGAGTAACAAGACATACACGCTTTGATACTCGTACATTATAGAGTAGCCAATACTTATTTACAAAACTTGACTGAAATCAACTAATTTAAAAACCACCAAAAAGTGGTCATTTCACAGAACGCCATCTAGCCTCACACTTGGCAAACCTAGTTTTATGGGGGATAATTAGACATATGATTATTATTAGTAGCAGTATAAATTACGTCATCGTCCGGGGAAGTACTGCCACCATGCATCTCTGCAGCCAAGCAATAGTAAATTCGTGTTATTGAGTTGCGGTTTAAAAGGTATTTAATATTACAGTCACAAGAGGCATTCCTCCTTTACATCTCAGAGTGACGGGCGCATACAATATGTACTTGGGTTTTGTTGTACCTAGGTATGGAAGGACCCAAGTCGAATTGCTTCTTATGGGCAGAGGTTACCACTTAATACCAAGCGAACCATAAGATCCTTCTTCAGTTCATCTCATAAAAAATTGTAAGTTCTCCCTTGGGAAAAAACCCTGAATACAGCTCTACCTACACACGCGTGGTGTCTACAATCTATATGTACCCAACGATTTATCACCTAGCAACATGCTACCATGTGCCAAAGTTATTGTTGGGTTTATCTTTTGTTGCTTTCTTTAATGGAATAGACACATTATGTTGATGGACATATTAGCGCTGACGTGAGTGTGTCGTAAAATCCATTAGATATATAGAATAGGACTCTAAAAGAGAGTAAAAATTATTGTATAATTTTGTGTAAAGAGCTGTTGGCCCTTTGTAGAGTGAGAGTTGGCCTAGTGTATTGTAGCTTCCTCTCCCGAATCAGTGTATAAAAATCATACATTAAAGTGCGTGTTAAAGGCGCAAAGAGCCTCAAAGAGGCTCCATTTGTGCACTTGATACTTGTGTTTGTACTTTTGGTTCTAGGACGTAAACGGTTTCTTCAAGACATTTTCTTTCACACAATGATGCCGCACAACGGTTATTATATGCAGAAGAACTTATGAAAATCTCTTTGAGGGACATATTCACTTAATGTTGTTGTAATCTAAACAATTTTTGGAGGAGTTTAGAAGTTGTAGCTGGGTGAGTAATTGAATAAACATACAAGTATTCGTTAAAATATTTGAATAGGTTGGGTGACTTGGGGCAGACCACCAAAGGACTTCGCTGCTTTATACCTGCCTACGTTGGTCTAGGGAGCTTGAAATTCGTGGGTTTTGTAAAGTGTTTATTGCAAACTGTCTTTTTAAACTTTTAAATATTAAACTGCTATACTTTTAACTTTTAAACTGTCTCTTTGAAATTTATATAGATACGTAGTCGTCAGATAAGTAAATCTCATCTGAACCTAGGTACTTCTAATACAAGAATCCATTAACGCGTAGGTAATCTTGCCTTGAAAACACCCGCGGGGCTACTTACGTTCGCGCAAATAGCTCAGGGTTGCTAATTAGCAACTTCAATAACATAGAGTATGTGAGCATGTATTGTATGTGAGCGAGCTGAAATTATATTTTAAAAATTATGTTTTATATCTAAAAGCCATTTTAGGGGTTCCCTGCTCAAAGGGCGGGATCTTTAAATTACTAAGTCATCCATCTGTCCTCATTTTTTGAACCGTAATAACATCTGATTGAAAGTATCACAGATCTCAGTTTATCATAGAAATTACATAAAAAATGGTATAAATATGTATTTTTTTAAAACACAATTTTAAAACAATTTTCTACGATCATACCCTGGACACCGCCGAGTAATAGTACTTGTCAAGATAAATGCAACAAGCCCAAACACGATGGAGCAATGTCACGAAATTGAGGACCTCTGCATATCTCCCGACTCCATCCTGAGACCACCTACAATGGTAATTATATTATTATCATCGACATTACACATGTGTTCCAAATTTCATCTCCATCGTTTAGAGGGAACCTTTGGGACCTTAACAAATATTGCAAGTTAAATAAAGGCTTATAAAAATAAACAAAAATGAAAAGTATAATGGACCCAACAACAAATTTTATGGCCACCACCTAAATATTTTCCACGGCCAGGAATCGCAGCCGGTAAATCTCGTTTTACAGGCAGTGTTACAACCTAATTATCTACGGCGTAGATATATCTACGCCGTAGCCCGTAAATCTATAGCTTCTGACTACTGGTGACTGCGTAGAGTCTAAGCGGTCAACAGTTATTACCTAAAGTTACAGTGAAAGGCAAACGAAGACAGCTACTACTTTGGGTCTAACAGCTCAGTCAGCCTTCTGCATTGTAGGTCGTTAGTTCGATTCCCACTCAGGACAAACATTTGTGTGACGAATATAAATGTTTGTTCTGTTTCTGGGTGTTAATAAGTATGTATTTCCAAAAAAAAGGATGTAAGTATTTTATTAGTTGTCTGTTTCCCATGATACAAGCTATGATTAGCTTGCTTTGGGTCTAGATGGTGCTATGTGAAATGGCCACCAATATTTATTTATATTTATATTTACTACTGAGTGTACAGATTTTATCAAAAGAGTCTATTAAAACTACCGAAGTGGGCTTCCAAGAGCCTCCTGTTGAGCAGGTTCCTTTGGCCGCTTTCTTTACAATGTTTTCTTTCTATATTGTTTTGAGAACATGATAACTAGCACACGACTTTCAATCGAAAAGATATGCGTCTAAACTGAACCAGCAACATTAACGTACAGATTAAGGCTCGGTTTCAGTGTGCCACCACGCTCACTTACGAAGACGGCAAAAACCAGTGAAATGATAAGCGCATTGTTCGCTCACTTTGTGGCTTCATATTTAATAAAAACATCAATTACTGCTTAATCTCGCTAAGACACACGCCCACGGGTCCATTAACGTGCGTGTAAGTACCTGAGGGCACCTACATTTAATTCTCTCCGCCAGTGACATGCCCGCTTTTACCCACCTTGAATTTTAATCGTCTCATTATTCTATTCCAGTGGATGGCAAACGAGCGACAGCAATGAAAATACGAGTGTAAAATATACGGTTCTCAAATGATCATTGTAGTTTTTTAATATACTGAATATAATAGTAAATGAAAGAATTTGCATTTTTCTCATTTCTAATTATAATAGGATTAAACTTCGATTGTACAGCAAACGCCAAACAGTAGAGAAAATGACTTAAGTAATAATCTATAAGTTACGTATTATACGTAATAATAGTATTATAAGTAACGGAACGAGCAGATGGCCCACCAGGTCTTAATAAAAAAGTTAACTGAAAAATTCAATATTGCAAATTGAGTGGTTAACTCTACCCATAGCAAGAAATACGAATTGGGTCCTCCCCTTAGGTAAAACAAGACCGAAGTTGCATAGTATGCACCGGTAATGAAGGTGGAATGTCTCATATGCCTACAAATTCACCGGCAACCGGGCCTTTGAAACCGGAACATTGTAACGCGAATGCATCTGTTGCATCTGTTTGGCGGCTGAAATAATATATTTTATTATTATTCTGCTTCTAAACAGTGATAATAAATAAATTGAAATGGATATTTAGAAACTTTTCCGAGAGTCTTTTGTTAGCTCAATTAGTTTTTTAAGTGTGGAAGACCAGCCGATTTAAAATATTTGCCATTTATTCAAAATTTTGTATAATACGATTTTGATACGACAACAAATTTGGCTTTAATCGGTCCTTAGGGCGTAGCAGAGGCACGTAAAATAAGAAAAGTGTTTATGTTATAATACAAAAAGGGTGAATTTGCCGCGTTCGTCAGTTGTAGTCATTTACGCTTCTAGCATTAATCTTTATTCTTATTTATAATAATAACAACGTTTTAATAATACAATGAAATAATAATTTATAGTTTTTAATATAATATTTATAATTTAACATTAAAGGTCTTTATCGTTACTTTAGTGCGAAGCTAAAGTAACGCTCAGAAGCTTTGTTGTTACACTCAAATCTGATCAAAAGCAAAAATTCAACAGTTAAGTACCTTTCGACGTAACAATTACTACTACTTATTACTACTTACTAATAAAAATATTAAGATTGTTAATACAGATTTATTATTTTCGTTTAAGTTAATTTATAATTACATATATATTTCAACAAAACCTTCTCCCCAACGAAAATGTTGTTGTGTTTGTACTTATTCTAAACTGTGTGTGAGTCTAAAGTTGAGAAACATAATCATACTGCTCCAACCTGTGATAATATAACATACATAAATTACATGACCGTCCATTACAGATGGAGCGTCTGATAAATTAACATTTTGCTAATTACTTTTTCAGAATTACCACTGTTAATCCTATTAGGATAAGGGTCATTTTAGAAATGCACCTGTATCCGGTATCCGAATTAATAAGACCAAATCAGGGGGCATGTCCTAGCAGAATATCCAGACCGCCCAATGCTTCTAACATTGCTTATCGCTGATTTAGACAAGTACGGTTTCTCGAACGATTGTGCAAAAATTTATCTTAACATCATTGGAAACGTGATTTCAAGTAACTTGTGCAGACCTGTGCACAGTTACTTGAAAACTAAAAAAAATAATTAAATAGTAAAAAAAATAAAAAATAAAAAAATGCTAGTTATCGCAATTAAAAAAACTAGAGGTCTGATTGGCAAGTCCTGTCTATACAGACTCAAGCAATAGGAATACATCTTTTATGAAGTTACTTCCGTAAAGTACATCAACGGAGGGTACATTGACAGAACAACTTTGTTACCAGAGATGCTATCGTAGTGACAAAGTTGTTCGATCAATTTCGTGTCGGATAGCCGACAGCGCACTGATACCCGGTAAAACAGATACCCGGCACACCACTATGCATTATTTTTGTGTGCAATAGCCGGTGTCGGTGCACAACACATTAACAAAACGTGTGGTCACAGCTCAGAAAAAACTGTAGCTGCATTACAAAATTGGCTGAGTCCCCGTATATTTTGGGTTTACAGGTTTTTATTTCGTTAGCATAAAGTTATTCTCGGGTTTTGGATATTTGTTTTTTTGTAAGTGTGTTTGTATCATCGGCGACACAGGAAGTTCCTGGCTGGTCTATTCGATTCATTTAATTTTTGATAAGAGTAAGTATTATCAAAAATTCAGTAACAGTACTTACTTATATACTTTCTTACTAACTTAATAATACTTATTTCCCAGTTCAGTGTTTTAATCGTTGGTTTATATGCCATAAGAGAATATAATTGAGAATTCAATTTTCACGCACAACCCACAACAATACTGGGTTATGGCACAATTTTATTTTAACGTTACTGAAATCATTTATGTATTTTTATAGACTTCATTAAGAAAGTGGAGTAGCAGGACATACCTTGGCATTGAATCTGAGAGTCAGAGGTTCAAATGTGGAATAAACAAGAAAATCATATTGAAAAAAAAAGTTATTCGAAGATATTAGCTCCCATGGCAAATATCCCGTTCAGTCCCTTCAATTTAGAATAGGGTGATACATCTGCAGTGGTTTTATTGTTAGGAGCCGGAACTGGCTGTTGACCTTATTTACTCGGTCCACTGCTTGATTATCGGTCTATCAGATAGAGTCGTTTGTCAAATCGATACCAAGGGATAAGCTTACCATTGTAAGTACCACTAAGATTTGTTAATGACTGCCGAGACATGATTGATAGGAAGTGGACTGGAGCTTTGGAAGTTATCGCGCTGATAGATCGTGTATCTTTGAACGTTCAACCGTCGTAACTGTATTTGCATCGACCCCTCATCTCGCGACATGAGAGAATTTAGGCTGAAACAATTGATGCGCTGACATCAGTCTTCGAACTCGTATTCTATGAAAATGAATTTTGGACTTTGACTTTGAATTTGACTTTGCCTTTGACTTTGACTTTGATTTTGACTTTGACTTTACATATGAATTCTACTCCAAGCATCCCAGTAGTACAGAACACAAACAGTGTTATGTTCAGTTATTTCTCTGAAGAATATACTACACAATTCTACTGCTACAAATTCATGGGTAGCGTTGTGTTGTTCCGCTGAGCTGTGGCGCAGTGCAGTTTGCATTTATGAAGTGGCTATTTATACAGCTAACAAGCACCGGAGATGGCAGGAGGTAATGATATTTTCAATTAGATACAATGCAGTATCGTTATTAAGAATGTTATTTAAGTTTCTTGTTATAATTACCCGGTGAAGTGAATGAAATACTAGTCTAATGTACACCTTTAATATTCACCTTTCTAAACTGAAAACAAATTACTACTGCATGTGTCACAAGCTCTCTCGCAACCAGTGCTGTGAAAGGATTAAATTGCACCTAAAACAGGCTCCTTTCGCGAGACATATTTTCAAATTTGAGGTCCTAAGACAAGCCGGTTTCCGCACGATTGCTTTGTTGTGCACCGTAATGAGAACGTGGTATTGCGCATATACATTTTTCAAAGACAAACTCATTATTACACCTGAATTTCAAACAACAACAGAAACTCGGTGTCTGTACCACTAAGCTACCATGGTCTTCACGTTGCATACGAATTGAAATATATATTATCGATAGTGGTAACAAAGAAAGTCTTTGTTGGACTTCAAAATACATAGTAAGCTCGAAGCTTCGCTAGCTACGTGCCTGAACTAAAATCCGTGCTGTGAGAATAAAGCTCCTTCACCGCTCACTTCAACATCGTGGCTTTCCTAAATCCTTCAAAACAGATTGGTTAGTCAAAAGATATACGCGAACTCAAGAACATAGCTTTTTACCCTATCCCTAGTCTGTCTATACTAGGTTTTTTTATGTGATACAGTTACGGAACGAGCCGACGGCCCACCTGATGTTAAGTGGTAACCTCTGCATATATCTCAACATCAAGCGATGCAACTTGGGTCCGTCACATCGTATGCGCCCGTAACTCTGAGACGTGTAGGTATAATATGTCTAATACCTACATATAGATCTAAAAATTTTATCCTTTGGAATATTAATATAACCTATACGGCTTTGTAGATATTGATTATTGATGTATCATAGGTTTGAGTTATAATACACGATATTTAAAACGTTGTAAAATAAATTATATCCCATACGATTTTCATTTTGTAAAGTTTAAATGTATATAATTATCTCAATTAAAGGTAACAAGGGTCCACAAAGATATGTAAAGTATTAAACATTAACTTTTTACTGAATTTGAAATTATAACTAATGTTTGGTTTAGTAAGTATTATAAAATATATCAGTTCATCGTTCTAATCAAAGTGTATTATTTATTTTATTTTCCATTTCTTCTTTTTTTATGTGATATATTTACGGAACGAGCAGATGGCCTGCCTGGAGCAATTGACAAAAGCTAAAAGAAAATTATAAAAATCTTTTACTTCCACTCGTTGTAATGCAAATCTTGGTTTCTAAATTAAAAGTTATGATATTTGTTTATATAAGGTAAATCCCGTCACTGGATTGGTGGAATATTTCTAGGCAACAGCTTCAGTTTTAGATCGAACCCCACCTCTTATTATCTGGGTAGTGAATAATGGCAGAGTCGGCACCCTCAATGTAGTTTCAAATCAAATTTGGTAATTTGAGTCTGTTTTTTATGTTTTTGTTATATTTCCATGTTTCAACCGTGCTGGTTTTATATGGGTCATTTTAAAATAAATGTAACGAGTTTCCTTCAGGGTAGGCAACGCATTTGCAACTCCGACTAATGTATACGGGCAACGGTAACAACTTAACATAAGGGAGGCCCCTGCTTGTTTACTTTGACATAAAACAAATCTCTCCGAAAGTATTAAAATAGTTTTACATATATTATAAGTATCTTCTCGAAAAGAGAATTCTCTTTACTTTTGCAAAAGAAAGAAGGAGATAGGTTAATCTAAATTGTGGTTTATTTTGTTCCTAGTAAGTTAGTTTTCATGAAGTTAACACACACAGACACACACACACATACACATAGCGCAAACGAAGCTTCAATTTCCACCTACCGTTTTAGGGTATAGTTTATTTACCCGAAATACCTATTACGACAGTGCCTAGGGATAAAATATCATACAATTATGTCTTAATAGCGTTGTAAAAGCAAACTGCCATAATAACATTCGCGGATTAGCTGGTAGATGGCGTTATTCTACGTTGTAGCACCGATAATTGTCGGTATTACGTTTCGGTAAAACTTTATCGTAGCTGTTCTGTGTCATAATGGATATTGGATACAGATTTTTCGTTTCTAATTAAGGTTGAATCCGAAGAAGTATGTGAGATTATTTTGTTAGGGATACTACAACCATGATCTCAAATAGAAAGGGGTACACTGAAAATCAGCGCTGAACAGATTCCTTGAATTTAATTAGCTTTTTGCTGAGCGTACTCCTTTTGCTTCAAATATATATTTATTTGTAAAAATTAAAATGTTGTATATTTTTTTGTATTTTTAATTCTTAATGTTACATATATCTATTGTTTATCTTAATGTCAGCTTACCTACTTATAATATATAGATAAACTAACTTATATAGATAAACTTAATATTTTGTCTGAATAATTTAGTTTGTTACTTTGCATTGTTTTTCTAAGATGTTTTTTAGTTTAAGCAATAAATATTTTTTTTCTATTCTATTCTAAAACATTCATTCATAATAATCATAATAGGCCGATCTCACTCGTAATATTTAATTCGTTATTCGACATTTTTAACTAACAGCTACAGACACAATAACAATATGGTTTACCACACCGATACATTGTCGTTAACTTCACTAACTTCTAAACTCAAAAAGAGTCCAGATTAAAAATTTGACTCGTATCGTAAATTTTAACTAACCTGTCAAATCTAAATTATAAGTGTGTGTCAGGTTGAGGCAAATTTACTCGTAAAGCGGAACGTTATCTTTGGCACGTCACTTGAATACAAATGAGCGGTTTGAACTTAAAGCGAATATAATAAAGTGTAAAATATATTGCCAGACACATGTTAATATAATATTCTTTTATACAATAAATTAATAATAAATATTACTGTTAATTTTAACTTAGTTGGCAACAATTATTTAACAGTTGAAAACCGAGGTTAGAAAACTAATCGTATTCTCAGTATTCAGTCTCCCCTCGTAACAGCTTGTCTTTCGACAAAGGACTCCTCTAAGGCTTTTCACATTTTTTTGTCCTTTGCTTCTCGTAATTCTGGAACTGCTGCTTTCTTCTCGCTTCCTCTACTTATATTTCGATTACAAATATTAAATATATATTGGTGGACATTTCACACAGCATCTTAAAACTTCGTAAGTAATTCGTTAAGTACAAAAATGCAATTTTAATGACACACGTCCAAGAAAGGCCTTTTTAAGGCACCCTTTAACACTTTCACCGCATTCCTTCGAAAGCCTGTGATACGAGTAGGTTGGTAGCACCTATTTGTTTTATTAGTTTTTTATCACGTGACTGATTGCGTAAATCACTAGTATGTTCAAACAATCTAAGAAATTATTTATATTCCCAGGGTATTATTACAATCCATATTAATAAAACAATTTCCTCCCGTCCAGTTTTATTAAAGCTCAATATTGAATTACTCGACTACCGTGAAGATGAGTAAGCAGTTGCAGTTCCATTTAAAAAGTTTTATTAATATCCTGCAAATATCTCCAAGTTTTAATTGAATGAAACGGTGAAATATATTTTATTTATGGGTAAGTAAGTAAAAGACACTCTTGGAAGTTATTTTTTGGAAATTCACACAATCATAATACTAAACGACAATTACATTTAAACATCCTTTGTTGTTATTATGTAAGTAAAAAACAAAAATACATATTAACGCCTAAACGCTAACGGCCTTCATAAAATATTTGACTTGAGTGGAAATCAAACCCACGACCTACATTGCAGAAGGCAGAGTTACTACCAACTAAGTGAGGCCAATCAAAGCATAAGCCGGTAATAAGTGCGGTATAATAACATTTATTTTACATTGTTAATGTATATAATATTATATAGGTATGTACCAGGGGTCTTTGACATTGGTTCATTCAACGTATTTTATAATAACGGCAAATGTTCTGAAGTTGTAAAATTTTATCCCTACTTCCCACTACTACCGCTATTGCTAAAAAGTTCACCCTCATTCTGAAGATGCTTGGAAATCGCATATTGTGAGCTTTACCTGCTCTATCCTACCGCAAACCTACAGGATTTCAAATGAGCCTCCATTGAGGTTTAAAATGAACCAAATTTAAAAAGGAAGTAAAAAAGCCATTAGCTGATAGGCATCGTAGCGTTACAGGCGTCTATAGGCGAAACAAAAACAGTTGATTTTGATATTGGAACCCTCTTTCATGAGTAAGACTCAAACTTGTCCGGCATCTTTTGAAAGTCATAAAGTTAACACGTTACAACATTTAGTCGAAACCATTTTCGGGACCGTTACAACCCTTCAAATTATACCACTTTAACGAATACCAGACGCCATATTAAACTGTCCACACTCAGGAAATATCAGCGTGTAAAATCTCACCAGTCAGTATGACCGGTCACTCTCGTATTCAGAGACTGAGCGGAGATTAATATTGCATACCATGACCCAGACCATGTATATTTCGCTAACTAACTCAAACTAGCTCTAACTTTAACTTATCTATGTATGGTGACTTGGTTTCGCCCTTATTGGAAAGAAATGATACCTATCAGTTCCAGTATTTTTTAAAGTCGTAATACAGGTCCTGAATGAATATTATTGGACTTGTCTTATTTGAAGCCATCGTTATAATATTACTCTGCATTTGATATTCGAACAGCACCTCTTAATAAAACAGTCATGTACCTACTAGCATATCTAGATAGTATGTCAATGTATACCCCATGTAACAAATAGCCGTATAATCAATATGTATTAGACATTTATTTCTCGATCAAATCGAACTCATGACGTTTCTGGGCGATAGAAAATGATAGTGATATGAAAAAAAAAAACAATGACTTTTCACTAGAAAAGTTTTTGCACGATAATGACGTTCTCAAAACAGCTAATCAAAATTTGTGAGTAAACAGGCATTCAAGAAACATCTTTTTTACGTCATTTATGACAACTAGCTGACGGCCCACCTGATGTTAAGTGGTAACCGCCGCCCATAGACAACAGCAATACGACTCGAGTCCTCTTCACCAAAGTATGAGATAACTCGTATTGCGTTGCGTCCATCACCCCGACACGGGGATGTTACGTCTTATGGGCGCACGGGCTGGAATTTCGAAAACCAAAAGCCAATACATAAATTCGTAGAAACGTGTCTAGTGCACGAAACAAACTGCGAAGCTACTTTAATCTTTCACCAGACTGGATCGACACAGCCAGTGATTTCACTGGACTATGATTTGACTACATAGTAATATCATACAAAGCTCTCGCTTATCACCAAGACAGCTGTCTACGTCGATTTATAACCAACTCGAACAAGTGGTAATTTTCCTGACAAATACGCTTTTAGGAACCGATAGTGGTGACCGATGGCGGAGCCTCGCGGCTTCAAAGATTTATTTGCGGTTTTTGCACGCTACTTTGTATGGTCTGAAAATGAAATAGAACTTTGGTTTTATGTATCTACATAAAATTTACTATGTAGCGAAATTTCCATTGTATTATATGGTTCTTCGATCCTTTTAATTGAATTTTTATGAATATTACCTATTTACTAGCTTCTGTGCCGCGGCTTTACCCTTGTAGTACCAGGAGGAAAAGTAATCTAAAATTTAACCAAAATCTATTCAACAGTTTTGTTGTGAAAGAGTGATTAACTTACATCTTACTGGTTGTATAAAAAAATATAATTTGACATTTAACTCAATAGTGTGACATATTTTTATGATTAATTAAAAATATATAATAATATTGTTCATATTATCGCCAATAGCTCAACAAACTTTGGATTAACCTCATCTGTTGATTTAATTTGGCTAGGTAAAAACTTCCAGTAAATCCAACCGGTTTTAACGAACACATTTTTAACAAACAACAAGTTCTTTTGCTGAACGTGTTTTACAAAAAATATGGATTTTGTGCGTACTTTTTTCCAGAAACATAAATCCATAGATTAAAACCTTTATCCCAAAGGGATAGACAGAGCCTCTAAGGGTCACTCCTCAGCTTGTAGATTTACTCTATTACGTGGGAGCATATACGCGTTTTCCCACGATTAACTCAGCGAACAATTTAATGCGGTATTGTTCATGCAATCATTAGTTATCCTACATTCAAGTAAAATCTTATACCAAGGAAATAAATAAAAAATCTGGGCGAATTTTTACCGAAAAGATCGTTTTATATCTTTCATGTTTGTGAAAGGCAACAAAGTATTAGCAATTATCGAAAAAGGTTCGATTTGATTTGCCAAAAATAGATGGCAAATAACGTGTCATTTTAGCTATCTGGGTAGATATTTGATATCCGTATTTTCCCTTCAAATACTTGCTAGTCTTTGTCACGCAGAACAAAAGTCTTTCTTACCTTATTTCATTGTTTGCTAACAAGCTACGATAATCAAAGGTAATTCGATTTATTGCTCCACATGTTACTGAGTCACAGTAGATATTTAGTAAGATAAGAATAACAATGTGACGCACAAAAATCTTCTACTTTTTCTTTATGGCCTTCAAATTCTAAGTCTAATGTGTAAAATGTTAATTAAATTAGTTTAGATAGTTGTCTGGTTCCCATTGTACAAGCTATATCTAGGTTGAGGTAACATGGCGCTCATGGCATCTCAAGCAAACTATATTTATTTGTGTTATAGAATAATTTGCTTATGTCAATCAAGAACTGCAGGTTGGGTGCTTTTGTAAAACAATTAATGTTATACAACTGGAAACTGTTACGTTTATATGTTTTACCCTAATATAGGTGATAAAAGGTTTTCAGAAAAATTGCTGTGACGTGTAAACAGCAATTATTTCAAGAAAGTTATCAGTATTACCTTTATTTTGATACTGAACCCATTGAAATGAAATGTATAGAAATTTCAAATTTAAGACCTAAAATGATTACAAGATGGCACTGCCAATCTTTACTTTATTAACAAAAGTTAGTAATTTATTCAACACATCTATAATTTCACGCCTTGAACACAATGGATGTAAATAAGGATAAACACAAAAATATATACACATTACATACAAACGAAGAAACATTAGCCGTATACAAATATCTACTTTTAATCCAATTACGAGACTTTCAGATAAACTTTTGGAGTTACGTAAGACGACAATCTTTAGAAATCCTCAATTTTTATTACGTCGATGCGAGTCTTTTGGGGGAAGAGCTCTGTTTTTCACGATTTTGACAGACAGACCGCATTGAGAAAAAGAAAAAAATATGGTGCGTTTCAGGTCCGACTCGCGAGTTTACGCCCTAGGAAAAGCCTCAGTATAAGATGCGCGAATGTGTTGCGAGGCAACATACATTTGATTTTGCTTCCTGTTCAGTTTTTAATCTAATTTGACTCCACTAAAAACCGCCTTGGTACCAATTGAATAAAACGACTTTATTATTGACTAGCGGCTCGTCTCGGCTTAGTATTTACAATTGAAGCTAATATTTATTAAAACTAAAGCACTCAGGGATAATGCAGCTTCCATTTAATATAAGAGTTTTCAGAATTGGATCAGTAGTTTCAGAGATTACCTCCTACATGCATAAAACTAGTATAGAAGTGTAGATTTTCGAATAATCAGTTATTTTGGCTCAATACAATATAATATAGTTTATGCGTCGAGAATATTTTGTGCTTTTTCGCGGTTCAGAACCAAAGAGTGGTTATTTTTCTAAGAAATACTTTTACGTCGATTCCTTTGGTGATTTCGTAATATACCTTATCAATTATTCAAGGGTCGTGCTAATGGGAAACTTTACCGATTGTGATTTCGTCAACCAAAAACGATATTTTTTGGAACCGTGCTTACAATAAATATATTTATTTTATTCCTATTCTTACACCGCACTCTACCAGTCTTTATTAATGTTTCTATTGAATACAGCCTTACTATCGAGAAGCGTCAGAGGATGGGCTTCTTTACATTCATAATAGGGCACCAATACCTATTACAGTTGATTGCCCCAAGACTAAGTTGTTAGTATCCCTGCCTGCAATTCGGGGGTTCCTGGATCAACCCGGGCGGGGTATGCGTGATGAGTATAAAGTTTGTTCTTGAATCTCGGGAGTTTGTTCTTTAGAACTCTGCTGTCACATAACTTTTGAGTCAAACCATATATTTACGTTCCTGGAATTCTCTTTTTAAGTAGAAACACCCCAAGTTTAATCACATTTCAGGGTTAACCCAAGAGGTTCATATTGAGTGCCGCAAATTGGACGTATCTAGGGCACAGTTTCAGGCGTAGCCTCGACTTAGTAGCACTATTAGGCAGCCCCACTGCAAACATTGACATGGAATTGCACGCCCAGTGAAGCAGTTTAGATGAAATGGATATACATGTGTGCTTGGCAGATAACCTTAACGAAATAAACTGTCATTTGATATAATTTTTGTAGTCTGTCAGATTTATTATTTGCTGATTTATAATTTTGAATAACATTCTCGGAATAATTTGTTTAAGCTAAGCCACCGTTTACATGCAATTATAGACACATTGTACGCCTTTTCTCAAGGTACCTAATGAATTCGTTGAAATACCTAGAGATCTTTATTGAATTGTTCACTTGAGCTTTATTCCTCAAGTATTTATATTCAAGAATTTCCCTGGTTCTGTGACGGATCAAACTGTGTTCAATCCATGAATTATGAATCTCTGCGACAATGTCATCTCCAGTTACTTGAGTATTACCATTCCAATATCTTCCATATGAGCGTCCTTTTGTTATGGAGAAAACGTTCCGTTTCCAATAATGTAACTAAGCAAATATTTACCATAGCAACCGGAATTGAGGAAAGAAAGTCTTTTGAATTTTAATATAAAAAAGTGTGTATGGGCCCAAGTGTGGAATAAGTGATGGGTTGTCTAAAACCACAGATATCACGGTTCTAAGTTTATCATAATAAAAAAAAACTAAGTCAATCGAAAGAAAATAATGAACTCGATAATTAACTTAGCCGACAGTGACAGCCAAAAAGGGGTTTTATGTGTCTGACATCGCAAGAACTTGGTGATCAAAGCCATACAAGAGGAGTATTTTGGTGAGGAAATAATATGTAGTAAGGAAAAAGTATGTTGCGGCGTAAGCAAATCGATTGCCAGTACATGACCCGTAATAAGTGTGTTATAAGTGCTTAAAGCGATGTCTTCCAGACAAACTATTGTAGGTGGTGATAAAAAAATATATAATAAGATACTGAAATATTAATATATACTTACTTGTTATTTTGTAAAAGTGGTACTCGTATTTCATTTATCATACATGCGAAATATAAAACTTTGTGTAATTACACGTTACTTGAAAAGGATTTTGCTTGAGATAAAATTAATAGAATTTGCGGTTAGAGAAAACTCAATGACGGTGCTTTACGTGACTGTGGCAGTGAGTTCCACACCCGAACAACAAGAGAAGGAACACCGATAAGTTTTGTAAACAAAATTCTATATAATATAATAAATATTTTGTTATAATAAGTAACATAAATAATCTGTATAATGAAAAATATATAAATATTGGTGGACATTTCACACAGCGCCATCTAGCCCCAAAGTACTCGTAAGCTAAGCATAGCTTGTATCATGGGAACAGATAACTGACATAATATGATGTATAAACTTTTTTGTAAATACATACATATATTATACATATCAACACCCATATTATATCCAACGGTGAAGTAAAAACCATCTCCATCATCCATACTAAATGTTGGACTCACTCTCGTGAGATCAGGCTGGACATGTCCAGCTGGAACATAAGGTTCCTGGCAAGAAGACTAGTTCATACCATTAAACTTATTCGTTTGCTCGTGTCCAACCTTGAACTCTGGAAGTCAGCGTAATTCCACCGGCACTTATTTACATTCAGACGCATTACCCCAATCCATCACGAGGGCCGAGAATAGGATTAGAGGATGTCATGTCTTCAAATCGGTGTACTCGTGCCAATTTGCCGCGACGGTTTCCTTTCGACATGCATGATAGATGTTTACACTGAACTATAGCTATAAGTGAAGTTTACCAACTGTGTGCGCAACATGTTAGAATGATGGAAAGTAAACAAAATAAAAGTGTTTTCGTGAAGTAAGGAGAGATACATTCATCAAAATTGAGTGCGGTTGGTTCAAACCATAGACAGATACAGGGGCATAACAGTGAGGTGTTCCACTGATACCCCAAGTTTCAATCTGATCACTGTTTCATATTACGAGGAGCACCAATAAATGTTC
The DNA here is from genome assembly GCA_947359385.1 of Chesias legatella. Classification (NCBI taxonomy): domain Eukaryota; kingdom Metazoa; phylum Arthropoda; class Insecta; order Lepidoptera; family Geometridae; genus Chesias; species Chesias legatella. The sequence goes on along the minus strand of OX375780.1, from coordinate 2,495,083 downwards.
ACTTGAAAAATTGTATCGCTCCATAGCAAGTTTTCAATACAGCGAAGGAAAACTTAGGAATCCGACCAGTCCTAGAAAATTAAATTTGAAGACATGTGTCAAGTGCACGAAAGGAGCCTCTTTGAGACGCACTTTAATTAAACACTGTTTTGAGACAGCTAATGACAGGATTAGTAGTAAAAATAAACTCCATCTTTTATACCATCTAACAAGAGCTTCGCTACAAAGTATGAAGTTAGTAAAACCACTTCAGCTTCGTAACAACCCTCGTCCGAGGTAGTTATGCGAGTTAAGATGCACTTCTGTGGACTGTGATTCGTCCGGTGCAGTCTAGTGGTATGTGAAGGGAGAGAAGCCAAAGTACAGTCGGCACAAGAAGTAAATATATTTCTGGTACTGCTCACTTATTTTCTGCATAACCTGGATTTCAAAAATAGTTTTTACAATTCTATAAAGCTACAAATAGACACAACACTAATCGTCATTCAAGCCTGTGCTGAAAATCAGCGCTGGGGATCTTGTGTCCTCAGCACAGGCCGAGCACAGAGCTTTTTTCCACAAGCAATGTACACGGCATCGATCCGCGTAGGTATTTAATTTTTCAGTTTAATTTCTCCTAGTTATATAAGTATGTAATCGGTGTTGTGTACAGTTTGAGAAAATTATTTTCTCTCTTCTTTCTTTCTTTCTTTCATTCCAGTGTGTCCCAGTTTTTTTATATTTTCAAACTAAATGTTCCGTTTGTTCATACTCGTATTTGACTGGAGAAACATAACCCATCTGATATAATAACTGATAGTTGGAGCCTAGGTTTAGATACGTGCTCCTTCCAGATCCATATCGAAATCTGAGCTTTGGTATTTGCGGATTTGACGATAAAGTGCCTCCAATATGATTGGAATTTGTGGCATTTTACAATTGATACTAAAGATTTGGAAAACCTGTACAACTATTTTCTAGTATATTATTATTTCAGGAGCTAGTGAATAAGTAAAATCGCGATTCCTATCAAACATTATTATTAAACTCATTGGAATCGCTTTGTTCATAATTGCTCAAGTTGGTCGTTACCGCTATCAGTGTTATTTGTTTGTTTCAAACTCAAATTATCGTCCTATTAATGAGATACTATTTTAGTCCATATTTGAATTTTCGATACGTTTGTGCGTTCATTATTTCAGAAGCAATTATATTTCATCTTTGAATTATTCGTGACTGGGTGAATATTTTCCACACCATAATTTTTATATCATAAAGTTATCAAACGAGTAGAGGGCCATAAGCGGTAACCTCTGACGACAAGCAATACGATTTGGGTCCTCCCCTAAAAATCCAAGTCGCGAGGTGGAATGTCTCAAGTGCCTGTAATTTCACCGGCAACCTCACCTTTCGTACTAGAACAAGGTGACGCGAATGCATTACTGCTCGCATTTCTGCCGAGAAATACGTATGGTGGCCAGTACTTGCCTGGGCGGACTTGGCATAACTTCTACTATTACTACATTACTAATTTCCTCAAGATCTGGTGATTCACAAAACAATTCTGTAAGCAGAAAAAAGAGAAGTCGGGTGAGAGGCTGACCACGAAGAAAATATTTTGTCCAAAGACCAGGCGCTCAGTAGCACTGTGTATATAGGTGGTTGCGGGGGTGAAATGCGTGACTGCTTGATTCCCTACCTTAGGGTGCATTGCCAATTTAGAGCTCCCCTACGTAGGTAAGGGCCTAAGTGATAATAAGATAATCCTTAAGCTTTTTTACCGCTTAACATCACGGCCACTGGCTTCGGTAACTTATTCATTTATTTATTTTTTGCTTATTTTCGTTACGAATTTCATATAGCGGTACCGAACTAAAAGGAATCTATGTGTCTGGCAATCATATTAGTATGCCCACACACCACCCACATGTTTTGCCATTCGCTCAATCTTCACAGCTCACAACTTTCCGAAACTTGTTAATGTCTTTCCGACAATATTGTCGAAACTTTATTTAACTACCTACACAGCTAAGTCATTTAAGTAATTGATTTCATCGGTTTATTAGCTTTTGCCGTTGACTGTATCAAAACAGGCGAGCTTTTAGTTAGTTTTGATACTAAGTAAATTAAAAGATTTGAGGTTTGTATGATAATTAATTTAAAAAACATACAACACACACGCATACACAAGAGACAAATTACTGTTAAAATAAAAATTTGTATTACGTGTTATCATGGCGAGGTATTTCAATATATAACCTTTTCAATATAAAATCAGAGCATCAGAGGACATCCAGATGCAAATTAATTGATTTTAAATAGGGTTTGGTGTATCATGACTTTGTATAGCGGTAAAGAAAACATCGTGAGGATATCTCTCGACTCTTCGAGGTACATTAAATATATTTACCATACTGTTACGAGGCAGCTAGCACCCGTATCTCTAGCTACTAGTAGTAGTTTTAAATTTCAGTCTGTGGTCTGAGTTGGTCTAAGGTCTCGGATAGGAGATGCGTAAACCAACGCTTAGTTAAGATTTTGGCAACAGAAGAATAAAAATATTATTGGTGGACATTTCACACACCGCCATCTAGCCCCAAAGTAAGCTAATTTATAGCTTGATTATGGGAACCAGACAACCGAATTAATACTTTTTTTGTAAATACATAAATATTATACATATTAACACCCAGATACAGAACAACATCTGTGTTCGTCACACCAATGTTTGTCCTGGGAATCAAAGCCACGACCTACAGCGCAGAAGACAGGGTTACTACCAACTGAGCTATAAGGCCAGTCAAAAGAATAAGAGTTAGTAATAGATAAACTCCACCTTTGGCTTGTCTTGTATAAATCGCAAGAATGACTTCTTCAGCGTACATGACAGAAACAAATGTAATCCGCGTTGAATTGCGTTGCGGTACAATACTGGGTACACGTAATTTATCTCCGTCCAATACAGGTTGCAACCATTAAATTGCTATCTTGGTTACTCGAACGTTTCCCACGGGAACTTCCGAGCCTCTCACATGCCAGCTAGTTACTCAGCTATTATACATTCAGATCAAACGATGTGATCGAATGTACTTGTAGTTTTAGTATGTCAGAAACCACTTCTTTCCCTTACATTAGTGCTAATAGTTGCAAATAGTTAAATTATTTCTAATAGTATACAACAATTTATATTGTTATAACATAGAATAATTGAAAATAAAAAAATATTCACACCTAATAATATTAAGTGAGCTAATAACACTGCTTATTTTCAGGCTGATATGATATGAAATGATGCTGTGTGTAATTTCGATCTATATTTATCATCTATATTTTTTTTTTTTATTTATTATTATTTTTCATTTATCTTTGATTAATTATTAGGTTTAGAAGAAGTATGCAAAATATTTTTAAGAACAGTTTCTCTCAAATTTTTTTATAATTTCGGCGTTAACAATAAGAATTCCATTTCTAGACATCTCTCATTCATTATATTTATTAATATACTATCTCATTATATTGTGGGAATACTAATATGTATACTGAATACGCTTGTGGATAAATAAGTGAGTCGAGTGTCTAAAGTTTATATTTATTTTCTTTGAGCCCTTTTCTTGTCTCTTATACCAAAAAATTGTCTAGTGTTACGAATTTAATTAATAACATCGTTAGAAAGATTTTTTTTTGAAGAGAACCTACTTCATCCTTTGATCAAGAAAAGCTTTTTATAAGTATCTCTAGAAGGAAATTTATCTATATTGCTCGCGCAGGCAGAACGATTCTGCTACCCACGTACCTCGCGATCTCCTTTACCATGTCACTCTGTTGCCTATCATGTCACAAGAAGGGACTGCGTTATCTCGTTTACCTATAATGGTATATTTTGATAAGACAAGGTATATTTAGTATTCTTCTACGTACAATATATACAAACTTTATATTACAAAAAAAATTCCTAAGTCAAAAACTTTATTTCCATAGAATTCATAAAGAAATGGCTTGGAAACGTCAATAATATTCAAAACATAAGGTCACGCGTACTAATCGCTAAGTTTGACACCTGTTCATACCCTATCCGACCCTCCTTCGGGAGAACAGACAATAAACCCCTAATGGAGGGCATCCTTTTTTTTCGCGAGCACGATCCTTGTAACAATCTGAGTACTTAGATCTGTGTTAAATGTATGACTACATAAAATACTGAAATAAGATATTACAGGATGTTTTGTGTGTCGTTGAGCAGAGCGACATCAGACTATGGGGATCTGAAGAGCGTTTCCAGCTATATATAGATAGCTTGACTGATTCAATTCGATTCTTTTACGGAATAAATTTCCTAAAATGAGATTTCATGTACACGCTCTAACAAAAGTACCCACACGTTGAACGGGTACGTAATGGTGTAAATATTATTGTAAGCAAAAGTTTAATACCCGAAGGGTTTCATCTAATTTCACGCGGGTGAAGTCACGGTCACAGCTTGCGTATCTAATAGATAACGTCAGTTCTTTTGTGGGCCTATTCTTTAACTCTTGTTAGTTGTTTTGCCCCTCTCCTAGGTATGTTTATACTGTGCGAGCTCTGGTCTGAGTATTGGGCAGCTACTTTCTTGGGTACGAACTTCCGTGACTCGCTCTAGCTGGTCGTTGAGTAGATTTTGAATAATTCGGCTGACAACCCAGCATTGCCTGTGGTGTTGCTGAAGTCCATGGGTGGTGGTGAACATTTTCCATAAGGTGGTCCATCAGCTCATCTGCCAGCTTTATTGTTTTTAGCCAACACGGCAATGTAGCTAATAATAAGTAAATAGGCTATATAGCCTACCTAAACCTAGAAAATACATATAATATACACATTAATTAACAAGTAGGTATGGTTTGTGTGGTACGCGATGACGGCCGACAACAGGCATTACACGTCGGAATTATTTAGGTTAAAACATCAAAAAAAACATGAGTTATTTAATCAAGCATGCGAGCTTGTTAATTGATTTTACACAATAAATTTCTTTTTGTAGGGATTTCCAAAACTTCGCTCGCGTCAATAGTTTAGATTTAGTAAAACTTCGTCTTCTCATACATAATCGGACTAAGATTTTAGTCACATGGATGTTCTTATAGGCAATAACTAGTCTAAAAATTAAGTAGGCAATCTACTCGCCCTTAACTAACTTGACATAAATATTAACAGATATCGCTTGTAGCTCGCAGGTGTGAACAAGGCTCTGGTACGCCTCTGCAAAGAAAATATCCCCCAGATGTCGTGTATCATGTTTAACGTCTGCTTACACCTGTCTGCGCTTGTTTTCAACTATTTAGAGAAGATGGATCACACCAAATGTGGTCCCTTTGGAACTACGCCCACGTAGCTGTCTATAGTCGACAATTAGATTTTACAGGCAATAAAACTTGTAACATATTGTGACAGAGTCGTAATGGGGTCCGTCACCCCGAGACGGGGATGTTACGTGTCATGCGCCAGAAATTTCACCGGCACCCACTCCCTACCATCGGAACTCAGCAATACGAGTGTATCACTGCTTGGCGGTAGATTAGCAGGTGTGGTGGCAGTACTTCTCAGGGCGAACGTTGCACAGGTTCTACTGCTACTTTGGGTTGCTCCTTTCGCATCACAAGAGGGGCACGTGTTCATTCAAAAGGGATTCAAAAGGTAATCACCTACAGACGCGAGCAACTTGGGCCACCTACGCCCTCTTAGCGCGACTTCTACTGCTCTTAGATGGTGGCACTGTGGCATTTCTTCCTTAGACAAACTTTGTTGTGTTACCACTTACAAGGTTGCATTTTACCCGATGATGACAGCTGTGGGTGGAACCGCGATACACTTGGATTGGGATCTGGCTCTCAAGTGATGCTACCGGAACAAACCGTTGGGTTCCTTGCGGCAGATTTGCATATTGAGAACCAACCGGGTATTTGCCTTACCACCACTTCATAATCATTGCAAGTATAGATCAGTCTACTGGCACTATTGAACACTTGAATACTAACACAACAATCCTGAGTTACTGCGTGAATTAACACAAAGCTATTATTTGAGTAACTTCGTTGAGATAATTCCGAGGGTCCAAAGTGATAAATGTTAAATCGATTTCGGCTTATTGAAATCCGATTAGTTCCGACCCGATTCCCTCGGCCCGAAGTACCACTAAGATTGAAACATTTATAACAAGACTTCCAAACTCACCACGCTATTAATAGTCTTACATAAGTATTATGAATGAACGACTAGAGCAGAACACTTGATATTAAATACATATGTTCGCGCCTTTGTCTCTAAAGGGGTAGGCAGTGCTTCATTGAGACACTTTTCACCTTTTGGGTTATATATATTTTTACTCTTATATCTGTTATAATGGATAATGTAATTGTAAACATAAAAAGAAAAGTTGGTGCATATAAACACGTAAGAAGAAAGAACTTTGTATCATTGATTTGATCTTGAGTTTCTGGGAAAATCTTGAGGGAACCCTAATATGCTATAGGGGCATTTTCTTTAGTAGCCCCCACACAGAGTCAGTTTAAAGCGAAACGCAATCCTTTAAACATAAAATAACTAACTAATAAAAAACATTTTAATGTTTATATGTTTCACGCTGTCTCAGGAGACATTCTATTTTATCTCTACCAAGTACAACGATTTGAAAACAATTCCGGACTCAAACAGTACTTGCCATTCCCCCCGCGTCCCAAACCCGACTACTGGATTCAATAGTTCATTACTCAGGTGTATGCTGAGCACGTAAGGCATGTGTGAAAATCCTTGAATCTGGAGATCAGACATTCTGGAAATAAGTTCCTCATTAACCTCTTCATAGACAAACAATCAATAATGGTGTAGACATAGCTACTTCTGTGATGGTGTCGACTGACTCTCGGGCCTTAGACCAGGACTTTAAAAAGCGTTATTGAAGTCGAAACCTAACTTAAGGGACCCTTATATATGACTGTTCGTACCAGCAGAACCCCTCAGATATTTTTCTGCATGAGTAAAATTAAAAGCAAAATATATTTTTCCAGTTTTGAAATTTATTAATTTCAACTTATTTAAAACAAACATTTGAGTGTAAACAATAAATAATGGTGGACATTTCACACAGTGTCATCTAGCCCCAAAGTAAGATAAAGAATAGTTTGTATCATGAGAACCAGACAACTGATATAAAAATTATATACTTATTGTAAAATCATACATATTTTATAATCATTGCAGGCATACAGGTCAACTGTCGTCAAGCGATTGGAATTAATCTACCACGGGGGCCCAGTGGGCTGGGCACACCGATTTTTTTATGTTATCCATCACCATTTTGAGAATGTCGTATTGCGCATTTTGTTTTTTTCTGGTAGGCTAAGAAAATCATAAGATTCTGTAAGGTCTGGGAATGCTGGCAAATGCTTTAATTTTGCTTTGCACACTAGGAATATCTCTAATGGAATGAAAGAAGGTTTATTTCCGAAAACTGCGCATATGTAAACAAGTTCTCGTGTATATGATCCGTTCTTATATGTTACAGACAAACATTTCGACTAGATAAGCACTTAAAAAAACCTTAAGTTCGTTCAGATTACTTTCAACTGCGCCCTTGGGGACCCAATTTATTTTCTGATTACCGTACTTTATAACTCGGTCGTGGAAAAGTTTCAGTTAGTAAGTACCTCATTCCCATCTTTGAATTATAAGATCAAAATACGGCTGTTTTGGACTCAGAATATTACTAAAATTTAACTTTACGCTTCTGAAATTATTAAAACAGTGTTAGCTATTTTAGTTATACATTAATATTTAATAAACTGAATTATAAAGTTATTATGTAATATCAGCTTATAAAAGGCATGAGATATGTTTTGTTCCCTATGACAGTCTTTCAAAACTAAACTGTTTAAAGTCAAACAAAAATGAGAAAAAATATTGTTTGAGTAAAGTACTTTAATATTTTTGAGTGAAATCTGGTTCCATTTTATAGAATATATAGAAGCGTACATGTAATATTTATAGGTAAATCTAATCTGACTTATTTCACTTGACGGCAAATGAAATTAATATAAAATTGCATAGGCTCGCGAGTTGCAAGTGTAATGGCAGAGGTAGGAATATTACACGGCGTACACTTACATCACGTAACATTACATGTAAAAAAATAACTCTTTAACGTGTACGGAACACTTAAGAGCCCAAAAACGGTTAATTAGAGCCGACGATGGCCGCAAAGAACCGACCCGCCACATTAAGGAGTTTTATGCTCGTTATACAAATGATAAGCAATCCCTTTTCGCTTTTTCTTTTTATAAGGCACTAGAATAATTTGATGACATTTCCTGAATCACTGTTTTGGAACGAGCATGTGCCCCACCTAGTGTTAAGTGGTAACCTCTACCAAGCGATACGACTAGGTTCCTCCCCTAATCAGGTACGATGAGACCTGAGTCGTATCGTATGCGCCCGTAACTCTGAGACGTGAAAGTTGAATGTGCTCCTGTGACTGTAATTTCACAGTAAAGCGAATGGCATCACTGCTTGGTGGCAGAAATGGGTATGATGATAGTACTTCCCCAGACGAACTTGGCTAAGTTCTACCACTACTAAAGGAAAGGATTTTTTTTTCCTTTTCCTTTCGGATGATTAAGGAACAAATTATTGCGAAGAAGAGCTCACCACATGTCCAGTCTGCATTCCCATGATAGTTTAACCCACAACGTGGTAAGTGGCCCACTTAGGCTTTGTCCAACCCTTCGGGTAAAATGACATTATGTATAAAAATATGGTAACTGAAACTGATTTAACGGTTATAAGTTTATTTTGATACTAAGTTAAGGAACACATTATATGAAAAATTACATATTAAAAATTTAAAATTATTGTCTTCCAATGGAATCCCGAGTCGGTTATTTCTCTGATATTTCCTGTGGTACACTATTTTGTCGTCATTTATGTTATTACATTGTCTTCAAATGACTTACATCTCTGTATTTAACACCTAGTTATTTTTGGAATAATTTTATTCCTGTTATATCGTATAAGTACTTCAATTTATTTACGAGTATTAAATATTATTCTTCAAATGCGCGAGGGAAGTCGTCAAATGGAACTCGAAGCCAAACTAAATTTAAAGAGAAAATGAGAAAATTTTGATGAATTCCTAGCATGAGAGATTCTCCATCTTTAGTTGTGAAGTAATCTCAGATTAACGAATAAAGATGGATGGAGTTGTGTGGCAAGTATAAAAAGAACTCTTCCTTTTAATGTTCTTCAAATTTAAGGCACATTATTAAGACGGGAATCGGTTTCTTATGCTCAATGTTTTTATTTCATAGTAGATTATGAAAAACTGACAATTTATTTCCATATAATTTATGAATAAATGTCTTGGAAACGTCAATTCGTAGGTAATATTGATAATATAAGGGTACTTATTGCTAAGTCTGAGGCCTGTCCAAACACTATCAAACCCTGCATGTGGACTAACAGAATAGAAAACCGATACTTTGGATTTGTTTCAGGATATTTCGGATCAACCACCATGCTAGTTTCTTAGAACTGACAAAATTATTATTATAATATACTGTATGATCTTGAAAATGTTTTCTAAAATACCAAAATTACTTTTAATTCCCGTTGGAATAGACAGATTTTAGTATTCTTAAAAAAGATCAAAAAACAAATCACGCCACAGAAAAGTGACTTATTGCAAAAAGCTACGCAAACGTGAAATCTCAATACAAAAAACGACATACATACATTTAAGCACTCGTAGGATATAGAAGTACATGAAAGGAGCCCCTTTGAGTTACACTATATTCCCTTGGACTCGTAGATAGCAATACTTAATATTTTTTTATAAAAAAAACTTTATTGGGAACAAACAAAAAAGACACGTTAAAAAAATAGTAACACGATGGCAACTGCAATAGTTATAGAAAAACTGTGGCTTGTGAAAAATATTGTGTCGTATCTAAGTTTTTATAGACGGTGTTCCAAATTGGCTTCCAGTTGGAGGAATGTAATGAAAGTTGACGCTCATTTTTATTGCTTATCTGATTTAGGAGATTGTTTTTTCGCTTTGCTTTTTTAGGGATCAACGTTATAATATTTAGAAATAGAATAATTAAATTGTTTGGAGCGATTCTCAGATATTATACAGAGTTTCAACATATTTTGGTATAAAAGTATTAGTTAGGTATTTTTATGTCCAAAAATTTTTACTGGATTTTCACTGTACAACATCAGCAGCTGTATAACATTCCTCCAACTGGAAGCCAATTTGGAACACCGTGTATAGGAGTAACTTAGGCTACGTAACTAAGGCTACTTTTATGAAGGTCTCAAACTAAATTCAACGTGGGTGAAGCCGCGGGCGTAGCTAGTAGAGAATAAGACTGAGTGATCAATGAAAACATGTCGTTTGTCATACCTTCATGCAATGCGCTGCAGGACTTTGCCGCATTGCATGCACGCAACCAGTTATCTTATACCAGCTAAGTAATTAACAATAAGTAATGAGCGAATATATAAGAAATCTAGTTAAACTATAAATAATACATTTTGACGGGTGCGGCAATCCACCCGCTCTGATCAGGTTTGCTTAACTACCAAGCCACCAAGATTATTCTAGAAAAGCAAACTACTTAACTGTGATTTATATGGATTCAAAAACCACATTAATCATATCCCCCTTAAATGAATTCGCAAACTTTCCAAACTTCTTCGGTGAGAGTGCAAAAAAAATGCAATAAAAATATAGATCAAGCGTACATATGATATTAGAATAAGGATTCTGCATAAGTGTTCCTTATTTTAAACATAAATAACCCGTTCCCGTGCGATGACTTATTCACCGCGGGTAATACCGCGGGTTGTGGCAAGTTAATAAATTCTATGTAAATAGTTTTTTTTACTTTGACTTACGTTATATGATTTCAGATTGATTGAGAGTATACAGAGTTGTTAAAATGACACTTGTTACCAATTCAATAAAAAACGCCAACACTCAGAACAGTAACGATAGTAAATTAAGATTCACTGTATGCATTTAAAGATAATAATAAAAAAAAAATGCCCACATGTTGTGTCGACACGGAAAAGATAAGGTTTCGTCAAATAACGCCTCCAACCATCATTCAAAATGAATGGCATGAGTATTTTTCTGAACAACCCCAACATAACAGGGTGCCTAAATGCGAATGAAAATTTGAATTTAATATCAATAAAAACCCTTTTTATTAACTTCAGAAAAAGGAGGTGGTTTCAATTCAGTTTTTATTATCATGTTTGATACATCAGATGTCCGTCGATTATTAACAGATTTGGAAAATTCATATTGGTCCCAGAAATTTTATCAAAATGTTTTGTTTTTTGTTTTATAAATCAAAGAAAATGGAAAAAAATGTGTTATCCAAGTACGCGAAAACCAGGAATCATTTTCGTTTATTGGCGATGAAGATTACTTTTCTTTTTTGCTGTGCAAAGTAATTATTATTTCTAGTATATTGCGGAACTCTAAAAACTGTGATTCCGGGGCCCGCCACCAAATCGTTAGGGGTCTGATTAATTAAGCCTCCGTATCTGAAAACTTTATCGTTGCCGGCAAAATTTAAAAGTTTCAGTTTTTTCGTCGAACTTTGTTGGGAACGTAACCCAATTGACAGGAAATTATGCAGGCGATATTCATAATTAGCAGGAATAATGATGCAATCATAATAGCCCATACCTTCCTATACAAACAAAAATATAATAAAGCAAAAAACTATACATGCTCATTTGTTTTTCGCTTATGTGTGATCGTAGCAAAGTATTCCTGAAAAACCTACTGCTAGTCCCGTACTTGCAGTACGATTTCAGAAGAGAATAGAATTGAATATAACTTACACACGATAGAAAATAGAAAAATACTGCTTTAAACGTAAAAATTAAGATAATGGGCGGCTATATCGATAAAAGCAATCTCTTCCAGGCAACCTTTGGATCCTATCCAACCAAAGGTAGGAGTGGCTTACGAGCGTCGGCGTACATCTAGCGCAATGGTACATATCAATACTGTGCCACTCCTACCCCCGATATTATGCAACGGTGGTTTGTGCACGTCCGACAAAGTTACTAGTTAATTAGATTTCGTCGGAAGGTTTGCGAAGGTTTCCCGAGTTGGATGGTTGGACAATTGAGACCTCCAATCAGGAAATTAATACACTTTCTTAATCAAAAATTAAGAAAATTAAATAATATTAAGAGAAAGGAATTCGGCCTGAAGATTTGCGGTCAAATCTATATTCAAATGAGAATGACAACAGAGTCGAAGCAGAATCCCATTCCCGTTTCCGCGGCCTTGGTTTCCGAAATCGGCGGGAAATGATCGGATTTCCGTCGCTCGGCCAAATGTTGTATTCACAGCTGGGTAACGTGATAAAACCTTAATTGAAATTCGGAACTTTAATCGAGATTACTTTTTTTATTTCAGAGTAAATTGCTCTATCATTTGCTATAGGTAGTTGAAATCTAACTTACCCATCGTGTTTTCTTCAATTAAGTGAAATCGAATAACTTTCACCATTCTTCACGTGATTAATTTATATTCACTTAAGTACGTGTTAGACAAACATAATGGCGGCTTTAGTGTAATTCAGAAGCATAGTCGCCTCCTTTCAAGTTTTTGGTCATATTTTCCTGGAAAGAGGCGTGTTAAGATTGAATAAATTCTTATAGTTTCTTTATTAGCACAGCTCTTCGCCGGAAGACATTTTGCATTCTTAGTTGTACTGTCACGAAATATAACTTGTAGTTTCGAATTTCCCACACAATCATAATAAATGAATAAATAATTATTGGTGGACATTTCACACATCGCCATCTAGCCCTAAACTAAGCATAGCTTGTACTGTGGGAATCAGATGACTGTAGAATACATACTTACTTTTTTTTGTAAATACATACATATCAACACCCAGACACAGAACAAACATCTATATCCGTCACACAAATGTTTGTCCTGGGTGGGAATCGAACCCACAACCTAAGCCCAGAAGGCAGAGTTACGACCAACTGAGCTCAGTCGAAATATAAAAAGTATAAAAACAATATATTTTTTTATATGCGATTATGTTTCATAATGAGACGATAGCCTACGTGGTGTTAAGTGGTAAACTCTACCCATAACTTTCAAAACGACTGGGGTCTTCCCCTTCTTAGATAGGTTTAACAAATATGTTAATCCTAGTGATATTTCATACTGTACAACGTGCGATCAAAAAATATTTTGTTAATGGAATCATCTAGTGTTAGGTGGTAAACTCTGCCCATAACTTTCAGTACGACTGGGGTCTTCCCCTACTTAGATACGGTTAATAAATATTTTATTCTTAGTGATATTTCATATTGTATAAAGTGCGAACACAAATAATATTTTTATTGGAATGAGACATAATATCTTAAAAATATCGTAATAAAACCCAGCAGTTATATTTGGTCCGTTGTATGTTATCATTGTGCTTAATTAATCCAAACCGCAAATGTTCGGGCGGCCGCAGTAACCGCGGCATCCGAAACACGCGCTAAACACAACGTATTGTTAGTGCATACGCGGCCCATAACTCAGGAATGCTTGTATATTTGATTTATAGACGACTACCTGCCTACCTGTTGTATCAGAGTTATAGATAGATAGATACTTTATTGACCATCATACATGGAAATTTCATAAAGATTAAATTTAAGCTAAGGTAATACAATGGGCGACCTTATCGCTAATAGCGTTCCTTCCAGGCAACCTTTGGAGACGTAATAGTAATACTTCCACCACAATGGTTACGAGCGAACTAGCGACATGATTAGTAGTAGTAAGTAGTTTTCCTTTCATTTCTAACATAAGTTAATAAGGAAGGCCCAAAATTATGTGACATGTGGCAGTTTATAGTTCCTTGCTTATATTATAAAAATAAAACAGCAAATATTTAATATCTTTTGAAACCTACATTCAAATGTTGGCAGACAATATATAATATTGATCAACAAAAACTTACTGTAATATTATATAAGGGCACTTATTTCGTCATGTATCTACATATTATAATCGAAACATCTTTACTTGTCCATTTAATACGTAAATATGAAGAAAATAAAGCTTATTGACATTTTAAAACATCATCAAACTGTTGCATCTACTCGTACGTAGTAAGTAAATACTAATGTAATAGCTTCGTATGTGAACTAATACCACAGTCAAATGAACATGAAATGTAGGTTTTGTCGTAGCTCTAATGATACATAGTTTTATCGGTGAGCAGCTGAAACCAATCTAATCGGCTTAATTAATTGGAGTAATGACTAAATTTGAAAATGACAATCGCTTTATTGTGGGTATCGCTTTGTTATTAATATTTCTTGTGGGCTGTGTACGCTCGTCAAAATTATGATTCGAATTTAAAATAGATTTGTCCTCGCTTTGTTTTCCGGATAGACGTCTTGCTTGAAGAATAAATGAAATAAATATTGGAGGACAATTCACACAGTGCCATCTAGCTTCAAAGTAAGCTATGCATAGTTTGTACCTACTATGGGAATATATAAGACAAATGATTAAATACTTATTTTTTTTTGTAAATACTTACATATAATACAGATTAACACCCGGATACAGAAAAAACATCAATGTTCGTCACATAACAGTTTGTCCTGGGAATCAAACCCCCAAAAAAAACAAAAGTCAGGGTTACTATCAACTGAGCTGTAAGGCCAGTCTAAAAAAGATAAAAAGCAGATAAAGTCATGCGGTTTACGTACTGTTTTTCCTTTTATATGTGATTTACATTTAAGTGACGGAACGAGCTGACGGCTCACCTGATGTTGAGCCGTAACCGCCAACTATAGACGACAGCATTACAATTCAAGTCTTCCAAATCGTTTTTATCTAAATACGAGAAGAATCAAGTCGCAGTGCGTTGCGTCCATCACCCCGAGACGGGGATGTTACGTCTCATGCGCCTGCAATTTCACCGGTACGCACTCCCTTCCACCGGAACACAGCAACACGAGTGCATCACTGTTTGGTGGCAGATTACCATGTGTGGTGGCAGTACTTCTCCGGAGCAAATAAGCACACGTTCAACGGCTAATTTGGGTTGCTTCCTTCTCACCACCTGGGGGATATGTATAGGGATTCGAAGGGTAATCACCTAAGGCAAAAGCAAGAGAGGCCAAATGGATTTTATTTACACTACCAGTAATATTGTCACTCTCACTATTGTCTTCAGCTTCATATATTACAGATAGCAACGTAAAAAATATATAAACCTGTCTAGTCACTTTCACAGGTCTGAAAAAGATAATTCCAATTTTCATAACATTTTAGTCCAACAAAGGACGAACAAAGACCTCAAAAGACGGCACTGTTGAATAGGTAAAGTTCTTGTTCATTGTTGTATAAAGATGTAGATTGAGTCTCATTAAGTCGCGCGGCCTAATGAAGATGAAGCAGTACCCGAGATAAGGTGCGGTAGAGAGAATACATATTTTAAACTTTTAACCGCTGAAGCTTAAAAATCTAATTAGTATTTTTGTGGAGGCGTGAACAACGAGCTTACTGATTATAAAGAAACAGGATATTTAGTTTATGTCTTATACTATGTCGAGACTGAGTTTATTTAGGATTGTCCGCAATACAGAGTAAATGGAATGTTAACAATTCTAATTCGCAACATAAATTATTTGCCTGAACAGTCACAATCTCTCACGAGTGCTTTAGACACCTTTAATGCAGTATGCATTTATATTAATGCATTTTAAAATTTTAAATTGCAATTTCAAAGATGGGAAGATGATATTCGGAAGATGGCTGGGGTCAGCTGGAAAGTAAGGACACAACAGAGAAAATTATGGCAAGCATTAGGGGAGACCTATGCCAGAGGGCAACACAATCTTGAAACCACATCGGTGCCGATAAATATTAATTTAAATTAATGTAATTAAGACATAAGATTGTGAATAAAGGCTAGTATTATTATTATTATTATTATTTTAAAATTTAGTCAAACTTAATCCCGCTAAATGATATAAAACTGAACAAAACAGGCATATTACTACAAAAATTACAGTAACACGACCAAAATATTTTTCAACTGAATTCTTTAAGAAAGGGTTTGGAGACCACATTATTTTTAAATCTAAATTACTTGATCACCTTTCCTTATTGCTAAATGTAATTTGTATCTTATTATTTATGTTAGATGTAAGTAACATTTCGTGTCTCTGCCTACCCAGACGTGACAAAATGTATCAAACTATCAAAATATTTAAGTTGGATCATCTCCATACAACTCTTACCCGCTATGACTGCATTTCTCACTAATGAATCCTGTTAGCTTACTACAGGGAGCTTCACCATTGTCCAGGGGAATTATACAAAGTTCAATCGCAGGTACCGGAAATAGTACTTTTTTCTTCTGGTTCGTATAATTTGTGCTTTCCTTGTATCTACTAAGTTATTCTGTATTATGAATCCATAAAACACTCCAGTAATTTTGTTGGTATATTTTTTGTATTGCTGTTTATTTATCCGAGTATTAGATTTTCTAGAAATAATTTGTGTTATGTTTTGTTGCGTTTAATCAAGTGAATTTCATAGAAAAAGTCAATATCACTAATGATAGTGAGCTACCGACTTCTCACAACTCTTTCTCATGACAGGGTGAGTAAAACACAAAGTAGCCCTTAGAAGCTTTTAATACTTAAATGGTAAATTTCATCAAGGTTAACTTTCATCTTTCACCATCAGTTGGGCTCCGTTTATTGTTATCACTTATATGAAACAAAACGAGATAAATGCCATTTAATTCATATTGGATTTAGCATTGACAGCATAAATCAACGAATAATCTACATTCAATTACGGAAGCAAATTCACTGGTAAAGCCAATAAGTATTATAAAAGAGAAATATTTTTCTGTTTTTATACCACGTCATGCCCAAACTACTGAAATGATTTAATAAAATTTTGGATGTTAGTTAACCCTCAAAAAACAAATATTTATTATCCCGGTACCGACGCCGCGGGTAAGCTAGTTTCTAATACTTTTTGTACGACGAAAACTGCTATCCGAAGTGTTACGCTGCTACGCAACACAATCCTTGTTTTATTTTTTATTCAAGTAAGTCAATATGCTGCTGTTTCTGTAACCATTGAAATGTAAACAATTAACTTAGATAACTTAGTATTTAAATTTAAGGAACAAATCTGACTTGACTGGCCTCATAGCTCAGTTGGTAGTAACCCTGCCTTCTGCGCTGCGGGTCGTGAGTTCGATTTCCACCCAGGTCAAATATTTGTGTGACGATCATAGGTGTTTGTTCTGTGTCTGGGTTTTGATATGTGTTATATGTACGTATTTACAAAAAAAAAAATAGTATTATATCAGTTGTCTGGTTCCCATGATAAAATCTATTTACTTGGGGGATACAAGTTTACTTTGGGACCAGATGGCGTTGTGTGAAATGACCAGCAATATATAATCATCTTTGTTTAGAAATAGCATTCCGATTATACTTATAGGGTAACAAAATTTCTAAATTGTTCCAGAATTTCCTTTTATTCAGAATTCTTTACTTTCTGGCATTCTAATAAAATGGAATCACATCTTGAAACTGCTCATAAAACTGCCTTGTAGTATGCAAATCGTGCACATTTTGAATTCCCGATCTAAAGTTCTGGTTCTTTGAAACTTTTGTTAACATATACGGTATACATTTCGGATCATTTGAAATAATAAACACAGTATACCTACCGAGGAACTGATTACAAAGATGGTAGCTGAGTGATAATTCATTAATGAAATTAGAGTAAGAATTAAGTTTTATTTTTCTGAGCTTTAACTTTTTATTGTAATTTTTTTAGTATTCAATTTTTATAAACTTTTATTTTTAAAGATATTTTTTTTATTTGACGGTCAACCATGATAATATGGCGACACAAATATTCGCTTATTGCTCAAGGTGGTATTGTTAAAATGAATTTTAACCGAGAGCAAACCTAGAACGGAAATACGTAGAAAAACCAACCACACTATTCCGATTCTTATTATGCCTACTTACGGCACCCTTATCAGCAAGAGGCAACCCTTTCGAGTCCTAAACAAACACGCTAAGTGCCTGAGAAAAACAACCACAATTGCAAATTCATCACATTATAAGTTCATGATTGAACTTCTCTGGCATTGGTCTTAAATCGTGAAATACCGATGTCTGGCCGAGACCTATAACATAGAGTTCATATAGACTGCATATCCAACATTTATTTGCAAAAGGAACCTGCTTAGTTGCAAATTCACCAAATTATATATCATTTAGAAACATTTAGCATATATATGTTTTTAGGCGTTTTACTGTTTCGTCTGACTGAATTTAAATCTAAATGCTACAGAGAAAGATAAAAACATCTGATCAATTACCAAAAGTTTTTCTAAGTAATTCCTAAAGTCCAAGAACTATATGTTGTCCTACCGTACCAAATTCATACAGTGGCTGATTTCTACGCATTTGAATTGTCTACTTTGCAACGTCTGGTTTAACATTTTGGCCCATATCGAGTAAGGTCATTTGCTCAAATCCATCGCTTGTCCTTGTTTTCGTCTCCACATTTCTGAATTTGCATTTATTAAGCTGAGTTGGGTCTAGAAGCACAGCAAAGGTCATCAA
Source organism: Chesias legatella (assembly GCA_947359385.1). Lineage (NCBI taxonomy): Eukaryota > Metazoa > Arthropoda > Insecta > Lepidoptera > Geometridae > Chesias > Chesias legatella. The sequence goes on along the minus strand of OX375780.1, from coordinate 2,476,411 downwards.
CTCGTGTCATTGTAAGAAATTTGTAAAGAGTAAATCATTGTGTAAAGAGATATTCAGATGACTATATATAGATAGAAAACACTATTAATCAACATATATAGAAATTTCGTAAAAATAAATCATTAAACTAAGGTAATACAAAAGTTAGGATGAAAAAGTGATCAATTATTTGTCGTTCTATATAGAGCGAAGATTACGTTACGAGTACGAGAGATAAACCGTTTCTGCCTCTCTCCACAAAATGCTAAAATATTTTCAAGACCCTCCTTTGCTGATTTTATTTCCAGAAATCCTGGCCCTGAGCCAGGAATCTTATTATGATTTGTATAATTTGACGTCGAGACCAAACGTGTATTTATTACGTCTTTCGAAAAACCACCAAAAAATATTTATAATTTAACAAACAATGCTTAATAATATAATAAATTTATAAAATGTTACTTTGATATTTCAATTTGATAACGTGATTGAACTTACTAATTTTCAAACTTATTTCAGTGTGCCGTTTCGAAGCGACTCTTGACTCGAGAACTAACTCCTTCCTAGCTCCAAGATAGAAATTTGTTATCGCACGAGGCAATACTGCCGTTGTTTTGGGCAAAATTTCGTCTGGGAGTGATGAGAGCAAAAAACGTTAACTACCTTAAATTTGCCAGTTTTTTTATTATATGCTCACATTAATAAATACTTTAGGGATACCAGTTGATATTACGTCAATGTAACTTAAATAGCGCTGAGTTTCTGCTATATTATTATCACAAGGGCATTCTTTCACAAGCGAACAAAAGTTCCAACATACATAAATTAGCATAAATCTACGTAACATTTGAACATGCTAATCACGATTTTCGCGCTTACACGAGCAAAGTTTTAAGTTATTCGCTCGTATGAACATTCCATAGGGAAAGCCTATGACTGCGGTTCCACTCTGAAACTATGAAGATGGGATTTTTAATGTTCTCAAACCGATAAATATTTAATTTGAATGGCCAATGTTCGCAAGAACATGTCCGTGAATCAGATTAAAGAAAAGTCGAAATTTTTTCATAAAGTTTGGCTTCGTGCTTGTGTAAGACAATGGTAGAACGAGTAATTTTATAGGAGTCTGAAATGAATTTAAAATATTATTGGATTTCAGTCCCATACTGTGGAGTATCAGAAGCAGTATACGACTTTCAGTGGCTCGATATTAATCTTCATTAATTCATTCAGTCAGTCTGATGATGAAGTAATTATGGATGTTATTTTTCCTCTTTAAAATACACAATTAACAAATGTTATAATATACCAAATTTTACTGTAATTAAAAATCAAACAAGGCAGGGTATTGATTATTCAGATAATCGTAAATAAGTCAAAATTACACAGTTATTGCGATTTAGATGTAAGAATCAAACGGGAAACAAATCAAATAATAAACAGGATTGAATTTGTCACATCTTATTCAGTAACAAAAAATCTTATAGAAGTTTAATAGAATTTAATAATAATAATATAAATTTATTTCGGAATGTCACGTTTTCCATATGAATGAGATTATAAATGAAATAAAATTAATTTTAAACTAAAATAACATTTCAATTGACATTCACAATTAAATAAAATAAAATCTCACTTTTTTTTAAGCAGCATCCGGCACTTTCACCTGTTTTATTTTTAAACTTTAAAACTATTGATAGATGAGTAAACTGTCTAGGTTTGAGATTTCTCTATAGCATGTTATATATATAAATTGAGGTTGAAGAGAATTTCTGAAACTTCTGAGACTTTTTTAAATATTTAAACTGCTTGAAGTTAAGTTAGTTAAAACAAAATGTTCCGCATTTTTAACCGGTATGAAATGTTTCTCAGTATATCCAATTTGTAAAAGTTATGCCCCTCAGAGACGAGCTGGGATTCCGCTAACGTAATAAACGGTGCATTCGGGAAACGTAACACATTCACAACTTCAGAAATTTTAGATTTCATACAATTTTAAATAAGGCAGGACTGACGGAGGTCGTGTCTGGCACTTTTAGCAGATGAATAAGACGTGGTGGCCCAGTGGTACGGACCCCGAAATTCAATCTGGAGGTCGCCGGCTCAAAAACCAGATATGCACCTTGCTTGAAAAATGTATGTCCGCATACAGATAACGGTAAAGGCAAAATCGTTAGGACACCAGCATGCCTAAAAACCAAAATTTAAGACATGTTCAAGTATTTATACTTGAACATGTCTTAAAAAAAATCCTAAAAAAATCCTCTCACCACACTGGTTTGAGTCTCATGCAGTCTCTGCAGTCATTTGTTGATTTATAGTGACTGTAACTTAAAAAGGAGGTAAGGAATGTAAGATTTATTAAAATTGTACTCCAACCTTGCCTTTGGTTTCAGCTCAACTACTTCCATTACGGCCACGACAGTAGCTACTACTTTTATTTGGATAAGTAAGATGGTATATGACCACCCTATGTTAAGCGGTAACCTCAAATCATAACGTAAACAATTCACCTTGGGTTCCTCCCGTACTTAAGTATGGGAAAACCACTTCGCATTGTATCGCATCTGTGACTTCGAGAACTGAAAGTGGAATGTCTCAGGCACCTGTAATTCACTAATTGCCACTAAACTGTTGTAATGTGAATAATCAATCAAAACTTCATACCCTTCGAGAATACGGAATTAAAATACGCCCGCGATTTCATGATGCTCTGGGTTTTTAATGACTGTTCCCAGAGTAATGTAAGTTTTGAAGCGATGAAAAGTGTGCACATGGAGGCGATTAGTTCGAAATTATGTTTACAAAATCCATTAACTGCTGGAGTTTTTGAAACGACGTTTGTAGTTACTAAAAAAATGTTCACATTCGGAAATGAAATAGAACCCAGTGAGAATTTTTAAAAAGAAATCGAAACTCCAGTGCTCAAACACCTTTTTTATAATACTTACGGAAGGAGATATGGCTCACCTGGTGTTAAGTAGTAACCTCTGCCCATAACCATCACCCAACACGACGTGGATCCTCCCCTAAGACCCAAATCTGTCCTGCCAAAAAAAAAGTCCTGGGTGGGAATCGAACCCACGACCTACAACGCAGAAGGCAGAGTTACTGCCAACCACGCTGTGAGGCCAGTCACTTTGTACAATGATACTTCACGATGGTTCGGCACACTGTATTACGGCAAATAACAAAGTTGGTCTCGTTTGGCCCTGACTTATCCAAAAATTATCATATCCATTTAACAAACTCATAAATGAATTTGGATTAGGGTATGTTTTCACAAAGTGCGAAAACTTCTATGGCCTTAAATTCGGAGAGATTATTTTTTTACTTAAATAGGTATACAAAATCAAAAGGCTTTGCATAATTCATCAACCGTTGGAAACCTCTGAACTTTGTGAACCGAAAGCGAAATCCCTGGCGAATTTGGTAAATCGGCTAAAAACTTTTGGCTCTGGAGTAAAATGATCGACATCCCCGAAACTACAAAATACATAATTTCATTGCCTCGTTATTTTGAAGAGCACTAGAACTCACGTCAATTTCGTTCGGGGAAGTACTGCCACCATGCCCATTTATGCCGCCAAGCAGTAATGCGTTCGCGTTACTGTGTTCCGGTTGAAAAAGTATGGTTGCCGGTGAAATTACAGGCACATGAGACATTCCACCTGCAATTTTTTATTTATTAGCTCTAATTAAATACTCGAAATCCTAACAACACATAAATGTGTATCTTGATTATGGCGGCCTTAATAGACACAGTCACTATCAAAAGCTGGCCCCATCCACTAACGTATTTGCTATCGGAATCTACATTTGCATATGTTGTAAACCCAATGGATTTGCGATGGCTAGCGAGAAAGAAAGACGGTGTTAAAACTAGTCCTTCTCCACCCCAAATAAACTTTCGCGTCACCATTTTTCGCGTTTCATTTCTGTACAACTGAATATGACAGATAAAAAGAGCGTTAGTGGATGGCCCGCTACGTTCAAATGTCAGGTTTCAGTCTAAATGCTTGAATTTCCAGTGATAACTTTGAATGACTTTGGTCCCTCTGTCCGCAATAAACTTGTGTAAGTAGTTAAGTTGCCTGAAACTTAGCCAATACAGTCAGTTTGCTAACGAAACATTTGTGTATTGAAGGTAAATGAGCGGGGAAGGGTAGCCGGGTGGTACAGATCTTCGACTACACATCGCTAATGAAAAAAGTTTATTTATGATGACTACCGATAGATACCGATGGCCAAGTCTAAACCTCAAGTTTCACTGATCCAATGTTTCAATCCGTTGATAGCATCTAGTGATGCAGATATGGGATAAATATAAAAAAAAAAACATTAAAATGCTTTTTTACTTCAGTTTAGTTGTCTTGATGATCACAGTTTGGCTGGTCGTGCGTCCAACTAGTGATCCCCAACTGGGAACCAAAATAGTCTCTAAAATAATTAAAATATCGCCATCTGTATGCTGACCGTACATTTGTAATCTTAAGCATTGTAGAACCTTCCCCGCTTACTCTGCACGAGCATCACAAAGAGACTGGAAGTAACTTAGGTCACAAAGTTTTCCCGTAGATGGCGTTAGTAGAACTACTTATTTAATTATTGTCTATGAACTATGAAAGTTAATTCAGCGTGTTTTTGGAAAAAAACTGTTTTTAATGTCCGTGTTACACAGATTCATCCTGGTAATTACATTAGATATTAACGACGACGTAATTACATATTAACGCCTAGTCACAGAACAAACATCGATGTTCGTCACACAAATGTTTGTCCGGTGTGGGAATCGAACCCACGACCTACAGTGCAGAAGGCAGGGTTTCTACCAACTGAACTTCGAGTATGAGCCAGTTTATATCATGAAAAAAAAAACAAGTCTTAAATAATTTATTATGTTAATAATCATCACATTATCCCAGTACGCTGATGAGATTGATATCTTTCAGTATGTCGTTGGCCACATCCTGTACTATCGGACTGAGAGTAGCTGTGAGGTCTTCCTGCAAAATAAATAAAAAAAACTCTCGTTAAAATATACTATACATCGCATAATCGAGTAGGACTCGTAGTGTGTTGAAAATTCAGAAAAGAAAAGTTCATCAAGTCACTTTGCAATAGTGTTTTGCAATATAGTCAACAAAATGTTTGATACTTACTGAGTATGCTTCCAATAAGTTTAACACCAAGTTCCTCAAAAATAAGTTGACGAAGCCGTCCACAGCTGGATTATTGAACAATCCGTTGATGGCAGGCTGCAACGTAAATAAGCAAAACAATTTATATTTGCATCAATCTCCTCCGATTCGTGGAATCACCGATGAATGCACGCATATACAGGACAATAAAAACTTATAATAAATTTTATGCTGACTGACTCATGTTGAAAGATTATCACGTCACGGATTTATTACACGATTCGATACTCTGTCATGACAAGACTAAAGAAATTTCGTAGCAAAGCAAATATTTTTTCTCCTCACTTGAATAGTTCAGTTAACATCTTTGATAAAAAGAACACAATTACCTAATATAAAAAGTAATAAATAAATAAAAATTCACAAACGGGGTTTTTACCTAGATTATTATTGTGTTACTTATGTAAAAGTTTGAAATGTTAGTTATAGATATTCTATTCAGTTCAAGAAAGTTAATACTATGAACAAACCTGGATATCGGCCAAACTTAGTTCGATGCGGGTGTTAATTATGTTCAAGTAGATAGCACCGAGTCTTATTCTGAGGCCGACCAGCAAATTCACCTTCAGCCTCGGCTTCACAAGTACAATCCTGACAAAGAGTGTTGTGTTTTACAAAACGGCTTTTAACATCTCAATTAAAATAACAGTTTAAAAGAAGGGGCTATCCAGAAAGAAAAGGGCACTCAGTAAGTGCGCCTACGTTCCGAATAAACTTTATTAGCTAAGTCTGATGAACAAGGAACTAGAGGAAGAAAACTCTTTTTTGGGTTAAGCTCGCCTTTGTACATATTTTTTATATAAGATAATACATGTATTTTTTTGTGTACAATAAAGATTAAAGAAAGAACTAACGAAACCGGGACTGTGGAAGTTACGGAATTCTTACGCGTATCCGTAGCCCCGGCGAAAAGCGGAGAGTTTTGACTCAAGTTTGAATAAAATTGCTTAAAAAACCTTGAGAAATTAGAACTACATAGTACGATAACGTGGCCCTGAAGACGATAATATCAGATGACATGCTAATGAAACGGTTACTCACTTCCCGCTGCCATTTCCGAAAAGGCTCAAGCCGCTGACACTGGCGAGAAGATCGTATTTACCTGAAAAGTAAACATTATTTAGGATTAATAAATAACAAATCCCGCCTATAATTCTAGCAGTAGAACCTATGCCAAGTTCGTCCCGGGTAATACTGCCACCATACCCATTGCTGACGCCAAGTAGTGATGCATTCGTGTGACTCCCAACGTTAGTTGATCCCAAATTTCAGTCAACTCCATTCAGCCGTTTGAGCGTGAAAGATTAACAAATCCTCACAAACTTTCAAGTTTATAATATTATATAGTATTTATATACTTAGCATTTGACTTAAAAATATTTTACTAAAATGATCATAAACCTAGTAGTTAACTATCAGTGCAAATTTAATCAAACACTAAGAAAAAATCATAACTTTAAAAAAAAATACTGTAAAGCAAAATAATAATATACCTAAAACAAATATGTTATTACTTGTTATTGGAAGACAATGGAAGCAGATAATTGGGGTCCACGCTTCCTCCAGTGCACTTCAGACTTCAAAACACACTCTTAGATAATACTCGATAGTACTTCAAAGTATTGTCCACTTAGCACTGATAGTGGAAACAGTAGGTCGTTACACTACGGAATATACTATCACTTCAGAAACATGTATTATAGTTTTTATTTCATCGCATCTAAGTAAAAATTAATATAAGCATATTTTAATTTTTATTATATGGTTTATCAATTTAATGTTTCTTGTATATTATTTAAATATAATAAATATTGTTTGAATACTAGACCTTCAAAAATATAGTTTAAATCTAGTCGTATCATGGCATAACAGTTTTAATTGTTAAGAGATAAAGTGCAACATTGGCGTACCTAATCTATTAAGTTAGTTTTCTTAATAGTAAATATCATTGGATATCTCTTTTATTTAAATTATAAGATGTTTTTAGTTTGTTTAATTTTTTATTTGAATATTTAGATGTTTCTAATTTTTTCTTTTTTTAGTTTCGTATTGGTAACTCTTGTAAATTTTTAGTTTAAAGTGCATGAAGTTTTTACCTTTAATTCATGGTGCTATTAATATTTAAATAATCACTTTATGTTTTTTTATTTTTTTTATGTAAACAGTGACGGAACGAGCCGACGGCCCACATGGTGTTAAGTGGTAACCTCGACCCATAACAACTGATGCGACTTCGGTCCTCCCCTACTAGGTACGACAAGACCCAAGTCGCATCGTATGCGTCCGTAACTCTGAGACGTGTGGGTGGAATATCTCATGTGCCTGTAATTTCACCGGAAACCACACCTTTCAAACCGGAACACAGTAATGCGAATGCTTCACCGCTTGGCGGCAGAAACGGGCATGGTGGCAGTACTTCCCCGGACGAACTTGACGAGAGTTCTACTGCTCTTATGTTTATGTAATATTGTGAGAATCTTTGTTACATCAAATAAATAATATAAACTATATTGGTGTATTGTTGCTTACCCACATCCAGTTCAACGGCAGGCACCTCTCCACCCACCTCCACGTTATATCTCTGCTGGATGATGGATGCAGAGGTTATGCTCACAGTGTTCAGTTCAAATGTGCTCAGTTTCGTTACCGTCAAGTCGTTCAGTTCCAGGCGTACTCTGAAAAAATACTTTATTACCGTTAGGGTACTACGTATCCACTGAAACCTGTCCTAAAATTAAACTGGGGTATATGTATATATATGTATTCAGTCATGCAGAGTCTTCCACGTTGGGATTATTATCATGTGTATCATGAAGTAAATTCAGTTGATGTTTCATCTTAATATTATAATATTTTGTTATTCCCCGATTTCGCTATTGCCCCGAAGGGGTAGATAGATCCTAAATGAGCTACTTTTCACATTTGACTACCGTGGGAAAGTAGCCATGATAAGTGGTGAACAAGTGGCCGAAATTGTTGCCCATGAAAAATTCAGCAATACTTTCTCCAAAAATCCATTCCATAATGTCCAACAGCAAGGATAAATTGTATACAAGAGATTATCCAGGGAGTCCCGGTGATGTAAAATAAATAATTTTAAAGACTTGTATTACATACCCAGATATGGGTACAACGGAATCGTCTATAAGAAATGAGTCGAGCTTGAAAGGATCCAGGATTGGAATGTCATCGTTGCCAGTCACCATCAAACCCCTGAAATCCTCCAGCACACCGATAAGGAGATTCTCCAAGGCACTGTTTCTACCAAGATTGTCTGAAATTCAATTGAAATTACAACGAGATGAAAATATACGCAATGTATCAAAAAAAATATGAACAATTTGAGGAATGGTTAGGACTCCTGATGTTATACCATAACCTCTTCCTATCACAAAAGGACTTAGGTCCCTTAGTTATGTGATAACTCAAGTGGCATCGCATGCGTCCGTTACCAAAGTTAAAGGCATAATTTCTCATGGGCTTGTACTTTACACAACTTTATAACTTGAGTGCCTGTTTTGTGCTAAAAGTGATTCTCTTACGTATTATATCAGTTGCATGGTACAAGCTATGCTTAGCTTACTTTGGAGCAAAATGGCATTATGTTGATATGTCCACCAATATTGTTATTATTATTTAGTTTGTGTATGGCAGAAAGCCAGGTCGTTAATTTTATGATATCCCGCAATTTCGAGTAAAAACAATATATAATCTTTTATGCCCTAAAAAAATGCAGTTGATTTATGCTATCACTATTCACTGAGTTTACAAAAACTTGTCTATGATTTTGTTCATGTTAAATCAAATATCAATGACATATAACCTATTTCCAAGCTTTTTTATCATTCAAGCATAGAAACAAAATTTCTTATATAAAGCGTGCTTTTGGATATAATTTGTTTAGAGTAAATGCAAGTTCTCACCTCTCCTGGTAAGGAGTCGAATGAACGCTTCTTCATCCAAGTTGGTCACTGGCAACGCCATCGATACCCCAAACACGGCCACGAGCCCAAAATAAAGAACATGCATCTTGGCCCTTAAAACCAAAATTATAGAATTTTATACTTTTTTTTAATGATTTTTAACTACAGTGATATCTATATAACGCATTTAAAGCGTTATAGAGTGTTGTTGTTGAATGGAATGAAAAAAATCACTCTTATTTTACTATCATAATATGTATTTACAAATAAAGTTTAAAATGTATTATTAATTACTATTACTATTTAAACAACAAAAATTATTTTAACACTATGATAACGTAAAGTGTAACAGCCGAGGTTAAAACGTGCAAGGTAATTACAACAAACAAAAGAAATAATTTCGTAGAATCTCCTTCTTAAATACGTGCTCTACACTTGTACAATAAAGCAACAAAGAACAGAAAAAAGAATATACACAGCTGCTGTTTTTATTAATATTGCTTACTTAGAAGGTGCAGTACCTCGATTTTATCTAATAATCGAAATTATTGCAAACTAATGCTTTTATAACCTCGAGAAAATTAAAAGATCTACAAAAATTACCAATAAGAAGAAGAACTACCGCCGTTTACTAAATAACTTTAAATAACAATTAATATTTGAGTCAAACCAATACTTACATTTACTAAGACGGCTCTGTTGTTAGTAAATCGAATCAAGTGATTATTGTGCAAAGTGAGTGTTATTAGATTAAGATAAGTCATATCAATTAAAAAAATGTTAACAAGATAATAACTGCGTGATATAACTCAGTCTACAATCATTCACTAATGTGACACTGGACACGATATCGTGTGAACATAATTTAATTATTTTGCGCAGCAAAAGTTAAATCCAACTTCATTGCGCTTTTTATCTCTCACCTGGATGACGTAATTTTTCCAATTTAATTTAAAAAGCTATTTACAAACCTGAACCGATCTTGATGAAATTTGCATTGGACCAATCGGAAAATATATTCTTTCACATAAAAAAAGCTTTTTTTAAATCGGATCACAAATGTTGGAGTTATGAGGAGGAGAGATAAACATAAAAAACATAACCCAATTAAGAATGTACTCCTTTTTTTGAAGTCAGTTAAAAACCGAATAGAAAAAATATACTTAATTTACACTTGGTAGCTGTACCTAGTCTCTCATGGTTCCTCCTCTCGGACTCAGTTCCACTCTCGACAATCTAAGCGAGTGTGTATTTAACGCCCGTTCATCCCAAGTACAACCGGTGCCCAGTTCTGAATAAATGGAATACAAACGTCCCTCGTACTCAAAATACGTTTCAGCAACAGATTGGCTTGATGAGATAAAAATAAGGGCTTTTCAATTTCGATTTAAAAGAAAAAGCCTTCGAATCTGCGTGATTGATGTCATGTCGGTTATAGGGCTTCTATTAATGCGGTCAATAACAAAGTCACAATGACAAAATATCTACGACAATAGAGTATAGATTACACATTCGTATTTGTTTCATTTCGTGTGTGGCAATTTCTTTCTTAGTGTTCAATTAATTTTTTTCTGTTTCGCTCATTTTTCTACATTTATGAACAAGCATTATTTAATTGATATTTAGGGGCACGGGCCTGATATTCTGCCATTATTCCCTAGCTTTTACATTTAAAGCTACTTCGTGAACGTTATTTTTTACGCTGCCTCGTCCGTTATCTTTGTCTGTATTCAAATCTTGGAATCTATTAATCAGTTCCACATTGTAAACTTTCCAAAGTTAAGATATCGAAGGTTGTTAAATATCTGTAGTGTGTTTGTCTATATTCAAAGACAGACATCTTTGATTATATTTATTTTAAGCGTCACTTTAATTCCTACACTACTTTCCTTACAGTCTGCACCCATACACTTGAAATGACTGATTTTTACTATATCTGAAAACTTATTTCACCTACATCGACAGTTTCGTGTATAAGGATGAATAAAGATTAATAAATATATATATATATATATATAGCTTTTCTCAGCTTCATGGGTCGAATATAAAAATATATGTAAATATGTGAAAACAACATTTACTTGAACCACTTTTCACCTATGGGTATAACCGTGAGAACGTAGTCTTGGGGGAGATTAAAAAGATTTTTGTAAAAGATATGTATAAATATTTATTTACAGGCAACTGAGAACCGTTAGATCATAATATAACAGAAAGGAATTATACAACTTTTACGCAATATTGGTCACATACGCATTACACCTTTACACACAATTACACCTTGTATTTTCAAATATCATGGCGACATTCACTCGCTTAGTCGAAATCTTACCCTTATACAGAACTAGCTGTTACATCAAATATTTACATTAACGTGGGATAACTCACTGATAACATAAATAACTTTTCTAAATATGTGTGAATGTTATGCTGTGATTGAGACAAAGCTTAGAAATTTGTTTGAATTATTGATTCCATTTCGATGGTATAATGTGATGCCTTCAGAAACATAGAGATCCACAATTCTAGACAGTTGCGTTTAAAGACAATTGTGTTTACTGGCGTTAAAAGTTTACAAGATGCTCTCGGCGACATCTTTGACCACGATCTCGAGGAGTTCGTTGATTTCCCTCTGTAAAAGATAACAATAATTACACATTACATTCAAAATTTTATGATTTGCGACCTGCCTCAACTTCTATCATAATATATACATGATATAATATTGGTGGATATTTCACACATCACCATCTAGCCCCAAACTAAGCATAGCTTGTACTATGGGAAAGAATACATACATTTTTTTGTAAATACATACATATTAACACCCAAACATGGAACAAACATCAATGCTTGTCACAAAAATGTTTGTCATGGGTGGGAATCGAACCCACGACCTACAGCGCAGAAGGCAGAGTTATTACCAAATGAGCGTAGTTGACCTGAGTATCAATCGTACCTTTGACCTATAGTGCAGGGGGCAGAGTTAATTCCAACTGAGCTGTGAGGCCAGTGAAATAATAATAGTTAAATTCGAATACTTACAGAGAAATTGTTGAGGGTAGTGGGGATGGTTCCGCCGAGGAAGGTGTTGAGATGCCTAGACAAGTTGTAGCCGGCGATGGAAACGTCGAGTTCGGACTGCAAGCAAAATGCATACATGTATATAAACGGAGTTGAAAAGAAACAATTCTCAACAATTTGTGTGTTCGGTTGGCTGCTACACACGATCAAGCTGAACGTTCCGATTCACATGATAAGTCAGTAGAAAACATGACGTCAGCGGTTACAAAAAGTAAATAGTCTAAACTCTTTATTTGCTTTAGACCTTTTTATACCAATTGCACTAGTACAAATATACTACTAAACTAAAAACGAAAAACTCATGGGTGCACGTCGGGTTTTGAACCGGCGACCTCCGGATTGAAACTTGGGGTCAGTACCACTAGACCGCCACGTTCTCGATGATGACGATGACTTACGTCGATGCGTCCGAGGCTGAAGTTCAGGTCTAAGCTGCGGATAGAGATGCCGGTGATGATGCCGACGCTCACGCGAACTTCACCATTGATGTTTATCTCCTTGATCGCAAACCTGATGATAAATATATTGTTTCAGAAACTGTGAACCCGTGAAACGTAGTTCATGGATATATTGTCTCGCCTGAAACACAGGATTACCTAGTTCAGGCTCTCGTGTTATATAGAGGTCTACCTATGTCTAAATATTTTTTACGATTTGTTAAATTTTGCCATATTTTATTTGAATAAATTTATTATAATTAGTATATTATTATTATTATTGTGGTATGATAAAATGGGACAACCAATGTCTTGCTTTTTTTATAGATAAAGGTTATCACTTAACATCTGGTGGGCCACCTTAGACTAAACTGATAAATGAATGGGAGCATCTAATTGCCCATAAGACCTTCAGAAAATATTTATTTCACTGTTTGAAAATTTGATGTATTTTACCATTAAGTTTTATCGTCACGTCTTTGGCACAAGTGTTGTTCTATAATTTAATTTAAATATTGTTTGGTATTGTTCATTTTAGAATAATTATGTGTGTATGGATCTATTGTCACCTGGAATAAATGATTTATTGTTATTATTGAAATTAAAACTGGAAAAATTGTAAATTAATAAATCATTTGGATCAATCTTTTAGCAACTGGGTTGTCGCCGTTGTAGTCCCAAATTTAATATTAAACTATAATAATATTTTGGTTATATACATTTGTAAATGAGATTTTTAATATAGCGGAAATTATTATACAATCCATACAATTATTAAAACGTTTACATTACTTTGAGATAGCTATTCATGTAATGAACTGATAATGAATTACATGCATTTATCTTTTTAATTACGTCTAAATACTACTAATCGGCTTTAATTCAAATTGAGCTTATTATAATCGGAATGTCAAAGATAAGTCCTTATATCTAAACTGAAACTGTAACTATTTGTCATGACGTCGTAAATAATAATGACTAAATTTGTGAACTGTTTCGATGACTACTTGCAAATGGAAAGCTGGAATCTCTTTGCGATAAGTTTTGGGCAAATAAGTAATGGTAAAAAATATTTCGTAACTCTTTGAATTGTTGAAGACTGAATGTGGAAATTGTCTACAGTCTGGCGGTAGTAACGTTAGATCTTACTCCTAAGTTAATTAAAAGTGACTACAATATGTTACCTATCTCGCGAAACCTGCACGGGACAAATTGGACACACAAAGCCTTTGCATCCAGTGCCAAAGTTACCAACAACTCGTGTGCATGTTTAGTATGTAATATGTTTAACTTATGCAAATTTTCAAGTTAGATAATCAAATTAATATAAGTAAGAGACACTATCCCCCACCCTAAATTGAAAAACTTTTGTTGCGTATGAAACTGAATGCATTACTAACCTTCCAGCAGCATTGAAGTTGAAGTCTTCTCCGAAGAGAACAACGTCGAGATTAGCCTTGTCTGTGGATGAAAACACGTTTTAATTATTATTTTGAGACGTAAATATTGTTTAATATAAAATAAAATAAAGTTATAGAAAGAGCAGATGGCCCACCTAGTGTTTAGTGGTAACCTCTGCTCATAAAAAGCAATACAATTTGGCCACAGATCCTCCCCGATTTGGGTCAGATAAAGTCAGAGACGTGAAAGTGCAATGTATTATGATTGTAATTTAATAGTAACTTACTGAGAGAAGCTTCGATCAGAGGTAGAGAGATATCAAAACGCAGGCGGAAGAGCAAGACGTTGTAGTTCATTCTGTTGATGACGATGTTGCTGAGACCGTGGAAGAGAAGCTCTTCGACAAATCCTTCAGCGTTGAACAGTCTGGAATTAAATTTGTGAATTTGTTTTTAATCAGTCTCATGAATATTTTTGTTTGATGAATTTAAGAGTTATGTTGAAAAAAATGATCAAATGAAACAAATGAAAATAAATTACTAATCATATTGATGCTATAACTTAACTCATTAGGTTAAAAATGATTTTCCCAATCCGTTACACAATAATAATAATTGGCTTATCCAGCATTGTTTCCAAGATAAAACATAAATACAAAGTTGTAAGTTTTTTTAATACACGTTATGTGTCTACAATTAAAAGGAACTCACACATGTGGAGAGATGAAAGTCACGCCACAAAGAGAGTCTTAAATATGCATGTGGATGGATGTAAGAGTCAAGGTAGGCCAAAGAGACGATGGATGGATTGTGTGAAAGACGATATAAGTGGTGAGATGACGTCTGACAGAGAGAAATGGAAGGAAAATACATGTTGTGCCGAAACCACCTAATTGGAACCAGTGCAAGGAAGTGATGAATTAAAAGAACTCACACAGGCACGGGAAGAGAATATCCGCCACTTTTAATTGGGACGTGCAGGGGGTCGAGGCCTATGTCTTTGATGAGCTGGCTCACATCCTCTATGGCGCTGGCGATAGAGTCGGAGATGAGACGCTCATTCCTGAGATCTATACCTGCATATAATAATAATAAGTTTATTAAAAAAAAAAAAAAAGTGAGCCGTCACGGGACACCTGGCAGATGTGAAACATCGACATTATTTTGTAAGAAACTAAGTACCCCATCACTAATAATGTTTATGATTTGTCGTAACCTTGAACGGACCAATCAGCGCTCATGCCGTGGCGACGCGTCGCCAAGCCAGAAATCTGTTTTACGTGCGGCTATAGATGTTTCACATCAAAATTGGTGGAAATTTCACACAGC
The DNA here is from genome assembly GCA_947359385.1 of Chesias legatella. Classification (NCBI taxonomy): domain Eukaryota; kingdom Metazoa; phylum Arthropoda; class Insecta; order Lepidoptera; family Geometridae; genus Chesias; species Chesias legatella. The sequence continues at coordinate 2,461,058 of OX375780.1, read as the reverse complement.
GCCATCTAGCCCCAAAGTAAGCTAAGCATATCTTGTATCATGGGAACCAGACAACTGATACATGTAAACTTTTTTTTTGTAAATACATACTTATACCGTCCGCATTCGTCACGCAAATGTTTGTCCTGGGTGGAATCGAACCCACGACCTACAGCGCAGAAGGCAGAGTTACTACCAACTGAGCTGTGAGGCCTGTCGATTCCTGTTATTTATTTAGAACCGTAACAATATAAGACTTATTTATTCCCAAAGGAGTAGGCAGTCACATGTGTCACTATCGTGGGTTACACTATCTTGAGAATGTAGACGTGACGAGGGGTGAGTTCACAATACTTGTCACAAAATTAAAAATAGACATGGACAGCATTGTGCTGAAATACTTACCTTGACTCAACTTCTGAGGTAAGGCACTGGTGCCGATGATGAGTAGGGCAAAAGCGATGAAGGTTTTCATATTGATTTTTCAAAACACTGAAAAATTAAATTTATCCAATATTTAGTGATTTATTTTGGGAAACAACTTCATTGTTCATTTATATATAATAATATTTATTCTAACTAATGTTTAAATCAGTAGGTTTCACATATTTTTCGAGTGCAATGAGATACGGGCCCCTCTGATGTTACGCGACTTAGGTACTCTCCTACTGCGCTATAGAGGTATAAACCCAAAATATATAAAATATTTCATGTCCCTGTAATTTCACCGGTTGCTCCAAAATTAGATCAATCATATAAACGTGAGAGAGAAAGCAAATAACTGCTTTATGGGGAAATTATAATGATTAGTGATATATGCTTTTTATAATCAGAAGTGTATTATGCCATCAGTTATTTAGTTCCCATAGCACAAGCTATGCTTAGTTTGGAGCTAGGTGGCGCTTTTTGAAATTACTAATATATAATGATTCCCCAGATGAATCCAAAACAAGATGGATAACGTGTCAGAAACAGTCCGAAACAGACAAAAATAAAACAATATATATTTCGATATCCTTGATTAAAAAAACCTTACCTCTGGTGATACTAACTGAATCACGGCTTAACGTGTTTTGTGTGAAAAATTATGATAAATGTATTTTATAGTATTTTCCAAAATATATTATCGTTTTGTCCGTCATCAATCAACTCATTATCATAATCTTGGCAGTTAATTAAAAGTGTTTAACACAATACAGAAATTACAAATTTGTGTACTGTTGCAATACCGGAATAATAATTTTACATCCCAAATAATTTGATTTATAATAGGTAGATGCCTTAAGCTGAAACAGTGAGTATGTAATTTATGCGACTCATTTATATTTTTATTTAGTTTTTATTTACGTTTTAAAGGTGAACACAACTAGGTGAAGTATATTTTCTGGTTGGTTGGTACTAGTTTCAGTATTGTTAATTAATATTTATATTTTTTAAATCATTTTTATATTAAATAATTATTTTCATTTTTATAGCCATAAAATAACTTTTTTCTATGTGTACAGAATGAAACACGTAAGTTATATACAAGCATTTATTTTCATAATTAAACACAAATTTTGCAAACATTCAATAATGCAATTATAGCACTAATTACGAATAACTTACTTGAAACATCTTTCACTATTAGAATTTAAAATAGTTATGGTCTGTTATACCAAATGATATAAATAACGCTATTTTATTACATCCAATGAATAATTAAACAAGGTATTACAATGCAAAAATTAATCAAATCATAAATATACTGTAAATTGACATATTCGTACTTTGTTTTTACTCAAGCCAGAATTTCCAAAGATCTCAAAAGAAATTTCCAGATTTCAAGGCTCTTAATGTATTTCAGTTTCAGTTGAATTAATTTCCTTTACTATCAACTGATTTGAGTTTTTCCCAATCAAACAGCTCTTACTGTCACTGGTATAACAGACCAATAATGAAAACAACTGCCGTATTTGCGTAGGCCTTAGTCGTGTTCCCAAACGCTTAGTTTTAGGCCATCCCTTATATCGAGTACGTTATAGCCAAGCATACTGAAGCTAATTATTTAATAATTTTGAATTATACAATCAGTGATTTACATCTCCTCCACACCAAACATAACATGTATTATAGAGAAAAGTATTAAAAGATCTAAATCAATATAATTACTGTCCCTAATTTAGGGTTAGTTTCTCTAAACCTAAAGCTAAATTAACATTGGTTATCCTTTTTATACGTATTTGTAAAAAGGATATCAACACATATGCTAGTTTTGCTTCTGATTCAGAGAATGCAGCAGAATTAGGGACACTGACATCATACTATAACTTATTATAAGATATACACATCAAACGTTCTCATTGGTACTACAAAAACACAAAATAATCTTGGACTGCTATATTTTTGACAAGACTAACAATGATTTTATCTATTTAAAAAATATTTTAAAATATAATTACGTAACAAAATAAAATTAAAAACTATTTAATTACAAAATATTACAATAGTAAACAACGCAGCTTATAGTCGGAACGTGATAAGAGTAATATTATCTGCGGTGTAGAACAAGACTTCGGATTTCAAAAGGTAACTTGAAGCTAAAATCTGGATAATTAATGTGAAATACCTTATTCTATACTCATTTCTCTTTCCTTACACTTTGCATCTTTGGCACTACGCGACTATCGTTGGCCTTTAACTCCTAAAAGAAATCAGTGCATTAGAAACAACGAATCACTACATCTACTTATATCAACTATGTCATAGTGTATCAATATATATAAAAGTGAACAAGAGGCACTATATAGGTTTATACGCAGATTAAAATAAGCTAGTTCATGAAACATCGAATTTTGAACTAGATTTTGTTCGTGATCTGTACACAAAACTTGTTTCACAGTGGTTTGACGATATACGCATATTGTGAAAATTTCGATAATTAAACTCATGAGAGACAAGTAAGATTGTATTAATAATATACTAATTCAACCCAGACAATTAATGATCTTGATTGAATTAGTTAAGACTAAATGTACACCGTAAGTCTTAAGTCTTCTCTTGCAAAATAACTGAATGCCAATGTGACACCGCAACAGAGGAGTCAATCGAATGGTCCTCCTATACAATTTTCATATATCTTCAAGAAAATTAATTATTCCACCTTCAATCAATAATGCAAAATTGTACTATTCATTAAAGCTTGGAACAGTCAATATACAATTTTATCATCATAGTCTGTGAAACAAATTTCTCATCAACAAACTGATGGTAGATACATTTAAACATCATTCTGAATACTTATAAATTGGAAAAATAAAAACAAAAGCAAGAGATTCTAATTACATTTTAGCTTTATCTATATCTCATAAGGTATCGTCTTCCACAACAGGTTATTTTTCATATAATAATTACCATTATAGGCACCCGCGAGAACCGCCCTCGAAACAACGGGCTCCTACTTAAACTAACACTCATTACGTTATTTACATGTTACAGCATTCGTAGTATGTAAATTAATATAAATCTTGAAGGGATTGTAAATATCTATTAACACCAATATTCGAAAGCTGACCGCTGGCACTACGTTTTCTAATCTAGATGTACGTCGACCCTAAAAAACGTTATGTACTAATTTGTATGCTCTAACTCATTCAGTATTCAAATTTCTTATCATATCAGCACACATTATGCGATCTTATGCATCTTGTTTTAGACACATTTGCAATTCTTGTCTAGATTTCATTAGAGTTGGTTTTGCCTTCAAAATCTTCACATGCCTCCCCACGTTAGTCGAATGTCGTTTACTATCGCGTCATGTTTATTCACCTTCAAAATCATTAGTATTTCAGAATCCTCAAACCACATACAAGTACAACTTTCTAATATTGGTCCGCTACAGAGTTGTGAAATGATCTAGCTTATATCAACTTACTTGCTAGATTGAAATTATACACTTCTAGCTTTGCGTGATATGTATTGCGTTAGAGGCGCGTTAAAGCTAACTTTTATCATAATCGTCATCCTCTGCGTCTTCCTTAACACCATACATGACTCTTAAAGCTAAGTCATTCAAAAGCTTACATTCTTGTTTATGTTTAAGTAGAGTAGTTTCTTATTTTTAACGAAGACAAAGTTCACAATTGTAACTTTAATCTGGCAGAAGTACTCGAACCTACTCACGAAAGATATGTTGTGACTTAAAAACTATGACGAAATTACGTCTACTATTCTATAATTTGTTATTAACAAGTGATATGTTGTTGGAGGCATCACTCCTTGTAATTTTACATTAAATTTATTAGATAATCGAAATTTTACACTTACAATATAATGAACTTGTTATTTCACTAAGATGTACAATGGACTTAGCACAATATAACTTGAGTTTACCCAAAATTAAACATAGGTATATTTTATATGTACTATACATACAGAAAAAAACAGAGATTTGATGGAAAAACATATACTTATACGGTAAGTAAGTAAACAGCAAACTTATTACATGAAATTAAACATGTAATTTAAAATAACTTTTAGGGGCTGTGTTAATTTGACTTGTCACTAAGATATGATGGATGGTTCATGTGATGTATTTGAACAACGAAATATGGACGAATCCTGTGACCATTAAAATGGTCAGATTGATGAAATCATTAACTGAGCAGAGGGAGCTGGCGGAGCTGGTGCAATTCTTCGGTATCTCCGGCTTACCTAAAACACAAGCATAAGAGTTAGCTCACAAGAAATTTTCTTCATAAAGAATATAGAAACAGGAACCAGCTAATGCAAATGTGCGTTTTCTTGAGCATTTCTTTAACGTTACTAGTGTTATCTTGAATCAATATTTCGAAGATTCTGTATTTTTTTAATAGTCAATTCAGTACTCTCAGGTAACTCAGGTAAGAATTGTAAGTATCTGTGAACCAACTATTTTCTTATGATAATCAAATTTTGCAACACTTGTATTGCAGGAGTACCGACTAATTATGTTTCTCAAATACTTGACGCATCAAACTCTTACACTGAATAGTATAGATATAATTTAAGTAGTTACTTGTAGCTGCCATGAGCTGTGGCAAGTATTTCTGCCAGAAGGCGCACTCCTTCACCCTGACTCCGTGCCCGACGGAGCTCGTGTTGACCTCAAGAGACAGGTATTCCCTGTCTTTCGCAGTGTGCGGTGGCCAGTATACATCTGGGGGCTCACCATTGGGATTTTTCGATGGGTTACTGAAATGTTAACAATTTCTTTTATGAGTTTTGTTTTAGTCTTTATTTATCTGAACTTCTTAAACTTATATTTTTTATTTTGTTTTGTGCATATATTTGTCTAAACGTGTAGGTATCCTTGCATGTTTTTTGCTTATATTTCATGGGCGTTTGATAAAGCTAAATAAGTCTTAGACTATAGCACCGTTTGTATGTATTAATGTTTTCGTGTAATTAGTTACATGTGTTGTATCGTAGTACTCAAGGGCCATGTAAGTTCATATATTGTTATTGCTATAATTTGATATACAGATTCTAGTTACAACATATAAGTAATAAAAGGAAAAATTAACCTACCCACTTCGAGCGAAATTCGCCCAATATCTCATCAGCCGTTTGCTAAACTCCACTTCCTCAGGAGAATAATTTTTCCCAGGGTTCAAGGGCTCTCCGAACACGTAATTGATCTCATCAGCGTGCATTACGCCTGTCCACGACGGCCACGGATGGTTCTTACTCCGATGCTTGTAATAATAGGTATACACCTTATTTCCCGTTTCAGCATATCGCAACGCAAACTCATTTACACCACAAGTGAAATGGTAGTCTCCGACCATCTTGTCAAGTGCATTCCTGTTCTTAACAGGATCGTCCGGATTCAACCAGTCTGTATATTCGAAAATGATAGCTTGCCTTCCCGCTTCATTCACGTAAGGGTTCAGCTCTTTCACAGCTTGTCGATATTGCTCTCTTGTTATCCCTACATTCTCTTCCTTAGGGAATAGTTCCGTTAGATAATACAGTATGAAATAATATCCTTCTTCCGTGTTCGATCCCATAAGAATACTTGTCTTTTTAAAGTTTTGGTGCACGAGTGCTCGAGATGGCATCTCATCTAAGAATGCACCATCTATGATAGGGACAAATGGAAACTCGCAAATGCCTAAAGTTCCCCACTCGTTATTGACTAGCTCATCTGCGCTCTTTTGGCGCAAGCATTCGATCATGGGACCCATCTCTGTTCTTGAATGTGGACAATGAACAGCTTCAGCTAAACGAATGCCGCGTAAAATACTCTCTTCTCTTGAAATTATAGCCCAAGGCACCGTAGCGGAACCCGACTGCATTATAGCTTGAGAAAATAAATTTCTGGATAGTGGAGACAACAAATGTAAAGAAACAGATGCAGCACCAGCTGATTCTCCGAACAGGGTCACATTGTGTGGGTTGCCCCCAAAAAAGCCAATGTTGTCTTTCACCCACTGCAAAGCCATGAGCTGATCGAACATCCCCGCATTGCCAGGGACGTCAGGAGTATCAAAGTAAAGAAAACCGAGTGACGCCACTCTATACTGCATCGACACGTATACTATTTTCTCCTCAGACACAAGAATCTTTGGGTCGTAGACATCTAAAGTGGCCGTACCCGAGTAGAATCCACCTCCGAAAACCCAGAGCATCACCGCAGCGTTCTTCGGACGCGGTCGCGGCGTAACTATGTTTATGTAAAGGCAGTCCTCCTGCATATCCGTGTTCGGATTCCACATCATTGCACCGGGGAAGTCACCGAACACGGTATCAATAATCTGGACGCACGAATGCGGCAGTGTTGTCGTATTCATTATCTCATCACCCCAGTTCTCGACCGGCCTCGGGTGTCTGAATCTCAAATCTCCCAACGGCTTTTGTGCGTACGGTATACCGAACCAGGCGTCGACTTTCTTTCCAGTAGCGGCGGTCAGCGTTATTCCTCTGACCCTGCCCTTTCTGGTTCGGACTATGAGAGGGTCGTCATCGGCGGGGCCGAAGTGTTCTTTGGCGTGGTGGGCTTGGGGTTCGTCAGCCATGAGTTGCTCGTAAATGCGTTCGTCGAATTTGGACCGTCTGGAGGACGTTTCGGCGTCATTGGCGCGTTTTGAGGAGGTTTCGTGGTCTTCGAGTCGAGGGAGGATGGTGTCTAGCTCGGGGTTGTATCGAACCGCCTCGCCGTGGCCGCGGTAGGGCTGGGGTGGCGGGTGGTCGGGCGCGCGATGCCGCGCTCGGTGCTCGTGCGGGCCGGCTAGCGCGCGCGTCGCCAGCGCCGCCAGCGCCGTCAGCGCTGCCAGGACCACGCGCATGCCGCAGCCGCACAACCCACAGTTACCACCTGGAAACGTTAACATAGCGTATTGGTCACTTATAAAACATGAGCAAAATTACTTACTAATATTGGGTATCTCGGGAACTTTCAGAAAGAACACAATCAAATCGAAACGAAACACATTTCAAGCCATTTCTATCATAGCCATCTATGGTATATTGCAATGCAATAGTGCATAGTTGTTCTCTAGCCGCATGTCACAGACCAATTTCATAGTTAGTAAGTGGAGATCATCAGAGCTTGAGCTGACTAATCGCACTCGCTCGTTTATAGCTCTTTTTATTGTTTCTTTAAATTGCAGGCGCATGAGACGTAACATCCCCGTCTCGGGGTGATGGACGCAACGCAATACGTCTAGGTCATCTCATACTTTTGTGGAGAGGACTTGAGTCGTATTGTTGTTGTCTGTATGTGGCGGTTACCACTTAACATCAAGTGAGCTGTCAGATCGTTCCGCCAGCCCAATCACATAAAAAAGGTTTATTATTGAATTTAGTAAGTTGTTGCAAATAAATGTTATTTTCTTTCTTTTCTTTATTTCTCTTCACCCGGAGACGCGTGCTCCTGTAGAAATCGTATCTGTTAGCTCTTACTTCGTTTTTATCATTTCTGTGTACAGACCTCAAATATCGACCACCACCGCGCAGTACGAGAGTGTATATCTAACGTAAACAAAAGAATCGGACGGATCCAATATCGTTGTTCCGTCCGTGTTTTATCAAGACTGAAATAACACAATTCACTGGCAATATTTGAAGCTCAGGCTGTTTGTTTTATTGGAGCAATTTTTTTTATGTAACCGAAGTTGTTGCACTGCGTTACGTCCATCACCCCGAGACGGGGATATTACGTCTCATGCGCTTGCAATTTAGCCGGTACCCACTCCCTTCCACCGAAACACAGCAACCCGAGTGCATCACTGCTTGGCGGTGGATTACCAGATGTGGTGGCAGTACTTCTCCGGGCAAACTTAGCACAAGTTCTACTGCTTCTTTGAGTTGCTCCTTTCACACTACCCGGGGGACACGTGTTGGGATTCAAAGGGTATTCCTTACGGACGCGAGCAACATAGGCCATGTTGCTCGCGTCCGCGTATGCGGAGAGAAAAGTTAAAATGTTAGTTAGTACCAACCCGCTGGTGGAAATATTCACACCGTCCAGAAGGTTTTCGACTAAATTTACGATTAATTATCAAATTTTCAATATACCTATTAGTCATAGTCACAACAACAAGCCGTTGTGATCGTTTTGCGGTGATAACATCATTAACATTTACCTATTAGATAGCGGTCCTAAGTTATGTTAATAATTATAGTAACTATATTATATTTAAATAAATAAATATTATATATAAATAATTATATTATTATTTAGTTGTTGGTACCTTAATAAATAAATAAATTATTATTATTATTATTATACAAAAATAATCATAAAACTTGTTGTTTAATTATCTTTTGTCATGTATGTAACAGATAGGATTATATAGACACATTATTTAATTTACAACATACATCATACTGTATGTTGTAAATCAAATAATGTACTCGCTTACTACGCATTCTGGCTTGTTTTAATGGTATATAAGTATTTTTTCAATAAGTGAATTTTTCATTCTTTTGAGAAAACAAATTCATAAACCATAAATTGGTGCATCCAATTAATAGTACAAAAAATTCTACAGCCTCCACCCATAAATATGGCTTTGAATTGAAACCAATTAATTATAGAGTCATTGTCAATAAACAAAGGGGTTCCGTAGCATTCACGGAACAAAACACTTTCGCATCCATTCGTCGGCAACTTGTGGGCGGCGGAAACTGGGGGTTTGGATGAAATGTGGCCGTGTTGTGCTAGAGTAGAGTAGAGTAGAGTTATTAGACGTTTCCGTTCATTATTTCGCTTAACAGATCTTGAAGGGATTACAATTTAAATAGATTTTGAAACAGACTGGCCTCACAGTTCAGTTGATAGTAACCCTGCCTGCTATGCTGTAGGTCGTGGGTTCGATTCCCACCCAGAACAAACATTTGTGTGACGAATATAGATGTTTGTGGTGTCAATATGTATTATATAATGTATTTACAAAAAAGTATTTAAGAATTATATCAGTGGTCTGGTTCCCATGACACAAGCTACGCTTAGCTTACTTTGGGGGCTAGATGACGTTGTGAAATGTCCACCAATATGTATTTATTTATTTTTAATATTTGTTTGTCTATCATTCTCTTCTTTTTTATTACCTTAATTATCTCCACCTTGTAAAATAATCGCAAAATATCTAATAATTAATTAGGTAAATCCCAATGTCAAATATCTTATCAGATCAATTAAAAAGAATCAACGCACATGCTAAATGATTACTCCCTCAAGGTGACAACTGACTGACTAATTTCTGAGAGCGTGTTAGCTCAGCGGTACAGACCTGAGTTATATTCAGTACAGTATATATTCAATCCGGAAGTCACTGGTTCAAATCCTGACAAGCACAAACGAGTTTGAGACTGGAATACTTTTTGTGTTTCTTAATCGATGAAGGAATATATCATCAGTAAACCTGCATTTTCTAGAACCAAAAATTGCTTGCTTCTAGTGCATGAAAAGAGCCAGACTGAGACGCACTCTAATCATTTCACTACAATCGTTCGAGAGAGCTACTGACTGTTATTCGCGTAGTAATACTGTTTTTTTTTTTTCAGTTCATTATTTGAATTTATTATTTTTATCATTTAGTTTGACTGATCTCATTGCTCAGTTGGGAGAAACGCTGCCTTCTCCGCTGTAGGTCATGGGTTCGATTCCCACCCATGACAAAAATTTGTTTGACGAACATAGATGTTTGTTATGCGTCTGAATTTTAATATGTATTATATGTAGATATGTACTCGTATTTACAAAAAAGTATGTAAGTATTATATCCGTTGTCTAGTTCCCATGATACAAGCTATGCTTAGCTTACTTTGGGGCTAGATGGCACTGTGTAAAATTTCCACCAATAATATTATTATATTATTTGTATGCCAAGTATTGTGTAGGACATAATCTCATACTGTTTAATAATATTCTTCCTCGTCCTCGTTCCTTTCAGAGGAGCTTTTGGCATGACCTCGACTCAAAATTTGTAAGGATGCTTTGAGATGGAGAAATGAAACTTGTTTTATGAATATCTTTTTACAAGGTTTATTAACTTGCTTCTTCCATATGCCGTTTCGGTTCAAGATATTCATCTGACTGATCTGAAATTTATACATACCGTGATACTTTTGTGATAATGCAACGATTTGGTACCAACAACCTGGTCTAATAGTGGAGCCACAATACGGCCATAGGAACTCGAAAACTAAGCGAGTTACTAGTTTGGGCTAGTAGGATTTGTCTTAAAAAGCGCTTTTCGAAAACAAATATCGTTCACAGACATTACTTTCATTATTTCAATCTACATTTGTGTCACAGAAAATCTTCCCATTCAATTTTTGGACACATTTTACTTAGCGCCATCTAGCACCAAATGTAAGCATAACTATTCCTATAGCTATGCTTAATATGGACTATATGAACCAAATGACTAAAAGAATACGTATGCACTTTTTTGTACATATAAATTTTAAGTCACTTAAATGTTTATCCTGGGTAGAAATCTAACCCACGAATACAGCGCAGAAGGCAGAGTTACGACTAAGTCAGGCCAGTTCACAAAAAGGCTCTTAGAAACCTGGTTTCAAATATCAACCGTTCAATCTACACCTGGTCAAGTGTTATACAATCCCGGAGCTACAAAACACCAATTAAGGCCCAAGGGCGTCTCCGATAAGACGTTCCGTCGCAATGCCTCCTCTTTGAATTGCAAATAGTCTGCAGCGGTCTGCAGCGAAGGTCGACCAGGCACGCGACGCCGCGATATCGCGCCGACGTGAAGTACGCCGGAGTCGAGTGGACATCATAATGATAGAATAGGCTTCGTATATTCGATTAAAACTTTGTCCTGGTATGGACTCAGTTTCAGAGAGTAGCCGTGCAGATTGCTAGAAGGATCGTGCTCGCGAAAAAAAGGAAGCCCTCTATCAGTTTTCAGGTTTCTTCTGTTCTTCCCCATGGATGGTCGGATAGGGTTTGGACAGGCGTCAAACTTAGCGATAAGTATGCGTGACCTTATTTTTTGAATATTATTGACGTTTCCAAGCCATTTCTTTATGAATCCTATGGAAATAAAGTTATTGACTGTGACTTTGACTTTGACTTTGAGTCAAGTGCTAATAACGTAGGATAAGTGTCGTGTATTTGTTCTGAACATTGTCCTGGTATACGCAATCTCTGTCAGTAAGTAGACGGGCTAAAGCAAAGGTCAACCAGACAGGTGACTTCGCGATATCGCGAAGATCTTCAACTAGGCTGAATTCAAGTGTTTATCATAACGTACAATAGGCTTCGTATGTTTGTTCTAACCTTTATCCTGGTATATGGAGTCAGTGTCAGTGAGTAGCTGGTTTGCAGTGAAGGTCAGCCGGGCATATGGCACCGCGATATTGTGCCTAACTTCAAGTAGGCTGAACTGGGTACCGTGGTCAGAACGCAGAATAGGTATTTAAAAGTAAATATTTGTTCTGAAATGTGTCGATAAAGTACAGTTTTGGCGATGGCTCTTGTGATGGTTGTCTCAACATGATAAGAGGCAAAACCTTTCGCAGGCAACTGCAGATTTGTGTACTTCAGTCGCCAAAGCTGTAGGATAGTTTTCATAAAACTTATTCCGATTTTTTCGTGGTATAAGAAGTCGTGAGCGGTAAGGATCATAACCGTTTCCTTTCACCACATTATATATATGCGATATAACAGATTTTTAAATCGGTGAACAAAATATCGGATTGAAAACATTGGCTGATATAAAATACATGCGCATTGAAGGTAGGGCAACGTTATAAAAACTTAAGTGGAAAGAAATCTATGACTAACAAAAAAAATAATTTACGATGTGCTATCGTCATTAAAAGGGTCCCATAGCGAAATCATTTCGTATCTTGTGAAAATAGTGCTTAAAGATAAGACACACGTGCAAAACAGACATCTGCAACTATTTTTCAAACGTGTTGTAGTTTCTGTCTGAGCGATTTTTGCCTGCGTGGGGTAAGTAGGGGGCATCACTAAGCTTTACGGGTCATAATCATCGCACATTATTAGACCTTCAACGCATCTACAGTTTTAACACCAAGTTTCTACTATTTTGACCTTTCAGCTGTAAAAGACGAACTCATATATCTATCCTATTACAATATCCTAAGTGGTTTCCGGATCGTTCATTCAGAAACTTTGAATTATACATAATTTTTTTTAAATTATTCTTCTATATTCGATTAAGTTTCAAATATTTGATTCCACTGATCCAAATCATTCAATATGTAGGTTGTGAACTACGATACTACTATGAGGTAAAATAAAAAGCAATAACTCACGCTATTCGAATATAGACTCAAAGTAATCACGGCCAAAAGTTTTTAAACAAAAGTACTTAATCATTTTTACTAAACCATTTTCCAATTAACGGATCTCACGGCCGAGAACGAAGTAGCTCAAAACCAAATTTATGAGCACGCCGATCCAAGCCTATTACTTGAGGGGCTTCCGCTGCCCAGTGTAGGTAGAACTATTGGGGTGACCACGACTTTACAACAGTACGAAGACCACCACCCTTAAATATTCACACTGCAGAAACTAAAAGTCCTACTCCTGGAAAAGCGAGAGTGAATCGGCTTTTAATCTACCACGAGTGGCCAATCCGGACAAAATGTTTTTCAGTTTTGATTTTCGGGTTAACTGTTTCCCTCGTATTAAATCGTTTACCGTTTTGAAAATTAGGTTATATATGTGTAACATTCTTTTTTCAAGTAAAAATTTCGAAGGGTTCTGATTCTGAACCAGCTACCTCAAAGTGAAACTCGGTGTCTGTATCACCTTGCTATGTCATCATTACTATTATAATTTATTTATTTATTTAGTTATGACTAAATTGAATACAGAAACGGACATAATCATCGATGACTATGATTTTAATGCTATTCACCTTTCAAACTCAAACACAGTATGAGCATGCAAACTGCTTTAGTGCTTAGCGGCAAAAATAAGTATATAATATTCTAAAGTTAAAAATTAGAAGACCATAATATTGCTGACAATGTTACAACTCTTGACTACATTGTAAGAACGGGTGACGTCAAGTTTGTTTTTGGTTCTTAAGCTAGCAAAATGACTTTTGTGTTGAAACAAACATTTTTATCTCTGGCTCGTCGGTTCAGTGAGTTCTCCATTTTCTTATCCCAATCACATCCACGAAATGAAGTTTCCTCACTTATGATATTTTGTTTTCTTATGATATTGTTGAGGGTCGGATCGTAAAAAGAACTTTCGGTCTTGGTTTGGAGACTCAAGAATTTGAAACCTGGTATTGATGATTATGTTCTCATTAACAATTGCCCCTTTCGCTCAGACTATTATAAGACCTAGTAAGGTGCAATGAGATAGATTTACTTTTGAAAACATCTTTTTTCAAATGTTTAGGCAACTGTATTTTCTCTCAAGAATGAATTATTCTCTGGTCACTCTACAGCTTGAAGTATCTTCATTAAATTGCCATATTCCGCCAAGACCAAAAAGGTTGAAACCTCAATATATTTTCTCCGTTCAAAATTACTTTGGTGACGAGATGAATTTACATGATCCGATTTTCACTGCAAGACTTTCCTGCACTTAAAATATATAATATATTAGTTTTTATTACGGCTTTTGTACGGAACATATGGCGCTATATAAATTTCGGCTAGAAATAACGTATTCGCTTTACATTTTAAGGTGTCGGTGTTTTTAAGGTTTACATTATTCCAAATTAATTGGTGCATTATGCTTGTAATTGAACCAGTCGTCCCACGGGAACACTGAACTTTTCCGGGATCAAAGAACTCTATGTGTTATTCCAGGATAATACCTATCCTGGTACCAAATCCGTTCAGCCGTTTGAGCGTGATGCGCGCACAAACAAACATACATTTATTTTTATTCTTTTACTTATTTCTAATGTCTCCCAGTTTATTATTTGCAAAAACATTGAGTGTATAGATTACCTGTCACTATCTCCGAAACGCCATGCCGTCTCGCGGCGAGTTGGCTCCAGAGCGCGCCACTTCACATCGTCCTCGGACCCAACTGGGAACAAGGAAATATACAGTTATTATTTGAACAATGATATTTAATCAGCGTTAGAGACTTTAAGGTCTCATTTTGTAGAAGTGCCTTATCTAATTATTTCTAGTTTCACGTTCACACGTTTAGTTCAGAATCAAATAAAGCATGCCAGCAGCGTGCACAGACCTGTCCCATGATGCGCCAGTGATCCAGATCTTCGACTCTCTGCATAGTATCAGCAAGTTTTCGATTCACCTGGCCAGGCCTGTCTCGCTTAACGGTGTCAATAGCCAAACGAAACCCTTGGGAACAAAAGGTTCTTCGTATATTTGTTAAACAAGTACACGCAAAGTGGGACAGCCACAAGTAACGAAAACTTTTATTATTATTCGTGTGAAACACAAATCTGAACGTGAGTATCAGTGCGTCCTCAATCTTAGCACTTAGCTGATTGCATGCATGACGTACCATTGTATCGCAGTGGGGGTAAAACAGCTGATCCACTTCACAAATATGTTCAGTATGGATAAGAATTAACTAAGCTTACTACCAACTAAGCTTGTAACTGGCCTCACAGCGCAGTGTAGTAACCCTGCCTTTTGCGCTGTAGGTCATGGGTTAGATTTCTACCCAGAACAAACATTTGTGTGACGAACATAGATGTGTGTTCTGTGTCTAGATGTTAGTATGTAATATATGTATATATATATATATATATTTAAGAAAAAACAGTATTTAAGTAATATATCAGTTGTCTGGTTCTCATCTTATATGGTCTTCATCTTATATTAAGGAATATTCCTTCCCGATTCCTGTAGCAGCCTGAAACATTTTCCATAACAAAAGGGCTCAAAAGTCGAATCGAAAAAATATCATCGCCATTTCACCCACTTTCGCAACTAAAAGGCAAAGCGCTAAACGATCTATTCAGACTCTCAGCCTCCATTTGCCGAACCATGCATTCAGCGAGCGGAAGCTTCAAGTGTTAGCGTGGAGTTCCCAAACCAAGATTCACGCAAACGCGAATCGCTTCTACGAAGTAGCCAAAGCCATTTTTTTTTATGTGATACAGTTACGGGACGAGCCAACGGCCCACCTAGTGTTAAGTAACCTCTGCCCATAACAGCCGATGTGCCTTGGGTCCTGTCGTACCAAGTAGGTACGACAAGACAAGTCGCATCGTATGCGCCCGTAACTCTGAGACGTCTAGATAGTATTTCTCATGTATGTAACTTCAGCTTAGCTCGTCTCTTCATTTAAAGAGGCGTCACTTTTTTGCATCATTCAATAACAAAAACCGAACCACATGATTCTAAACACACATGATTTGCAAATACGACGATGATTTTTGCTGCTTTGTATTTATAGTCACCATATTGTTGATTTATTTATGCCTATTTTGCCACCCTTATAAGTGTGGGTCTATGCTACTCGATTGGTATTAGGGTTTTTTTTTTGCAATATATACTTAGCAATGAACAGAATTCGTGGCATTTGCCTTGGAGATTTAAAGTCGCGGCGTTGAAAAGTCTGTCTTCTTCACTTCAACCTTCGAAGCAATACAATACGGTCATCAAGCTGGCTTCTATAAACGTTTTATTGCATCGCCGCTGTTCCCGTTGTGATAAAAATCACTTCAAAATTCTGCATTACGAACTCTAATTGCAGAGTTTATGGTGTACTGCAGAGTTTACGGTCATTGCAGAGTTTTACGGTTTACGAGCGGAAATAATGGTAGTGTAAGCTGCAGTGTGTTGAAATAATTTTCAGAAGTTGGGGATATATTAAGAACTTAGAACTTATTAATGGTGGGAGATATTTTAAGGCTTTTTTCACATTTTCAAGTGACGAACTCAAATTTTTGTAACCGATGTGCAGTTCCACGAATTTGAGTTTGACACTTGAAATTAATTGCAGTTATATCAGACGTTTCATATCCGTGACTCAACATAACATACCCAATGTGATGCGGCGACGTTCTACTCCTTATTGAATCACACGTTTGATTTTCTTCTTCCATTATTTTATTCATACACATAAAAATAAAAAATAAGTTTTTTTCTAGTATACCCACTTTCTAGTACAAGTATATAAATTGAAAGTAATACGTTGCTCATGTTTCTAGGTGTGTGCTGAAATAAATGTTTTATCTATATATCTATCAATTTTAAAATTTTCAGATTTTCAGAGATTTTTTTTCATTTTTTTTTATTGTTTTTTTTTTCATTCACTGTTCCATTTCAGGGAGATTTTCAGATGCTTATCTGAATCGTTGGTTTTTTTATTTTATTGTTCTGCTGCGTACATTTTTAACGTCAAGCTAAACATATATGGATACAATGACGCTTTTATCCGCAAAAGGGTATTCAGAGCTCGACTATTTAGCCAGGCATGTTGTGGACAAGTCACCTTGATGATACAGTGAGACTTTGGTGTTTTTTAAGTATATATACCACTATATCACCCAGCTTAACTTCGTTACTTGCCGAAGGTTTTCAACATAAAATTCGTTTTGTTCCATTCCGAAAACGAAAGCCCGTCAAAGATTATTAGATGAAACCAGCTAACCGATACTAGTTTGGCAGAAGTTAGCATTGCGCCAACTCAATGCGGCAATGGCTCTTATAAATTCATAGCGTCTAACTTCGCTTAGTCGGAATATGCGTCGTACAGAAAGTTTGCTACTAATAAGCCAACTAGATATAAAAACTCGGGAAAATTTGATTTAATCCCGTTTTGAGTTAAGTTTTTCATTATATACTAGCACGAACCGGCAGACGATGTTCTGCTAAAAAAACCTCCATAAAATTACATTTAGTCGTGCTAATTTTCATGTTGATCGGTCAACCGGTAAGTCAAAGTCAAAAACTTTATTTCCATAGAATTCATAAAGACATGGCTTGGAAACGTCAATAATATTCAAAACATAAGGTCACGCGTACTTATCGCTAAGTTTGACGCCTGTTCAAACCCTATCCGACCCTCCATGGGAGAACAGCCAAGAAACCCTAAAAGAGGGCTTCCTTTTTTTCCCGTAATGGAGTTTATTAACTTATAATTTCAGCATCTATTTTTATATACGTATTTTATATAGTTGTTTACTTCACTTATCACTGTTTTCTAAACCAACTATATAAGTAAGTAAATATAAGTAGGGGAGCGAGGGGTTTGATGTAACAGGGGTAAGTAGTAACAGTGGATTTTTACCGCGAACTACGTTTTTTAAGCACGTGTATTTGACTCAATCTTATCTTTATATTACGCCGCATCGTGTCGTCATGTTCAGTGACCCGCCGAGCGGCGCAGTGAGTGGGTATGCGTAAGCGCGTCGTTTTTGCCAGGTAACGTAAAATTGGATTGTCGTAAATTTTTGGTTAGCGTTTTAATTATCCACTTTTTTTAAACTTTTTGTACTTTATCGGCATTCAAATTTATCTACCTTAAATATAATACAACAGTTTTTTTGGTTATTTAGTTATTTGAATAGTGACCACGATAAACGTTAGTAATGATACCAAGGGTTTAGTTGTAACAAAATACGGGGGCAAGTTGTAACGTGTTACAACTTGCCCCTGTATAATATAATCGAGATTAAGCAACTGTTGGCACGGTAATAAATTGGATAGGTGACCAATTGTTTTGTTTTCTTACAGAATGAGAGAATATAAAAGGAAGTCAGATCGGGCATCAAAAAGCAAAGAAGTATATGAATTAGCTGCAGCTGAAGTTTTAGGAAATAACTGTATTAGTATTCGGAAAGCGAGTCAGAATTTCGGCCTATGTCATGTGTCTCTTTATAGATATATTAAGAAAAAGAAGAATAATGAAAATCCAAAAGTTGGCTATGTTAAATCTAGACTAGTGTTCAGTGAAGAAGAAGAAAATAAAATGTCTTCATATATTCTTAAGTGCGCTGATATATATTTTGGATTACTTCCTATCGAGGTAAGGAAACTGGCTTATCAATGCGCTGTGCATCTGAGTGCTAAAAATACTCCCCCTGTTTGGCACACAAATAACATGGCTGGTCCTGACTGGTTCCAAAGTTTTATGCGCAGAAATTTGAACTTGTCATTAAGGACACCAGAAGCGACGTCACTTAGTCGAGCAACATCTTTCAACAAAACTAACGTAAATGTCTTCTTTGAAAAATATCAACAACTGCTCCAAAAATACAAATTCACTGCTTCTCGCATATGGAACATTGATGAAACCGGGGTCACGACCGTTCAAAAACCCAAAAATATAGTAGCTGCTCGCGGCCAAAGGCAAGTTGGTGCCATTACATCAGGTGAAAGAGGAACACTTGTAACACTTGCTTGTGCTACTAACGCTGCGGGTAATTATATTCCTCCAATGTTCATTTTTCCGAGACTCAAATTTTCGGAAATGTTCATTCGCGTTGGACCTCCAGATTGCATTGGAGCTGGTAATGCGTCGGGGTGGATGACAGAAAAAGAGTTTGTTGTTTTCATTGAACACTTTATCAAACACATAAAACCAACCGAGGAAGAGCCAGTTTTGTTACTTCTCGATAACCATATCTCACATGTGAATATTCAGGTTGTAGAAAAGTGCAAAAAAAAACAATATTATCATGTTATCGTTCCCTCCTCATTGCTCCCACCGTTTGTTATTTTAAAAGCTTACAATTTCTAAATTTAATGACGAAAGGTGTCATATTTTTGTTTTTTGTTACTGTTACTAATTACCCCAGTAGATGTTACAACTAACCCCAACTTGGGGGTAAGTTGTAACACGGCTCATTTTTTATAAAAATGATAATTGTGAAATGATAACGAATAATTTTGATATTTTTTTTACTTAATTTAATAGAGGAATAGTTACTCTATCAAAGTATGTTGTAATTTTGGAAATAAAAGTGGTTCATCTCAAGATATATAAGTTTTACTAAAAATTGTTACAACAAGCCCCTCGCTCCCCTACGTGAACTCAAATGTAAAAGTTTTTGGCTGAAAATCAACGCTGAGTATTCTCAGCATATGCTGAGCCATCCCCTTGAGTCGTCCCTATGAGCCCTGTGCTGAAAGCACAGGGCTCATAGGGACTCACTTTTTAGTGTGTTTTTGTTGTTTTGCTTTTTCTTGTACTGTTTTTCCTGTTTGTGCTGAAATCAATGTTTTTATCTATCTATATAATTATGAAACTACAGCGTAGCATATAATAATAATAATAATAAATATCGGTGGACATTTCATACAGCGCCATCTAGCCCAAAGTAAGCTAAGCATAGCTTGTGTCATTGGAACCAGACAACTGATGTAATACTTGTATCTTTTTTGTAAATACATCAGACACAGAACAAACATCTGTCTTCGTCATACAAATGTTTGTCCGGGTGGGAATCGAACCCACGACCTACAGCACAGAAGGCAGGGTTACTACCAACCGAGTAGTGAGGCCTGTCACAGTTCGGTACAAACAAAAATCTCGCAACGAAACAAATCTTCTTTTACTGCCAGAACAAAAAGCGCAAAATGATCTCCGAATCCCACCTCGCGTGTCGCCATCACACACTTGAGTGCAATTTGTCCAGGCAGCAGCGTCGTCGCGCGCCCTCTAGCGAAACTAAACTTGTAGCTTTGTTTGTGAATAAACTACTTTTTTTCACCTAGTTTTCGGGGAAACTAGCTCTCGAGCCGGCCCGCAGAAAATGTTATGTGAAACGACGCAATTGTATATTTTCACGAGTGAATGAGTACTCGGCTAATGGTGGGGAAGTAATGTTTGGAACACGACCTGCATTCATAATGTAACATGTTACGAGATTTATTTTACATTGTTGTTGACTGTGTAGGAATTAAACTCAGGTTTTTCAAGTTACGCTCACGTTTTTTACAAAAACCAGTATATAGTGTGACGAATATAGATGTCTGTATTGGGCTGGGTGTTAATATGTATTATTTGCATGTATTTACAAAAAAGTATATATGTATTCTATAAGTTCTTTGTTCCCATAGTACAAGCTTTGTTTAATTTGGGGCTAAATGGCACTGTGTGAAATGTCCACCAATATTTATTTATATTTCAAGGCAATGAGTAACACGGAAATCTTTGCCATATATTATGAACCATCGCGCGAAGTATTTAACACGAATTTCGTTTGCATGCTTCCACAGAATCGTTCGTGGTTATTATTGGGGAAAAAAGGTTTACCTTATTCGCTTTTACGTAGCTACGGAAGGAAGCGAGGATATGTGTTCGCGACGTATGGAAATGTTTTCCGTCCCTTAACCAAGGTAAGGCTACATTTATTTCAGACAATAAAGGTATGTTTATTTAATAAAATGTTCGTTGACATTTTGTTAAGTGAAGATAAAATGGCCCAAATTCTCTCATAAAACACAGAATGGGCTATAATCTACCGAAGACAGTATAGACAACTAGACAACAAATACCTTTTAGTTTTTGGTAGTAAAACATAAAATGATTAACTTATATTAACTTGGAATATTAAATCAAAATTGTTTACCAATTTCCAATACATTTAAGAAATTTGACCCTCGCACTCGCTGCATACGTCAAATAGCTGATACTATATCGAATTCAGTTTCCTGATCGGATCAGCGCTCTAACATGCCACTATAGGCTTTTCAAGCGTACAGGTCAATGGTACAGAAAACCACTACTTTCATATGGAATTAACACCTTCAGGTGCCCTGACTCGATAACCGCATCGAGAATCCTAACGGTTAGTTATTAGTTAGTACCAATAGACTGATGTGACGGGTAAGAAACACAAAACCATTCGTCCAAAACAAATCATCAATCACAGCAAACAATAAAACGAATGACTCATTGTGGTTGATAGGAATTGGTAATGACCAGCGGGTATTGTTAACGCCTGGGTCACTATTTGTGCTGGCAAATACAAACGAAACCGGGGCACAGTGTATAACTATATCGGTTTTCTATACAGTCACTACTACTAAATGCTCGTGTAAAACGCTTTCTCGGAACCAATATTGTGAAATTCAATGCATTTTTCATTTTTATGATGTACTGTTTCGGAACGAGCCAACGGCTCACCTGGTAAAGTGGTAACCTCTGCCCATAACAACCGATGTGACTTGGGTTCTCGCTTACCAGGTACGACAAGACCCAAGTCGCATCGTATGCGTCCGTAACTCTGAGACGTGTAGGTGGAATGTCTCATGTGCCTGTAATTTCACCGGAAACCACACCTTTCAAACCGGAACACAGTAATGCGAATGCTTCACTGCTTGGCGGCAGAAACGGGCATGGTGGCAGTACTTCCCCGGACGAACTTGGCGAGAGTTCTACTGCTCTTATGTTTATGTAATATTGTGAGAATCTTTGTTAGCTTTGTCCAGCTCTTAGAAGAAGTAAGTATTTCAAACAAAATTACCCTGCAATGGATCAAGGGACACAGCAGGTCTAGAGGTAATGATGGGGCGGACGCTTTGGCTAGGAGAGGCTCAGAAATGCTACCAGCAAGGCCGGAGCCTCTCTTACCACTCCCCTTTAGCCAAATCCGCCGCTGGATACGTCAACATACTTTCAATGAACATAGACAGCTTTGGGCAAGTATCCCGGATTGTAGGCAGGCGAAGGAGGCATTTCCGGACTTATATCCGAAATACTCCCGAAAACTCCTCAATCTGAAACGTGACAAACTCCGGCGTATCGTCGGCATAGTCACAGGACACTGCCCACTAAACAAACACCTATTTACTTTGGGTGTTACAGACAGTCCCCTATGCAGAGGCTGGCTCACTGCAGAAGAGACGGCCGCGCATGTGCTCCTAGAGTGCGATAGCGTGGCGTCTCAAAGAGCAACCTTCCTCGGGACACCGAGGACACCCAGTCAGGCCTGCGCCGGTATCAAGGAGCTGCTGCCCTTTCTGGAGGACATCGGGTGGCTGGACTAGCAGCCTCCACCCTACACGCAAAAAGGGCCCATTTGTGGCCTAGTTGCGGAAACCAGTTCGCGCTACAAGTACTAGGTACGACAAGACCCAAGTCGCATCATATGATTCCATAACTCTGAGACGTGTAGGTGGAATGACTCATGTGCTTTTAATTTAGCCGGCAATCACACAAAACCGGAACACAGTATCCCGAATGCATTACTGCTTAGTGACAGAAATGGGCATGGTGGCATTACTTCGTTGTAATTCCTTGTATCGTTGTAAGGAAGGACCAAAGCTACATGCTGCTGTTATAGATAAGTAAGTAAGTAAGGCATGCCATCGAAAAATACAAATATATATTTCTCATTCCCTCTTGCTCTCTCTTTGGACACGTACAGAGGATGAATGAAAGAAGAAAGACGAAGGGTAAGAACTTAGTGTACCTACTTACACCAATTCGGTGACGTTTTAGAAAAAAGCCTGGTCTAGGTACCCTGACTCGACGAGCATGCATGAAGAATGTGATGAGATTGGATGAACCGAAGGAGGTATGTCAGGATCGTAGCAGGTTGAAAATCGTGGTCTCTGCCTACCCCTCCAAGAAACAGGCGTGATTTTATTTATGTATGCCTTCTCTCTCGTTCTGTATCCGAAAAGTCCTGAACTATTAGAACAAATAACTTTAGAAACCGACGAACTTGGCTAGAGTTCTACTGCTCTTAAATGTTTTGTATTTAGTAACCGCAATTTTTTTTAATTTTCGTCAAACCAGCTGCTTTTACCGAATACGCGATCAAATACACAAAACTATCACCCAACTCGATACCAAATCCTATATTACACCTGTTTATTGATTTGGCAAACATAATACCAACTACATCCCAGCGAGATGAAGTAACTCCGCGGATTCGTTACAAACTTTGTGATTCAGTACCTGTGAATATCCGTCCATAATATAACAGAATGGAACTATTTCGCTTACCTACATAGGAAAACATCTATACAAAATCGAAATATCTTGTTTGCGTACAAAAAACTTTTTTGTTATAGCCATGTATTAGCCATTTCAGGGCAATCAGGGGGCATTCAAATATATTCGACACAGTATAATCTTCTTTTGTTAGGGTGTGAACAGGACTTGACGGGTGACCTAAAATATTTTCTACCGAACCGGAATGCGACTCCCGCCGTAAATTAGAGCCCGTTCACTATCGCATGTCAAGAGTAGACCTGTGTCTATACCGTGGAAACATTAGAATCTAGTACAAAAAAGTTTTAGAACAAACTAGCTGCTGCCCGCGTTAGAATATTACCATATCCCTATATGCATAAAATAAATAAATAAATAATGGTGGACATTTCACACAGCACCATCTAGCCCCAAAGTAAGCTAAGCATAGCTTGTATCATGGGAACCAGACAACTGATATAATACTTATATACTTTTCTTTTGTAAATACACACATATAATACATATTAACACCCAGACACAGAACAAACATCAATGTTACAAATACCACATACATGTTTGTCCTGAGTGGGGATCGAACCCACGACCTACAGCGCAGAAGGTACGGTTACTAACCAACTGTGCTATTAGGCCAGTCGATACCAGGATATACAGATGTAAACTTTTCAAAAAACCTGCCGCGGAATATTTCCTATTTGAAAGTTATTGCTAATATTTGACCAAATTGCACAATATCTTTATGAATTACTACATGATTTAGAATCTTTTATAAGTTAATTTTTACCTAAATATTAAGTTTCAGCCAAATCCGTTCAGTAGGTTATGCGTGAAAGAAATAAATATCCCTCCGTACGTTCTCGTAAACTTTCGCATTTATAAAGTATTAATATTACCATTGCATTCGAATCATTAATAACATCACCACCATTTTACGATTTAAGTTGCGAACTGTGCGCGCAAAATTGCAATAAAATGCACTGACATCTCTAAGCATTCAAGTCAGCGAAATATGAAGTTTCAAGGCAAGTTGCAAGACTTCGATTGCATACAACGCTATAAATTTGCCTTAATAATATTGAAAGGCACGCTTTAGTGAGCTGTTTGTAGTTTTACTGATCGAATTTTAGGTCGTGGTTAGAGAATAAATTTTAGAATTTCTTAATTCAACATTTGAATAAAATGAAACTGATTTGTCTTATTCCAGCTACGTAAAGGAGAACAAAAAAAATGTATATGCGCAGTTTCTAAAAACGGTGAAGGAAGAAATCTATAGGAAATCAACCTATCATCAAAAGTTCGAAGATGTGTCAAGTGCTCGAAAGGAGGCTCTATGAAGCGTACTTTAATCCTTTCATCACACTGGTTCGAGAGAACTATACCCATCCTACATACTACCATACTACTCGTGTAACTTCAGTAGTATGCTAGTATATATAATTACGTGTATTCTAAATATGTAAATAAATATGATTGTGTATATAATAATATATTGTTTGTAGTTATGATTTTATGTTCTACCTCAAATCAAATATGATATATATTCAAGTGTACATTATAATAAATTGAGACTTCACAATTAGTAGAAGTAGTTTTATAACAGTCAGGGTTTCTTCAGTTCAGACGATGTAGCACAAAGACCATATAAATGATACACTCGAATAATCAGAGCGGCATAATATACATTCGCCGAGCGCTGCCCGACCCCACATTGCTTGGTGCATGTGACGTCACTCGCTCAAGTCCGCGATCCAAATAAATGGAAGCCAAAATCTGTGAATAATAATCCGAGCTATTAAGTAGATTATTCGCGATTTAAATGATTTATTCTCAGCAGGAAACAACTATTATTATTATTTTGACAGGCCTCACAGCTCAGTTGGTAGTAACCCTGCCTTCTGTGCTGTAGGTCGTGGGTTCGATTACCAGGACAAACATTTATGTGACGAATATAGATGCTTGTTCTATGGCTGGGTGTTATTATTATATGTATTCATTCAGTTGTCTGGTTCCCATAGTACAAGCTATGCAAGTTTGGGGCTAGATGGCGCTGGGTAATCCTCCAGTATCAATATGATTTTTATGTAAGGGACGGAACGATTGGACGGTCTATAACAATAGCAACAGAAAACAATATGGCGCACCGCAATATGAAATAGTGGCATATACAGATAGCTAATCAATGCCAGTCCATAATTAGTTAAATCTGAAAAGAAAATTATCCTCCATATTTTTATTTTATCAGTTGAAGTTATGGAACGAGCCCATGCCCCACCTGGTGTGAAGTTGTAACCTCTGACCATAACAAGCAATACGACTTGATCCTCCCCTACTTACATACAACACGACCCAAGTCACATCGTATGCGCCCGTAACTCCGAGACGTGAAAGTGGAATGTCTCGTGTGGCTGTAATTTCACCAGCAACCACACTTTTCAAACTAGAAAACAGTAACGCGAATGCATTACTGTTTGGTGGCAGATGGTGGCAGTAATTCCCCGGACGAACTTGGCCTAAGTTCTACTGTTAATAAATTAAGATCATATAATATATCAAATATCGACGTCTGGTTTCTGAGCAACCATGTAGCATATTTAGGGCTTGGCTGTAAGTTGCGATATCGTCCCAGAAGTAGGTGAAGCCCACAAGTAATACCCAGGTGTGTTCCACAGACAACCTGGTGTCGTGGATTCATGCCAAGTGATTCACTGACCCGGCACCGGCGTTTGGTATAATAAGTGGAAAATTACCCGGCGGATGTATTAAGGGCAAACAGGGGGCAGTCAAATATATTCGACACAGTATAATTTTCTTTTGTTAGGGTGTGAACAGGCGTCCGACTTGACGGTTGATCTTATGTATTTAATTTTATTTAGTGACGTTTCCAAGCCACTTCGTCATGAATGCAAAATATAAATGAAGTACAAAGTTCAAAAAGTAGTACTGTATTGCGCCGTCAACAAGACTTGAAAGCAAAAGACTGTACTCAAGTCGATGAGAAAAATGTATATGAGTTTTTTATTAGTAAAGGATTCAGCCGATCCGTTTAAGTTCAATATAGGGCCAAGGAAACAGTAGTAGGTTGTTGATGTAGATAGTAATAATAATAAATAAATAAATAATAATGGTAGACATTTCACACAGCGCCATCTAGCCCCAAAGTAAGCTAAGCATAGCTTGTATCATGGGAACCAGACAACTGATATACATACTTATATACTTTTCTTTTGTAAATACATACATATAATACATATTAACACCCAGACACAGAACAAACATCAATGTTACAAATGTCACATAAATCTTTGTCCTGAGTGGGGATCGAACCCACGACCTACAGCGCAGAAGGTAGGGTTACTAACCAACTGAGCAATGAGGCCAGTCAATAATATATAATATAATAATAATATAATAGTAGTCGTTATTAATTAAAATAAGGCAAACTAATTTGTAATAACGCGTAATAACACGTGTTTATCAAAGTTCCAAAGATGTACATAAACAGGAATCACCAGAGGCTGAGTACAAGCTACTTTGCCAATAAATTCAGCTTGGTTTGCTTGCTTGGTTTTTTTAGGTACTGAACGAGTCGACGGCCCACCTGGTGTTAAGTGGTAACCTCGGCCCATAACAACCCGTAACTCAGACGTGTAGGTGGAATGGCTCATGTGCCTGTAATTTCACCAGCAACCACACCTTTCAAACCGGAACACAGTAACGCAAATGCGTTGCTAATTTGGCGGCAGAAATGGGCACGGCAGTAGTTCATATAGATTATTATTTATTAAATCGGGTTCTGCTTTCAGCTAAAGTTTCAGGTGTCTTCATCTGGGCCCCCGAGTTCACCCTAAGTACGCCCGCCGCCGCGGCTGCACCATCTTGCAGATAATCACCGGTATGCCGTACTGAAGTATTTTGGCATGATTTCATTAGGAATGCAGTTATAAGTGGATATAAGCATGGAACCGCGCTATTTAAAATTTCAAACAAGTTGCTTTTAAAAGGGATTTAGTAAGGCAGCTTGAAAAATTATCTTTATTATTTCCGTTCATGAAATGGTTTGTTTTGATTTACGTTCTAAATAGATTATTGTGCTTATATTTTGAGGTTATGTTTTCTGCCTTTGAAATGCTAACATAAAGTGGTTTATCGTTAAGAGTGCGTAGCGCTAGTGCTACGGGTTGCTTCATTTAATTACGCGTGTGCATAATAAGTTATTCACATGAATAAATAAATCAGGTAATAGCTAGGCAGACAAATGAAAAAAAAAATACAGATATGACATAAGAATTTACCTTTAAGTAGTTAGTATTTCTTGTTTCTTTCAAACTTGAAGTGAAGTACCACTAGAAAAACAAGCTTCTGAATCAAGAATCATGTAAAATTCCACCCCATTATTGGTTCAGCCCCGTCTTTGGCTCTGCATACGCTTCTACGCAAACGATAAAACTGCATTCATATACCGCACGGCCAGCACGATATACCACACGGCCAGCACGATATACCACACGGCCAGCACGATATACCACACGGCCAGACGACAGTAACTGGAAAACGCGAGATGTTATCAATTTGGCAAAGCTAGCATCCATAACCCGGTTTCGCCGAGGTCGTAGTATACTGACGTCGCTCACTGTCAGTTTATTAGAACATTCTTATGCAGACACCGCGTAATAAATTCTGTTTTATCTGTCGGTTATCGCGCGGCGCGAACCGAGCACGATACTGAAAGGTCACGGGGTTAAGCCCTTTTCACTCCCGAGATGTTGTTGACTTGATCTTCACTTGAAATATCTTAAGCACCCTAATATTATATTGTCGATGTGATAAACTAAATGTAATATAGATACTTGAAATATTACAAGGATTGTGCTCACGAAAAATTCAATTACGTCTTTAGTGGTTTCCTGACTGTTCTGCCCCATAGAGGATCAGGTAGGTGCTGAACCAACGCCAAGTTTAGCAATAAGTAAGAAAGAAAGAAGAAATAAAGATATATTTTGCCCATAAACAACACAATACAAATGTATTATACTAAAATACCTATACAAATAAATAAAATTGGAGTGTCTGTTTGTAATATTATAATAACCGCTTTTTACTTTGTTCATATGGATATTTACCGTGTATAAACACGGTAAATATACAAAAACAACATATATTTTTTTGTCTGTCTGTCTTTCTGCATGTCTGTCTGTCTGTTTGTTTGTTCCGGCTAATCTCCGGAACGGCTGGGCCAATTTTTACGGGACTTTCACTGGCAGATAGCTGATGTAACATGGAGTAACTTAGGCTACTTTTCCAAGAGATAAAATAGAGTGCGCGATAAAACCAAATTCCACGCGGACGAAGTCGTGGGCAACAGCTAGTAAATAAATAATATTGGTTGACATTTCACACAGCGCCATCTAGCCCTAAACTAAGCATAGCTTGTACTACATATAATACATATATATAACCATCCATACATCCATATTCGTCACACAGATGTTTGTCCTGGGTGGGAATCGAACCCACGACCTACAGCGCAGAAGCCAGCGTTACTACCAACTAAGCTATTAGGCCAGTATGCACAAAATGCACGAAAATACTCATTACAATTAGTATGTGAACATCATAAGGGTTTATATAATAAATATAAAATAATAATAATAATAATGTTTATAAAATAAATGACTTGGAATTCGATGTTTTATAATGTTCACGTCATAATAAGTCAAAATTTCGTGCACCTTCCAGAGCATTTAAAACAAAGCTCATAAATTGTATACAGGAAAAACTTTCGTTATTAATCGGTTCATCGGTAAAGTAAACCAGGTGAAAATTAATAAAGTTGTGTGGCGTGTGTTGGTTTAAAGCTTGTTTGTGAGTTCAAAAACTGTAATTTGAACAAAATACGACGAACAGTCACGACAAACCGCCGAACATAAAAATCATTGTGAGAAATTAGGTTTAGAAACTTTGTTTAGAACTCAACAATGTTAATTTCGACTTTATTCTCCACTTTTAGAGTCTAATTTTATATTCTCATCGGTATAAATAGTCCGTCCAATGAAAATTGGCATTTACAGAGTGTAGGTGTAATTTGGGAAATGGTATTCATATGGATTTCTAATTTAAGTATTCTCTATATTACAGATGTTCCTATCTAATTTTTAGTCTAAAAATATTGAAAATATTATTCTTACACCTCGATGGCGCCGTTTGATGATTGTAATCTTCTATAAACTTTTGTGAATTTCATTGTATTTTCATATTACCATGGTATTTCATTTTTTTTTTATTTCGGGCTAAGCCTTGATTATCTTACATTGCAACGAACTATGTTTGTAAGTTTGTTTCGGCCAAGCCTTCGTTTACATGTTTGTAAAATCAGGTCATCCTTTTATCAATAGCAACACACAAAATAAAGTATTTAATTTTGAAATCAAATAGTTCCTTTTTCTTAAAACTGCAGACTTATTAACAAAATTCGACTATTATTTTGGCTTATAAAAATCTATGCTAAAAACTTTTAATGACGAATTTTACGGCTGAACTGAATACATAATGTCTGGATTTTCTATTGCATCTATAAGATCCGCGCTTAAATGTTTAAAGTCAAATTGTAAATAAGGTTAAAACAAGCAGGTAAACTTGGCATACCCTCAAAGGCTTAGCACGTTAGGCCAATTTCCGTCTGGCGCGCCTCGTCCTGCCCACAGAACACAAGCTAACCTGCACATAGCACTTAGCCCGCGTTCGTCGATACTACAGAATACAAAATTGCCAGGTGTTGCCAGACGGATAAAACAAATACAAGTTCCATTTTTAAAAAGTGATTCTTAAAAATGGAACGTGTATTTTTTTTTGGGTTTTAGTTTTTTTTTTCGTTTTTAATACTTCATAAGATTAAGCAATAGCTCCTTTGTGAATTTATTTATTCTTCTAACCGTATGTCCGAATGTCGAAGTGCTCATTCGATCGAATTCGAAATTCGAATTATGCATTTCTCAATAACGCTTCAAAATCAAGTTATAATTCTCACAAAGGCTCTCAACTAGAGATGCCGCAAATACACAATGAATAGAAGAGTATCGATTAATCGGCGTTCATCATAGTGAATAGTCGAATAAGAGCCATCATAATTCGATTGATAACAACTTTTTTTTTTTTTTTTCATTTTCTTTATTTTATATTTGTTATGGAATTTGAAATCCGGGATACCGAATTCAATTAATCATTTATGATAAAGATCAAATGACTTAATGTTTAGGTACTTGTACTAATACTGTAATGTAATAAGATGCGTTCTTGAAAGTTCGTTTTTTTAAAGTTTATTATTAAGCCATTCACAGGGGTACGTACTTTAAATATAGTTTCGTACCAGTTATTTAAATATTGTGTCTACATTAGTACCTGTAGATAATTACTTAAATACAGATAGAATGTCAAGTTTGAATTATTTTCAAAATATCAGTGTTCGCTAATCCACTGCGAATAAAAGCGAATAGAAGACTCTATTATTCGCTATTCGCAACTACTCGTTTTTTTTTTGAATAATACCGAAATCGTTGCATCTCTACTTTCAACGTTCGACCCTATATAACCCGCCGGCAACGCATCTCGCATGCACAAAGCTAATATTAGTACCGGGGTGCAATTCATGCGAACGATGGTTCCAATTTCTCGAAAATTGGACCTCCTAACCATTTCATTCGACTTACTGTGTTAGTTTGTTACCTTGTAGTATATAGACAAACGTATAGACCATAGTTTAAAAATGTTGAAAGAATGATTTTAACCAGAACTTAAGAAATAGGGACATGTGTTCCCACGAGAAGGTTAATCCTGGATCCAGCAAATGATCCAGAATCAATAGATCCACCAAATAACATATTTACATGAAATTATCGCTCTATGTCCTTATTATTTTATTGCTTTACCATATATTTTCCAACAAGTTCTGACTATTCACAACAAAGGCTAACTTAATTGAATTCTGTTCATAACGACAGTTAAAACAACATCACAGTAGGAACGATTGTTTAAGTTATATCGTGGATAATATTTGGTTGCAATTTTGGATGCGAATTTACGGGCAAAATATATAACTTAATTTTACGACCTAGAACTGTCATCTCAAAATAAAATATCATTTCAACTTACCTAACAAGATTTACCTAAGTGGGGAAAAACACGGTAACCAGCTATTTGCGAAAACAACTCTGATTTTAAGTTATGAAACTGCATTTAGAATTTATTTATTATTCTTCTTTTGGTCGTAAGCTAGCCCCAAAAAATATGAAAATATTACAATGTTAAACGCGAAAGAATTAAGCAAAAAAATTGCCTTCGAGAACTTACCGATATTCCAAATTTCAAATGACAGCTACGAGTTTTTTTTATTAAGTTATTACAGTTTCGGAACGGGCTGACGGCCCACCAGGTGTTATGTGGTAACCTCTGCCCATAACAAGCGATGTGACTTGGGTCCTTCCCTACTAGGTACGGCAAGACCCAAGTCGCATCGTATGCGCCAGTAACTTTGAGACGTGTAGGTAGGTGGAAAGTCTCATGTGCCTGTAATTTCACCGGCAACGACCCTTTCAAACCGGGTAACGCGAAGTAACGCGAACGCGTTATTGCTTGGTGGCAGAAATGGGCATAGTGGCAGTACTTCCACGGATGAAATTGGCGTGAGTTCTACTACTCCAGCTATCGCACTTATAATCTACTGAGCGTCCTCAGTTCAATATATTTATTCTTCATTAAACCGCAACTATTGTCAATTTCCTGTTCCCAGGTTCGCAAGCACTTGGAGCGTCCAACTTCAATGATCCACTTAACTCCAGCGCTTAATTTCCGGACTAATAAAAATCTTCGCGGTTTGCCTCGTTGAAAGAGAAATTAAAAAGTTAGCTGGGCACGGGATACAGTTTGAAATGCGAATTTTGAACGCTGTAGTTAACAGGGAAAAATATTGGCCAATGGTAGAATTTTCATTTTATTCAAATGTTGGGCGGAATACTTCCATTTTTTAAATGTTAAAAGCGTTGTATACTACAAATAATATTGACAACTGTATATACTCACCTAATAGGTAAGTCGAAATAGATATAATGACACCTGAATAACCAAATTTCTTCGGGGTTTTTACAATTTCTTGCTTTAACCGAAATCGGTTATGGCAGCTTAGAGGCGCCATATTGCATTTCTACTTTTTATCATTTCATGGTCAAGACGAGGCCAACTCATTCAATAAAATTGATCAAGCCGTTTAGGCTAAGGAGGTCTCAAAGGAATAGGCACGCGTTAATACTTACAAGTGCCAAGCAACCTCTTTCATTACATGAAGGAGGTTGCTTTTACTATCACAATTACAATCTACTCTTGGTTCACACTGTCATCAATCCAAAACATAATATCAGCAGTAATCTTCATAAAGTGCTCGGTGAATTTGGCGAATCGTATCCGCCGACGGAGGGGTCCGACCGGCAAGTGACATCTTTACGAGCTGTTTACTACACGCCTCTTCACGTTGCAACGTGACGGGGACATTGGAACCGTATTGGCACTTCATATCGTCCAACCCTCCAACTGCTCGCCCAACAAATGTGGAAGGATCCTTCGATCACGATGTCTACCCGCTTTCTTAAGAATACTTAAGATGAGCCTGACCGAAATTTATACTAAATCAGAGGCATCACGCAAAACCATATCTGAGCTATGTACTGTATACTGGCTTGTTGCTATTGCGTACTCTTAATTCACTAAATAGTCAATTAATTCAGTCACCCGTCACTCTAATGTCGATATGCGTCGCGTTACTCATTGCATAAATTGCCAATGTTCCATGTCATATACAAATATGTATTTTTGGTTACAATAACAAAGATACATGTTTCTGTGGGGCCCGCAAATGGACTGTTAACATTTCTATGATTTCTGAAACATAAGAATAAATAAATTAAGAAAATAAAAAAATCCTCAAACTAGAGACATGTGTCAGGTGCACGAAAGTAGTAGTAGTATAAGACAGGATACAAAACGCAGTGATTCGCGACTCGCGGCTCGGTTTCACACGACTCCGCAAATAAATTGTCATTTCAATCCCGCTTCCGTCCCGTAGTGCCGTGAACAAATCTTGCAGTACCGTGTTGAATTATTGATAGACAATTGCAGAAATGTGATTCAAGAGGTCGGAAGATTCGTCATGTAGTAATCCAGAGGTCCAGAGGACATCGCTAAGCCCTGCGGGAGTTGCTGCTACGAATAGTAATGCAAGATATATATATATACGTACCTATGTTGTAGAAAAGGTTGAAAATTCACGGGCCGCTGCCCCTCTAGCCAGGGAGAAAACAGGGTAATTGAGGATTAAAGGACCGCAAAAAATCATTACACAGGTTTTGAAGTAAATTGGTGACATATTTTTTGTTGCTGGCTTGAAGCACATCACTTTTCAATTCAGATTTATAGTCATTTCGAAATGTTAGTCCTCTATACATGTTTAGTCATTAATGGAAGAACGACAGCTTTTCAAACTATGATTTAATAATACACATACACAAACCTATGGGCCTTACCAATATGCCACAGTAAGACTGTAGACTGCAATCAGAACATTTCATATGAAGCAAGAATAAAAGCAAGAATATCTCTCGTTATGTACATGAAAGTGAAATGGGTATTCTTAATAACGCTTTATATAATTTGAAGCCAGCAAACTGGCAAAATTCAAATGAGGTTTTGAATGCAAAACCCGACAATAATTATTTTCAAATTTCTTATGATTCAGACAGAAGTGATTACTGCTTTCAGCAATAAATGATAATAAATAATTTTTGGTAAACATTAGCTTGTACCATGGAAACTACATAATAGAGAGAATAAGTACTTATGTTTTTAAAATCAATACATGTAAGTAATATTAACACCCAAATGTTTGTCCTGGGTGGGAAATGCAACACAAGGTATAGTTCTGCTACCTGATCTGTGAGGCCGGTCATACTATCAGGGAAACCAAAGATTGCGAAATAAAAATGCTTTTTTTACTGTTATGTGTGCTGTTGTTAATTAATAGACTCATCTACAACAAGTCTTTATACTTACGGAAGTAAGAACATAATCGATATCGCCTTATCCTTTGTCTCTAACACTTTACTATCACAGTATCAACTAAATATCCACCAGAAGCATTCCAACGAGAAGGAAATCCAAATTCAAAAACACCCAGCTAAGATTGTATTGCGCATTCGGCAAATTATTACAAATTCCGACAGGTTACCGGTTTCAGCAATACGAGCGGTGTCAGCGATACTAAAACTTCGCGAACTAAGCGTTCAAAACGTGCCTCCGCCGAATAAGGCTCATTTGTCATCCCCGTCAGCACCCACATCCATCACGGAACTCTCCAAAAAGATTAACACAAAATGTACACGAATTTGATTGAAACCGCTGAACCGAATGAATAGTAATAGGTTGTGGAGTACCGATGTTCTTGGTCCCACTACTTGGCTTGCTGTTCATTATGAGCGAATGGCAGATTTTTAAAGTTTTTTAGTTATATCGGTCGGGTTGTGGTTGAATTATGGCTGCAATTTCCAACGTCAGTCAAGTCGCTATTATTTTTTAATAAATATACATATGTATTAAATAATTTAATGTTTTAAATTGATTTTGACTATTGTAGACGTGAATATATCGAGAAAAAAAACACTATAAGAATACAAAATAATAAAAAAAAAGTTAAAACATTACATTACAAGCTTTCACATTTAAATCTCTACTCGAGTCATCCAAAGTAGCAGTAGAACTTGTGCTAAGTTCGCCCGGAGAAGTACTCTACACTCTTCTCACTCCACTCTTCGAGACTTCCAGATTATAGTTTTGAAGAAATACAAGCGACCTTTAAGCGTCGGGTTAATGCCTATCTTAATGGCCGGCAGCGCATTAGCAATGCCTCTGGTGTTGCAGATGTCCATGGGCGACGGTGACCACTTTCTATCAGGTGGCCCGTTAGCTCGTCTGCTAGTTTTTAACATAAAAAAAAAAAAAAAAAAAAAAAAAAACGCAGGCAAGGAGTTCCAAGGATTATTCCACAGATATCAGACACAAATCGATCAAAATAATTTAAACTCCAGTTGTACATAATGTGAAGTGGTTACATAAACCTTGTTCAAATGAGAAAGCTCTGTAACAGCTTCTCATCAAAGTGGTGGCCTGCGGTTAACCGCAACACGAATCATGTTCCATGTTGAACATGAACCGACTTCAACAATTAGTCAGAAACACAATGCGTTCCTACGTGGCGTATATACATGATATTATATTAATTTTATTTCCTTACTTTGGGAAGAACTTCAACTAGATAAACAGAAAGAATACTAAATCAATGCATTTGACTGGCCTCATAGCTCAGTTGGTAGTAACCCTGCCTTCTGCGCTGTAGGTCGTGGGTTCGATTCCCACCCAGGGCAAACATTTGTGTGACGAACATAGGTGTTTTTCTGTGTCGGGGTGTTGATATGTATTATATGTATTTACAACTACCACACTTACTACTACTACTACCACACATATTCTGCCACTAAGCACTAAAGCTAATGTGTTTCTAGAGCGTGGTGGTCTAGTGGTACTGACCCCGAGTTTCAATCCGGAGGTCGCCGGTTCAAATCCCTATGTGCACCTATGAGTTTATCGTTTGAAAGATTTATGTGCGCAATACCACGTTCTCAAAACGGTGAAGGAAAACATCGTAAGGAAACCGACATGTCCTAGAATTAGAAATTCGAAGACATGTGTCAAGTGCACGAAAGGAGCCTCTTTGAGGCGCTCTTAAAATCCTTTCACTACACTGATTCGAGAGGACCGGTGACTCGAATATAATAATAAAAAAATGTGTTTCTGGTTTCCTGTTAGATAGTTGTAGTTACCAGTTCATAGATGAATTGTTTCGGATGAAAATCCGTCCAGCCATTTTGAAAGTCTTTCTTGATGCATGCCTAATGTTCGAACCAGTGATATTCGGATCAAAGTTCTTTTCACTAACACACACATCGCGACATGGTAATAGCAGCATTTTGTGTAATCAAATCCACTTCGGTCTGCCCGTATTAAAGGCAAATTTGAAGGCATAATTTTTCCCAACGTCAGGGATGGCCAAATTGCCAATAATAGGAATTAATGGTTGAGGTCAAGGACGGCCAGTATTGAGTGCCTAATTTAGGGGTCCCCATGCCACGGACTGTGGTTCATACGACTGGTTGACGCGGGGTAGGAAGCGGGAACCCTTTGAACAGTCCACCTTCTTTCCCTTAAGTTTTAAGTATTCACGGCTGGAACTCATATTTATCATATAAAAACAAATGTCATATACCTACCCGTATAATAGTACGTAGTAATAATAATATGGTTGTTTTTTTTTATAAACGTTTTATTTTATCTATAATGTTAATATTGTATAATATGTTAGTTCATGTAGTATATTGGAGCGCTCATAAAAATTAGCAATGCCTAAAAATAGGCAAATAGGTAAGTTGTAAGCTTCATAGTCTCCGCAAGAAATAATTGTACGCTTGGCAAATAAATATGGAATTGTATTGTATAATATGGCCTCCAAACTTAACGACAAATCATGCTTGTGACTTGCTCAGATTTATGACGATTCTACACTCACGTGATATTCGATGGATGACATTGTCATTGCATAGGGTTATGGCACTGAGTGCATTAGAAGCAATGTTCTCTTTACTCGCCAGAGAAACCTTTGAAGCATTGAAAGAAACCGAAAAAAAATGGAGGAGAATTCGAGAACGATATGACCTGTTCAAAATTATGGTCTCGGATGTTCTCGAGTTTCCGTAAGTCTACAGGGTGCATTATGCGAGTAAGTTATATTCTTTATAGTTATATTATATAGAGCCAATATCGCCATATTGCCAGTGTCTCAATTTGGTACTATTATTCACGTTCATACAGTGACTTTAACATCGCCAGCGAGACGATGTGAATACTGAAATCGCTGTAGTGTGGATCTAGTTTAAGACGTCCCTTAGACTTTTTTTTATTTGATGCAGGTACGGAACGAGCCGATGGCCCACCTGGTGTTAAGTGGGCTTAATTCTTCAATTGAAATAAGAGTTGTAACTTATCTGGGTACCAAACATCTTTCTTTAATTAATACAACATATACCTCTATACGTTTTGATATAGCTCTAATAAACTTAAGACTTTAATTAACTTTTAAAATTTTCATTTTGTAACTTCATGAAACTTCCAAGATTCAAGTCCAATGTTATTTTATGTTTAAGAACTGTTTTCATGTCATTAGTTAGGTACGTGTGTGTTTTATTTTTGTATCTGTGGATCAAATAAATTATTATTATTAATAATTATATACTCATATTTACAATACAATATTTTAATCATTTTCAATAGTAATGAATTCATAAAATGTTGAGCTGACAATCATACGTGACACAATTCAATGTAGAATGCTGATTGAGGATGTGAATACTGTACCTGATTGGCAGGCACCGAGAGGGCGATATGACGACTGTGCGGGATACAACTAATACAAATGCAATATTTCTCGTATTGTTTTCAGCATACTCATAGTGCCAGGGGAAGACAAAACAATGTTTGTTTTTGTTTGCATCAATTTTTATCAGATGTTAAATATATCTTTGTTCTAAATTTCAGGTAAATCGGTTTAGTAGTTTTGAAATGAAAGAGATATCTTAAAAACAGGCATATTTTTTCTTGTTAATATTAACGTGACTATTTTATTTTAGCAAGTCTGCAAAGTTTTTTATATTGAATGTTTTATATACTCTTAAATTATACGTCATTTTTTATGCGAAGTTGAAGTTATTTTTATTTATATCTTATTATATTCATCTCAGGAATCAATTACGGCTACTGAATTATTACTATCTATATTTTGAGGCTAGCCAGGCAAAATATCCTAACATAATTTTATCGTATAAAAATATCTATCACTGCCAATAATAAAAACTGTCACTGTCAAAATGTAAGTTCACGGTCAATTTATGTTGCATGACAATTTATGGTTGCGATTAAAGATGAGTTAATACCGATATTTTACAATATCACTGATACCAATATATTCATTGAGAAGTATTATAATACGTAAACTAATATTGGATATCACTGATATTCATGTAATTGGTGGCTATACCTAATACTATGAATACCCATCTACTCTTAATATTATTATCACGTTTATTGTGAAATTAATATTAATGCCTATTATGTATGCCTTTCATTAATCTATCGGATTTTGTTGAATTATTGGAATCAATAAAAAAAAACGATGAAACACTATTAGGTAGTTAAATAAAAGTTTACAAAAAAATGTGGGTGTAAACAATTATTCAATCAATTTATTACAATAAATAAAGAAAAATGTAATAGGCAAAACATAAAACATAGTAAGTAAAATGTAATGTAAATTATGTAAGTAAGTCAATGATATTTTTTAATTAACATGTTTGTCTGAAGTAAGTTGCATTTCAAATATCCCGCCGGCCCAACCACTCAAGCGTCCACCCCGCGCAAACGACACTCGCTTCGCTTCACCTGTCCGCGCATTAAACGTCACATTCGTTTTCTACAACTGCGCAAGTAGTCTACAAAAACGATTAGGTACTACTGAGAAACTACTGTAGCCACAGTTGATTAAAAAATACTACCGAAAAGTTCAAAGAATCGAAAATCTAATGAACTTCAAAATAAATTACTTAGATTGATGACAAAAGAAGAAAATAAAGCTTAAAGTTGGGGATTTTCGAAAAAAATTTCGTGTATCCTTATTGTTTCGAGTTTTACAAGAAAATATGAAAGTTAATAGGAATAATTCTTTTATGTAACAGAGTACACGATATGCCCTTTAAAATGATATCAGAATCTCAGTATAAATATTAAGCTTTCTCAGAAAAAAACAAATATAGAAGTACTTCCCGCCGGGTCAAGAGGCCTCGGGCGACGTAACCATCCATTCATTCATCCATCAGACGCATCTCAGTATATTTCGTTTGTTGAATGGTCTAGATGTAATGATAGTGAAGCATTATCTTATATTTAGCATTTATTTTTACAAAGATACTATTATAAATTTTCAACAACGTACAATCACAATCAATTATAGCGTCGAGATCATGTAACTTTTCGGACCAAATTATTCTACGAAAACCTTTCGGGATCGTCGTCATTATACATATTTCGAACATAAAATATCTTCACGATTAATCGCAAAGAAACAAAAAAATTACTTCATTTTAGTTCGACCACAAATTCACAAACAAGAATGGCGAACCGTCACTTTAACTTTTTTTTCTAAATATTTTGTTTCTGGACAGGTACTATTCACTCTCACGGATGCCAAATTTAATATATTGCCATCTAGTAATTTCCCCTTGAACTATTAACAACTGATTGAGGCGCTGTACGCGCCTACATGACAAAATATGTCCAATGCAAAATAGTCCTTAAGCAATGCACAAAAGACTCACTTTCCCTACGTAACTATTTGTCTCGCTTGTTCTGATCACGTATCACATATTAGCGAATCAGAGTGAGGCATAATTTACACGAAGCCCGCCGACAGATATATCAGCCAATGAATAGTGAATATGAGTAGAATACTGATATTATACGACCGATATTAAACGCCCGCTAATATGGTAGAGTGAATATTAGCATACCAGATTTCGTGGGATTACTGATACATGAATACACGACATATCACTGATATCTTAGCGAATACTAATATATCGGACTCACCCTTAGTTGCGATACATATTTGAATGAAAATAATTAGTGTTGATTAATAATGTATTATATTATGCTTTGTAATATAGCTGTCCTTTAACAAGCATAAGTATTATTTCAACCCAGGGCTCTGATTCACATAAAAAGCATCCACTTGACCTTTTAGCAATAATCGTCAGCGTCAATATCAAGAATGGAATCGATAGTGAACTTGGAGGAAACTTGTCGATTACTTGTATATACGAGTAATATGTTTATGAATGTTGCCCGTGATAAATAAATAATTTTTTAAAACCGTTGAACTACTTGTATTTATTGGAGTCTTAGCTTTAACGGTACAATGCGTTGCGAAGTGTCTTGCTTCACATTTTTGACGTGACAACGTCTTATAATTCGATAGAGCCGGCTGCACGCACGAAAAAACATGACTCATGCGGCGTTATCTCGCTCTGAGGCGTTCCATGTAAGGCTTGTGCAAGTGCAAGCGAGAGCGCGGAACGAGCGACAAAGAAGCACAATCGGCCTTTGCGTTCGGCGCGTTCGAAATCCGTCTCTCTCCTACTTGAGTGAGCGATGCGTCTGCGTGGACAGCTGCTAATACTTACATTTACATGTTTTGATCGAGTATCAAGTGCAAGTAAAACTATTAAATTGTAAAAAAAAATTTGACATAATTGTATTTATGCGTACAAATAAATCTAACTTGATCAATTTCATTGTGATTTCCAATTACCTCCTTCTCTATATACATACAAATCTATTAAACAAATGAAATTAAAATTTTCTTTTGAAAAATGCTACCATTCCATCAGTATTTTCTTAAGACGTTGTCACGTTCAACTAAGTAAACTAAGTATAGTTTTTAAGATGTGTAATTTAAATTGTGAAATGTACTTTTATTATGTAATAAATAAAAAAAAAAAAAAAAACTATCGTCAGTAAACCGACTTTACAGACAACCATTTTTATAAATGGTAAATTTGTTGCATGTGAACTATCGAAGATTACAGGACCCTTTTTCCAGTTAGATATGAAACTTAACCATATGCGTTAAAATTCTATGTCGCATTATTTACTTTTTCTCCCTAACCCGAGAGATACATCTCTAACAAATAAAATGATAAATTCTAGGCAATTGGAAGATTAAGCATCATGAGTTTATAACTCTCAAATGCAAACGCCTGAATAAGTTATAATAAATTAACAAAGAATACGCCATATACATGCATATAATTTTTGAGAATATCCCTTGATTTA
This sequence comes from Chesias legatella, assembly GCA_947359385.1. Taxonomy (NCBI): domain Eukaryota; kingdom Metazoa; phylum Arthropoda; class Insecta; order Lepidoptera; family Geometridae; genus Chesias; species Chesias legatella. Next base: position 2,419,684 of record OX375780.1, on the reverse strand, counting down.
ATTGATGTAAGGTCCTCATAGGTAAGTACACTTCAAACTATACTTGTAAAGTGCATGCAAGTGCACTAGCAAAGTGTCGCTGTCCCCCCTCTAGGAGACCAACGGAGGAGACACGGCTCAAAAACTCCTTTTTCACCGGCGACCGAAATGGGTGTGATGATAGTAATTCTCAGACAAACCTTGCACATAGTTATTACTATTATTGTATTCCCCTATTTATTTCCAAAAGCCTCAGTTTATAAAAAGAAACTAACTAAATCTGTATCTAAACGGTTAAAATAGTTACGTGTGCTTCATATTTAAAGACTGTACTCATTTCCATGCGCTCTGCTGACTCCAGAGATTTTCTAATCCATTCAGATTCCAGCCTGTAATTGGTGGCCTTTCACTTGTAAAATTTACTTATATAGAACGGTGAAGGAAAACATCGTTCAGAAACCGACTCCTTTCGTGTCAAGTGCTCGAAAGGAGCCTCTTTGGGACACATTTCACAACACTGGTTTGAGAGAGTGTCATGATTAGTTGGCAAATCAGTCTGTGGTTTTAAATTTCCCATATTTGTTTTACCTGTAGCTCGCGCGTTCCCGAGCCGCAGTGCGGATACATGCGGTAATACTGATACAGGTAGTCAACTGTTATTTGCAGCTTTAGCTCCTGGAATCGAACTTCTGAGCGTTGAGTCGGAAGCTTTAGTACATATAGGTATCGCTAGATTCGTATTTGTAATCTGAAGATTTTTTTGACTATTTTTTATTCAATATCTAAAAATAGTATTTTCGATTAGTTCTTCATGTAAAATACGAAATAATAAAACAATTCTCAGTTGGTTTTGAGAGAAAAATCTGGAGACTTAAATTAAGGCAAAAATTGTTATTTCCATTGAATTCGTAAATGGATGTTCTGTAAATGACCTAATTACGAGTACAATTATACGAGTACATTTTTGCGTAATTTCTAAATAGATCTTAGATCGATTTTAGACATACGGGTTGCATAATATCTTTTGTTATGGGCAGAACTCAGGCCATTTGCTCGTTAACTTACATCATAAAAATGTTACATCTCTTTGAGAATATAAAACTATGTAAGCCGAACCAACATGATAAAAACTATGCTTGATTTGGGACTAGACGAAACTCTGCGAAAGGAACGTAATAGTATATGGTTTAGCAGCAGTTATTAGCAGTTAGTGGTTTAGCAGTTTATGCAAAGTTCGTGCGGGGAAGTACTGCCACCATACCATTTCTGCCGCCAAGCAGTATGCATTCGCGAAACTGTGTTCCCGTTTGGAAGGTGTGGTTGTTGGTGAATTTACGAGCACATGAGACATTCCATCTTCACGTCTCAGAGTGACGGGCGCATACGATGGTATATAGGATACGACTTGGGTGTTGTAGTACCCACTTAAAGGACACAAATCATATTGCTTGTTATGGGCAGAGGTTACCACTTAATACCAGATGGGCCATCTGCTCGTTCCGTAACCTTAACACGTAAAAAGTTCCAATAAAAATTACGTTACTAACTTCAGAAGACAGTGGTGCCAATTTCCATTGTTTCTCCTCACCAAGATGACATACCGAAGATATTATTGAAGATTAGCTGTTGCCCGCGAATTCGTCCGCGTGGAATTCGGTTTTATAACGAACCCCTATGTTACCCCTCGGAAAAGTAGCCAAAGGTACTCCTTGTTACATCAGTTATCTTTCAGTGAAAGTCCGGTCAAAATTGGTCCAGCCATTCAGTGATTAGCCGAAACAAACAGACAGACAGACAGTCAAAAAAGTAAAAAGAGTTGTTTTGGTATATGTGCCGTGTATACATCCATATGAAAAAAGCGGTTATGTTAATATTAACCATTTATTTATTTATATAACCATTTATTTATTTTTTATTACAAACAGACACTCCAATTTTATTTATTTGTATAGATATCTATAGAAATAAAGTTTTTACTTTGACTTTGGCTTTTACAAGCACACATTTGCGAATTTCTCCATACCGAACGCTGGTAGTGAAATGATTCCATACTCGTTTTATTATCGTTGAGCCGCAGTGCGGACGGCTGCGGTACTGCGATACGGGCAATGGTGCGAACCGCGACAAACACCCCTAAAATAATTGAGTGTACTTTTACTGACGTACACAGATAACAAGTAATAGACTAGTTATATTGGTACTAAATTAGGCACTTAGCCATTAATCCGCCAAGACCCGGGAATAATGTATGCAAAATCACTGCATTTCGTCCAGCCAGCAGTAAATGCATAAACTGGTGTCTGAAGTATCTTCAAAAGATATGAAAATACCACGGCAAGAGCCTAAATACCTTATTCTTCACTTGACCTTTGGACTTCGTGAGCCACCGCGATACATCATCCAAGCACAGATAGTCGGCCTGACAGGCCTTTATCGCTGGAACATGCCTTGATTATTGTTAATGTAAAATGAACGTTATGTATTGTGGACTTAGATTGACTATGGTAACCACGTTTGGAAGACAGTCCGCTCCTTGCCCCACCATTGTACAGGGCTACCATGTCTTCCGTAGGACAGGCACTATTCGTTTTTATCGTACTGTTGATAACATCTGAAGGACAAATTTCTTGTGGATGGAAATATCTTTCAAAATAATTATAAACTAATTTAAACAATATTATGGCGAATCCATAATAACTTTTTGATACGTTCTATGACTGTGACTAAAGATATATGTAGAAATGTTTATAATATCCTCTTTTATATTGGATCGCAAAGTAAATATTTAAAGCATTCAAATGTCTGTTTATTCGTGAGAAAACAATGAGGGCGCTGAGTTCACCACTTGACCAGTTTCCAGAAAAAAAACCCACGAGGTGAAAAGTGACATATTGTAGCTGGATCTACCTCCTTAGGTGTTAGAAGCGGGAATATAATATGCAAATATCTCAGGATCTTTGACCATGACCTAATTTTTTTCTCCCGAAAATTAATATTACTCGTTTATCGCAAAATTCTTATACTAAACACTCTGAGTTACTCATGAAGTCAAGTTCCGAACGAATTAGGCAGTAGAGTATAATGTACGTGAAGAGTTCATCCATGGAAGGAATACCACTATACCCATTCGTATCACCAAGCTACCTGGTGTACTCACATTGTTAGGTTCCGGTTTTAATTGTAGGTTAGCAATTAAGTATGGAAAGACCCCAGGCTAACCAAATTGCTTTGAGAATGAAGACGGCGTGTCTTATATGCCTATAATTACAGTTACACAAAAAAACATACTTTTTAGACAAAAACGCAGTAACGCGAAAACGCAACTTCTATCGCCAGAAACTCCGTCATAACTCAGTAAACGAATGCATTATGTCTCCTGGCAACGGTACAAAGCAGGATCTCAGTAACAGCCTCGCGTCACACACTGGGATGCAAGCTCAAATTGCTCCTATATCGGTCATGTGGAAAAGCCCAAAGGCTCAAAGGTTATTAACTCCGGCAGACAGCTGGTTGCGTGGGCGGGCTTCGAAATAGCCCCGCCGTACGTGGGCGTTCAAGGACTGTGCAAAGGCTGTTTATGTGTCAGTGGTATTTGGTACTGTACAATTTTTTTGTACTCACTTGATGTTTCGTTGACAACCATTTTCTAGCCTCAAAGGTTTGCTGGAAGAAAACTCTTTTTAGGGTTAAGCTCGCCTTTTAAATATCTTTTGTATAAGATAATTTATATTATAATATTTTTTTCCACCACCATGAAAAGTCTCATTTCGTACACTTGACTCATGTCTTCAAACTTCCTAGGTTCTAACATGCCGGTTTCCTCATGATGTTTTCGTAGGCCGTTTAGAGAACTTGTAATTCCATATAAATCCAGTATTTCTTGTCCATCCAAAGGTTGTCTGTAAGTGATCGCTTTATAGCGATAAGACCGCCCATTGTTCCACTCTTTTGTATATTGTTACTGATTGTTGTTATTTTGATTTGGTGAGCAATAAAGTGTCATCTATCTATCTATAATTTCTAACATATTTTTTTTATCGGCCAGCTCATTAACGATAAACGATGGGGTCCAATCTAAGACCAAAACCGAGCCTAGATCGAGAGAACCGAGACCAAGATTCAAAACCAAGGTCCCAATACATAGATGGGTTCTTCGCGGTGTATTATTTATTTTAAAGAACAAAATTCTAAAGTCTTTATTCAATTAGCGATCTTCAAATAAAAAGCCGACCTTCCCACCACCATCGACGATAATCTCCTTGGATTACAGACGTGCAATGATTCCGCAGAATAATTAAAATACTTCACAACATAAACAATCTTTTCCAATAACAAAAGTTTTCCGATAAATGGAGTTTCTTCGGAAATTAATTAACTTTTGCATTGTTTTTCATGAGAATAAATCGAGATATTTTCATCTGGGACACAGTTTGATCAAGTTCTCGAGGGAAGCTCCCAAGGGTCGGAGACCTGAAGTCTATTTACACAAAACTTAGTTGTCAGGGACGTAAACGGGACGACTTCTACTAGTTCTCAATATAGAAGTATACAACAATATTATTATCAAACTAAGTGTAACTTTGGCTTTTAAATTGTTTTGGTACTTACGAAAACTTAAAACGGCACCGGCTATGTATATACAGTATATAGATATATACATTGTATGACAAGACACACTATTCTTCTTTCCCATTAAAACAATGAACTGTAAGTCTTTTATCCTATCTATGTACCTTTTTTATATATATGGATATAGATGGATAAGGTATATAGATCGATGAAGTTAACCAACCCCAGTTTCAGTCACAGAGTTGTGTAAACAAAGCGTCGGTACAGTGCCTTGAGGCCACTGTGATAGCCGGACAGCAAACTAATTGTCGTTCCGATGACAAATGCATTGCCATATGCGTATTGTGTAGATCGTCTAACAATTAATTCTACGGAATACAAAATACAAAATTTATTTGCTAACTAAGTGTACAATAAGGTCTTATAGATAATTTTGTGCTTAAGACTTAGTTGCCTTTTTCAGGCATTGCAAATTAATATTGGCGCTCCACTGTAGCTGTACTAACACAAAAACTAGTTTACATTGAAAATCACACAATAGAAATACAAAATAAACAATAAAAATCTAAATTATGGAACATTTTATGAATCCCCAGTAATACTATAACAACAAAATTATGGTTGTTTATTTGTAATTTTTTACTCAGAATCCTACATTTTGAGGTGCATGTTATTTTTTTAAAACACTATTTGGAATTGTAGACACAAAACTCCAAAGCACACACACACACACACAGTATTAAAATCTAATCAGGTTTAACTATGTTTTTATGTGCACTTCAATTGACAAGAAGTTTAAGGTACTGTTACAGTAAATTAAGTTTTTTGTCGCTGCGTAGCTTTTGAGCAATCCACTTAAGCGAGGCTACGGTTAAAAGCTTAGTAGTAATATACTGGTAGCTTAGTAAGAAAATAAATAAAACGTTAGTATCAATATCAAGTATATCAGTTTGCCTTTACTAGTAACCTCTGTACTGCCTATTATTACTAACCTTTCTTAAATGTACGTTACAAGCAAATTGTACGTTACTTTGAGCTATATCTTCTCCCATTAATGACAGCAACACGATTACTCTCCCTACTGAAGTATGGAAAGGCCCAAACCATGTCGCATTGCATTACCTTTCCACAATTTGGAAAAACAGACTCTTTTTTAAGCAACGAAATTAAATAACAGATTAACGAATTGCGCATCATCTTTCACGCGCAATAGCAAGCGATTCATTCGCTCTCACGTGGCACGAGACATCACCAGTTTTATGCAGCTGAAAAATGCTACATGCCATCTTCAGACATCAAACCCGGTAGCATTTTTACAAAATAAATAATATACGACCTAAATTCCCAAGACTCGGGATCTCATAACAATTCGCTTAACGAGCGCTTTCTGAGCCGGCGTATGACGTTGTATACTACGAGTATGTACACAGGGTGCCCCCTAACATTGTATACAATGTAACAAGATAGCATGTCGTATGCATGACCAAACTAGCTTTATGAATTGTCGATCAATGCAGCAGAGAAGCACCTGAGTGTAAATAATACTGAAGATAAAATAATAATAATATTGGTGTGGACATTTCACACAGCGCCATCTAGCCCCAAAGTAAGCTAATTATAGCTTGTATCATGGGAACCAGACAACTGATATAATACTTCTATACTTTTTTTAAATACATACATATAATACATATGAACACCCAGACACAAAACAAACATCTACGTTTAGATAGATAGATAAGATAGATAAAAACATTTATTCAGCACAAACATAGGAACAACAATTACATGAAATAACAATACAATAAAACACAAAAAAAGTCCCTATGTGCCCTGTGCTGAAAAAGGGGATGGCTCAGCATATGCTGAGAATACCCAGCGCTGGTTTTCAGCCAATAAACCTTTTAGTATTGACGACACGGACAAGGTCCGGCGGCCATGCGGTTAACATATAACATAAAAAATAATCATTAATCATTTCATTAAAATAAATACAACACAAAGAGTACTTACATGCTAAAATTGTCATATAGTAAGACAATCACAATCTGTAGAACAGAGTAGGTACAATAAGGATAAGAAAAGAAGCGTCAAAAATATTTATACATTATGAGTAGATAGATATATGTGATTCATGTGATACGTTTGTCTCACAAATGCTTGTCCTGGGTGGAAATCGAACCCACGACCTACAGCGCCGAAGGCAGGGCTACTACCAACTGAGCTAGAAGGCCAGTCAGAAGATGGTTCACGACCAAGAGCTTTAGCTCTAAGTTTAGTTTAGCTCCCATAACCGAGGTCGTTTTCAATACTAATGTACCGACCACTAATTATGTAAGTATGAATGTTGCAGGCTTAACGTGGCTTAAGTCTTCTCGTGAAGCGGCTAAATGGTCACCCAAACAAAAGACGACCTTCATATACGTTGCTTATATATATATTATTTTCTCTTTGTAAACTACTAAGCGATAATTGCTTAATATAATTGATTTTCTTGGTAAAAGGGTTTCATGAAAGCAACGCGTAAACTCAACGCACAAAGCCGACGGACTACAATTTACATAGCAAATATTGGTGGACATTTCACACAGCGCTATCTAGCCCCAAATTAGGCTAAGCATATCCTGTGTTATGGGAACCAGGCCACTAATTAATATAATATTTACACCCAGACATAGAACAAACATCTGTGTTCGGCACACGTGTTTGCCTGGTTGGCAATAAAACCCACGACTTACAGCACAGAAGGCAGGGTTATACCATCTGACAACACTTTAAGACTGGCTTCTTGAAAAGTTTACGTTCAGATCACAGGAGTGTCCCGTTTTTAAAAACATTTTTAATCAGTGCATTAAATTCTACATACAATAATACTACGAGTATTGTATGTAATTAAGCCTTATATCAATTGAAAGTTAATATTACTGGAAAAATTCGGGGAACCCTTTTTATCGCGGATCGTATCAACGGGACACTCTGTATACATGATATGTTCCGGCATAAATGTTATATTTTGGTCACGTACACCGGAAGAAACTACGCCTGAACGCAGACCAACTAACTATGAATCCAGTGGAAAATTTAGTTTTTATTATTTATTTAGAAACATTTTGTGAGAGTCACATAAAATTTCACCAGAAGTAATGGTTTGAACACATCTTGCCTTTGTTGAGGAAGAAAGGCACAAACTAAGACTGCAATCTATCTATTCGAGTCACTGGTTCTGTCGAACCAGTGCGGTGAAAGGATTTTAAGTGCGCCTCAAAGAGGCTCCTTTCGTGCACTTGACACTGTCTTCGAATTTTTAGTTCTAGGACACGTCGGTTTCCTCACGATGTTTTCCTTCACCGTTTTGAGAACGTGGTATTGCGCATATAAATCTTTGAATGAAATAAAACGATATATAACTTTGAGGTTGTACTCTTGTTTCCTTTTAATTTGCGCCTAAAAGAGGCTCATTTTATCATGATGTATTATTTCACCCTCGTATGCACTCAAAAACTCTAATAGTGTACTTCTGAATTGGAACCAGCGACCTCTGGATTATCACTTAGGATCGGTACCCTACATATTGGCCTAGTGGCCTCCATGCTCTCTCACAGACCTCTAGCTCACATTTGAACTAATATTCGATTAGATAACGACCGGTTACCACACTCGTACTGGCGGTCACAGTTCAAAACAGTCCCCCCTCTACGGAAAAGAAACAATGTTTTGGCGTTTCCTGTTTGCTAATAGTCGCTACGTGCTACGGTAGCGACTTCGTAGCACGGACCTTTTGTTTACTCTAGAGGCTTTACGATATTACGTAGTAGACTTACAAATAAGCTACGGGCGTAGCATATACGATGTTTGTTATATAGGTTATGTACGTAATAATGCTTGTATATATTTCTTATGGCGGAGCCCGTAACATTTCTCTTTGTTAACACCAATTCAGTAATCTAAAGCGTAGCAGATTACTTTATGATAAGTTAATACCTTATTAAAAGACTATTTAATAAAAAGCTTTTAACAATTCTGCAACCAGCCATAGAATATCAACCTAAGACCCTTATTATGGGTTGAAAACTTATAAAGTATCGAGCGCGTCAATAAAGCATTCGTCAAAATTTGAAGAGTGGTTGAGCTTTGAAATGGCAACAGGGAAATATTTTCGGAATTATGATAATGTTGAAATGTAAGGCACATGACTATTATCGCATTACTAACGAAAATAATCAGGCAAGACTATACATTTATAGGTGTCACTGCTTTATGCAGTATTTAATTTGTTATAGATTTTACTAATTGTTGTAAAGATTCACAGCAGAATGCGTAAAACTGACAAATAATTTGGAAGCAAAGCCGGCTCGAAGGCGTTAGCTGCGGGTCTCGTTTATATTCTCCCTTGTTATGATAAACCGTCTGTCGTAGAGTTGTAACTTTACTCCCAGCCACGCTTTTGCGCAGTTCCTTTTTCGCCGAAAGGACGTTTTTCTCTTTTCTTCTCCGCACTACACGTCTCTCCATTTCTCCATCTCACAGATGGACGCGAAAGTCTCGCTTGGAATTATTATAAAATAAAAACACTCAGCAGAAACAAAGCACTGATGGTCCGCACAAGGTCGGGCTTTCAGGACAATTATGGCAATATGACAGCGCGGTCGCAGCGCGCTGCTGAGACCTCGCCTTGACCGTGAAAACCCAATCTTATCAATCACTTCCGCGACCGATCCTGACCTGTTGGTGATGAGCAATTACATAACATAACAGGTGATGATGGCTCGCTGAAACTGTGCAACTTACTTGATATAGACGTCTCGTTCTTTCGCTGAAGGTCGGGGTGGGGGGTATCACTCGCGTCGCGGGCGCGGGTGTGTGCGGCGGGCGGCGGCGGCGGACTGGGCCCGGCCGCGAGCCCCGCCGCCCCCGCGCCGCGCCCCTCCCTCACGCCCTACCGGATAAACAACGTGCATTGGACCCCATCTACGGGGCCTACACAACCGCACGTCTCTGACTTACTCTCCTAACACCCCGACCATTGCTGTATTTTATCTTTACTATTATAAAGTTCCACACGTCGGGCGAGCAATGTGTCCGCAATAGTGACGTCGGCGATATACTCGCCGGGAAGCTGAGGTTATCAAATAATTCTCCACACAGATAGTTCTAGCGTTATAGATTTTGGATTAAATTCTCGCGTAGTGCAAATCCAGGGAAATTACTATGTTGTTTTCGTGGAACTGATGTGCAAATTGATATTGGATTTTCGGTGAACATTGTTCGCTACACGTGTCCTGGCATGATAGAGTTCTTAAATGTGTTTGTGATATTTAGATTGGTTCTTAGAATTAACTTTATGAAAAATACCTCTACAAATTTTCTGCTTCGTAATGAAATGCCCCCAAGAAAAGGGACAACGAGATCACCAAAAAAAGCTAGCCGAGTCACTGCGTCTTCAAGAAGCATGCACACTGGGATATTTTGTATTATTTTCGAACCCAACCGACGAATTTTTGCGCAGGACGCAGAAGCTTCTGGTATGAAACTCTGCTTGTCATAGTCATCCTTCGAAAGATTTGGTAATATTTGCTGTCAATATGTATTTATTTGTATGTATTTACAAAAAAGTATATATGTATTCTATCAGTTGTCTGGTTCCATGGTACAATATGTTAGTGGGGCTGCCATCTGCGAAAAGTGCTATAGAGTTTTTAGCATATCGTTGATGTAACATAGAAAGGGTAGTGGTAACAAACACGCCCTTAAGGCAATCCGCGCATCATATTTTACGGATGGATTGTGGATTCAACTGATATGTTTTTATTATTTTAATACTTTCTAGTATGTAATATAATATGTATGTAATAACTTATAATTCATGTCTTAAAACTGCTTCATCTCTTTAATTATTTCTCTTGTTAAGATCGGATCATGTGAAAACGAAAGAAGATTATGTTCCATCAAAATTGACAGCATTAGATAATCATATCTCTTACCACATCTCTTATCTGGATTTTTAAAAAACCTCGAGAAAAAACATCTCACATGTGCAATTATGTAGTTGTTCTGAAAAACCAACTACATTATTTATTGAAAAATAACTGTTCTTCCCCGTGGAGGGTCGGATAGGGTTTGAACAGGCGTCAAACTTAGCGATAAGTACGCGTGACCTTATGCTTTGAATATTATTGACGTTTCCAAGCCATTTCTTTATGTATTCTATGGATATAAAGTTTCTGACTTTAATAAAAATATTTTTTTTATTAAACCCTAGTGTAAAGTCCACGTAACGTGTATAGGCGTCCAACTTATTCAGGGCCAATTGGATCTCGCAGGTAACGTGCTCATGTATAATGCGGGCAAAATCTACGACACGAACCCTACGTCTGTGTTTCAAAAATGTACGATACTTCCTGTGACATCACTAGCTTTATAATACTTACTAAAGTTATGGACGTGACCATCGATTGAAACAGAGACCATTTTGTGACTATAATTGACAGAAGCTCTGTCTTGAATTTTTAAATCATGTTTGTTTTTGTTGATTAAGTTACAAATAAAATATTCTCTTTCTTTCTTTCTCAACACACAGATAGGTAAATGAAAAACATAAATAAAACTTTTGATCATGTAATATTTTAGTATGGTCACAGTACTTACCCGTATAAACGTTACGAGTGCTCCTGATTCTGATGATTGAAACATGTATCCTTATTTGCTTCCTCATGTTGATCTTTGTCCTGAAAGAGTTTTTATGTTAGGCACTCTACATGGACGCTCCCATAAATTTAGTACGATTCCATCGGTTCGATCATCGATCGAGGCATGTTTGTGTGTTGTGAAAACCATTAAAACACCCACAAACTGCATTACGACTCCCTTTGTCGCAGGTGGCAAGGGTACACACAAAAACAAAATCATCCAAAACCGCAGAAACTTTATGGTGACTGCATAAAGTTTGTTCTCAGGTTAGATGTTTGTATTGCGTCTGAGTGTATACTAATAATAAATCAAATTTATTTTCTCATAAAATCAGGTAGAATACAAGAAAGTGCATCTAAAATGTAAATATTTAACCTGCTTTGTGAAAGACTGGTGCCTGAAATAGGTTTGTGTAAACCTGTGACACAGGTCACCAATATTCGTGCCTCTTGCGACACAGTGATACCTAGTTCAGTGTATGGGTGTATGTAAGCGTTTAGAGCATTGATATATGTACAGGTATTTAAGGTGTTACAATGTAGAGACATATTTTTGATAGAAATTCTTTGTGTGGGCCGGAATCCTTTAAAGTTCTTGTGTGTTAACATGTTCGTTATTCAAATCAATGAATGTTAATGATGATGTTTGTTATATACAATGGCGTCTCTGATGACAAATCTCGGCAAATTGTGTCATTGCATTGCATTGAGTGTTTTTAATTAAACTCTGTAGAGATGCGGCGGATACTGACATTTATTTGAAATGAAATCGACATGTGAAAGAAAAATAGATTTATTCATGACATGTAAAGAGACACTTTTTGAGCAGTAGAACTCTCGCCAAGTTCGTCCGGGGAAGTACTGCCACCATGCCCATTTCTGCCGCCAAGCAGTAACGCTTTCGCGTTACTGTGTTCCGGTTTGAAAGGTGTGGTTGCCGGTGAAATTACAGGCACACGAGACATTCCACCTACACGTCTCAGAGTTACAGGCGCATACGTTGCGACTTGGGTCTTGTCGTACCTAGTAGGGGAGGACCCAAGCCGCATCGCTTGTTATGGGCTGAGGTTACCACTTAACACCAGGTGGGCCGTCAGCTCGTTCTGTAACTGAATTACATAAAAAAAAACACACACAACATAAAGCATTAAAAAACCAACAACAAAAATATGTAATAATTTATGTAAAATAATTTGTGTAATAATACACATAGTTATTATATTATATACTCTTGTGACATTTCAGAGTAAGTATTTCGCATATATGTGTTTCGATTAAAAAGGGCAAGTGGTTACCTGTGCTATCACATGCTAATTAATATCCCACCCTTAGTCTATCGATTACGGGCACAATATGATGCTATTTAAGTTTCCCGTACCTACCTAAGCACGGAAGATGAAAATAACTAAAAATGATATTGTTTTTCCGTAATGTGAGCCATGCACTCGTTCTGTGATTTTATCTACTTTACAACAAAATGTCCAATATTTCAAAGTGCAGGTAGAAGAGGTAAGATGAAATCACAACATTGGAGTCCACGTTCCTTGATTGGATCCCCTCACTAGTGGCGCACATAAACCAGATTGGATAGCCGTTGTATTCATTCGTTTGTGCCTTTGAGAGCGCACTTTTAATTCAATTTTTATTATTATGCGCATTTTAATATCCTTTTATAAAAGCTCTGCGAGAATTCTCTCCGTTCTTTTGCTGATATTATTCGTTTAGCCGTTCTTGTTAATTTAAATTACGAATACTATTGTCTATACGTACCAATGCGCGGACAACTTTTATTTTTAATTATTCAGTCAACCAACTTATATGCATTGAACGGTCAGGTCAGGCAAATGATTTTCACCATTTACCATATACCGGTGACATATGCCTGATCTGAGCCGTGACTGTTGAAGCATAAAGTGATATTTTGCAAGTATTTATTCAAACAGTATTTATTAAAAGCAAAAACATTTGGCCCAAACACTTCCACTTCTTCTATTCGAGTCACTACCTCGAACCAGTGTGGTGAAAGGATTTTAAGTGCGCCTCAAAGAGGCTCCCTTCGTGCATTTGACACATGCCTTCGAATTTTAAGTTCTAGGACATGTCGGTTTCCTCACAATGTTTTCCTTCACTGTTTTGAGAACGTGGTATTGCACACATATATCTTTCAATCGAAAAACTCATAGGTGCACATCGGGATTTGAACCGGCGACCTCCGGATTAAAACTCGGGGTTCAGTACCACTAGACCACCACGCTCTCGAACACTAAAACACTAAAAAGACGCCAACGCCCGAATTCTTTTTTTGATCAACAAAGCGGAAACAGAATCTAGCTTGCTTAATTGAAAAAGGCGGTAAAAAAGCAGAAATGAATGTGCTCTTTGGAAGTCGTAACGCGCTTGGAAAAGCCACAGCTACGCGTAACAAGCGCTACGGCGGGCGCTACGCCTCGGCGGTTAAAAATTAGTATGCGGTAGAGATAATGACTCGACGATTTGCTAGCGCTTTCTGCTACGCCGCTGTGACCTCCTTGTACTTTATAGTGCGCTGTTTCGTAGAAGTGCATCATAATAGAAAATATAATTGTTTCAAGTTTTTAATTTTAAGAATATGTCTTTGCCTTTCTTTGCCGTTAACCATGATAAAAATCACTGTTTTCAGCTTCGTGTACGGAATGTATAATTTTAACTAAAACGTTTGAACCTCATAGAACCTGGCTACTCTTAAGGCATTGTATAGACGGGCCACGTTGCTCGCGTCCATATGTGATTACCCTTTGAATCCATACACGTGTCTCCCGGGTGGTGCAAAAGGAGCAACCCTAAGTAGCAATAGAACTTGTGAACAAGTTCGCCCGGAGAAGTACTGCCACCACGCCTGGTAATTTGCCACCAAGCAGTGATGCACTCGTGTTGCTGTGTTCCGGTGGAAGGGAATGGTCCTGGTAGATTCCTTCCCAGGACAAATATATATATATATATGTGTGTGTGTGTGTGTGTGTGGTTCCCAAGACACAATCTATTCTTAGCTTACTTTGGGGCTAGATGGCGCTGTGTGATATTTCCACCAATATTTATTTATTAATTATGACTATTTATTTAGTAAACTACCTGTACTGTGGGGCCAGTGAATAAAAATAGTATACTCCCTCATACGTAACTTCCTCCATTTGCAGTTGATCTTTCGTTTGAAATACTTCTCTAAAGTTTTAAATATATCATTGAAATAATCTTTACACATGTACTCGTATGACGTAAGCAATAGTATTTTATTCACAAAATACAATCAATTGAAATATCTAAAGCCCATTTCCACCTATCTACATATAGCTCAATCGGCCCCGTTTATAAACAGGTGGAATTGTGCAAACACTGCTGGCATCTTAGAGCCTGAAGGTGTCTGCTTTCGGGTCACTTTTCGACCAGGCGCTCTGGAATAATTTTGAAAATGCGAAAGGCTGCATTCCCCATGATCCTGGAGTCTTGACCCAAAAAGGCTCTAGCATGTTATCCCTCACAAGGTTTACATATTTGTGCCTTTTGAGATGTTATGTATTATATCTTATACAGAAGCGAAACGCGCAGATGATGACAAAACTGAAAAATAAATCATTTTTTGTTAGGAGTACCAGGAATTGGTTAGTTTTTAATATTAATATCTCTGGACATTTATCAGAATTTTGGCCAGGTAAAAATTTCTAAATGGTAACACTACATTCATGGATCTTTTGATAATCTGTCTCAAGAACTGTCAAGTCAACCTTAACTTCGTATTGGAGAGTTTAATTGAAAAACTATCGTCCCATAATGTAAGACCTCATTTTCTAAACGATCTTCGCTTGAAGTTCGCTATTGATAACTTCGCTATTCTAAAGTCACAGATCACTCGCCTGATGTACCTACTCGTAGTTATAATGATGAAATAAACTCTTACGCATTCTATGTCTAGTTTTTCGCATATTACTACAAAACGAAAAGAAAGCTGGTTGTCTGTAGCTAGATGAAGTAATTTTGTATTATGTATTTTGCATTATTATTGCATACTTCATCTTGGATCGTAATATACGATTATTATGATTGAATATGCCAATATTTATACTAAAGTCCATTATCTGAGACGCCTCAAGTTATCAATGAAGTACTCGCTTTAAGTTTATGCCTCTTCGCTGCGTTCTCTTCTCATGGTAGGCCGCATTGTGAGGTTGCCAGCATTTGAGGATGAAATTTGTATAATTTTAGGTCAATTTAACTGCAGTCGTGGAGTACAATACATTGGTTTGGGCACTCGTATGTATGTTTTTTATGTCAAGTAGGTGATAGAATGAAGTCGTAGATCTCTTTGACTCTTTGAATCCCTACACGTGTCCCCCGGGTGGTGCGAAAGGAGCAATCCAAAGTAGCAGTAGAACTTGTGCCAAGTTCGCCCGGAGAAGTAATGGCACCACACCTGGTAAACTGCCGCCAAGCAGTGATGCATTCGTATTGCTAAGTTACGGTGGAAGGGAGTAGGTGCCGGCGAAATTACAGACGCATGAGACGTAACATCCCCGTCTCGGGGTGATGGACGCAACGCAATGCGACTTGAGTTATCTCGTACTTTGGTGGAGAGGACTCGAGTCGTATAGCTGTTGTCTATGGGCGGCGGTTACCACTTAACATATTATAGTAACCAATATGATATAAAAACAAAAACAAAAAATCTGTAATGTAAAAATGTTCTAATTTTTGTGAGCTTTAGGTTCGCGAGAGGTCAGCAGAAGTCGGTCGTGCGTTGGAGAGCCGTGAAACGGGTGGCTATCGAAGGCACCCTAATTTTAGATTTTACGGCTTGGTAATTTCGGTCGCGGTTATTGTCAATGTCCGATCGAAGTTGGCCTACTTTCTAAGTTTATCAAAGCT
Source organism: Chesias legatella (assembly GCA_947359385.1). Lineage (NCBI taxonomy): Eukaryota > Metazoa > Arthropoda > Insecta > Lepidoptera > Geometridae > Chesias > Chesias legatella. The sequence continues at coordinate 2,403,554 of OX375780.1, read as the reverse complement.
CGCTAAAGACCTTCGTTTTTTTTTCAACTTTGGTTTTTTTTTTCAATTTTGGTTGCGGAACGAGGAGATGCTTTAGCCTTATGTTATTTTTTTTTTCAGGCAACTTAGCAATGTTGTAACTAATATAGGACCCACATAATATAAACCTTAAATCTACATCATACATATATAATAAAAATACATTAACTAATTATGTAGTTCAATTTATTGTGTAGTTCGTAAGTTAAATAAAAAATAAAAAACTTTTTTCTTTTCTTGTTTATTAACTATACGTATAGTCTGCAACGTCACAGCGCCAACAACAGATTTGATCTCGGAATCGCCGAAAGACGATTCCTTTAGGCCACATAGCTTCGTTCAGGAAGGTCGACAGATGTTCAGCCGACACCTTCACCACAAAGTAATTGAAGTTATCTCTGTGGCGGGACTCCAACCTCTCGACTGTCAGGATTAACTTGCTCTCACACACAAGTACTGCACCATACTCATTATATTCACTGCAGCATGTCCAAAAATGAACAGGTCAAAGAGCATTAGATCTCAAGTAATCGTAAGCGCTGCCTTCTAATCTGACACTAAATAGAAACAGTATATGTACAGATCTTATTTTTTGTAATAGCCCTCAACTTAAGCAAGTAAAGAGTATACTCGATATTGTGAAACAGTTACCAATAGACACAGATCACTATCAAACGATTGGAATAAAACGAACACGAAATGCGTTCATGGACACTTGCCAAAATAGCATTGCAGGTGCCTGCCTGCTCGTAGGTTTCAACCGCTGATACATTTTAAACGGCAAAATAAGCAGTTGCTATTTATAAACCTTCTCCTTTTTACCACTTCAGAATTTGTGACCATTTTTTTTTATTGGTACAGTTACCGAACGAGCCGACGGCCCACAACCATAAGTGGTAACCTCAGCCTATAACAACCAACGGGACTTGGGTTCTCCTCTACTAGGTATGACAAGACCCAAGTCGCATCGTATGCGCTCGTAACTCTGAGACGTGTAGGTGAAATGTCTCATGGCCAGTAATTTCCCCGGCAACTACACCTTTCAAACCAGAACACAGCAACACAAGTGCATCACTGCTTGGCGGCAGATTACCAGGTGTGGTGGCAGCACTTCTCCGGGCGAACTTGGTACAAGTTCTACTTCTACTTTGGGTTGCTCCTTTCGCACCACCCGGGGGACACGTGTAGGGATTCAGTGGGTTATCACCTACGGACGCGAGCAACGTGGGCCCCCATAATACTAATACTTTAATGCTAATAGTTTTCATTTAGGTACTAGCTAATACTTTACCTCTAAACGAATGAATATCATTCTCCATTCAAACGAGCAATACCGTGTAGTAACATTGTTCAGTATAGGATTTATTGCAGTGCGGGGTGCGGTCAGGTACACAATACAGTGCATTATGCGAGAGCCTACCGCAATGCGTCCGGATCGCATCTCACCGGGCCTAATGTCGTTCTAGTACTGTTAATTCATATTTATTCAGTTTATACTGGCCTCACAGCTCAGTTGGTAGTAACCCTGCCTTCTGCGCTGTGTTCGTGGGTTCGATTGCCACCCAGAACAAACATTTGTGTGACGAACATAGATGTTTGTTCTGTGTCTGGGTGTTAATATGTGTAATACCTACGTATTTAAATAAAAAAGTATATGTGAATTCTATCAGTTGTCTGGTTCCCAGAGTAGAAGCATGCTTAGTTTGGGGCTAGATGGCGCTGTGTGAATTGTCCACTATTATTATTTATTATTTTTATTATCTATATAATTATCTGCTTCATCGTAGACCACATCGTCACATAACATCAGGTGAGATAGCAGTCAAATGCTTGGCTACCGCTATTAAAAAGTCTAAATCGTAATCGTATTAAAGTCGGTTTACTGACCATAGTTGAACGTGTCAACGTCTTAAGAAAATACTGATGGAATGGTAGCATTTTTCAAAAGAAAATTTTAATTTCATTTGTTTAATAGATTTTTATGTATATATGCACTTGATACTCGATCAAAACATGTAAATGTAAGTATTAGCAGCTGTCCATGCAGACGCATCGCTCACTCAAGTAGGAGAGAGACGGATGTCGAACGCTGCCGAACGCAAAGGCCGATTGTGCTTCTTTGTCGCTCGTTCCGCGCTCTCGCTTGCACTTGCACAAGCCTTACATGGAACGCCTCAGAGCGAGGTAACGCCGCATGAGTCATGTTTTTTCGTGCGTGCAGCCGGCTCTATCGAATTATAAGACGTTAACACGTCAAAAATACGCGCAATTACTACGACGTCCCCGAATTAAAATACAAGGTAGGTCTAAGACTAATAAACGCCCGAAAAGGCAATAAAAATGTCGTCGCAAAGCCATTTTGTTGGCTTTCAGTTGCCGGCGCGACGGATTGGAACATTTTCAATTACTGATAAATATCGCGCGGTCTTCGCCCACCTGCCCACCCCTATTCTGGGATTACGAGATTTGTTGCGTTATTACTGTAATGGTGGATTTAGAATAACATAGTCGTCCTCTCGTCCAATCTCCGTTTGGTTGGTCCGTGATGGCTCGCGAACCCGACTGCAGGTTGACACGGTTGGATAAATTTAATACGTGGCCTGTGCGATCGAGGAGGCAAACGTTTGCGAAAGTTTGTCCAAGTTCGAGAGTTGGACGATACTGTAAATAGCATTTCATTTCAGTAGCGGTAGAATGTATGCCAAGTTAGTCCGGGAAAGTACTGCCATTTCTACCGCCAAATCTTACTCGCGATCCGAGAGTTTCTCTAATTAAAATTCAACTAAGCTCTAAGGAAAACCAAGAATTATATCCAAAAATAAATACAAAAAGTCAGCCATTTTTATTCTAATTTCTTCGCCCAGAATAAGCACTCCCTCCTGAATTTTCCCACTGTTATCAAGAACATCTTTATGGGTGAAATTTTCAGCTGAATTCTAATTAAATTTCTTGGAGGAGATGACAATGGCAACTCTGCCGCCAAATATGCGTATTGTGGGTCGGAATTAAATTAGATGCCATTCATCATGTTAACGATTGCATTTCCTTTAGAACATTCTATATGAAAAAAATACGTAATAAGTGAATAAAAATACTGTAAGATAGTCCGAATGAGATGTGAGAACTGCATGAGATCTTCAATTCTATTAGGGGAACTTGTCTCCAAGCGAAAAATACCTTAGGTAATATAATAAAGATATTATATAGATTTAGGCTTTGATTTATTTTTTCAGCCAAAATCCGGTAGAGAGCTTGGTGGTCTAGTGGTACTGAACCCGAGTTTCAATCCGCAGGTCACCGGTTCAAATCCCGACGTGCACCTATGAGTTTTTCGCTTAAAAAATTTATGTGCGCAATACCACGTTCTCAAAACGGTGAAGGAGAACATCGTGAGGAAACCGACATGTCCTAGAATAAGTCAAGAAGAAGTCAAGTGCACGAAAGGAGCCTCTTTGAGGCGCACTTAAAATCCTTTCACCACACTGGTTCTCTCGAACCAGCGACTCGAATGGAATAGAAACACATAATACGGTTAGGTTACCTAGAATTACTTACCTACTTATAAGTTAGACCTCTAAGGTCCGAACAGGTCAGCTGGAAGGCCGTTAAGACACCTCCCACATCAGCGGTATCGATTCAGTTGGCCGCACATTATTTTTACAGACTATAAAAGTTTATTAACCACACAGAATATCATTACAGTACGTACTACCGTTCGTTTCACTTGAACAAAAACAATTTGTTCGGGATTTTTCATCTGTGGAATTACTGTCACCAACATCATACATATTTCAATTCTAGTGAAACGAACGGCTATATGTACTGTAATGATATTCTGTGGCGTTAATAACTCATCATTAAGAGCAGAACTCACGCCAAGTTCATCCAGGGAAGTGTTGCCACTATGCCCATTCGCGTTACTGTGTTCCGGTTTGAAAGGTATAGTTGCCGGTGAGATTGCAAGCACATGAGACATTCCACCTACACGTCTCAGAGTTACGGGCGCATAAAATGTGACTTGGGTCTTGTCGTACCTAGTAGGGGAGGACTCAAGTCGCATCGCTTGTTATGGGCAGAGGTTACCACTTAACACCAGGTGGGCCACCGTAAGCTCGTTCCGTAACTGAAGCACATAAAAACAAACCAATTTTTTTTACGTAATAATTTTCTGTATTAATTTTCCATATTTTTCTAGTCAGTAACTGGATAAGGGCTATAGTGTTTTTGAAGACAAATCTAACTAGTCTAAACACCTGATATACCTGCTGAGCGCTGTGAGATGCTGGGTGGTAAGCAGATGGCCCTGGCAGCTCACCGTAATATTGCATTTTCATCAGGTTTATGCATCAATACCAAATTTCAACCTATTCAGTTACAGATGACGTACACAAACATTGCAAGTTGTATAAAAGCTTGTAAAAATAAGGTTGGACATCTGCTCGTTCCGCCATTTTAAGGCCAAATTACATTGTTCCAGATTTCAGTTTAGCTCCGGAATCCAATTACAGTAGACGGTTACTGAATCAATGTAAAGACTTTTCTGTACAATCCGATTGTCAAATTTGATAACAGTGACTGCTTATAGTCTTTTCATAAAAACCGGACGTTTGCACAAATCAAGCTATATCGAATCTTAAGTTGGGGGCCATAAAGCTTTTTTTACATAAAATGCTTTCGAGTGAGAACCAGTATCACTGTCATCGGTGCCTGTGGAAATGTCGGGGGGTAATCACCACTTTTATCTTTCTCCTAACTGCCTCGAAGCACAATGTATAAAATATGAAGTGTTTCAACCTTTATAACTGATCTCACAGCTCAGTTGGAGTAATCCTGTCTTCTCCGCTGTCGTGGGTTCGATTCCCACCTAGAACAAACATATGTGTGGCGAACATTATATGTTTGTTCTGTGTCTAGGTGTTAATATGAATTATTTGTACCTATGTAGTTACAAAAAGTATTCTATCAGTCATACATAGTGAGGTTTATGTACCTACCTACTTGCGTGGACATGATATATCGCAATTTCTTCCAATCTCCATTGCATACAGAAATATCTGTCAATAAATAAATGCCCATCTTCTAGACAGAAAGAAAAGACTTATCTGTCGTCAACATTTTAAAACGCTAATTACCTGTTGTTACACAAAATACAGAAAGATTTGTGTTTTATTTTAGATAGGTAATTAAACTCGGTATGTCGCCATACTACTACTACCTATAACTGGTAAGAGTTTCTTGCTCTACTAACTCGACCTAAGTGACCTATCATTGAAACTTTCTGAAAGATCTATAAACATCTGCCAGTCAATAATATAGTTGCCTGATTGACTAGCCTCTACGAACATAGAGTAAGAGTACTGATAAAACTGTACTATGCCCAGTTTCCAGTGCATTAAAGATGATGAGGGGAACCAACGACAAAAATATGAAAAGTTATGTGCATCTAATGATGTCTCTAAGTTGAGTTTGTAACGTTTAGTCAGATGACATTTTTCTTTTCTTTGCATTTATGGCGTAGAAGAATACTCTCTGATATGCTTCTATCTCGGAGTTCTTGTAGGTATCTTATATACCTACCATTCGTGATGACTGGGCTACGTTTTCGCAACGAGTAGATGGCCCACCTGACATTAAGAAGTACTACTACTACTAGTCGTGTCATTAGCTCTCCCGAACCAGTGAAAGGACTGCAGTCTCAGAAAGGCCCTTTTCGTGCTCTAAACACAATGTTGATATTTTTGGTTTTAGGACATGCCGTTATATATTTTTGTACCAATCGGGCAATGATGCGGGCAGTACTTACACTTTCAAAAGCCACACAGCGAGATCTGTAATAGGTATTTGTGACGTTCGTAATTTCCTTTGTTCCAGTAAATAGGATTTTTGCTCACGGAATTTGATTTGGCGAGGAGCGATGTCGCAGACTAACTCGATTCCACTTTATTGTAGTAGCTTTTATCAGCTACCTTACATTTTCTACTGATTGACGTTCATGCTTTGATGAAAATAGGTTCTTTGTAGGTATCCTTTGATATGTTGTAGTAAATTGTTAATTACCAACTACCACGTTTTACTTCAATACGAAGTAACAGAGTTTTGAGTTGCGTTATTATTCGGAATTTTTAATGCCTTTTTTCGCCTTTGATTCGGTGCTATGTTACAGCCGAAAGAAGTAGTATAATTTATATTTGAATGCAGTGTTGTAACTGTATAATGTCTTGTTTTCCAATATTGCGAAAAAAATAACATCAACGCCACACTACAATTAGGAAACTTGTGAAGGATTTTATATAGAATTCAGCTGGAAAAGTGTCTACTTCCTACTATATATAATACCTGATGGGCTAGATACCTAGTCTTGAAGATATACTATTTGGAATTGAAATCGAATAGGTACCATTTGGATGGGATCTGATCGCTAGCAACGGATTTTCCGTATCTATTTTGATAAAATGAATTGATTCCGGTGCCCGATGGAGCTTGTTAGGAACTCGGAACTCCAACTAGACCGAAAAGATTCTGGATGCGGAGATACTGGCTAGGCTTAGGTAAGTAGGTATACTAGGCCCTTTCTATCTCTCAGGTCAGAACGAAATATGACGTGGTCAAACCCTTTATCTCTTTCTGGAATGACGTAGAATAGGAATATATCGATTATCGGATAATATGTGAGAAAGATCCGTCGAAATCAAAGAGCATTGATGAAAGGTCAATCCGATTTCAGCTACTACTTTAAGCACGTCAAGCATAGCCCATCTCTTTCTTCTGCCAAGCGCACTGAAAATTGTGTTTTACCTATTTTATTACCTACTCTGTTCGCTGTTGCGGGAGATTGAATATTTTCATCCGCTGCTACTTTGTTTAAAGTCAGCAAAACAATGTCCATTCAAACATATAAATAATTGAATAATAAGATATATCATTAATTTTCTAATAAAACTGACCCTTCTTTCATGACAACCCTAACATAATATTTTGTGGCATGTTTGCAATCAGCATTTTGTAACTTTTCAGAAGAGTTCCGTCAACCTTTCCATAACGCTAGCTACATGTACACTGTACGTACACTGCAGTATATCATATTTTTAGTCGGGCAACTCTGTAATTCTAGTCATACAAATGCCAATGTCACAAAGAATCAGTGTTTCCAGCTTAGAACTCGCAGTGCAAATTTTATGAGGCCAGAGATAGGAAAGTCGAATAGTTGCAAGCAATTGCCATGAGCTTGTGACCAATCCTTATGCTGAAATTTTTCTCCAGCGTAGAAGATTTTCATTCATGACTTACGGAGTGCTGTTAGAGGTGTACCAGTCACTGATACAGAAAAAATGTACGTATCATTATTGAATCTTCACGGTAAGAACGAACAGAAAAGCTACTGGCAAGCACTTCAGAATGAGTGACACGTGAGTCCTCCGGTTGGACTGTTAAATTGGAAGAATATTTTAGATCTTGCATAACTTCAGTATAGGTCTGTCATTAACACTGACACAAAATAATCCATTAATTTCGTAAAAAATTTCGAAACATCGCAATGAAAGCCGTCATGGAAATACTCACATTCTATCAACTCGCTTGAAAAGCTTTATTCCGTAACCGAAATGATAAACGTAGATAATAATCAACCCAATCAAAAATATAATCAAATACTCCATCTAGTTGTTTATGTCCTATAGCATAATAGGGTAACGAAAACTGATTAGATATACATGTCTTTCTTTGTTAAAAGGTTTTATTTTAATGCCACTTGAAGAAAAAGACTTCAATGGCCCAACCTTATATTTAAATAAAAACTGAGTTTTTTTTCGTCAATTGTTCCAAGCGCCACCTGGAACAATTGACGAAAAAAACTCAGTTTACCATAGACTACTATAATATTTTATATGGGGAGTTTGATTTGTAAAGCAAATATTTGGAATGTTGGTAACCCTTCATACGTCAAACAAACAAAATACGTGTATTTGGGAAATCGAAATCGAAAGGGAAAAAGGAAATTAACATTAAAAGACAAGGGCAAGAAATTTCAATTAGATAAACGATTAAAACGGTGTACCATGGCTACAATACCCTTGATGTACGCTCAAGATGACTGTGAACTCGGTGGAAAGGAATCTATTGAGGTATTTGGCATTTTGATATTTTGTTGGTGTTGTTTCGTCATAAGTGACCTTGGATTAGTATAGTTCGATATTGTTTTCAAACAGAAGGCAATACGTATAGTTATAGAATGATTACTAACAGTTTGCGAAGACCTAGCTGCATATCTAAGTAGTTTACATACGTTTTTGTTCATCTAACTTTAGAATTTCTAGATAATTTGACGACAGTACTACAGCTGATAAGAACAGCTAAGATAGTCTTATCTGATAAGTATCATTCTTATTTCAAATCTGCTGATCTTACAATAACAAGTAACAAGTTGCATGTGGGTATGTGTTTTGTCATAGTAGAAAGCTGCCAAATGAATGAATCAGTCAGTCTCCAACACATGGCAATGCTTTATTATTGTAGACTTGTATTATTGTATTGTTAGACTTGCCCCACAGCTGAGTTAGTAGTAACTCTGTCTTCCACACTAGGTTGTAGGTTCGATTCCCACTTTGGACAAACATTTTTGTTATAAATACATGTTTATCATGTGTATAAACAATATATGAATATATCGGCCATCTGGTTCTCATAGTACAATTGTTTAGGGCTACATGGCATTGTATGAAATGTCAAAAATATTTGAAATTTAATTTAATCATTATAAGAAACATAATAAGTTAGTAAATATGTATAAGTTGTTTTATTATGTAGCTGAATAGTTTACAATACTATCAAGTAATTGTTAATGTGAGAATAATATGGTAACACTTTCGAAAGGCATATTTAATTACTAACAGAAATTTAGATTGTGTCTTTCTGTGTATGGAATTGACATTGAAATTGGGAAACTGACTAAATTTAACATTTTGTAGTCATTACTAAAGGTGTCACCACACAGTGTCTGGACTTGAAGTTAGAAATGATTTAATATTTATTTAATTTCAGGATGATTTTGCATACCGTAACAATGTGATGAATGCCGAAAAGTCAATACGCCTCGGGTTCATCCGCAAAGTGTATGGATTGCTGACGGTACAACTGCTGACAACCGTAGCCATCGCTGCTGTGCTGACGCTCGTCGAACCAGTGCAAGGGTTTATTCATAAGAAGTGAGTTATAGTGATTTAGTAGATAGTAACACCGCGGGGCCCTGCTAGTAAAACTATAAGTTTGCTTGCATCAGAAGCTAGGCCAGCTTCAAACATTTGTGAGTTGAACGTAAAGTTAATCAAAAAATAATAACACATTTGTATATAATTTTCAGTGACTGGCTGGTGTTTATAGCGTTCATATTGAGCATGGTTACGTTGCTGGCTCTCATCGCGAAACGTAAGGACTCCCCCGCCAATCTGTATCTGCTCGCCGCATTTGTAAGTTAACCAGCCACCTAAACCTCTCTACAAAATCTTTACAGCTGTAAAACTTAGGATCAGACTGATGGAACAGGAAACGTGAATAAAAGCAATTTCACAGAAAGTATTGTTTAAAAGTTGTAATTTTTTTTTTAAGCATATTTAAACAACGATTCTGTATTTAAGCTTATCTGCATTTAACTGTTATTATCCAATCCCGAAATTGCTCCACCTCAAATAGTAACGGGTGGTTCATACGGAACTTTTCAAAAACCACCAACCGAAGAGTTGAACTGATCTTTTTTCGAGGTTGTAATAAGCGTTATGGTTGAAGATATTTTGCAGCATATTATTTCTAATTATGTGGTTTTAATTTTATTCTAATTAGCCTGCCAAAAGATGTTAAAAATTATATTTATTTATTTCCCAATTTGAAAACGTTATAGTATATAAAGTGCTTAGGTAACTCTCTTCGTGGGCATCCAGGAGTCTTAATACGCGTTTGCTCCAGACGGCAGTGCAAGCGTACACGATCGGCGTAGTGGTGTCCTACTACAACACCGTGATCGTGCTGCAAGCGCTCGCGCTCACATTCGCCGTAGTGTTCGCGCTCACTCTCTTCACGTTCAACACCAAGCGGGACTTCTCCTTCGTCGCCTACGGGTGAGTGGTTTCTTGTACCTACCCCCCCGGCCACTCCCGACGTCTCTACACCAGAGATGGCGAACTAATCATAAATATTGGAGGATATTTCACACACCGCCATCTAGCCCCAAAGTAAGCTAAGCATAGCTTGTATCATGGTAACCAACTGATATTATACTTAATACTTTTTTGTAAATACGTACATATAATACAAATTGACCCAGACACAGAACAACATCTATTGGTCACACAAATATTCGTCCGAAGTGAGAATCGAACCCACGACCTACAGCGCACAAAGCATGGTTACTACCAACTGAGCTGAGGCCAGTCAAAGGATATATAGTAAGTATTAAAATATATTCTCGTTTAAGGCTCGTGGCCGGCCTCAGCGTGCTGCTCATCGGCGGCCTGCTCCAGATCTTCATCCAGAGCTCGGCGTTCGAAGTGGCTCTGTCGTTCACCGGAGCTGTTCTGTTCAGCTTGTTCCTGATCTTCGACACGCAGCAGATGATGACCGTCCTCTCGCCCGAGGAGTACATCCTGGCCACCATCAACCTCTACATGGATATATTGAACCTGTTCTTGTATATTCTGCGTATACTCAATGAGCTCAACAGGAATTAGGTTTTCGAGTTCAGCTTCGATATTGCTGCTGCTTTTTTTTTCGAAGCATTTCATTCAAAATTATGTTAAGTGATATTTGAGTAAGATCTCTTGTCTGTATTTGATTAGTCGCGTAATCAGGGCTAGTAAAATTTCTTGAAAATTAATTATAATTCATTTTTAATGCTTTCATTGTGACCAATGGAAGCGATATTATTTATTGTTTGCAACATCTTCAAGTTATAGGCACCCTTTTAAAATTCTCAAATCGTGTTGATATTTTTATTTGAATGGTGGTGCTGGTTGTGAAATGTGCAGATTTGTACAGATATTGTAATATATTATTAGAAAATTCAATTTTATTTGCATTATATTTATTTTACTGCCAAATGTATTATGTTTGTTATGAAATTGTGTGTCTATTTTCGGAGTAATATGATTTACGATAATCTCCACTGTTTAGCAATTTAGGTGCGCGTCATTTAACCTGCATACCTGCTTTAAAAGTAGAAACAACCACATAAATGATAATTCATCTAGAAAATACACAACTGAAATTACTTATATCAGATGTGAATATGCACCAGAATTGCTTCACTAAGTAGAAGTCCACAGTTAGAATTTGGTGTGGTTACGCACAAAGCATTCCCATAACACGCATTGTTGAATAGTATTATTAAAATGTATAAAACTTTATGCTTTTTATTTACTTTACTACCTGAAACACGCACCACTACTAATATAATATGCTAGCTGGTGCCCGCAACTTTGTCTGCCTAGAATTATTACTTCGAGTAGCTTATTTTTTCTCCAGCTTTTACTATTTTCATACGGAGTCAGGTAAGTGCTTTGGAATCATTCCCTGATTAGCTTGAGTGGTCAAAAAGGCAGAACATTATTTCTGTACCAAAAGTATAATTCATAATAATAATAATAAATATTGTACACCAGAGAAAATTACAAATCGCAATAAAAAAAAAGTGAGCCGTCACGGGACGCCTGGCAGATGTGAAACATCGACATTATTTTGTAAAAGTAATATGCAACCATCGACCTCATACCCAATAGACACCTATTAAAGGGCGAACGCTTTCAGACATTAGGAAAATAGATCTTATACAAATCCACGCCCTCAAACGCTCGGTCAGTAGTGACCAGATCAGTGACCTGTCACTATCTCTGCGCTCGCTTACTAACATTATCAATTATCCTTGGTGCAATGGCTCCTTGTAGCTTATAATGGTATGGCAAACACAGCAAAACCTCAAATTTTAAAACCGATGGAATAACATTTCACAGGTATTTACCTGTTTTTATTTCTTATTTAAATAGAATAAAATTGGTAAATTCATTTTATTTTGGCGGAGTTCATCTTTAATTGGTTGTTGGTCGACGGCGCCAGCAGTACATCCCTTTCTTTCATTATCAATTTTATATTTAATTCTCTTTCTTTGATGAGGTAGTGATGTGCCGTTCCGGGCTGGGTAGGGATCAGAATATCGTTATCGATTCAATTACAGAACTAATTATAATGAATTCTGTTAAAAGCGATAAAAATGATATTTAACGTTACATTGCTACATGTAAAGTAAATCTAAATGTTTATAAATTACAAAAGTTAAAAAACTTCGTACATTTCGTTGCTTATAATATTTTCTATTTTAATATAGATATTTTTCGTTTACTACTAACTTGATTGTATTAAAATTTTTGTAGATATAAAAAAAAAAAAACGGGCGTTTTGGATTAGATTTGTAATGGCGTATCTTCTACTATCTCGTATCTTTAGTAAAAATAATTTTGCGCCCTAATATTTCAGGTACCCTAAATTTGCTGAATTAAAAGAAAAATGGATCAAACCTACCAGGCGGGAAATTTGGTTCCCATTAGAATATAGCGTTATATGCTCCCAGCATTTTACTCAGACTTCTTTTTAAAAATGATAAATCTGAATGTAACGTACTTACATCTGAATTCAATATACTTAAGACTATTATTATATGTATATACACCATAATATTCGTGTTAGATACTTTTTAGTAAACAGATAGGTATACCTTGTTACAACTTACAAGTATCGATAATGAATTACATAGAAACTAAGTACCCCATCACTAATAATGTTTATGATTTGTCGTAACCTTGAACGGACCAATTAGCGCTCATGCCGTGGCGACGCGTCGCCAAGCCAGAAATCGGTTTTACGTGCGGCTATAGATGTTTCACATCAAAAACTTTGAACATAGAGGTACAACGGGCGGTCTTATCGCTATGAAGGGGATCTCTTCCAGACAACCTTGTGATGGAATAAGTATTTAATAGTTGAAGAGTGGTGTGGGGTGTACTAAAAGCTAACAAGAGATTACAAAAGAGAATTATGATGTTTTACATCCCTTGAGAAAGCATCGATTCACCATGCTAACTTTCATGGCCTACCCACAAAGTAGTCTATGACCTCCAAGGTCTAACAGAATTGATTCACTGGTTTAGGCGTAAAAAAGGTAACAGACAGATGAAGTTACCTTCGAATTTATAATATTAGTGCCCATGATTGGTCGTGAGTTTTAGCATCGGTTGTGGCTATCCTGCATCTTTATCTATAAACTACAGTAAAAAAGAACAGTTACAGTTAAACAATATCACGGTATATTTATACAACAGAGAAATTAGTATTAAGTTTATAATTGAATAATTCGCCGATTGTTCTACAATGAAATTACGATTTAATTATATTAAAGTTATACAATATTTACATCAGCAGATTATACTAAATGGCTAGGGGCGAACATTACAAATCAGTCTCCTCAATCATCTCGTGACCGGCGTATAACTAATATGCACGAGTCGTTGTCCATTTAAGAAATGCGATTTGATTCACGCAAAGTTATCATTTCTTTTACTCTTTATTTGGAAAATGCTCACCCAGCTCTACAGAAGCAGTTAAACATAATACATTATATATTCGACAGTATTTCAGGAACTGTTATTTTAATTATGTCACAATGTAACTTAGCAAGAGTGTTTTGACGTGATTCGTTGCATCTACTCTAGAGCGTCTATCCAATTTTATTTTATTTATATCTGCTCCTGTTTGATGGAAATAATTTACTGTATTTACATTAAAAAAGATCACTTTGTGCTTCCTGAGCTATCCATTTTGACGTGAGTGTTTATCTCAGCGTCCACTTCCATAGTATCCGAGTCGTGGCTCATGGAATGTATTTCTAATTGTACCTCCATGCTCTCCATTATATTAGACCCTAGTGTGTTTAATTTTGGTCCCTCATTAGAATCAATATTTCCAATTTTCATATCGGGACGTTCACAGTTTTCTAATGATTTATATTCATCGTTCTGAAAAGCTGTTTGTTCTGAATCCGTTTCATCAGTATTATTGGCACTTGTTTTGAATCGTTTTCTATCAGCCCCATTTTCGTCTGCATTTATATACATTTTTGAATGTTCTTCTTTTTTGTCAATGCTTATTTTAAAGTCTTCTTTGGTTGGTTTTGCGATTTTTTGGAGATTTTTATTAATTTTAGTGTTGTTGTCCGTCGATGTTATGCTGAATTCATTACAATTGTTTTCCGACTTTGGTGGATTTTGAATATTTTGTTCCTCTGTTTTATCATTTTTTCTAGATTTATTTTCTGTTTCTTCTTTACTGCATATTGTTTTTTTTTCTTTCATTTTCTTATTTTCTGAGTTTACTGTATCTACACAATATGTTATCTTTATAACTTCTGTAATGTCACCCGAGGTCTCGGTGACCTGCTCGGCATTGTCATATGGAACTTCATCAGCACAGGATAGTTCTGTTTGACTATGTGGTGGCTGATTATCATCAGTTTGATTTCTCACTACACTTTCTTTATGATCACTTATCTTTAGCATCTTTTTCATAGAACCAGCTCCAACTTTATCACCATTGATGTCTACGTTATCTCTATCGTAGTTAGGTTTTTGTAAGTAATTAATATTTTTGAATCTTAAGTTACTTTTACACACAGGCTCATTCAGAATTGAATTAGTTTGTGTTCCGATTTGTGAAGTGTTATTAGACTCTTGTGGAATCTTATAACCTTCGTTTTTTTTACTGTATTCTACCAGTTGTTCTTTACTTGTCGTATTTTTATCAAAAGTTGAAATATTATCAGGCTCATCTAAGGATTTTATATTCTTGTAATGAATTGTTGATCCCTCTTGAGGAGCAGTTGCTTGGTCCAAAATGTTATTAACTGGCCTGGAACAACAAATCAGTTTTATATGACCGTTTAGTTTGTTTTTTATAGATGTTGATGATATTCTGATGTGATGACTACCTTGCCCTTACACAAAATGATAGATGAACAAATGTGATTGCATCCTTAGTGAATAAAATAAAGATTATTTTATGATACTTTAGAAGTACTGAGAGCGGAGGAAGATTCATTACAAAATTATAATTATAATTACATATGTATGTATTTTTTATTATGTTCTTAAATAATAATGTTGCCATAATGCTTACATCAGTATTAAAATTTATAACGCCAAGGTGTCGTCTAAAGTGTTTATAAGACATAATTTACAAATATTGTAACTTCTGTTGTTAAGTCTTAAATAATATTTTATTTCGCTTTTACTACGAGTTCTCGAATCATCCGCGACTGTAGTTTTAACGAGGCTTCTGGTAAATTGTTGTCGCTTATGGATGTCACCTAACCTCCAATAATATTCGAAGACTTTTCGGCGAAATCTGTCGGGAATTCTCTCTGCACATTCCAGAGTGCATGGATTGAGTTTTCTCAATTGTTTCGCTTTTTCATTTGCTACTTCTGCCGTCTTATCAATGCGTTGTTTCTTTTTCTTAGCAATATGTCTTATTTTTAGCAAGTTTTCAAGTTTTGCTTTGGGAATATCCTCATTACTATCGTGGCCATTCGTGTTACAATAGCTAAAATTATTGAGTCTCTCCTCAATAAACCAAATATTTTCTGCTGCCATGTCAGTGTGTGCATCATGTGGATTTTCCTTTGGAAATACATCATTGCTCAAGCGTAATAAGTTTTCAGATAACAATTTATCGTTCACAACCCGCAAATTATTTACATCTAAATTCTGATTTCCTGTTTTATCTTCTGTGACGCTGTTTGCCTTTCTTTTTGGAGCATCGAGTGACTCTTCGGAATCGTGCAGTTCTTTGATAGGTACACCGAAATCTTGCTCGGAGTAATTACCTCGGATGCGCGCCGTTCTGCAAGAAAACAGTGGCGATTGTTCGACTGACGCGTCATTTAATCTGACTGAACTTTTATATAACAAATCTTCTTATTCGTTGAAAAATAACATGCAGATTTGAATACTCAGAACTTTAGAAGTGTATCTTTCACTAAGGATGCAGAGTGATGCGTGAATTAGTATCTGAGCGTTATGTTTGGTGTTTAGCAGTAACTACGGTACCACCGGTGACCCACCTGACGTTAAGCAGTAATGTCTGCCAATAAAAAAAGAAATCGACCGATCCCCTACTAAGGAAATCGACCCAAATCGCATAGTATTTCTCTTGAAACTCCAAGACATGTAGGTGGTATGTCACATGGTAATGTAACTTCACCGGGTCACTTCACTTTTGATGCGTCCACCACAAAAACCTGGTCCACTAACAGTCCATAAACTAAGAAGAGCAATTTAGTCTAGTACCGTTGATAATGGGGTTGTACAATTTTGGTCATTGCTTTTGAGACTAATTTCCTCACCTCCTGACATCCTCGAGGGTCTTCAGTCGCGGCAGCGGGCTGTTCTTCTTACACTTTATCCTGTGCTTGATCAGCATCGAGAAAGAGTTGAGTCTCTTGTCGCACACGTAACACATGAATTTGCTATGACACGTTTCGTGGACGTAGAGATCTGTCCGCGTCGCAAAACCTGGTACAAAATATTATTTTGTTACAACATATCGGGGGTCTCCGGACGTTCGAAAACACAAATTTGTGATGAATAATAATAATGGCGGACAATCACACAACGCCATCTAGCCCCAAACTAAGCGTAGAATAATTGATAGAATACATATATACTTTTTTCGTAAATACATACATATAATACATTTTAACAAACAGATGCAGAACAAACATCTATATTAGTCACACAAATGTTTGTCCTGGGTAGAAATCAAACCCACGACCTACAGCGAAGAAGGCAGAGTTACTACCAACTGAGCTGAGGCCTTTGAATGAATGGTTGAATGGTAGACATGGTGACACAACATTTCATTAAAAAGTCCAGGCAAATCTAAAAAAAAATCTCTTTGTGGTGACGAGGTCTAAGGTATGGGATAAATAATATAAAATGATATTGATTACAGATGGATATTACAGTATGTAGACTCACTTTGATTGCACGTGTTGCACACGTTGGTATTGTCCACCACGCGATGCGACGTGACGCTCTCGTACGAATGTATTGCTATGACGTGCGCCTGAAACAAACAATATTATGACACAAAAATACTCTGCAGCCACCAACAAGTTTAGGAAACATGTTTTGTAGAAGAATATATTCAACACAAACAAACGTGTAAACAAAATCTTACATGCATTCATCTCAACTGGGAACTGGTTCAAAATTAACTTGAAATATTTAACTACACAATGAAGGATTATTGATAAAGTCGAATAAAAGCTTGTGAAAATGCTTAAAAAAATTCGTCATCGCGTTACCATTGAGTACTGATACGGAAACTTTTCGGTAATAAAAGACAGCGCTAACAGGCAACAAGCTGTATCTTACTCTCATATAAAATTAAAGAACGAGATAATTTAAGACGTTACAAACATCACTCACAAATTAGCGTGAGTTTTTTATTCTAAGTATCTAGATCTAAATAACAGACATAACGATCTGATCGCAAATGAGCGATATGAAATCACTTCCTTTACCTTGAGCCCTTTGAGTGTACTGAATGTTTTCATACACAGCATACACTCCTTGAAAATGTCTGTTTCAGTCTCATCTTCGCTGATTGGCTCATCCTTCACAACATCAAGTTTAAGCTGAAAAACAAAAGGATAATCTCTAGAAAATTTGTTGCGAAGCCCAGCAACTGACTGGACTCAAGAGTCCAGTTGGTAGTAACTACCTCCTCCACTGTAGGTTATGTCACTCTGCAGATCTGTGTATGTATATATGTGATTTCACAAAAATATATAAGTATTTTTCCTGTTGTCTAGGTCTCATAATACAAGCAATATTTGGAGCTAGATGGCTCTGTGTAAAATGCCCACCAGTATTTTATAATATATCACTAATATTTTTTAATTTCTTTTTATACTACTTAAAAACTAGACTATATGTGAAAATAGGTAGGTAAAATCAATGAAAAAGTGAATCTATGTATGTGCATATACATACCTCATTTAAATATTCAGTGTCGCCATTGGTCTGATGGCTATCATCATCTGTTTCTGGAGCATGAATAGCATCTGCAAATAAAAATGTAAGTATACATTAGTTATGTATTCACTCAACTAAAGCTTTAATTACCTGCCTCTCATTGGCTTTAAAATAGTTTTTCTCTTTTTTTATGAAAGTATTATAAAAGTAAGTAAAGTAAATTGAAATGAAAGTATTAAACATTGCCATGCCTTATTTTTTTTTTTTTTTTTTTGCCTTAGATCCCTATGATAGTCATTCAGACTTATAATGACTAAATATAGTTTATATAATGACTTCAATGTTCTCATTATTAGAAAACTCTCAGCAAGAATATAGACGAGCCATGTCTCAGATTTTTTGGTTTTAGGTCATGTAAGTTTCCTCAGAATGTTTTCTTTCATGGCATGTATACATTCATATATGCTCAAACCTCAGTTCCAGAGGCGACATTAGCATGGAATAAAATACCACTTTGAAATAATACTACAACAATATCAAGCTTCACTCACATCCATCATCACACATGATGGCTGCTTATGTCAAAATGATAGATAAGCTCTATCAGCCAACCCTTACATAATTATGGGAAGACTTAATTCACAATACAATTGTGCCCACTGAGATATGAAAACTGAATATCCCTAGTGTCTGTAATTTTATTGGCACCCATATACTTGAGAGATACAATAATACCAGTGTGCAACTGTTTGGTAGTAGAAATGGATAAGGTAGCAATAGTTCCCTCATGCTTTTTTATTTGCTGTTGGCCACAGATGGCAGCATTTACACAGGCTTTTGGTGAGAGCAGACAGCTCTCAACCTCATGAATTCAACATGTACAAATTGTTTAAATACTACAAAATAATAAAAAGTTCAGACCTCTTAGCTCATCATTTAATTCCATTTCTATTTGTGCGGGCATCATCTCCTCAGGCTCAATTTTGATATCCAGTCTTGGCTCACAGGGTTCAAAAGCCTCGCTCATTTCATTCTCATCATCTGTCACCACTTCCTGTTTTATCTCCACTTGCATGTCATTCCCAAGTGCACTGCTTATAATATTCTTATCCACTTGTATAGGTTTGGGCCAGGATGGTGTGTCAATTTTACTTTCATTATATTTCTTCCTGAGTATGCTATCACTTTTTTTAACATTACACATAAAATTGTATGCATCTTTGAGACAGCTACAGCATTTTAAGCATATGTACTTGGGGTATGGATCTGTATTATATATCTGTGAATAAAAAATATATTTTGATAACATCAACTACATTGTCAAATTAAACAGTAGATATGAAAACTTTTGATGTTTAATGACACAAACCTGTACACTTGTGAGCTTCGTCAGGCCCTCGGCAATGGAGAAACCCATTCCGATTTGATCCCATGGAAGGAATATATCAATAAATCCAGGGCCGTCGATTTCCATGAGACAGGCCCGACATTGTCTTTCGATATCGCTTTTCGCACGTTTTCTTGTAGTGGCCGACATTATATACACCAGATAATTACTTGCGATAGTGATTCAGCATGTAATGTACTAATAGGAGATGTTCCTGAAGGAGAACAATCAATTTAACGTCCAACTAAATCATTCTATCTTCCAAAACACAGCAGAAGTAGACGCACAGCACGAAATTCACGACAGATGACATATACAGTGAGAGAATGCCCTGACGTTGACGTTATGAGTCGACGACGATGGACGACACAAAAAGGATTATTGACAACATTACCAACCAATAAAGACCTCACAGATCAATCTTTAGTTATTGTTCTGAAGCACAAACCGTATTACCTCGTATTGACTGCAATACTTTAGGTTATTGTTATTATTAATACTACCATGACACTCGCATTGTATTCTCGCAGTCAATTTAGCTCACTTTTTTGTCTGTTTGACCATGTATTTTATTATTGTAATTTGTATTCCACCATATTTTAATTTTAGTATGTCATTAAAATTATTTTTTCTTAGTTATTTTTTAATAATTGTTTTGAGGCACATAGCAGGAATACAAGATCAAGTAGACAAGAACCGAGGAGCACACAAACCGCACATTATGGGAATAACCTTCAATGTTATATCTCAACAGCCCTCAACAATTATACTATATAATTATATTACTCGTAACATAATGGCGCCGCTAATGCCGACGAGCGAAGCCAGAAAAAAAATGTCGTAACCGTCTCTGGATGTCACTATCAAAATTAAAACGTACCTGACATATTTATAGACGGCATGGCAAGTTGTCAACGTCAATGTCAAAAACATGTGAGTGCGGATGGCGGTGTTGTTTTTGGTGCACGTGTTATATTTTGTTTATAGAAAGTGATAAATTTGAGCCATAATGGAAGAAAATACACCAACAGTGAGCCTTATTTCGTGTATGCATTTTGTTCGACGTGGTGTTGCTAAAGCAGTCCCGGAAAAGGTATAACATTATGGGAATTTAAATAGTTTATTTAGGACATAGTTTCTACAACAGTGTTACTACAAAACTTTGATTACAGATTGAACTGACAGAGAAAGAGTTAGAAAAAATTATCAAGCAAACTGCTGAGGACTTACAGTAAGTATATAATGTATGCATTCGGTTACTGTGTTCTGTTTGAAAGGTGTGGCTTCCAGTGAATTTACAGTCATGAAACGATCCACCTTCACTCCTCAGAGTTACGGGCCCAATACGATTCTACTTGAATCTTCTCATACCTAAGTAGAGGAGGACCCAGGTCGTACTACCTACCTATATACCTACTGCTTTTAGGTTACTGCTTCACATCAAGTGTGGCATCGTCTCCCGCAACTCATTCACATAAAAATATTCTAATACCAAACCTGTTATAACTTCTCAATTAATGCTTTCATTGTCATCATGTTACAGTTTGACGGAACAAGGTGATGATGTGAGTGATGAGGAAGGTGAAGCTAGCGCCAGTGCTCCACGAGATCCTCCTGCCAACCCCAATGATGAGTTCAATTTTGACAATTATGATGAAGAGGAACCAAGTACGTAACATTTAATAACTACATTAAGAATGTGATTTAAATCATAGTACACCTTGACTGTTTCTACCACTACACATTTTTGATGCCTATTTCTCTTTTCTTCTGGCTAGGTTGCTTTTGACTACATATCACCTGATGTTAAACTTTAATTTAGGTAATGGTACTGCAATACAACATCTCGATTGAAAACTGGCTCTCAGGTGAGGCTGCTGGAGCTCACTGTTAATTGCTAGTTGGCAATTTTTTGACCTGAGGCTGGAAGATAGCTAGACAGTTAGGTATACAGGCAACCACCATGTCAAGGATTCTTTTTCAATGAAGAAAAATATATATAGTTTTAATTAGTCTTATCTAATATATTATGCTAAGAGCCTCTTCGAGGCATCCTTTAATTCTTTCACCACACTGGTTTGAGAGAGCTTGTACAATAATTTAGTATTATTGACAAATTATATTCCTATTGACCATAAATAGCTGTCAATGACAGCAAAAATCACCAAACTTAAGTTAATGTATGTAGCAGATGCCTTATTTACTGTGTTACTTGTTTACAGTAAATCCTATTGGAATTGGTACCGTGGCCTCATTACCCAACTTGGGAGACCTCAGTGAGAACGTTCAAATAAGAGTAAGTTTCATTAAAAATTTATCACTTTCACTCCTTTCTCTCATCTCATTTCATCACTCATATCATTTTTCTCATAATCCATCCATCTTTTCTCTGGCCTACCTCTACTCGTAAATCCAGAAAATATGACTTCTGGACAATATTTATTGATTATTATTTACTATTTATTTATTTATAAATCCACACCTTATTCTCAAAAAGGTCTTGTATCCACAGTTATGACCTAGCTAATTTCAAAAGATATTTAAAGCGGTTCCTTCAAGGTAGGCAACGCATTTGCACCCACAGGTTACAAATGCCAGTCGAAGGGGTTGTCTGCTTGTACGCTTAACTTTAATTAAAATATACCTTATTGACAGACGGATGGACCAGATAGTGACGAGGAAGATGACATCATTAAGCCTGAGGACAACCTGCTCCTCGTTGGTCATGTGGAGAGTGATGCCAGCATTCTAGAAGTCTACAGTGAGTAATCTCTTCAAATAAATGATCTTCTAATAGATGACATTTTTTTACACTACTGCCAGTTCGTCCAGGGAACCACTGCCACCATACCCAATTCTAACGCCAAGCAGTAATTCATTCGCCATACTGTGCTCCATTTTGGAAGGTTGCCGGTGAAATTACATGTATGTGAGACATTCCAGCTTTAAGTCTCAGAGATATGGGCAAAAATTACTATTTAACATCAGATTGGTCACTGGCTTGTTCCATAACGTTATCACATAAATAATGTATGTATATAATGTTTCAGTATATAATAAAGAAGAAGGCTCGTTCTACGTTCACCACGACATCATTCTCCCGTGGTTCCCGCTGTGCATCGAGTGGCTCAGCCATGACCCCACCGACCCACAACCTGGTAACATATCTAACCTAAACACTGTCTTAATTAGCATAAACTAAAACAAAATAATATTGAACGTAAAATTAAATCGCTGTTTCTCATAACATAGAAAGAAGGTTTTCATTGTGTGTTATTTGGCTGTTAAATGTAATTACTATTTGGCAATAAAGTATTACATTATATTCTCATTCCTTTCGTATCTTGTAGCCAGGTCCTTTAGAAGGTGTTAGTGGAGCCGAAGTACGTTTTTGTACTGATCAAATAAGACCAACAAATGATTTATTGATCTGCTTGTCGTAGGTAACCTGTGTGCCCTGGGCGGCATGGACCCAGTCATACAAGTGTGGGATCTGGATATCGAGAACTGTTTGGAGCCAGCCTTCAAACTTGGAAAGAAGCCAAATAAAAAGAAAAAAACAAAGCGAGTCGGCCACAAAGACGCCGTGCTCGACTTGTCGTGGAATAGAAACTTTACGTAAGTCTATTGTAGTGCTAAGCTTTGTATAATACTTACATGTGGTACAATTGAGATTTCTTTAAAAAAGAAAAAGAATATGAGTGACATAGAGAGAGCATCTTGAGAGGATCAACACAAAATAAAAAATATGCTAAAATTATCTTATACAATATAAAAATATCTTACCCTTTCTGTTTCTCCCTACGTCATATATCTTTCTTCTCTCTCATGTAACGAAATGTGCAATATGTGAACAGACACAGAACAAACATCTACATTCGTCACACAAATATTAGTCCTGGGCCCACCCAGCCTTGCCTTCTGCGCTGTAGGTCGTGGGTTCGATTCCCAAATCGAACCCACACCTACAGCGCAGAATGCAGGGTTACTACTAACTGAGCTGTGAGGTGAGTAATACTGTTATTATGTTTATTTATGTAGGCATGTGCTAGCGAGCGGCTCCGCGGACAGCACAGTGCTCCTCTGGGACTTGGATCAAGGCGCGCCTCACACCAAACTGGATTACTTCCAGGACAAAGTAAGCTTAGCTAGGAAAGGTAGCCTTTTCAATTCAGATATCAGAAGTTAACTTTTTATTTTGCCTTTTTGTGTCTGAGATGTAATTTATCACATGTTTTTGGAGTTTACTCGTTAAGATGGGAACCAGACAACTGATATAATACTTATGTTGAACGTGTGTTACTTCAGTCGACTCCAGTACCGCCGGAGTTGATACGCACCATTTTTGTTATCTGCTGTTGTGTTTACCTTAACAAATTGAATAAATATTTAAGATTATTAGGCTGTATCTAAGTAATTTAAAAGTCTAAATTCTGTAATTTAAAGTAAGATAATAAGCAGTTTCATATAATACTTGTTGATGCAGTTTTGAATACATCAAATCAAGGATATATTTACTTTAATTTATTTTTAAATTCAATTACTTATATTTGCAAGATTAAAACTGAGATACATTTTTACTGATATAGATAAACTCTTTATTGTACACACAAAACAATGAATAATAATTACAATATTACCACTATATTAAAAATGGGCGTGGGCATTATCACTAAGAATGATCTCATATAATTAAAATAGAAAAAAATATGTTGTAAAGGTGCAAACAGTCCAGTTTCACCCGCTGGAGGCGCAGACTCTGTTGTCCGGTTCGTGCGACGGCGCCGTCCGCGTGACGGACTGCCGCGCGGCCGACTCGCACCGCGCCTGGCACCTGCCACCTGAGATAGAGCGCGTGCAGTGGGACCTGCTCAACCCCTTCTGTTTCGCCGTAAGTACACCCCTCTTGTCAGGATATTGTGATGCGCGCTGTACATTATTGGGATACAGCGAGAGCGAAAGCAGTGACATACCTTTCTGCTTCTGCGTGCACCACACATGTCACCGCTACCTCAAACCATAGCAAACTGTTTGTTTTCGATATATCTTGCTACTTTTTAAAAAACTCATAGAAATATGTCTTTACCCTATAAGATCTTAGGTTAACAGAAGTTTGTGAACATGTCTATCCATATAATGGACACCCGTGAATGGTCGGATAGGGCTTCAACAGGCATCAAACTTAGCGATAAGTACGCTGACCTTATGTTTTGAATATTCCAAGCCATTTCTTTATGAATTCTGTTTTTTTTAACTAATAACTTTTCATATGTGTGGTTCCAGATGAGCAACAACGAAGGAAAGGTCGCTTACGTGGATTGCCGGCAAGATGAACCGCTGTGGACCATACAGGCACACGAGAAGGAAGTAACTGGTAGCTACATAATATGCACATATATATTATTAAGTACTAGCTGCGCCCCGCGGTAAGTCAACCCACGGGAACACTGCACTTTTCCGGGATCAAAGTAGCCTATGTGTTAAGCCAGGATATAAGCTATCTTGATACCAAATTTCATCTTCATTTCTTCCCCATGGAGGGTCGGATAGGGTTTGAACAGGCATCAAACTTATCGATAAGTACGCGTGACCTTATGATTTGAATATTGACGTTTCGAAGCCATTTCTTTATGAATTCTATGGAAATCATTACCAAATCCATTCAGCCGTTTGAGCGTGAAAGAGTAACGTACATCCATACATACAAACTTTCACGTTTATTATATTAGTAAGATAAGTAGCTAGCTAATCGCGGCCTGCTTCTCTGTGGCTCAGCCTGATACTAATTAGCATGGAAATTAACGTTCCCATGGGAACTACGGGTTAAAAATCCATCAATTACTTTCCTAGTTTTGACAAACATACGGAAGCTTAATTTTTATGTGTAACTAGGTATGCCCGCGACTTCGCCCGCGTCATATTCAGTTGACTTAGAGACTATAAGCGACTACGCGGTTATATATATATATTATATTTTTATCCGAGGTAATGACCGGGTGGTCATTACCAAATTACTTTACAACAAATTGCTCTGTATTCGCTGATGTTAACATTACTTTCAGGATTGTTGCTTAGCGAAAAAGTTCCCGGACTTTTGATCACAACCAGCACAGATGGAAAACTGAAGACTTGGGATTATTCATGGTAAGCCATATGAGAATACTAAGAATTTATTTATACATTTTACTTTATTTTCTAAGACGGTTTGGTTACAAAAGGAATGTTTTCTTTTATACCACAAACCATAATGTATTTGTATAGATAGAGCATGGTTTTTGTTTTGTTTCACTGGCCTTACAGCTCAGTCGGTAGGAACTCTGCCTTCTGTGCGTAGGTCGCTAGTTCGACTCCCACCTAGGACAAAATATTGTGACGAACGTAAATATTTGTTCTGTGTCGGGCTATTGGTATGTGTATACAAAAAGTATTCTATGTTAGGATTCAATAAAGAAATCCTTTAGGGGTTTCATGTCTATTCTCCCCATTGAGCGTCTGATAGGGGGTGAACAGGCGTAAAGTAAGCGATAAGACCTTATTTATGGAATATTACTTATTGACGTTTCAAAGCATTTTCTTTATGAATTGTTCTTCTTCTTAGTTGATGGCTATGTCAGCCCATTATTAATTATATGGGAATAAAGTATATTGTCTTATACAAGGGAGTGACCAAAATGTGTAGAGTGCGTGTGATGGTGAGATGTAGATGTGTGTTGCAGTGTGCCCCCGGTGCAGGCGAGCGAGCGCGCGGGCCGCGTGGGGCAGGCGCTGTGCGCGGCGCTCTGCCCCGACGCCGCGTACTCGCTCGCGGTCGGCGGGGACAACAAGGAGCACTACATAGAGGTGATCGACCTCACCCTCAGCGAGGACTGTGAGTCCATACCACACTGCCGTCCTTTCACTACAATGCCGTTAACCATCACTTTTTAATAGGAAGCGATACAGTTCAAAATTCTCTATCTTTCTGTCTAAAAAGCGTATTATATCATGCATATTGGCGGGGTAGTTTTTTTTTTAACTTAACTACTGTCTTGGTTATGGTTCTAAAGTTAAAAATTTGCCAAGCACCTTTGTATTATGGCTCTTTGTTTTGTCCAAGCGTCACCTTTGAGTATATAGCTTAACATCAGGTGTTTAATCAATGTTTTATAGCAGCTATTAAATTTCTAAAAAATCATTATCAACGGTCTGAAATTTTAAATGCAACTACAAGATGACTCTTACTTTGCTCAGTTTGTCGCTTGTGTGGTTGACCCTCCTTGCGAATGAAGAGAAAGTAAGATTGTAAATCAAATAATCATCTCTTACATTCAAGATAAGTGCGCTTCAATCTTGAATCCATTATAAAACGTGTCTCACATAAGTTATTGTTCTCAGTTACAAATCGCTTCGGATCTCGACCGCTGGTTTCAGTCACGACGGAATCTACGGAAGCTATGGAATCATAGATTATATTACTGTTGCTATGTACATATTAAATGTATTTATATCATGTCCGTATTTTTCGTTTACTTCCTCTTCTGGTTTCATCAACCAGAAACACCAGACTAAGACCAAAATTACAAATGTGCGAAATCAGTTTAAATTAAAACGTTTTTAAAAGTAGGCTAGTAGATAGCACTAACGCGTACTTACGAACACTAATATGGCCTCTTTAATACGAACCATAAGGATAAAGAAATAAAAAGTTATATGTTGAAATTATTGGTGATTTTTATTATTTTGTTTTTATTTATTTATTTATTACTTACTTTTAACAGGTACAAGTATTAGCAATAAATTTTCTTATAAAACCACCCATCACCAGTAATAACACCACATACCAATTTGGACGAGGTTTCCTTTACAGTTTAGCTCGGGAGTCACTGTAAAAGATAGGTCGTTTTTAAAATATGATCTGAACCCTGTACTATCAAGTTCAAGTGACAATATTTATTGGTATACTTAGTCAACTTATTATAATTATACAAATTAATGGGTCAGTATGGCTGTCTAATTAAAATGTTGAAAATTAATAATGGGAACAAATGTTTTATAAATTACTTAGAAATAAACCCCCCAATGTCTAACTTTCCACCACGCCTTTCTATCCCTCGTGAATGAAAAGAGACACACAAATTTTTGGAGCTGTCAAACGTGATTTGGTGTTACCATGTTTCATCATATATTTACTACCCTATGTAAACAGTTTATATCGTCTGATTTTTAGTTGAATATTAGTTCTCTTTCCTTCGTTAAGGTGTGAAAGAGACTAGATGCCAAAAGGATCGCGAAATAAAATAAAACAAAACTTTATAACAATCGATTTATATTAAGCAACATAAACATAACAATTTATATTTGAAAAAAGTTGAATGCACTATCATTTCTGGTATTCTAAACGCTTTTAATACTGTGCTGCTTCAGATAACTACATTGTCGAAACAATAGAACAAGCTTTCTGTGTGTAAAAATATTTCAAGCAAAGTTGATCACCAGATTATAAATTCATTATCCATTCTATAATCAATATAAAAATAGAGTCAATATAAAAGTAGAGCACAAAACACAATTTTTAATCTCCTTTTTTCGTGTCACAGCCAAATACGAAATGAAATGTACATCATTTATTGCTTTTCGATCAATTTGGTTCTACATTATACATTTACACGTTTGTTATGTTGAGTTTTACCACATTTTATTGAGAAGATTGTAGTTAGAAACTAAGAAAAAAATAACTTTAGTACTCTTAAACAGGTGTAAAAATAATTAGTTAAAAACGTATATTAATATAATTTATATAAATAAGGTGTTAGTCGATTGCTCGACTCATTTTCTACGCCAGTTAATATAACCTTTACAAACAGAGATTGACTGAGTGATTCGTAATTAGCGAAGGGGTATAACTTTACACGATGAATAATTATTTATCTTCAATCACTTTGTGTTCAAAAATATATATAATTTTTTGGCAATTTTAAGAGCATGCTTAGACAACAGCAGATTTAAAATCTCTTGCGGGTTATAAACAGCCGCTATGTACTTTTCGAGATTATTTTGTAAATTATAATTTGTTCTTGACGCGTATAGAATGTATATAGTAAAACGTGTGTTACTCTTTGGCTGGGAACTTGGTGACTGCGTCGTGCATCGCGGCGGCGACGTAGCGCACGTTGGTTTCGTTGAGTCCGCAGATGTTGATGCGCCCGGAGCGCAGCAGGTAGATGTGGTGCTCGCGCACGAGGTGCTCCACCTGACGCACCGTCAGCCCCGTGTACGAGAACAGACCGATCTGCTTCACTATGTGCTCCCAGTCGCCCGGGGTGCCCAGTCTGTGCGTGTGTGTACACCAACATTATATATAGGTTATTTATTTCATGTTATATGGGTACAATACAGTTTTTTATTTAAATGACTGTGTGTGTGTGTGTGCGTGTCTGTGTGTGTGCGTGCGTGCGTGCGTGCGTGCGTGTGCGTGCGTGTGTGCGTGTGTGTGTGTATGTGCGTGCGTGTAGGATAGATGATAGTAACATAAATTATGAAATGTATTGGATAAAGTAGATCGAAGATAATCAATATAGCTATTCACTATTTTAAGAAAGTGACATTTTTAAGGGATGTCTTTTTAATGTACGCAAAACAAGGATTTATAAAACTGCTTACATATTCAAGGAATAGTGAAGTATTGATGGAAATAACTAAGTTACACTCTAGTATTTAGTTAGGGTGTCATACTAATTCAATAAAATAGTAAAAAATAAACTTACTTGACAAGCTCAGCCCTCAGAGCTTCCCTCATCTGGATGACCCTGGCGGACATCATCTGAATGTGGCCCCGCCTGTAATATATTGTATTGTGAGTGTACGCACAGCGACGAAGAACTTGCAACGATCAACGACTTGATGGCCGGCACCGGTACGCATCAAGCGGCTTACTCCCGGGTCGGTGCGCTTACCACTCGTCAAAGAGCTGCTTGTTCTGTAGCACGGCTGCGACGACGCGCGCGCCGTGCGCCGGCGGGTTGGAGTACATGCCTCGCACGATCCAAGTGATCTGAGACTTGATGGCCGGCACCAGTTTAGGATCGCGCAGAACCACGGCCAGGTTGCCCACGCGCTCGTCTGGAAAACAAATTATAATGATGGTGGACAATTCACACAGCGCCATCTAGCACCAAACTAAGCATAGCTTGTACGGAACCAAACAGCTGACAGAATACATATATACTTTTTTTTGAAAATAAATACATAATAACACCCAGACATAGAGCAAACATCTATATTGCTCACACAAATGTTTGTTCTGGCTGTGAATCGAACCCTTGATCTACAGCGTTAAAGGCAGAGGCCTCACAGCTCAGTTGGTAGTAACTCTGCCTTCTGCGCTGTAGGTGATGGGTTCGCTCCCGCCCAGGACAAACATTTGTGTAACGAATATAGATGTTTGTTTTGTCTGGGTGTTAATTCGTATTATATGTTTGTATTTACAAAAACAATTATATATGTATTCTATCTGTTGTCTAGTTCCCATAGTATTAGCTGTGCTTAGTTTGGGGCTAGATGGCGCTGTGTGGATTGTCCAACAATATTATTATTATCTGGTTTCATATATTTTTTATTTGTTTCTACCCAATAATAGGCGTTAATAGTGTGTACTGACTGTAGAGTCCGAAGTTCTTGGCGTACGACTGCGCGCACACGAGCTCGAACCCGCGCTGCACGAAGTAGCGCACGGCCCACGCGTCGCGGTCCAGGTCGCCCGAAGCGAACCCCTGGTACGCGCTGTCGAAGAACGGGAACAGTTTGCGCTCCTGAAACGACGGGTTAAAAGTAACTGAGCTAGCAAGATGACCTACCTGATGTTAAGGAACAACCTCTGCCAATAATAAAGTCAAAAACTTTATTTCCATAGAATTCATAAAGAAATGAATTGGAAACGTCAATAATATTCAAAACATAAGGTCACGCGTACTTATCGCTAAGTTTGACAATACGAAGGTATAAAGTAGAATAGAATAGAAAACATTTAGAATGTCTCACATGCCTGCAAACACCTTGCAAACCGGAACACAGTAACGCGAATGCATCACTGCTACACGACAGAAACGTATGGTGACAGTACTTTTTTCGCACAGCGCCATCTAGCCTCAAAGTAAGCTAAGCACAGCTTGTATCATGGGAACCGATAGTTAGATCTAATCTTCACATGATTTGTCGAGTTTTGAAAATATGGTAGAAATGTAGTATGTAGTACCAGCTGCTGGTAGCCATAACCAGCTAAGTCTGGGAACCTCTGGTTGAACTAATGAACGCACCTCCATGATATCTGCGATGTTCTCCCACTGTTGTCTCGTGGGGTCAATGCCGGTGGGGTTGTGCGCGCACGCGTGCAGTATCACCACGGAGTTCTCGGGCGCGCTCTTGAGATCCTCCGCCATGCCGTCGAAGTCGATGGCGCGCGTCGCCGCGTTCCAGTACCGGTAGCTGCGCGCCGACGTGAACCCGGAGTTCACGAACACCAGGTGGTGATTCTCTGTAACACGCGCCGGGGGGGAGTTTTTTTTAATGTGATGTATGTGACAGAACGAGCTGACGGCCCACCTGATGTTAAGTGGTAACCGCCGCCCATGGACAACAACAATACGTCCCAAGCCCTCTCCACCAGAGTACGAGATCAAGGTGTATTGCGTTGCGTCCATCACCCCGAAACGGGGATGTTACGTCTCATGCGCCTGCACCGCCGGCACCCACTCCCTTCCACTACTTTCTTTCTATTCGAGTCACTGGTTCTCTTGAACCAGTGTGGTGAGAGGATTTTAAGTGCGCCTCAGAAAGGCTCCTTTCATTTCCATTTCATTCACATTCCACATTCCCTTCCACTAGAACAC
This sequence comes from Chesias legatella, assembly GCA_947359385.1. Taxonomy (NCBI): domain Eukaryota; kingdom Metazoa; phylum Arthropoda; class Insecta; order Lepidoptera; family Geometridae; genus Chesias; species Chesias legatella. Next base: position 2,372,217 of record OX375780.1, on the reverse strand, counting down.
AGTAACACGAGTGCATCACTTTTTGGAGGCAGTGTTTTCATGACCAATGTTTAGAACTAGCATATTAATAGCAGTAACTATTGTGTACGGTGTTCGTCCAGGGAAATACTACCACCATACCCTTGTCTGCCGCCAAGCACTAGTGCAATACCTGGCTGTGTACCGGATTGAAAATTGTGAGTGCTGGTGAAATTGCAGGCACATGAGACGTCATTCAGGTCTTTCTTTATGAATTCTATGGAAATAAAGTTTTTGACTATTCAAAACCATTTACTTTCCCAAATTGGAAACAATTAAGTAGTGTCGCTGTTGTAAAGAGCAGAGATACCAAAAAATATGCCATCTGCTCGTGCAATCGCTTCAAATAGTTACAAAACATCAATCAAAATATTCTTTAGTGCACACCGCCGTCTAGTATTGATAACTGTCCTGTCCGTCCAAAGGTTGCATGGAAGAGATCACTCTTAGTGATAATGCCGCCCATTGTAATAGTTAAAATATCTTGTCAATTATTGTTTGTTTGTTTTGGTGTGCAATAAAGAGTTTATATATCTATCATGTAAGTATGTAACTGACCCCATGTCGGTGCGGAATAATAGAAGGTAGTGTATTTGAGATGCTTGTTCAGAAACTCAGCGCCGACTCTCAAGCCGCCGGTGCCGGACAATGTTTGGACGCCAAACGCCTGAAAATAGAATAGAATAGAATATATAATAGAATAATGTTTATTTTCATATATGAAACACATAATAAATTAAATAATAATAAATTAGGTGTACAAATATGTCTCGTCATCAGTCTAATTACTATTTTCTTATATTCTATATTTAATTTCTTAAAAATTACACATTTTGTCGCTGTAAAGGGGCGCTAGTCACAAATAATAAATAACTATATAAAATATATACATACAGATAAATATTAATGGACTAGTTTTTCAAGTGAAGATTATTTGATTCAATTTATCCGCCGCATATGTACTCCTATTTTATTTTTATTTTAGACTCTTAGGGAATAACAGCTAGTACGAAACATTCACAAATATATACAGAATAAATTAAAAGTTTCCACGAATGTAACATTGATTTGTAAGAAATAACGTAGACATAAAAACACTGACAAACACACGAGATTATTATATTTTGATTATTAGTATTATGTACTAAAGAATAAGACTATGAATGGACATTATAATAAAAATTAATAATAATAAATTTATTCAGATAAAATGTAACAAATCGTAAAACTTATTTAGACATAGGTATATATAACACGAGAGCCTAGGTAACCTGTGTTTCAGGCGAGAAATATATGAAATATATATATTTATATATTGTGTTTAAGATATTGAATCGATAAAAAATATAGCTCACACGACCAGTGGCGATGGCGGGGCTGTCTTCCCCTAACAGCATAGACACGGACGCAGCGGAGAATTGTTCCAATCCTGTACGAAGACAAAAATAATGACTAGAAAGGAGTAGACGATTACAAAAATCAATACAGTCGTTTATATCTTAAAGCCACTGCATTCTTAAAATCGTATGTCTGTCTTGTCTGTTCTTCCCCATGGAGGGTCGGATAGGATTTGAACAGGCGTCAAACTTAGGGATAAGTACGCGTGCCTTATGTTTTGACCTTTCCAAGCCATTTCTTTATGAATTCTATGGAAATAAAGTTTTTGACTTTGACTTACACAGTATGTACAAATCAATATTACAATATACATTGGACTAAGTAATGTAATGTACTAGTAAGATCATCTTCAGATACGCATGAAAAAGGGGTTATTTTGTTTTACTTATTTCGTAACCACACGACAATAACATGTGTGATGTAATACAGATATCTAATATAATTTTTGTAATATCTACCGACATAATGAATACATATTATTCTGAAGCTATTATTAAGCGTAATTATCTTGTTAGGAAGACGTAGACTGGTCTCACAGCTTAGTTGTTAGTAACTGTGCCACGACGCTGTATGTAGTGGATTCGGTTCCCACCCAGGACCAATATTTGTGCGTGAAACATACATGTTTATACTGTGTATTAATGTTGTGTTATACTGGGTGTTAAATATGTATTATATTTATAAAAATAGAATTCTATCAGTTGTTCAGATGATCTCTCTTCTACTATGATATCATAATCTTAGGATCCAAAAACCCTTTAAAAAGTTTAATATAACTATGTATTACAGAAATTGCTACATTATGTGTATTAGAAAAATGTAATGATTTAGGTGCTTAATCATATCTCTCGCCTTTCTATAATTTTATCAGATAACTGTTAAGTAAAGCCGAACACATGAAATAATGCATCAACATTGTTCGTTTAACATGCATGGGCATAAAGTAAGATAATACTATAATTAAACTTAATTAAAATAAATATAAAACTATAAATGCTATAGTTTTATTCTAAGGCCTTTTATGCAATAAAAGGAAAATCGTAAAAATGTACATCCGACAATGTTAATTGCTACAGTCGATTTTGTGTAAATGTTTTGGGTGAGCTCATGCAAATCTTCCATTTGTGCTAGAATCAAAATAAAGTTTAGGATGCATCATATCGCAAATCTTTGAATAATAATTAATCAGATATTGTTTTGCAATTATGCATCAACAACTTGCAATATTATTGGATTGTTAGAACATCTATATAGATAATTATTGAGATAAGTAGAGTTCATTTTTGTAGCTACATAGATGATAAGATTTCATCACAAATTGATACTGATTTTACATAAGTAACATAGTCTCTGAACACTTTTGAGGCACACTTATATCCTTTCACCACACTGTTCCAGAGAGTTAGTGATGCGATTAAAAGTTATCCCTGCACAGTTAAAATCGAATCTTGGACTTTAAGTGCTTTGGTTATTGGGTTATCATCTGTTTTTATTTAAGTTTTGCAAAATGTTATTTTCATATATTTCGACATACACAACATATGAGAAAGATGACATAAGAAGCTTCCATCCATTTTATACAAAATATTTTTGTCCACTGCCTTTTTTCCAATAAAATGTATTACCTTATTTATGTTCTAGATGATGAAGCACACTTTTAAAATATATAATACAATACTATACAGCTATCAATAATGGTGAGAAGATATATTTTTTCTTGATAAAAATAGTTATGGTGAGCATTTTGATAACCTTTCTAAAATATCCATGACCACGTTGATAACAAAATGTAATCAAATTACTGATGAGTTGACAAAATGTAAGATAAGAAATGACTTATCTATGAGTATACTGTCATATTGTACTTTAATATTCAATATTTTGTACTTATAAGCATAATAATCCTTTGACATAATCTCATTTACCTATTAATCATCTAATTTGATGATTATTTTTCACAGAAACCATGTTAAGAACACTGTGAATTAGTTTAATTAATCTCCTGCTATAGATTAGCACCAATGAAATTAAAATTTCTAATATAAAACATATAAAACACATAATATAAATGAATTAAAATTATCGGAGATTACTCCTATGACACATAGAACACAATTTAGAAGGGGAGGGAAATCAAGTATTAACAAGAAGTAATGTTGACACTCCATACAAAGTATTCCCTCATCTTACCCCCTTATAATGCAAATAAAATGTTTGATTGATTGATATTTTTCTTATACTGACTGCATCTTCTTTGAGGAGTAAATTCCAGTTAGGTATCGGAGCTGACATGCACCATTTTTTTTTTATTTGTTTAGTAAGTAATATGTTAAATAACTGTGTTTTAAACGGAGAAAATGATGTGAGCAATAATGTTAAAGGTTCATCCTGCAATTTGCAGTATTATTCCTAGAGGGATGCCTTGGTGACAACTATAACCATAATAACGGTCTGTGTTGCTATCTGTAGCTTGTATACATCGTAATGTAAATTTATTAACTCATTTTCACAATGAACAGCTATTAAAAGTAATTAGCATCAATTAACTAACCTAGAACTGGTAAATATTCATGGAGAAGCGTTTCATCAGCGGCCATCTGTTTTTCAGTTTTGTGAACCACAGGAAGTACCCATGGTTTGCCATTCTCATCTCTGTAAGCTGCGAAAACAATTAAAATTTAATTAGCAGCATTATAATTAATGCATATACAGGACGCAGTACCTATGCATATGTACAATGTGTAGTTAATAATGTTCACATATTATTTACAGTTTTACTGAAAATGACTTTCAAATGTACTGAAAAAAATATAATTGATTCACAGATAAGTCTTTGGGATATTTTTCTGCAAAAAAAAACAAACAATATTACATAACACTAGCAAAGATCATACGGAACTATTCATAAATACATACCGCCAACGCTTAAATTCACTTTATTTTGATAAGTATCTTCAGCAAAGAGTTTCATTAGCTGAAACACCTCAATTGGAGGGCCTTGTTCGACGTTTTGGAATCTAGAAGCCATTCTGTTATTTTAACTTGTAACACGTACGCACGATCCAATATGCTACCGGCAAATAAAGGCTATGAATTTCAGAATATAATTGATCGAAAATTTACACTGTTTTGCCTATCGCCAAGGACAATTTAAATATTTCGAGCGGCGTGGTGACCTTTGTCAATATCAGAAGTGTCATGTGTCGGTGTCACTTTCTCTTTAAGATGTCTAAGTCACTTCAAAGCGGTCATTGGCAGACTGGTGGGCTCATATAGCCTCTGTAGCCATCAATTAAGAAGAAGAAGAAGAAGAAGTCACTTCAATGTTCACTTTACTTTTGTTGCTGGATTTAGACGCTTTGGCCATAACTTATTTTTTTATGTGACACGGGGCCGCCTCCGACGCGACGGCCCACCTGGTATGTGGTGGTTAAGTGGTAACTTCTGCCCATAACAAGCGATGTGACTTAGGTCCTCCCCTATTAACTAATAGTTTATGTTGTGATTGACCTTTATTTATAAGTTGTTTTATTTTGACATTGTGTAATCATCTTGTATTTGTAATGTATTCAGTAGATGTAATCGGTTAATCCGTATTTATTGAATTAAAATAAATACATAAATTAGGTACGACAAGGCCCAAGTCATATTGAATGCGCCCGTAACTCTGAGACGTGTAGGTGGAATGTCTCATGTGCCCATAATTTCACAGGTAACCACACCTTCCAAACCGAAACATAGTAACACAAATGCGTCACAGTTTGGTGGCGGAAATGGGCATCAGGCACTACTTCCCCAGACGACATTGGCGTGAGTTCTACTGCTAGGCTTTTCTACTTCTTCTATACTTCTCTTAAAATAGAAATCTTGTAAGTAATTAGAATAGACGCAAGCATCGCACGTTTCCAGCGTCTGCACCGTACCAATTAAAGTGATCCTCTGACTATCATTTCCACCTGCATGTCTGGTCAGTCTGGACGTATAAGACGTTTGTTGTGAAGTGCTTGAGATTTTAGGCTTTTTTGAAACAGCTAGGTGAGTAGCCACCGTACATATATAGACAAATAGTAACATGAATAATCTAAATATATAATATAATTTTTTATGTTACTTGGACGAACGCCGTGCTGTGATCTTGTGATGCTGACATAAAGGTGGACTAGACATTGACATTCATGTAATACACGAAATTGGGAAATTGCGGCCGAGGAAGCGAGGTTTCGTAGTGCAGTTTTCATGAAATCAACACATTTCTGGATTTAAATAAAATTATAATGGCTGCGGCTTCGAGAAAATCCCTTGGGCAGTTGCTAAGGCAGGGTTGGTGTGAAATCCCAGAAGTCATTGCGACAACCGGAGTGGCGATTGTCGGGATTGGCCTAGGAGTTTTAGGCGCCTACAATTACCAGAAAAACGATGGAGACAACAAGAGGTACAAATCTACCTACGTCGTAATGAGACCTGACGACCCGAGGGTGAAACTCCTCAGGAAAGATTAGTCCAACTTGTGTATATAAATATATTTTAGTGGGAGAAACTTCTGTTATAGTGAATTATGTAATAAAGCTTACTGTAAATAAGTTTTTAATTTCAATACTTCCTACGAGAATAGCATGCTGTATGTCTCGAGGCAAGTAAGCAATCAATAAAAATCATAAATTACTTATTTAACAGCTTTATTTATGATACAAAGTAGCTGGCACATTATTGTGGGGAAGAAACCCAGAGTTCTGGATGCTCTTAAATTTAACACATGATAAGAAAACAACAATCAATATAGGTATGACACATGAATTTAACATGGGAAAAGCTAAACTAAAAAAATGAAGTTGATTCTACACAATTCAATGGATAAATGCAGAATACTATGTTTTAGTTGTACTTATGCAAATCTTATCAAATAATTACTGTTAGCATTTAATATATAGGAACAATTAGGTGGGCAAAGTTTGCAATGTTATCTCTTGTATATTATCCTTACAGAGAAATTATAAGGAACATATGAAAACTGCTTCATAGCCATGTGACTTCGGTGAATACTGTTATTACTGCTCCCTATATGTACACAGGGCTGTATTCTAGCTCATAGGGTAGTGTCAGTGGGTATAGATCATCAAAAAGGTGGGCAAACATGCAAATTTTTCATCCATCACAGATTGTGTAAACAAGGTATTGAATTACTCTAACCCTAGCTTCTGAAAGGCTGATCAAAACAATATCAGTTAAGCTGACAGTAATAATGACTGCTTGACTTATTTTTGAATTGTCTGCCTTTTGAAAATTGGGGTAGCTTGCGGTATTCAATCTTATTTCTTGATTTTATTACTGCTTCTTGATTCTAGATGATTTCTAGATTAAAACTTACATTTTTGTTACAAAATACCTAAGTTATGCAGTGATGTGTTTCGTTTTTGATCATAAATTTATAATCTTTAAGAGACACTAATTTTGTCCAACAAAATAATATTGGTTTATTAATTTATATTTTCAAGATCTGGATTTAGATAAATTTGGCATTCCTTACTGATTTGTCACACGATTTTTAATCTAAGATATTTAGTAGACCTATGTACTAAATGTTTTAGATTGATCAAAAATCCACTTAGATAAGTCATATTTAATTAATAACAAATAATTCAGCAGTGTAGCCAAATAAAAGATTGTTTTTTATCTATTTCGTTTTAACTCCAAGGTAACCCGTGTATCTGTTTCCATGATAAACGATAATATAATTATTCTGTGTTGAATTTTCTAAATGTAATCTCTGCTATCCCTATACTTAAAAACGTTAAAAAAGAAATAGGGATATGTTTTAGCTTTAGATTCAAGAATGTCACACAATTCAATCAATACAAAATCAAGGCAAAATCAATACAAAAATACTATTTCTTCCCTTTTCCCTTGCTGGACTTGCCTTTGCTGGTACTTGGTTTGTCATTTGAACTTGTTTTCTTCTGTGATTCTTTGCTTTTCTTTTTCTGTAAAGACAATATTAATATGAATGTATGTCTTTATCACATAAAAATAAAAGAACTATATAATAAATAAGGGATAGTAGATGATCTATACATGTAATTGTTATACCTTGATGAGAGCATCATTCTCCGGGTCGCTGTCCTGTTCGTCTTCGTCACCGTGTTCAGTCTCGTCCGCGTCGTCCTCGTCGGGGTTGCGCGCTCGTCCGCGTCGGACGGCCGGCGGCGCGTACGGGAGCGCCACCGCTTTCTTGTTGTACGTGCGGGTCATGCCAGCTTTCACCTTCACAACAAGCGTTCTATTACTAACCATTTACTCACTCGAAACCTGTGTGGTGATAGGGTTACAATTCACTCCTCTCAGGCACTAAATATATAAAAAAAAATATTGGTGGACACTTCACACAGCGCCATCTAGCCCCTAAGTAAGCTAAGCATAGCTTGTACCATGGTAACGAGACGATTGATATACTATTTTTAAATATTGATATGAGCTCGAGGCCAGTCAAAACTTTGTCCACACCAAATGCAGTGCGGCGAGGCTAGAGGTCGATTTGTTTAGAAAACTGCACCGAGTTTCTTATTTTTGTTAGAGATGGCTACTGGTAATTTAGCAGCAAATGTATTGTGCTTCGTCTCCTTTGAATACCTTAGGATCAATCAAAACAGTAGGGTTCTGGCGGCCGGGCCACGAAGACAGCTCGATCAACGACTCCAAGTCTTCTCTCAGCAGATGGTACGATTGCAGCACTTGCAGCGACCGCTCGATTCCGTCGAGTTTGTCCACGATCAGTGGGTTGATGATCGCGTCGCGGAGGTGGGGCGCGTAGTCGAGGTATATGGACGATTTTGAACCTGTTGTACTGGGATATAAAGTTTAAATTAGCAAGACTAGATTGAGTTCGTTTTTTAGCCTAGCGACTAACTTCATGTGACTAATGACCGACGCAATTGATCAGTGGTAGATACAATTGGTCAGTGGTAGACACAAGGGGTCGGCGGTAGACACAAGCTAAGTAATGATCTTTCATGTACAGCCACACTGAGCAATTGTGTCGACCACTAACTACTTGTGTCTACTACCGACCAATTTTGTCTACCACTGACCACTTGTGTCGACCACTAACCACTTGTGTTTACCACCGACCGCTTGTGTCTACCACTGACTGCTTGGGTCACCCTGTTTGTATATAAAATTATAGATACCTCAAGAAGAACTGGTATAAGTGCGAGTTTAGTAAGGCAATGGAGCGCACCTGAGGCGCGTGTGCGCGTGTATCTCCTGGCAGAGGCGCTGCATCTTGCTGGCGCGCGAGTTCTTCCCGAACCAGCCCGGGAACTGGATCTGTCCCGCGACGTGACCCGACATCTCGTGCCCGGGGATCACCGAACTGTACATTGCCTGGCAACAACATCACACTACATTATATATCGATTCGATTCGATAAATCGACAAACTTACATGTAAAAGAAAGAAATAACGCTTTTTATTTGACGTACATACATAAAAGATCACGCCTGTATCCCGGAGCGGTAGGCAGAGATCAAGGTTTTCCACCTGCTACGATCCAGACATACCTCCTTCCTCTTTGACATACACATACAATTATTATAGCGCAGTTTTTTGCTCTTCGTGTAGTCAAAGTGGGTCTCCGCCTCAGCATGATGCCGCTCCCAATAATATCCTACATTTACAATGAATGAAAGTTAATTATTGTATATTATTATGAAATCTAAATAGTACGACCCAATTGGCTTATGATCTAGGTCGCGGGTTGGGCTCGAACTTTCGTTAAACATAGTGAGGAATCCATATCGTGGTGGTAGCTCAAATGCCCGGCTGGCTGTCTCCCACACTCGAGTTGATAATCGGCCACGCATCGAGACTCAGTCCAATGCCAGGCGTTGCGTGGCCCCACCGTCGGCTACAAAACTATTTAACTTCCGGTGATGTATAGACAAACGCAACTGAGCAAGTATTGAAATAAATATTCAATTCATTCCCCGCTTACATTTATACTACACAAGTGGGCCATCTTCTCATTTCAAGCTATCAGTAGCATACTGTACCTGCACAGGCAACAGGTTCCAGGCCTGTGCGCTTCGAATCCTCTTCTCAACTACGTCACCCATCGCGATGCTGTCGGCCGCCTTGCTTATTCTGTCTAGGATTTCATTTCTGGAATAAAAATAAGCACATTTTATAGAGAACACATTAAATTCGCTTGAAGCAATAATTACAAACAAATAAATATTTGTGGACATTTCACACAGCGCCATCTAGTCCCGAACTGAGCGTAGTTTGTATTATGAGAAGAGAGACTAATGACATAATACATAAATACTTTTTTGTAAACTCATAATACATATTAGCATCTATGTCTTCACACATGTTTATACCACTGATATAAAAAGCCGCTGTTATTATTATCTCAGAGATTCGGTACTTAGTGTAAGGTTTTAAGTCGTACCAAAATCTATACTTTTAAACTCGCATTTATAATGCAAGTGTGACTTTTATTTCGATCATAGATTGATATGAGCAGATTGCCTGTAGGCACTCAAGCTGACGGCCCACCCGATGTTAAGTGGCTACCGTCGCGTATAGATGCTTGCAACATCAGCACTCACACGAAAAATAAAATAAATAATAATAATTCTTTATTGGACACAGGTGACTACTTAATACTAATAGTGCTTTGTGACAATTGCTGTGCAGATGTGAAATAGGCGGTCTTATCTTAGTATACGATCTCTTCCAGACTACCTTAAACTAAAACTTAAATAAAAGTAACTTAATACTAATGCAAGATAATATAATTGTTCTATTTATTTTATTTTTGTGTTTATGCGAGTAACATTCCCAATACTCACTTGGGACAGTGCGGTTGGACCTGCAGATAGTTCTCTTGCACGAACAGGGGCGCGAGGCTGTAGTCGTAGAAGAACAGATCGCTCTTGTCGTGTAGGCTCATGGTCTTGTGGTCCTGCGAGCTGAACACCTTGCGGACCGCGTCCCACGGGCCCTGCGCACGATATTGTACAATATCTATATTACATAAATAACACATACATTGGTGGATATTTTACAAAGCGCCATCTAGCATTTTATTTTAATAGGATAAAATACAACCTACGTCCAGTCCACCCTGAAATTCTATTAAAATCGAATGAGGAGGTACGTAGAATACCTCTAAATACTAATTTACTTGAAAGCGTGGTAGTCTAGTGGTACTGACCTCAAGTTTCAGTCCGGAGGTCACCAGTTCAAATCCCGACGTGCACCTATGACTTTGCGATTGAAAGATTTATGTGCGCAATATCACGTTCTCAAAACGGTAAAGGGAAACATCGTGAGGAAACCGACATGGCCTAGAACTAAAAATTCGAAGACAAGTGTCAAGTGCACGAAAGGAGCCTCTTTGAGGCGCACTTAAAATCCTTTCACCACACCTGTTTGAGAGAAACAGTTACTCAAATAGAACTAACTTACAAACTATATCTTTATAATAATTAGTCTAGATTAAATGCGAGGCGAGTCTAGTTGTCTATGATCTCAGTAATAAACTGACCAACTTGACATCCTTCTTGGCGACGGCTGCGTCTCTGGCGAGACTGGCGGGGTCGATGCGCGCCGGGTCCGCCGCCCACATGCACAGCGAGTTGATGGTCTGACGTACGTCCTGGTTGGAGGACACTATCAGCTGACCCAACGTTTCCGGCGGTATCTTTAAGTTCTCCCTGCTGCATATCGTTCTCATCGCCGCCTAAAATAATAAATAAATATATTATGTGACCTTAATTAACTGCTCAATCCTACTAATATTCTAAACGTGAAAGTTAAAGAGTAGAACTCCTTGCCTGCGTCCGTATTTCCTGAAACCTATAATCTGGAAGTCTTCAAGAGGAGAGTGAAAGATTCCTTCTAGTCAAGCATGCTATGCAAATATAATAATTTGGCCATTATGGCTTTTTACTAGTGAGTGTTCATTGTATGCCGCGTTCTGTAACTAAAATTACACGTCTTGTTGTTAATCTAACTTCTATGTATGTAATCATGTAATTTTGACAAAAGGCAAACAATTTTTACCTGTAAACCTTAGGGGACAAAAAAAATATTTTCAATTCTGGCAAATTGCGAGACTTCCTAACTATTAACTACTCATTCCATAGTTTTATATCGAGAGAATTCTCATAGGTTTGACACATTGTTTTAGAATATTTATTATTAATAAAAAACTTTGTCAGATAAGATAAAGATAAGATAACAGGATAGCATATAACTGTCAATGAATATTTATATGCACACCTTGATCTGCTCCACCCGTGGCCTGGTGAACCTGAGGTCGTAGCAGTAGTTGACGAGGGAGCGCATCTTCTGGCTGTTCCTATCGTTGCACATGCAGACAATCGGCACTGAGGCGGACTTTATCAGACCTATCAGCTCTTGAAGCCCACCTGTAAACAACAAACAGAATATGTCAGCTGATAGTTTACTAGAAATGAAGCGGGTTCATTAATATCCTATCTTATTATGTATATAAAAATGGATATAGAAAATATGTTAAGAGCAGTAGAACTCACGCCAAGTTCGTCCGAGGAAGTACTGCCACCATGCACTTTTCTGCCACTAAGCAGCAATGCTTTCGCGTTACTGTGTGAAAGTGTGTTAAGTGTGAAAGGTGTGGCTGCCGATGAAGTTACAGGCACATGAGACATTCCACCTACACGTCGCAGTTACAGGCGCATTCGATGCGACTTGGGTCTTGTCGTACCCAGTAGGGGAGGAACCAAATCGCATCGGTTGTTATGGACAGAGGTTACCACTTAACACCAGTGGGCCGTCAGCTCGTTCCGTAACTGTATCACATTAAAAAAATATGTATGAAGTTGGTAAACTCCAAAACCATGAAGATTAGCACAGTATTATTTAATGGATAACGTATTTTTGTTACCTATGGAAGCACAACGTTTGCCGAGATCTGCTAGTAATATTTTAAATGCAAAGGTTTACTGATTTGTCTAAAATAACTTTTAAAACCAATAATTCACAAATACAAATAATTCGTCATGTTCTTTTAGATCCACAGGAACGAAGCTGCGGGTAAAAGCTAGTTATAAATTAACGGTTTTCTTACCTCTGTCTTCATTTCCGGCCATACCGTCGACTTCATCCATGACTAATACATGCTTCTTGGTGACAGCCTGCTTGCCTGTATCGCCTGGAAAACAAAAATATTAGGATATTTACTATTTATTTGATTGTAGTGACGGCAAGAGCAGATGGCTCAGTTAATGCTATGCCCTGGCAATAAAAACAACAATACTCGTCTTAAGTACGTATGAGAAGAATAGCATTGCATGACACGAGATGGAACGTTTCATCTGCGTTCAATATTATTTATACTGGTATAGTGCGTAAGGGCCCTTGAGAATTAATAAATAAAAATATTTATTAATTGTCTGACTGGTCTTATAACTCAGTTGGTAGTGACGCTGCGTACTGTGCTGTATGTCGTGGGTTCGATTCCCACCCGGGAAAAATATTTGTGTGAAGAACATAGATGTTTGGTCTGTGTCTGGGTGTTAATATGTATTATATGTATTTATTTACAAAAGAGTATATAAGTATTATATCAGTTGTCTGGTTCCCATGATACAAGGTATGCTTAGCTTACTTTGGAACTAGATGGCGCTGTGTGAAATGTCCACCAATATTAATATTATTATTTAATAGCCTCTGTGATTTGGTTAATTTATGAATTAATTAGTACGAAAAATTAACTAACACTAATGAGTGGTGATAATGTACCTTTAGCGTATGCACTGAGCGAGGTGGTGGTGAGCAGTTCGCCAATCTGTTCCTTGATGAGAGTCTTGTTCCTCGTGTCGGACGCGTTGAACTCGACCACGTCGAAACCCAGCTCCTTGCACACCAGCGACACTGATGTCGTTTTACCTGAAATGTTGCAACCGTTGATGAAAGGAATGTTAAGATATTTTTTCATATTACAGCTGGAGATGAAGAAAGATGCTGGAAAATCTCGGCACGCAAAGTGTCCAAGCCACAAAGGCCCAGCTGCGGAAAAGCGCTCCGATATGTAATAAAATCGATCGAATAGTAACGAAATCGACTGGCCTCACAGCTCAGTTGGCAGTAACTCTGCTTTCTGCGCTGTAGGTCGTGGGTTCGATTTCCACCCACGACAAACATAGATGTTTGTTCTGTGGCTGGGTGTTAATATATGTATAAGCATCAATTCAGTCATCTAGTTCACATAGTAGAAGCTATGCTTAATTTGGGACTAGATGACCCTGTGAGTAATGTCTACTAATATTATATATAATATAGTAAACATTTAATTGCGGTTTGATCCGTATGATGCACTCTGCTTTTGGTTCAAGAACATGTTTCCTCATAGCGTTTTGTGTTGAGTTAAGATGTGGTATCATGTGACTTGAGTGCTATTTCATTGATCAACCTCAAACTAAACCTTTGTGGTGACTATATTATAAAATCTCAACAAAATCGTACCAACGCCGGGTGGTCCGGAGAGCAGCGCCGCCTTGTAAAATCCACCGTCGTCTTTCTTCGTCCACGGACTGGGCTTGGGGTTCTTCATCTTTCTGTTCACGTACCAATTCTTCAGCCACTTCATTAGTCTAAAAAAATGATTTTGGTTTAAGTCTTTTTGAAAAGCTCTAATATTCATGTTGCAGTAAAAAACGTTAATTAATTAAATTAAGTAAAGTCAAAATTAGGTACATAACATACTTTTTTTGAGATAACATTACGGGACGAGCAGATGGCTCACGTGGTGTAAAGTGGAACCTCACCTCCACTGATTAATATTAGTTGCAAACCTCAGTTTTCAATAGCATTACAAGGCTGGAAAAACTTACTAGCTAAAGCAATGAGCGTAAAAAAAAATACGGTGGTAATTACTTATTAACACTGCTGGATTCTCCATGCTGTCCAATGATCTGTTTCAGGTTTTGTGGTTTGTACTTTTCAACCCACATAGTACTGCTGATTACATTTTCGGCTTGTCCAACTAAAACACAAAATTATTACAATTAATACAATGATTATGTTATCATTACTTAACGTTTTTTATGGGATAAATTTATGGAACGAGCAGACGGCCCACCCGGTGGTAAGTGGTAACCTTTGCCTATTACAAGCAGTAGATAACTTATGCCAAGTTCGTACGGGGATATACTGCCACCATATCCATTTCTCCCACCAAGAGTAGTAATGCATTCGCGTTACTGTGTTCCAGTTTGTAATGGTGGTTGCCGGTGAAATTACAGTGACAAGCCACGTTACGGTTAATAACACATTAATGTTACGGGTGCAATACAATATGTATTGTTTTTGCAATGGGCAGAGGTTACCGCTCAACAGGTCGGCCTCTTGCTCGTTCCATAACTTATTCCCAAAAAGGAGCAATACGACTACAACATGATGGATTGGCCATCCCCTACTTAGGTAAGCTAAGAAACAAGTCGTATTGTATACGCCCATAACTCTTAAGAAGTTAACGTGGATGTTTCACGTCCCTGTAATTTCACCAGCAACAACACCTTTCAAATCGTAAACCACAGTAACGCGACTGCATTACTCCTTGGAGGTAGATATGGTTTTGCTTATGGTTAGGATTAAATATGCTTCGAAAAATCCACACAGGCTGCGCCAGTTTTGTTTAATTTAGTTCAAGCCATTTTGAACATATAAGAATGTATTGAGCAAAATAAAACTAACAAGTTTAATTAATTTGATTTTTCAGAACTTACTATTGCTGAAGCTGGAAATTGATGTTGATTCTGTCTCAGATTTATTCTCAATTTTAACGACACTATTGATTTTCTCGTCACATTTTTTGTCATGAACTTCTAATTTGCCTTTTGAATCTTCCATCTCGTAATTCTCATCTGTCTTTTCTTTTTTTACCTCACACTTACCAGCGTCTTTACTTTCATTGTGAGACTTTTTCGATTTCGATTTAATGGTGTCATGTTTACTGGATACATCTTTAGATTTATCCGTCTTTGAGTGGGATCGTTTGCCTTCATCTTTAGTATGATGTGCAGGTTTTTTATCACTTCTACTATCATGATTGGAAATTTTATCCTTTTCGGAGGTTTTAGATTTATTTTTGGAATTTTCGATCATTTTGAGAAAATCATCTTCATTCAGGATTTTTATTCCTAGTTCTTCTGCTTTTGCCATTTTGGCCGGTCCGGCGTCCTCGCCGGCTAGCACGTGTGTTACCTGAATAAGATACAACGTAACTATGGATACTTCATAATGATGTAAAACAGCAATATTAAAAAAAAATTGAGTTAAATTAAAAATAAAGTCTACTAATGTAAGTAAAAGCAATTTTACCTTTTTACTGACGCCACTCTTGATGGTACCTCCATATTTTTTAATGGTGTCTACTATATCATCTCTCTCAAACGATTCAAGCACACCAGTAAGTAAGAAAGCACAGTCTCTTAGACAATTTTCTGCACCCTAAAAATTACCACAAATGCTTAAATGATTATAACTGAATTCAACAGACCCTATCCTAGACAATTTTTGTAGGCAGACTCAGAATGGATTTTATTTCACTGCAGTTAAAAGAAATTAGTTACACTAAAATGGGAATGAAAGCCCAATCCAGGCGCTACGTGGCCCCTGACGTGACCATAGGCTACACAGCCGCTTAACATCAGGTAATATGTAGTCAGACATAACCTTGAGAGTAGTAAGACAAGAAATGTGGTGAGCTCATTGTCACTAATTTTTTATTTAATGAAAATGGCGTAAATATACATGTATATACCTCAGGCATTTCCTTAGATCCCAAATGCTTGGGTCCGGTACGATTCAAATATTTCTGGTATAATGCAGCTGAGTGTACTTTTCTCTCATGCCTCTCTTCATCAGTAAGAGCTGAAAAATACACTGAAATTATTGGTTTATTTCCTAGTTTTGATCTTTCACAATTTTCGATGCGAGTTTACGGCAAACACAGGTAGGCATTATAATACTAATTTAAATATTGAATAATTTTATAATGTTAGTTGTAAAAACCGAAAAAAGTAAAATTTTGTAAATTTCAATATCTCTTTAAATAATTATGTCATATAGAATCTAATTTGCACGTGAATTGTTACTTTATTTCTTCACAGATTGAGAAGAAAGTCATTAATCAGACAAATGACAAATCTTCAAAAAAATTTGCTTTTTTGAACATGGAGATTATGTAAGTTTACCGTTAACCCACCTGAGTTATTGAGAGATAGGTTTGTTCTCTTTTTTGAATGAAATGAATATTCTGCTTCATCTTCAGTCATAGAATCATTAATTGTAAGATTGTGAGACTTCATTTTGGCCTTTACATCATCTTTAGTTTGATCAGAATGTTTGACTTTAGCATTTCTCTTATGAGAATCATTATTAATAACTTCACAAGTTTTCTTCTTTTTGTTAACATCCTGAATATTAGCATCATCATCAATAAATTCTTCAAATTTCCTTTTGTTTGACTCTTTAATTTCTGCTTTGATGTTGTCAACTCTTTTCTTTGTTTCTAAGTGTTTCTGCTTTATTTCTTCTTTTGTGGGTGATTGTATTTCAGCAATTGACTTATTTTCAGATTTTGTTTTGACAGTAGATAGTGAATGCTTTGATTTCTTAACATTAGTTTTATTTTTGCTTGTGGATTCTGATGTTGGATCATCTTTTTCAAGTTTGTTCTTGACATCTGTTTGTTTAACATTCTTTTTGTTTGTAGATTCTTCTGTTATTGGCTTAACTTTATCTTTTTGTACACTATTATGTTTACTCGATGCAATGTCATCCAATTCGTCAATTTCCAACAGACTTTTTTCAAATTCTTCATCTGAATGTATTCCAGTTTCTGTGTTTTTTACCACTTTTTCAGCTTTCCTAACTATTGGCTCAGTTCTTTTAATTGGTTCATTTCCAAATAGATTGGTGACTTTCACTTCCTTGAGAGCTGGTTTGGGAGGCTTTGATTTGGCAGATTTTAGAGGTTCCTTTGATGTTTTCTTTTTCTGATATAAGACACATCAATATATATTATACATAACCGTAAAACACCATTCTAAATAGGGATTAATCTATCAAAACTAAGCAGCAAAGTTGAAAATTATATTCATGGAGATATCTAAAATGGTAGGTACAGAGTTTGTCTCCGGAAGTAGGTACTGCAACCAAATTCATATCTGCTGCCAAACATAGTATTCTCCCAATTTTATATTTCATTTGGGCTGAAGGGTGTGGATACTAATAATATCATTGACACCTTTAAACTGAAACAATGTCTCCGGGTGACAGATGCTATGCAATCTAAATTAGATTTTTCTGATAATAACAGAATATTCATATTAATGTTTAAATAGGCAGTGGGCTACGCTTATTACATCTGATGGGCCATCTGCTTGACCAATTGCAATATTCACTTAAAAATCTGAAACACAAGATCTGGCGAAAATTTTATTTTTGTCGTGTTTCAATTTATACAGACCTTAGACTTAAATTGCACATCAGGTGACTCAGGAATTACATCATCATCATCATCTTCAGTCCTGCGCTTCTTCACATGAGATGGAGTTATCTTCACCTGCATGTACTTCCTTATGTCCTTTATTTCAACAAAATTTATATATAAGTGTTAGATAGAAAGACATGAAGAATGCTCTTTATTGTACACCATACCAATAAACATGGTAAATAAATAACAGTACAATGTGACACTATGGGTGGCCTAATTTCTTGAAGTAATTTCTTCCAGTCAACCTTTGGATGACTTGATTAAAAGAATATGGGATGCCTGTGTAAATAAAAGAGAATATATGACAATATACCCACATATATGTTCACAGTATGGTCTTTGTATTTATTTAATGAAAGATAAAATTCCAAACAGAATACACAAGGAAACTTAAGACCAACTGATGTGAGCAAACATTTTAGGACAATTAAAAATATTAGAGTTAGTTACATAGAAACAGTACATGTTTAACATGCAATGCGTCGTAGAAAATATGAAGAATTACTATTTCTACTTACCATATTTATTATTTAGTACATATGCCCTGTTTAAATATAAGTATATAAAATTCAATTAAATGACAGCACAATTTTCGCGCAGAAACGACGGCGGAGAAAGCCAAATCGTTGTTGGTTTTTTCAAAATTCTACAACTAACCTACCGAATTAGCGATCGTCTCAAACAAAACAAAAACCTAATTTGACAATATGACATTGACAATTCATTTAAGTAGAGATGACAATCCATGTTGGACACTCAATGTCAGTCTGTTCGAGATTGAACAAAACTGAGCGAATCGAGATCTTGTTACACTACCATTCAATAATCAAATATTCAATATAATATCCTACTCGATATTCAGACTATTATTATAACGATTTAGCCATGCTGACTCCGTACACTGTAAATTCGCTATTCATCTGAAAATTATTTACGGCGTACTAATTGAATAGGTACCTAAAAGTATGCAGGTTTTTGACTGACTTTACGTTGTTAATTAGTTTTAATTCTGACATACCGAATAAATATTAAATAATTTTAATTACATAAGCTTTTACCAATCCCTTAAACAACTTTTCACTGCTAAGATTTACTTTTAATTATAATATTGTGGGTGTATTCTTTACAATTTGAATATTTACCGACCTGTAGGGCGATTTCAATAGAACGGGAAGATAAATCATCATGAATTCGGATCAATAATACTCTCGACAAAACCGATAATATATTAATTTATTATTTCCGATTTCATCGTTATAGTAGATCTATAACAAATCTTTTCTAAAACATTGGGTGACATTTGAAAGCAGGAAAGTCTGAAATGCCAAAATAAATGAAGCACCCACATAAATGCTTTAGCCGTCCTATAAAGGACAAAATAATTTTTGGCGGCATATTTGAAATATGTCAGATTAAATTTTTATCAGAATACATGTCAATGTTTTTAGTTTTAATTTTACTATTACTTACAAACACAAGGATCACAAACAGCGGCAATGCGGGCAGTATATTGTTCAAAGGCCGACGCGCCAGTGCGGAATGTTGGAACGAAGATGACATCGTTAAATTGCAAGCTCGCAAATCTTTCGAAGAACTTTTACCCGCCCAAGTGCATCCGGATCAAGTTAACGGAAAGTACATCAGTAATATGCTCCGATACTTACGCAGAACTTTAAATTTAGCTGATAAAGGTAATGATCCTCATATTAGTAAATTGCTACAAGACGCTATTGCTGATACCATAGGAGCTCACCTGAGACACGATATCCTCCCTACAGCTCGGTTCGCGTTCTACGCTGGCTATGTCCCATACAGGAAGGTTCGACAAATTCACGACTTCTACAACGAATTAAAAAAGTTCTTGAATACACAAGGTTTGGGGTGGAAACGACCCGAAAGAACACCAGCGTGGTCTAATTTGACGGTAGCGAAAATTCTAATCGGAGCCGGTACATTTTTCGATCCATGCACAAGTTTAGTGACAAAACGTGATGCTCATTCGTGCATACATTTGCCCATACCGAGATTTGACGACGACGCTGAACCTTCGGCTATCGCTCTGCCCTTCAGAAAGGGGGGGTTAGTCAGTTTGACTTCATCGAATTCCAACAATATTCTTCTGAAATATTACACCACAGCCGCCCGCTGCGTTTTGAGTAGCTCCCCTGAGAAATGCCGCCATGCAGATTTTCTCAGTTTCAACAATGACTTGTGGAACTGGATGAAGCGGGACGTAGCGCCGCATCTGGTCGACGAGAAGCTCTACCCGGCTTACGGCGGCGTTTTGAGGATAGCAGCAGCGGTCCAGACGTACGGGAAAGGGTTAAAAAGACGCAACCTCTTCGAATACCAGGACGCGAGTCTGGTGAAATGGCATCCGTGGAAGTCCCTCGCGCAGTCTTACGTTTACATTAACGCCGACTGGTCCCCCAAAGTGTATATAAGCGTCGTTGTGGCGGTCGCGATCGCAATCTATTTGGTACAAATCTGTTACAACTCTCTGTGCGGTGCTAACTGCGTATGCAGAGGTCGATCGAAGGGCTCCTTTTCGAAAGACGTGGCGTATGCCAATGTGGAGTCGAACATTCCGGCCATGCTGCCACAAGACAAACAGACAGACCAAATAGTTTGCTATAACGCGTCGCGCACCAACCGAACTTCAACTAAAACGAAATCCGCGTCTCTCGGCTCGGTACGGACGCAGAAAGTTTACGACCTGAACGAGAATACGGAAAAGCTGATGGATATCATGAGTGGGAATGAAGAGAGCGAATCTTCGCCCGAAACCACCGAAAGCGAAAGTAAAGTTATGGACGTGGTCAAAAGAGGCCCGCCTAAGATCGAGACCTCCATTTCCCAAGTTAGTCGGAAGAGGGTGAATAAAAAGTGTGCGTCGCCGATGTATTCGACGAGTACGGTGACCCATGGCACGTACGGGGTGGAGACTGGCACTCGCGCGAGTGACTCGTGGTCCACAGACACTATCAGTAGCGGATCTGGCAGTACAACTACATCCAAGTCATGCAAGTCTCGTGACTTGCGTTGGGCGAAAAGGGTCATTTCGAAACATTCTGTAAGCAGCACGAAGTCCACTTCTAGAACAGATGTAGATCCTATCTCAGTGGTTCGCAGCACAACCAAATCGATCACTTCTAGAACGGGACTAGATCATACCTCGTTTACGACGCCCTCGTCGCAACAGTGAATTTGTAGGAGTCTATTTTATTGAGTTTTATTTGTAGGATGTTTAGTTAATATAAGTTATTATGTTTAAGAAATATACCTACTTGCAGCATGACACGTTTATTCCTAGGAGATGTCGTCTATTCGCTACGATTTCCAATTAATTTACAAATTTATTAAGCGACCATGACTATCATCTTTCAGACCATTGAATTCAAGTAGATATGTAGTGTAGACTACTCCAACTACTCCTAATTTCGTTGCATAAGTAAATCTCCGTTTTACTTTAATTTATATGAAAGGGATAGATCATAATAATGTTAACTTTGAAATTATATTTAAATTCAGAGCATGCTACACAGAAATAAGACTATTTTAAATCTGCGTAACCACGTTACTAAACATAATGCGGCGTACATATTTTTACATACAAAAGTAAAAAGTATTAATAAAAAAAACACTTTTAGAGACTTGCCTTTAAGCCTTTCTAAAGTAAATAGAAGTAAATGATAGAAAAGAAATACAGGCTGTCATTATACGTTTTATTAACTTACTTATTACATACACTTACACTCCGCACCAACTTATACATTATTTTCAAAACACGGATATTCCATAAATAATACCCACAATATAATAAATATATCACAAATGTAAATTTGTACCTGCATGCAGTCTGAATGCGTTTGTCGCTTATTCGGACTAATCTTGCGACCTTCATATCTCATCAAAGATCTTTGAAAACATTACTTATATGGCCAAGTCGAGAAACTAATTTGAAACATCGCAAGTATTAAAATGTATTTGGATTGGCGAAATAGGCTATAGGAGACTGAGTTTCCTTAAATCAAAAACATTTTCAGTATTTTCTTCTGTTCAGTTGTTAAATAATTTGATGCAAAACATCCCTAAACTGTGATATTAAGAATATAGAAAAAAATAGTTTCTCGAGACAAAAACGAAATAATATAAAAAAATCGTTGCGTAAAGTAAGTCATTACTGTAACACCAAATTGTTGCTAGAGTCAATGCAGTTCCTACTATCATTACTTATCCTACAATAACATGATATAATATATAGAAATCACAGTGTACATCTCAGAGGAAACATTAGAACTAGAATAGACAACGTAGAATATAGAAATGAGAATAAACAATATTTTATAAAACTTGCTACGTGTGGAATGAACAAATCCATAAACATCTGAGTTTAAAACAAATACCAAACGATCATTTATTTAATTATCCAAACAAGTTAAATCAACTTTTATAAATTGTAGGCAGTTTTTTTTTATCTACCTCGTCATATAACTATAATAATTAAATGTTCACTTAACTGATATTAAAAATCAAAAATATACAAATTAAGTTTTTTTTTTTTTCATTCCTATCTAGCTTTCATCTACATGCAAAACAACTAGGTAACACTAATCTCCTGTAAATAGTCATAAAACAATAACATAATGGACGAACAAAATAATGTGCTAATAGTCTAAAATCACACCGGAAAATGTACCTAAACAGTATTGCAATAAAGATCATGTCCGTATGTTTTTGTACTGGCGCTCGCTCCACTTTCTGTGCATGTGTTTGACTATGTAGAGCGGGAGGCAGGACACCAGGGTTATTGTGATCACCTTCCACCAGAAGTCCCAGTGTCTGATGAAGTCACCGTCTACACAAATATATATTACGTACACAATTGCATTTACATTATGTTCCAATGTTTAAATGAAATTAAATAAAAAATATTAATATGGAATTTATATAACGGTTTTGCATAAAAACAAAACCGATATTATGTGCCGAGAGGGAAAACATACAGCATTGTTATGAAGAAGCAGTGTATACTTAGCCGGATGTACGCAGTCTACCAATGGATTCCTTTACAAGTACTGTAGTAGTTCATCTTACCGGATATAGGTGGCGCTAGTGTGTTACCAGCAAGGCGGACGGCAGCTGTCGCTTTAGATGTCATAGTCTTCACCAGGAAGAACTTCCTGCAATGCTGTATGTTTTCCCTCTCGGCACATAATATCGGTTTTGTTTTTATGCAAAACCGTTATATTGATGTGCCTCCGGAAAACATACAGCATTGTTATGAAGACGTGTTTGGTATCTGCTGGTGAAATATATTAAACACAACGCTATGATGATTATTAAATCTGGTAATGAAAATAATAGTTAAATTAGTATTTATTTAGTAACTCTTTCAAATTACAAGAATTTAATTTAAATTTATTATCAGGAGTAATCACTCTTGGTATATGAAGACAAATGTTTGGGAAATGGAAATTAGTGACGTAACTACTTATTAATCTATGCAATTAAATTGATGATAAGTAATTGATCTAAGGACTGAACAGATTGAATAGTTTATTCCGGTTATTTTTAGAAGTTCAATATGCAGACTAAAAAAAATAATGTGTTATCTTTGACCTCCAGTTACCCCTGGGACAATATCGCGTCTACTGGTTGGTTCTCTGACCACCCTAAGGAAGCGATCTGCT
The DNA here is from genome assembly GCA_947359385.1 of Chesias legatella. Lineage (NCBI taxonomy): Eukaryota > Metazoa > Arthropoda > Insecta > Lepidoptera > Geometridae > Chesias > Chesias legatella. The sequence goes on along the minus strand of OX375780.1, from coordinate 2,348,562 downwards.
GATCTGCAACTACTTGGGGGTGCATAAATGCCAGAATTGCATGAACCCAGTTACCTATTACTGTGCGTGATGCAGCTTTTGTCCTATTATTCACGGTGATAAAAAGATTGTCTAAATCATTAACATCTGATCGTCTCTGCTTGTTTTTCTCAATCAATAACCCAACTAATGTAACCGGGCATATGTATTTATGACAGTGCTATGAAAGTTTCCATGCGGATTACCGATAACAGTGCGCGTATGTCTTCGAACCAAACGCTGGTATTAAATATATTTTCTCTCCCGTATCATAGTAATTATTTTACTGGATATTTTGAACAAGGTCAGGTCATGAACCCTCCGTCCCGAAGCTAACAATAATACTGTAGCTGTTCTCCGGGATATTTCGAAAAGCGTGTCTTTTAGAAGAGTTAGGTGAGAACCCCTCAAGCACAACCGTGGGGTCCCATGTCACCTGCAGTTTAATTACTTTGGTTTAGCTACGCCGATAACCCTAAGCGCGCGTTTATAAAATACGAAAATAATCGTTTTTCTACGTCGGGACCGCAGAAGGTTAAGACAGCGGATTTATTTACGAGAATCGAGCTGTAAGATTTTTGAGAGAGTTTTTTCCTGTAAGAAAATTTTGCAACACTGCAGGTTGAGGAAATTTGGGATTTACTTTAGAGTACCTACTGGCTTGTAAGTAGGTTGTCAAGGTAGATTGCCTCCTACTATTTTTTTATAGTACTTTTTCTTGTGTAGAGCACTCCTTAATCTGAGCAACCCATCCCCAATTTTCCAGACTTTCATGGTCAACTTCTGTACCTGAGGAGGATCCAGTGATGTTGCGGCGTCTGCCCAGGGTCTCTGATAGGTTCTGTATGTTGGGTGGATGATCTAATGCTCTGGCTTTCAGGTCTTCTAAGCAGAAGGAACGAGGCCATTAGGAGGCTACTATTAGAGATGTTCCTGTGGAACATCTTAAAGTCTGTCAGTACTTTTGGCAATAGGTGGGAACACCCATGCTAGCCGATGTCACCATGGTCTGCTGAAGGTATTTATATATCTTGCTAGCAGATCTCTGCAGTCTATCGAGACAGTTTTTTAATAACGCAGTTTGACGTGTCACGAACAAATCGATCTCTGGCTGGCCCCATTTCCGGAAGACTTCCGATATCGCTTGAGGAAGAAGATACCACTCTGCGAAGGGGTTTTCCTTGCGCCAGTCTGTCTGCGATTATATTAGGAAGGTAATGAGCCGACAGGGCGATCTGGAACTTGTCTGTTATATGTAGTACCATAAATGTTACGGCTAGTAAGGCTAGTGATTACGTTCCTCCTTCCGAATGTACGCTATTAGCGTTCGAATGTCTGATAGGAGTACTAAGACGTGTGAAATTCACCACATAGTAACAGGGCTCCTCAACCCAAGTCCGAGGCGTCCGCCGCCAGGAAATGGGTGGCAGGCTTGAGATGTATTGGCGATTTGAGATTTGTGGCTCCGCGCCACCATCGCATCTCCTGCTCCACTACTTTTGAAATCAGTAGTTTTAGATGGGGTCGATTCTGGTCGAAAATACGTAGATATATCTAATTGTCTTACAGCTTCCGCAGCTTGAAGACACATTGGATAGGTTTTGGTTGACCAGGAGGAAATCGTCTAAATACATTAGCACGATATCCCTTCGCACGCAGGGTCTCCGCGACCCAGCATGTTATGTTATAGAAGAAGGATTTAATATTGCGACAATGTAGTTTGCCTTTAGGTATCACAATGTTGGCCCAGCAGTTGTAGTTCGCGAAGACTGAGGCAGTTAACATTGATTTTTTCAAGACACCGTTGAGTATGTTTATCGTTTTTGTGAGTAATGGACCTTGCGTTTTCTGCAGTCTGCCAACGAATAACCAGGTATTCTAGTCCTGTGTAGGTCTTAGAATTGATTCCTGGTAATTGATTTGCCAGCCCAGATTTTCCAATTGTCTTACAGCTTCCGCAGCTTGAAGACAAATTGGATAGGTTTTGGTTGACCAGAAGGAAAATCGTCCAAATACATTAGCACGATATCCCTTCGCACGCCGGGTCTCCGCGACCCCGCATGTTATGTTATAGAAGAAAAAAACTGAGGCGGTGTCGCCATACCCAATGGGGGGCAGGTTATTTCGAATAACTGGTCATGGTAGCTGACGGTAGCTGACCCTCAGGATCGGTTGGTGAGATTTATGTATATAGATAGGCGTGGGAGAAGTCCCGTTTTATCATCCAGTCTCCCGGTTGTAGAAAATCGGGAACTAAAGTTTGAGAAATCAAACAAAATTGTTATGTCTTCACGAACTTGTTTAATTACCGAAGATCTAAGATCGTTCGCAAAGCAACATCGGTTTTCTTCCGCAGAAATAAATTGGAGATTAAACTAGGTGTATCTTGGTGATCCTTTGTAGTACCTTTTGATCTATCAGTTCTTGTATCGCCTTTTGCTGAGTCACAGCAAAAGTTTCGTTGCTATTGACATATTATTCGTCTTGATGGCATTATCAGAGGAGGTTTCATGTAGAAAGGTATTCAAAAAACCCTGTTACTGCTACAATCATGACTCTTTCCGCCCAGGGTCCGCCATCGGTTTTGAACGAAGTTAAACAAACCTCCCTGAAATAATAAGGCCCGCCGAGGGTTTGTATGAACGTAAAGAGTTTCGTTTTATCAACCTAGAATTCTTCACTAGGAGGAATGTTACTGAAAGCATCTTGAATATTTTTGTCCGGGATTCCAGTTAATAATATTTTACGAGTAGATTTCATACACTACCCTTTTTTCCGCCAACGATTTGTAAAGTTTGTTACGATAAAATGTAAGATCCAGACGATTTGCCGAATGTCTCAGTAAATTTACTAAATCTGAATTAAGCTCCGTTGGGTTTTGTAGGCCCAATCAACGATATCATGCATCCCGGATTAATTAATTACATGTTTACATTACAGTATGCATTGACCATCTTATCGTATACATTTATTTAACTATGACTGTTCATTTCGTGATAATAATTTATTACTTACTGTGTAGTGTGAGACAGAAAACTTTCGAATCTGGTCACCAGAACCAAAATGACAACTACCCTCCAAGCTAGCTAAAAAAAACAAAAAACTGTTGGGGAAGAGTAGCTTCACTGTTCACAGAAACCCGTATTATAACAGATTGTAAAAGTTCCCCTTTGGGTAAGGCATTGATTGACCATTAGTTATTAGTAGTTATTTATTAGTAGTGGCGGTCATGATTTTTTCCGTAGGGGCGAGAAAATCCTTAACTGTTTAGTGAGCACAATTCGTCATTAATTTTAAGGTAGGTACAGAAACCCGGGGATGCTAGCAGCTCGGCCCATGACTTCTTATACCGTCCCTACATGTTGCCCTGTAGGGTAGTTAAAATGTAGTAGCTCGCTAACGTAGATGATTTTCGTCAGCCGGTTTAAGCACTTTGTTCTCGTCAAAATCTGTATTTCAATAACCGAGATCCCACAACAAAGATTTTGCTGTCGATGGGTTCAATAAGAAATTACTATTGCCTTCCCTGGGATTGTCAGGCCTAGAAACCGTATTCGCGTTCGTGTATATGTTCGGTAGACATGGTTGACACATTTTTTAATGTCTAACTAACCTGGTTGTATAACGCGTCGAACCAAGGATCGGCGGGTACCTGCGAATTTCGGTTAAACTTCTTGCGGGGAGGATCCTCTCGTTCCTGCTCGCTGTCCGATGAGTCGCTGGAGCTCGAGGAGTCCCCATAACTCGTTTCGGGATCCCTCTCAGCCATCAGTGGGCCCAACCCACCTGATCGACTGGTCTCAATATCCTCCTCTACACACTTGTGGCCGTGGGGTTCCTTACGGAAGAAACTGATGTTTCGCGCCACGAAAATTGAAAATATAGACTCTAACCACTGTATCGATTCACTGTTAAACACTCTCGGAGGATATTTTTTACAAAAGAGCACGGATTGCCAATGTAATTTTGGATTACGACTGCTCACGGCGAAAGCACACAACGCTATGACATCTAAAGCGACAGCTGCCGTCCGCCTTGCTGGTAACACACTAGCGCCACCTATATCCGGTAAGATGAACTACTACAGTACTTGTAAAGGAATCCATTGGTAGACTGCGTACATCCGGCTAAGTATACACTGCTTCTTCATAACAATGCTGTATGTTTTCCGGAGGCACATCAATAGTTTTTATAATGGGATTTCTCGTGAATATTTATTATTATTTTTACATTAGAAAAATGTTATGTTCTATGAAGCAGAGTTAGCGAAGGAGCAGTGTCCGTCATCATGAAGTTCTGAAGAAATTTGATATATGAATAAAAGTACTTGACTGGTCTCACACCTCAGTAGGTACTACACTAGGCCATTGGGTCTACCCGCAAAAACTGCGAAATTCTTCCAAGTTAGTGTACAACTTGACAGGCCTCACAGCTCAGTTGGTAGTAGCCCTGCCTTCTACGCTGTAGGTTGCGGGTTCGATTTCCACCCAGGAGAAACGTTTGTGTGACGACTACCAACTGAGCTCCGAGGCATGTCTAAATTAAGTCTACTGCCTAAATGTCTAAGATTAAGTGAAAGTGTTCACCGGAAACATAACTTACCAAAATAAGTGGTGAATGTGAGCAGAGTGGCGATGTATAACGCGAGGCTGACGAGCTCCGCGGCGGCCATCAGCCAGTGCCACGTGACCACAGTGAGGGCCACCATTATCAGCTCAGTCAGTATGAGCGCCGTGTAGCTGATCTCTACTATGTGGATGAGTTGGTCTTCGAAGAGCACCAGCGCGCCGTACATTATCACACCACCTGGAGATTATAAACCGTCGTCAAATTATCAATAACAATTGCGATATTATATTCACAGCTCAGTTGGTAATTCCACCTTTTGCGCTGTCGTGGACAAACATATGTGTGACGAACATAGATGTTTGTTTTGTGTCCGGGTGTTAATATGTTTTATATGTATGTATTTACAAAAAAAATACTTAGGTATCAGTAATATCAGTCAAACATATACGAGGTTTATTATGTCCTAAGTAATAATTCGTTCAACGTACGCTTCAGTCATGTAAAGTACTGGCCTACCTTGATATATAGAGATGCCAGTCCAAATGTAGAATGTCTTGTATGACAGCTGTCTGCCATTAGACAGCTGTTTGTAGAGCTGCGGATATTTCAGAGCAGTCACGCTCGGAATATCCTTGTCAAGCACCTGGGAATAACGTTATACATAAAATAAGAGAAATTTCGCCTTGGCGTTGGAAACGGTTTTAAGCGGTACTTCATCGAACAAACGCCTCAAAAAGAATTGAGTTACTTCAATTTCATTTAAGTGCTTACGAATTTCAATAATAAATAATTTGGAAGACAACACTTACCAATGAGAAGACGGGTAAAACAGTGAAGACAGTCCCGTAGCCGACCATCAGGAATCCAGGGTACAGGGACACGGACGAGAAATAGAACACAACTGAGAACACCGCCTGGAACATAAGGTTTACATTACGTTACTAAAACAAAAAAGTGATATCAACTCCTCCAGTGAGTGTTACCATACGATAGTAAGTGTTATCTATCCATCTATACAAATAAATAAAATTGGAGTGTCTGTTTGTACTATTAAAATAACCGCTTTTTACTAAGTGCATATGGATGGCACATATACAAAAACAACATTTTTTTCAATTTTTGTCTGTCTGTCTGTCTGGAGGCAGCAGAACTGATACGGACGCACCTGCATAGTGGACACGATGAGTCCGCGGTGCACAATGAACAGGCACAGCGCGGCGGAACGCATGCAGGCGCGACGTCCGTGCACGAGCAGCAGCCGAGCGAGACAGCAGAACTGACGGATACTGACATCGCCGGCTAGGGACGCCGATCGACCTTCCGCACCTTCTATGCCCACACCTGCAATGGCAGGGGGAAAAAACTGTTACATATATCGACATTTCACTGACAGCTCACAGAGTTGCGAGCGCTGGAAGACAAGTGATATCGTGGACATACGAAATAGAAAGACAGAATGTCACTATCTCTCTTGAAACCAGTGCGTGTTAAAGTCCGCATCAAGGAGGCTTTTAATGCACTTGACATATATCTTTGAGTTTCTTGGTTTTAGGACATATCGGTTATCTCACCATGTTTTCAGAACGTGGTACTGTGACCACAAATTTTTCTTTTTCAATTATAATACCTCATTGGTGCAAGTTAGGATGCGAACCAGCGACCTCCGGATTTAAACTCGGAGTCTATACCACTGAGGCACAACGCCCTCTCGCTTTTCTCGGTGATAGTCAATTATCTAAAGTTACGCACGTAGTTTTCTTATAGCGTGAATGCCAGCGAGCACTACGCCGCCACTACGCCAGTGCAGCGCTGTGCAACCTGCTGTTCGCGGAGTAGAGCGCGGGTACGTTACCGATGTCCGCCTCCTGTATCATGGCGACGTCGTTCCCGCCGTCACCGACGGCAGCGACTACGCGGCCGCGGTCGCGCAGCAGCCGCGCCACGCGCGCCTTCTGCGTGGGCGAGCACCGCGCCACCACTACGCCGCTGCAGCACTGTGCAACCTGCTGTTCGCGGAGTAGAGCGCGGGTACGTTACCGATGTCCGCCTCCTGTATCATGGCGACGTCGTTCCCGCCGTCACCGACGGCAGCGACTACGCGGCCGCGGTCGCGCAGCAGCCGCGCCACGCGCGCCTTCTGAGTGGGCGAGCACCGCGCCACCACTACGCCGCTGCAGCACTGTGCAACCTGCTGTTCGCGGAGTAGAGCGCGGGTACGTTACCGATGTCCGCCTCCTGTATCATGGCGACGTCGTTCCCGCCGTCACCGACGGCAGCGACTACGCGGCCGCGGTCGCGCAGCAGCCGCGCCACGCGCGCCTTCTGCGTGGGCGAGCACCGCGCCACCACTACGCCGCTGCAGCACTGTGCAACCTGCTGTTCGCGGAGTAGAGCGCGGGTACGTTACCGATGTCCGCCTCCTGTATCATGGCGACGTCGTTCCCGCCGTCACCGACGGCAGCGACTACGCGGCCGCGGTCGCGCAGCAGCCGCGCCACGCGCGCCTTCTGCGTGGGCGAGCACCGCGCCACCACTACGCCGCTGCAGCACTGTGCAACCTGCTGTTCGCGGAGTAGAGCGCGGGTACGTTACCGATGTCCGCCTCCTGTATCATGGCGACGTCGTTCCCGCCGTCACCGACGGCAGCGACTACGCGGCCGCGGTCGCGCAGCAGCCGCGCCACGCGCGCCTTCTGCGTGGGCGAGCACCGCGCCACCACTACGCCGCTGCAGCACTGTGCAACCTGCTGTTCGCGGAGTAGAGCGCGGGTACGTTACCGATGTCCGCCTCCTGTATCATGGCGACGTCGTTCCCGCCGTCACCGACGGCAGCGACTACGCGGCCGCGGTCGCGCAGCAGCCGCGCCACGCGCGCCTTCTGCGTGGGCGAGCACCGCGCCACCACTACGCCGCTGCAGCACTGTGCAACCTGCTGTTCGCGGAGTAGAGCGCGGGTACGTTACCGATGTCCGCCTCCTGTATCATGGCGACGTCGTTCCCGCCGTCACCGACGGCAGCGACTACGCGGCCGCGGTCGCGCAGCAGCCGCGCCACGCGCGCCTTCTGCGTGGTCGAGCACCGCGCCACCACTACGCCGCTGCAGCACTGTGCAACCTGCTGTTCGCGGAGTAGAGCGCGGGTACGTTACCGATGTCCGCCTCCTGTATCATGGCGACGTCGTTCCCGCCGTCACCGACGGCAGCGACTACGCGGCCGCGGTCGCGCAGCAGCCGCGCCACGCGCGCCTTCTGCGTGGGCGAGCACCGCGCCACCACTACGCCGCTGCAGCGCTGCAGCACCGACACGAACTCCTCCTCGTACGACTGCAGGCACACCTGACAAACATATAAGTGATCTATATAAGCCAACTCAGTGCGAATATATTCGCAAAAAAATGAAGCCAACGTTTTAAAAAAAAAAAAAACATGTAGTTCGGGATTTAAATAGTAAGTCACCTGTAAAGTTAGTCTCTTGTGGCATCTGTGACACCATTTATACATCAGTAATAGTGTATTTGTGTCACCATTCACTCCATCATTCACATGTGGCAATCATACATTCATTCTCACACTGTCTCAGAATCTTGGTTCGAGATAAATGTCGCGAACACAAATTTAATTGTAAAAGAATGTAGTCTTAATATAACAACAGTGAATTATACATTCATTGGCTGTAAAGGAGAGCCTAGCATAACGGACTCCCTCACTTCCATGATAATGTTAGCTAATAAAATACATGACATATTAGCGTGTCAATGGAAAGAAATATTGACGATTACCCTGGAGTACTGTGAGAGGAGAGAGTGACCTTATTAATATATATATTAATAAGCATTGTTATTTTGCATTGTTTGTGTACAGTTGTCCTTATAATATTTTTAGGTGATTGTTATTTGTATTCGTAAAATTGAAAGTAGATCGCAATTATTGATGTATGAAATCAACTAACCAGTATTATTGCTGTATATAATCTGTATGTTTAATTATATAATTGGTAAGACCGTTTAATTAAATGAAATATACAAACGTGTGTTACCTGTAGAGTCTCCCCCTCTATGATGAGGTCGGTGGTGGCGGGGTCGGCCCGGCGCAGCGTGTCCAGCAGGCGGTACGCGTCGCGGCGGGTGGCGCACGCGTCCGCCGCGAGCCACGCGGTGCCGCCGCCGAGGTGCAGCGAGCGCGCTATGCACAGCGCCGTCTCCAGCTTGTCGCCCGTCAACATCCAGATCTGACAATTGTACAAATTAAAAAAAAGACGTGTGGCACTCGGAGACTGCCGCGGTAAAGCTATTGCGCGTGATATTTCAAAAAGTCATTAAAAGTTCTGGTATTTATCGATAGATGGAACTAAAAAGTATCACCGCTGTGCCGGTCGGAGTGGGGGGTGTTAGGTTTTTTTCGTTACGGAATTTCTGGATTCGGTCTCCACGCTCAAGGCCCGCGATAGAAGCTATGCAATAGCTTAAAAATAAAAAATAAATAAATATATTTAACATATTTGATTACTGATTCCAACTTGGAATACTTACAGATCAGAATAGGGTCATAGGGAGGTAAGAGAAAAATAAGAAACTAGTTAAATTCAGTTAAATAAAAAATAAAAATGCAGCGGGGTTCCAGTTTCCCACACAGAGATTAACTTTGAATTCAGGTACAGTTTATACTAGTTCAGGGGCCAGTGTATACCTCCAATTGTCTACCTCCGTGCTCAAGTGCATAGATCTTGTCTTCATATTAGTATTAAGTGAAAATCATCCAAGTTCGTGTACAACTCACCTTGATCCCAGCAGTTCTCAGCATAGCTAAAGTCCTCGGCACGTCTTCAGCGAGTCTGTCCTCGACTCCCGTGAGGCACAGCAGCTCCAAGCCGGCGTGCAGCTTGTTCATAGCGGCAGAGGTTCTCTCGTTGCGGTTCGTGATGCTGAGGCGGGCTTCTTTGTATTCTTTCTAAAAACAAAATGTTACATTACATTAGGTGCTAGTTCATTTTTTTATGTGATATTAGTGATTGAACGAGCTGACGGCCCACCTGATGTTAAGTGGTAACCGCCGCCCATAGACAACAGCAATACGACTCAATTCCTCTCCACCAAAGTATAAGATGACATAAGTCGCATTGCGGTGCGTCCATCACCCTGAGACGGGGAATATATTGCTGTCTTTCTCTATGTTAACCGAATGGAAAGAGACAAAACGCTTTACAGCAAACTTCAGAGTTGCCAAGATTCGTCTCCAAAACTGTATATCACGAAACCAGAGTACTTCAACTTACTTCAAATTCCAAGTATTCGTTGTTGGTGAGTGATTTCTTAGCGACGACCAACGTTCGGAGCCCGTCGGCGGCGAGGCGCCGGCACTCCGCGTTCAGCCACGAGGAGTTCAGCAGCTGAGACAGCGCCACGTCCGCACCTTTTACGTAGTACGTGATCGTGCCTGATGTTTCCTCCTGACATATATATTCTTGTTCAAAATATACTTCAAAAAATCTACCGATAGACACAAAAATTCCTAATGGTTCTCCCTTCAAATTTATCACATTACCCATTTTGAATTTATAAAAGACTATTTAGGCAAGGCCAAGTGTTGTATATGATAAAACACATGCAGCTTAGTTTAGTGATAACAAGCTCTTTAATTTTCAAAAAAAAGTCAAAGTGGAATAATGGAAATTTCGGAATTGAAATCTAGAAGGCAGCATCCTTCTGTACACCCAAATACATCCCATAAGGGATACACAAAATTTCAAGTCTCTAAAACCAACCGTTTACGTATGCGTCATCTGTAAGTCAGTCAGTCAGGACTAATGTTCTTACAAATATATAGATAACAAATCGTAGCAATTTCTAGTCTTGGCGATATGAGAGTAGGTGCTGAAAACCTTGTGCGAATACTGAAAGCAATCTCGAAAATCAAACGGTTCAACAAGGTCCATTCAGAATAAAAATAAAAATACAAACCTGTACAATGATTCCCATCATCTTGCTCTCGCTGGTGAAGGGGAATATCTGCAGTATGGTGTAGTTTACAATCTCGTTTGCGGCGCGGAGCTTCAACGATATGTTGTGGAGGTCTCTCCTGTACAATGATACTCCCATCTGGATAACGTATAATATATATCTGTATTAATTAAATTCTGGCTCCCATAGTACAGGCTATGCTTAGTTTGGGGCTGTGTGAATTGTCCACAAATAAATATATTAATATAGGTAGGCCGCAAAACATAGACGTGGTGCAGCATTATAGATTTGATTTAAAAATGGGAGTTCCTCAAGGTTTCTTTTTGGGACCTTATTTATTATTAGTTACTGTAACGACCGAAGTTTTTGCTCAGCAACTGTAGAATTTGCACGTTGCAGAAATAATATTATTCTCTGACAATAAACAAGGTACTTTTCAATGTCTACTAATACCAATCAGTCACTGGCTCGCTTAAACCAGTTTAGAGAAAGGATTATCGAAAGGCAGGCAGAGTTTTCTCGCACACATTTTTTTCCATTTTCGTCCAAAGACTTTCAGGCTTGTGATGGTCTTTTTATATGATATTGATATCGACTAATAGCTTGAGGCTATGGTTATATCTTTTAACTAGTTACTTCCCCTAAGAGGTCCTCAAAATTCAATCAAATTACTATAGTTTAACACCATCAAAAGGCTTTAGATGGGTCAGTAAGTACTGCCATGCTATGGTTACCTAACGGTGTATTTTCCACGGGAAGTTCAACATCAAAATAAATGCTGCTCACCATATCAGTCCATTTGACAAGGGCCACCTCGTCGGGGCTCGACGCCTGGTATTCGCATAAGTGCTGCTGCGGCACCGCGCCCCCGCAGCTCTCAGACATTACTGAACTGCCCATATCTGTTACGACAATATCACAAAATACAAGGTCGTTATACAGTCTGAAAACTTTTTTTTTTTTTTTTATTGTAATACATTTACGGAACGAGCCGACGGCCCACCTGGTGTTAAGTGGTAACCTCGGCCCATAACAGCCGATGCAACTTGGGTCCTCCCAAAGTAGGTATGACAAGACCCAAGTCGCATCGTATGCGCCCGTAAATGTGAGACGTGCAGGTGGAATGTCTCATGTGTCTGTATTTTTTTTTTTTTGTAATTTTAATTTAATTTGCTCCTTAAGCACAATAACACAGCTGGTTTGCTCGTTAGATAAATTAAAAACATATATAATCTAGTAGATATACAAATGATTTTTCTTTACCCTAGCATCTATCTAGTTATAGTTTACTGACTGGCTTTGTATGATCCAAAGCAAGTCAACGTCACTACAGTGCCTAGTCTGTAGCGTATTTCGTAAATGACGTCTTTAACAGGAGTAGTACCACGCCTAGCACAGTCTGTCAAATCTGTCTGGGCGAGGCGGAGAGCATCTCGAGTGTGGATGTGGTAGACAAAGTCTATTATCTTGTATCTGTACCTGATTGCGCTTCATCTGTCTCGGTGACGTCATAAACAGGAGTGACATTGTGACACAGCGCCACAGCTAGTACAGCCTGCCACACCTGTCTGGGCGAGGCGGAGAACATCTCGTGTGTGGATGTGGTAGACAAAGTCTATTATCTTGTATCTGTACCTGATTGCGCTTCGTCTGTTCGGTGACGTCATAAACAGGAGTGACATTGTGACACAGCGCCACAGCTAGTACAGCCTGCCACACCTGTCTGGGCGAGGCGGAGAGCATCTCGTGTGTGGATGTGGTAGACAAAGTCTATTATCTTGTATCTGTACCTGATTGCGCTTCGTCTGTCTCGGTGACGTCATAAACAGGAGTGACATTGTGACACAGCGCCACAGCTAGTACAGCCTGCCACACCTGTCTGGGCGAGGCGGAGAACATCTCGTGTGTGGATGTGGTAGACAAAGTCTATTATCTTGTATCTGTACCTGATTGCGCTTCGTCTGTCTCGGTGACGTCATAAACAGGAGTGACATTGTGACACAGCGCCACAGCTAGTACAGCCTGCCACACCTGTCTGGGCGAGGCGGAGAGCATCTCGTGTGTGGATGTGGTAGACAAAGTCTATTATCTTGTATCTGTACCTGATTGCGCTTCGTCTGTCTCGGTGACGTCATAAACAGGAGTGACATTGTGACACAGCGCCACAGCTAGTACAGCCTGCCACACCTGTCTGGGCGAGGCGGAGAACATCTCGTGTGTGGATGTGGTAGGTGAGGTTGGTAGTGATGGAGCGTCGTTTGTGATGTACTGTGTCAGGAGAGCTTCTACCTATGAAAATTACAATTGTTATGACAATATTTATCGTATGGATTGTGTATTATTATTTCTCCTGTACTAAATAAATAATTATCGAGCTTTAAATGGCGTCAGTGGGGCAACACTAAGAGACTCGTATAGTACTACGGATATGGAGCGAAGACTGATGGTAAAATAGTTTCATTTATGAGCGGATATTTGCTATTGTATGACAATCAGCACCAGCCAATCATGTCTCATATAGAATATTTTATGCAGGTGGTAATTTCGCATCCTCTAAACGGGCCTCCCATGTGTGTCGCCAGTATGAGACAGTGTAAGGGGCTACGTTGAGGACTGCTAAAAGGTGTAGAGAGGTGTGCTGCAGTTTCATTTAGTGCTATTCACAGCACTTCTACCTTTGGAGCATAAGTCATTTAGTAAGGCCAGCCAAGTTCCAAACCAGAACACAGTAACGCACTAGCGTTACTGTGTTCCGTTTTGAAAGGTATAGTTGCCGGTGAAATTACAGGCACATGAGACATTCCACCTACACGTCTCAGAGTTACGGGCGCATGCGATGCGACTTGGGTCTTGTCGTACCTAGTAGGGGAGGACCCAAGAGGCATCGCTTGTTATGGGCAGACTACTTAACACCAGGTGGGCCGTCGGCCCCTTCCCAACTGTCTCACATTAAAAAAGATTTCCTTCACCGTTTGGAAAACAGTTTGGCGCATATACGTTTTTTTATAATCATTGGTGCACGTCAAGATTAGAACTAGAGACCTTTGGATTTGAACTCAGCGTCTGTCCGAAGGCCAACACACTCTCCAAGACATACGAACGAATCAAATCACCTCATAAAAGTTGTTGTTGTGAAAGAGGGCATTCCCCAGATGCAGCTTCTGGAAGACCATCTCGTTCTTGGTGAGCGTGCCGGTCTTGTCCGCGAGCAGGTACTGGATGCGGCCCAGCTCCTCGGGGATGGTGGTGGAGCGCATCACCGTGCCCGAGATCTCGTCGTCTCGCTGGATGGCCCACGAGTAGAACGCCTTCCCCATGTCCAAATTCACTCGCAGACTGCGGAACAAAAACCCAGTTACGTGTACCGGTTTATGTGTTTTCCATTATGTACTTAATTAACTTGTATGAGTAAAAGTTAAAGTCAAAGTCAAAACTTTTATTTCCATAGAATTCATAAAGAAATGTTGGAAACGTCAATATTATTCAAAACATAAGGTCACGCGTACTTATCGATAAGTTTGATGCCTGTTCAAACCCTATCCGACCCTACATTGGGAAGAACAGACTTAGACGTAGAGAGTAGAATCTAGTCACGCTAATATTAGGTTAATATTAGGCTAGAAAGAAAGAAAATATATTTATTTGTCTACATTAGAGCATGGAACATAAACAGTGGATACATCAATTATACAAAATAAATAATCAAATAGTAATTTCTAATATCAGGTTAGGTAATAATATGATAATACTCCCAACGCAATGCGACTTAGGTCATCTCATACTTTGGTGGAGAGGACTTGAGTCGTATTATTGTTGTTCATGGGTAACGATTACCACTTAACATCAGGTGGGCCGTCAGCTCGTTCTGCCACCCGAATCACATAAAAAAAAGTTGCGAATGTAGGAAAAACCTTTTTTTAAGCATGTAAGGTTACACAAATTATCAACCAAAAATGTGAACAGATTATTATTGTACTAAACTTTTCTATACTAAATAATGTATTAATGTTAATTAATAAAATTAATAATTAAAAAATTCGTCGAATTTATTAATATAAGATATTTATATCGAATAAAAAAATATCCACCAGTGAGGACATATAACACAAATTAACACTCAGACACAGAAAAAACATCGGTGTTCATCACATAGACGTTTGCCCTGGGTGAACCGCGACCGGAGAATGCAGTTACAGAGTTACTACCAACTGAGCTGTGAGGCCAGTCTACTATACTACTATATGCAATACCAGAGGCAATGCGGATGAGCTGCCGGCCCTTGATATGACCCTGACGTTCACAGATAACAGAATTTAGACTGTAAAAAATTATCTCCAATTAAGCCTAAAAAAATTTTTTTTTTTCTGAACTGCAGTATCTTACCTGATCGGTATGATGTAGGAGAAGAGCAGCACGAAGCGGAAGAGGAACCCGTACCAGGGTCCGGCGAACCCCTTCAGCGTGATCAACAGGAGAGACACGAACATGGTCGCGAGGAACAGCACTTTGGTCAGGTCGTTGATCTGCAGATCCAACCGACCACGTTTGGAGCGAGCGATCGCGTTGTTCATCACGCTACGGGTCTCACTACCTGGATGACAGATTATTTTTTATTTGATAATGTTTCCGAACGAGCAGATGGCCCGTCTGGCCTTTTTATTTTATTTATTACGTTATAAAAGTATTAGTTTCAGATTTTAAAATAACATATCTAAAAAACTATACAATGGGAGGAAGTTAAGTGGTAGCTCTGAATTATTATTATATTATAACAAGCAATGCGACTTGGGTCCTTTCCTAGTTGAGTATGCACTTCTGATAATGTGAAGATGGAATATCTCATGTGCCTAAACTTCACCGGCAACCACAACTTTCAAACCAGAACACAGTTATGAGAATGCATCACTTCTTGGCGGCAGAAATGGGTATGGTGGCAGTACTTCCCCGGATGTAACAGCCATAAGCTCTACTGTTACTAAAACATCTCAAAGTTATAATGCGACACAGTCTTCCCATACCTATGTAGGGAAGTACCCCAAGATATATTGTTTTTTGTTATGGGCAGAGGTTACCACTTAACATAATGTGGTATTAGCTCGTTTAGTCACACATGAAAAAGCTCTTTGAGGATCTTGAGCTTGAGGAATTGGGCTAAGTGGCTGAGCAGATGACCTGTATAGATAACCAGCCCGGTGGCCTGGCCGGATGCGACGACGCATCCGCTCCACAGCGTGTTCTCGACGTCTAAGGAGTCACTCTCTACTTCGTCCAGCCGTATGCAGGTGCCCACGAATGAGTGGATGTCTTTCACCGGCTTTTCGACGAAGATCTGCGCGTTAATGTCGAGTAGGTGAGCGTCCGTTGGCAGTTTTTGGGTAGAAGGTAGTGGTATTCTGTAAAAAAACAAATAATCATAAAATAAATATAATAAATTACTGTACAACTACAGCACAGGAAAGTGGACAGTGGAATGAAGGAAGGGTGGCCTTTACGCTGCAGTGGGATCTAAAAGGTAAGCAAAAAATGAGAGAGATTTTATATTTTTATATTATATATTTCAAAAATTAATAAGCTGAATCTCATTAATGATATACAGAGCTGTTTATTTTACTACTTGCAATTTTTCTTGTCATTGTTGAAACCACATCTTTCAAACCAGAACACAGTAATATGAATATGTAATAGGATATGTGCCACCAACTTACCTCAATTTCCAGTCAATTTCTCCATCCAATTGATCTGTTCTAATGAACACTGTGCCCATGGTCTCGTTCGTCCTCAGTAGGACCATATCGGCGGGAACCCGCTGCCCTTTATGCAGCATCACAATATCTCCCACTCTAAGCTCCGCCGCTGGCACGCGTTCGGTCTTGAATGGGCGGTAGTCTTCTATGCCTGAGTCGAGGACTATGCGTTCATAATGCTGCCGGTTCACTTCTCTGTCTCGTCTGAAAGTAATGATAGCAAAGATTTACTAAAACATATGAAATTAGTACATTAAATAATATCCATATCAAGTTGTTGTTTACATATGTTAAAAATTTCAACCATATTGGTCAGTAGTTTTGTTCTGAAGAAGAAGTAAAAGTAATCAAACAATTCTGACTCATTTATGATAATAGGTGATGATAAGAAATATAAATAAGAGTCCAACTCACCTAAATCTTCTAAAGTCATCGACAGCCTCCCTGAATAGAGTTACAGCGAGTACGAAGCACAGAGGCCCCCAGTAGGTATACAGATAACCGATTCGGATGCTAGGTATGAACTGACTGAGTGCCATGACTAGGAAATACAGGTTGAGGAAGAATCGGAACTGCTCAAATAAAACCATGGGCAGGAATGTGAAAATATTGTATTTCTGAAAGGGATACATGGATAATTGATTAATATTAAACTTAACAATAATATTTGTTTGTTCTGCTACAAGTTTTATTCTAATTTTTAAGCTTTTGAATACTGGATAATATTTAGTAATCATAATCACCCCTACCACACCCTAAAGAACAAACAAGTAGAAAAAAATCTAGTGCAACTGTGTATTTCATTGCACTATTGTGTATTGCTACACGTTCATACAGCTAACGAGAAAGATGCATCATACACAATATTTTTATTTCTCTAACATTTTGTTTTACTATAGTTACAAGTTAAAAAGATCTAATATTTTTTTTATAAAATTTATACATAGTTATGAGCCATGTTTACTCAGAGATCATTCATCCTAAATATATTATATATATATACACTATCCTATACATATCCTATGCATCCCACGTCATTATCATCAGATCAAGATATTAGGTTATTATTCGTTTTGAATTTAAGTAACGTAAATTAGATGGTTTTTGACCTTGACATTCAAATACTGTGCATAATATCAATTATGAAAACATTTTTGAACCTAAAAATATTGTACCAACATGTTTTGTTCTAAAATAAAGGATTCTCAGAGAATAAGGCACGGAGAATAGTAGGTATGTCATCAGCTCTGAATATGTTCTTTAAATTACAATAATATTATTTCAAGATAATTGTTTTTGTTCAATTACATATGTTAAATTTTAACACAATGAACAAAGTGTTATTCAATGAGTTGTAAAATTATACCTAGACACGTAGGCCAAGCGATAATTGAGATAAATATGATTTTATCTACTTACTTGATTACAAACATAGTTAGGCGGATAGTCTTCGGCAGGCAGCTGACCTATAAAAATCTCCCGAGAACTCAGCTCTTTCTTGCGAAACGTCAGGAACGGAAGCCTAAAACAAAACAATGACCCCCATTGTAATCAAACGACCACAAAATGAGATAACGGACAAAAAACAATTACCTTGACCATATTGGCTTTTTCCTGGGTCTAGATATCAACGGAGTGGTTTCCATTATGATCGATTATTACTTTGATTAGAGCTTATGTTGCTGCTTCATAATAGATATTTAGTTACACTACAACAAGACATTTGAATTTTTAATTGTTTATTTCTTTATAATTTATAAACAAACGTAGCGTACACACGAGCACCACTGTTTGACAACTAAACTAAATGACATGACAGCATCAAATCTTTTTTCTGTGACGTTTGGTACATAAACGGGCCTTCAGTAAGCTCTTCGTGGCACTGGGTAAAACCTTCTAGATTTTCCTATTCTGGTCAACTTCTGGCTCAGCTACATTTTTTTTTATATAGCAACATCTGTTTAAAAATTTGTAAATAAATATGGCCGCGGCTCAGTTGCATTTCGGGGCGTGAGTTTGGTTGTAGTGTTCGTGGCGCGTGAAATTAATCAAAACAATAGTTATTAAAAGGTGAATAGAAATATGTGTGTGTAATCTATTAAATCGATCATACGGGGTTGCATAGTGAAATGTAGTCAACTCGGGAACTGGAGCATAGACGCGTCGTCTCTCTTTAAAATATACAGATGATTTTAAAGGAATTGGGATATTTACTCCTACGCGCTAAAAGTTCGAGAAACTTAAATCATTGTGCGGTACAAATATATGAAGTTGGTAGTGTTCAATTATTGCAAGGTTCCAATTAGATCGCAATTCGCCGCGGGAGGAGATTTCTTGCCATCTCTCTCTCGGCCCGACCGGGCACACCTCCGTTGACCTATTTTCTGGTTATTGCATCCATCCTTACTATTTATGTTGAGGGGGTGGGGAAATTGGGGCGCCGCCGGTTTTGCATCTATCGTGCAATAATCCAATTTGGCTGTTCTCTCACCGGTTATTGCATTTCATTGTCGAATTATGAAGCTTACATGCATTTTCAAACTCTCTGGAGCAAAACATTGGAGAAATTATCAGTGTTTTGGGTGAATCTGGATCTATAGTTCTTTCAATTTCTTACCATTTTCTTTGTCAGCCAGAAGACAGCAGTGGTAGTAGGGGCGATGTAGTTGATAATGGCATGGGAGTGCCAGGAGAAATTGGTTTGAGACGCAGTGACCAATTGGCATTATGATGGACTCAGAATTACCCCCTGGAAGCTGCAACTCCACTGGACATCTATCCACTATAGGATACCACACACTCCCCGGTAAGTAAACACCATAGAAAAATACTTGAAGACTTAGAGAGGTTGTAGAAATTGAACTTTAAGAAGAGTGACAGCACAGTGAAATGGTCGATGACACACTTATTACCTAAAATTAGCCCATTGATTTGTTGCATGACTAATGAGACAGATGAGAATCAATAATTTGAAGAAATAAGTCAATTGCATGAAATGAGCTTCTTTGATGTGCACTTTGATTCTTTTACCATACTTTGGAGCCGGTGACAAAATTAGTAGTACTAGCCATTGTAGTGAGCAACATTCTTACTGAGCTAACAACAGACAATTTCATATTTTAATAGCATACAGTAGGTTCTCATAATATTGCTTGTACATCATTATAGACAATAATGTAACTACAGCATAATTTGTAATTTCATTGGCCTGTATTAAAATAGCTGTGTATTCAGAGTTTATACTAGATTAGGTATACGTAGTAGAATATGTCATTGCATAATATGCAAACTTCTTGTTTCACAAATTATGCAATGTCATATTCAAGTTCTTGTGTTAAGGTTGAGCTCAAATTTTGGAATTATTGTTATCATACAGCTTATGCATGTTATCTAATAACAAAAGCATTTTCATAATGTTACTTAAATAAGTATAGTTTTTCTCATGAAGTCCATTGGTGCATGTTATTCATTTTTTCATGTTTTATGTGTGAATGAAACAGCTTTAAGTGATAAAACTGCTCATTGTGCATTTGTTTTGTTATTTTGGATTAATTTAGTTTCAAAATGTAATTGTTTAGTTTAGGTGTTATGCACAATAAAGAGTTTATCTATCTATCTATCTATCGTCTACTTTTGTTGTGAGGTACACTTGTAATTTATTTCTATTGAATTGTTAAATAAAATTGATAAAGGACGAAAATTTAGATTATACACAGTTATTGTATTTGAGGTGACACTGCACATCACACTTCCTGAGGTTACCACTTAACACTGCCATCAGCTGATACTATTACTTTTTGTTACATAAAAACTATTGTGTGGGTTGGAAATTCCAACTTCTTCGGGCCACAACTAGCTTGTCTCAATAATGCACGCCTTAGTCAAGTTATAGTATTAATATCTATCACATGATGTCATCCCACATGATCAAGTTACTCATAGGAGATTTATGGACAATAACTTGGCCACAAATTGAGTCCACAGCACTAGTTAGTGAAATTTGTGTGCTATTTTAGGCCTTAAACCCTGTAAATAAGGTTTACTTTAATTATTACGATATTGCCTTCTGTTGACTAACCATAAAAATAATGGTTTTACCGCTCATATCACATTCATTGAATGACGACTTGCCTCTTGAAACATTAAAATCATAAAAATTGTTATTCTGTGTAAGTTTGACACTATCGCCTGAAGTACTATCTGCCCTTTAGTGAGAGATCACTTAAGTCCTCATACATTAGCTTGAACGCATTGGTTAGAAATATATGAAGGCCCAGTTAACCGATAGTTTTATAAAGACCTATTGTGATAATGTCATGCAAAATTTTAGATGAGTAATTATTTGCTATATCAATATTGTTGAGTACAATTGGTCCAATTGATTGAATGTCCTCACAGCTCAGTTGGTAGTAACCCTGCCTACTGCGCTATAAGTCATGGGTTTGATTCTCTCCCAGGACAAACATTTGTGTGAAAACCATGTTTGTTGTGTCTGGGCGTTATTACATATTAAATGTATCTGCGTGGGGTTCATATCCTCTACTCATGAACAGCAAAATGACTATATTGACAGAAGGTAGAAGTGGGTAGGGTGGGTAATAGTGAAAGTACTTCCATTTCCGAACGAGCTGAGTACTACTGCCTCGATGCTGTCATACCTTTAAAAGCCCATTTCATCTCTGCCTATTTTTTCATTATGCGAGGGATCGGTACTGGTGTATGGCTCACCAGATGTCAGTCAAGTGCCATCCCGTAACATCAGCAATACAACTTGGGTCATCCCTTACTCAATTATGGTAAGTTAGACCCATCGCCAAACACTTTGAGATCACATCTACAGAAATAGAAGAATCTACCACTCAGCATGTGAGATATCAGCTGTGTAACTAATTCAGCGCCGGTTCTACCTTCAATTACCATTACCACTCTCATTAGTGTGTCCCAGTGTAGATATTATAAGCATGTGAGACATTCATCTTCATGTCAGATAGACATATTATGCCAGACTAGCTGTTGCCTGCGACTTCGTCCGCGTGGAATTCAGTTTTATCACGCACCCCTATTTTAGCCCTCGGAAAGTAACCTAAGTTATTCCTTGTTACATCAGTTATCTGCCAGTGGAAGTCCCGTCAAAATCGGTCCAGCCATTTCAGAGATTAGCTGGAACAAACGGACAGACAGACAAAAATTGTAAAAAAAAATGTTTTGGTATATGTACCGTGTATACATCCATATGCACTTAGTTAAAAGCGGTTATTTTAATATTACAAACAGACACTCCAATTTTATTTCTTTGTATAGATTAGTGTGAACTATTGACTTGTTAAGAAGAAGAAGAAGAAGAAGCGCTGGTTCTTTGCGGTACCTGTGTACAGCAGTAATAAATGTGTGTTGCGTTCGTCAGGGCGGATGCACCACTCGGCGAGCACGCCCGCCGGGGTGGACGGCGCCGGCGGCGGCTCCCGGACGCCGCCCGCGACGCCCAAGAAGGGCGGCAAGATGCTAGCCGTCCGAGTGCAAATGCTGGACGACAGCATATCCATGTTCCAGATACAGGTATGATATATTGAATTGTTAGTAAGTGCTGTTACAATATTAATGACTTTTTAGTTGAAGACTTGAAACTGAATTTTTTTTTGATCAATTTACGTAACTTCTATACACTTATCACTGTCTATTCTCGTAATTCCTGTAATCTGCTATCAATAAATAGATTTTTGTTTTTCTCTTTCTTCATAAATGTAAATAAACAAACACGATATGAGAAGACAAGGTGAAAAGTGGCCCATTGTGGCTCTGCCTACTTCGTGAATGAATGAGTCATTAAGAATTTGAATTAAAAAAACTCGAATGATTATCAGCAATGTATATTTGCCAGCTGTTCTGCAAATCAGCTGTATCGACATTGTGCCGCTAGATATTATCTTAGTGGGTTCATTAATTTTCCCACGTCCATTAATTATGTTTGCTTTAGGTTGTGGGCTAACGAACGTATCAATGTTTGAGTTAATCGGCCGATGTTCACGCGCTCTCACTGTGACGTGTTTTCGTTCAATCATTAGTAGTTAGGGATGATATAATTTCCAGAGATCTTCTCTGTTTGTACTCGAATATGACTCGTAAACATTGATATTAAAAATATCTCTTACATCTCTTCTATTATATCTTGTTTAGTATGGTTTAGTAGCAGTAGAATTTACGCCTATTACGTCTGGGAAAGTACTGCCACCATACCCATTTCTGCTGCCAAGTAGTAATGTAGTGTTCCGGTTTGAAAGGCGTTGTTTCCGGTGAAATTACAGGCACGTGAGGCCAAGTAGTAAGCCATTCGCGTTACTATGTTCCAGTTTGAAAGGTGTTGTTGCCGGTGAAATTACAGGCACATGAGACATTTCACGTTTCACTCTCAGAGTTACAGGCGCATATGATTTGGGGCTTGTCGTACCTAAAGTAGGGGAGGAACCAAGTCGTATTGCTTGTTATGAGCATGTAACAGCATTCCATAAAAATAAATTGAAGTTGAATAAATTCAGCATTGATAGCCTCGTCCAAATCTTGCGCTTCCACATCTTAGATGATCTCGTAACTCTGCTCTGAGTCGTTCAGAAGATCCCAGAGAAGGTTAATCATATTACACGATCAATTTCATTGAAAGCAAAATAACCACTTGAGCCAATAAGGTAGATTGAGCTCATGCATATTAATGGCAATAATATTCAGTGTTTTGCGGGGCGCGCGAATACATCATTAACTCGTTGTATCTACCTACTCATGTATAATGGAAAATCTGAATTAGTACAGTGACAGTACATTTAAATGTAATTATTATAAACAGAATATTAAAATCTCCCTAATACTGAAGGTTTACTCCAACTAAGCGCGGTAACAACTTCAAGAGCAGTAGAACTTACAAGTTCTTCCGGGGAAGTACTGCCACCATGCCCATTTCTGCCGCCAAGCAGTAACTTGTTCGATTACTGTGTTCCGGTTTGGAAGGTGTGGTTGCCGGTGAAATTGCCGGGTGCGATTCCCACCTAGGACAAACATTTGTGTGTCGAACATACATGATTGTTATGCGTCTGGGACATAGGTATTATATGTGTTTATTTATAAAAAAAGTATATAAGTATTATATGAGTTGTCTGGTTCCCATGATACAAGTTATTTGTTAGTTTGGGGCTAGATGGCGCTGTGTGAAATGTCCACCAACATATTCATATGACATCTTTCTTAGAAACAATCCATCCATGTAATCTTTGGTCTACTTCTACTATATTCAATCCACGCACTTCCGCGTCTAACAATTTCCTCAAAGCTCAATTGAGTTGAAATATTGGCACACGCATGTTGAGCATATAAATGATTTCTAAAGGGTATCTTGAATTTTTAGTATTTTTGGGTTATACCTTATATCGGCACTTTTTGCATCTTTTATAGGATACTAGAGACCGGCCCCGGATTCTCACGGGTGCGAAATACTAATAAAGAAAATTAGAAGTGCGCTTACTACGAAATTTAGTAACAATTTAAAAAATAACACCTTCGTACACTTTTGTCTTTTTTAACAAATTATGTACACAAAGCTTCCTCGCTTATCGCTCTTTTATTTAGTGAAAACCGTATCAAAATCCGTTGCGTGTTTAATATAAGTGAGAAACAGAGAGGCAGACAGCTACTTTGTTTTATATTATTTAGAGTAAGGATTTCGAAAATCCTGCTCTGCATATTACAAATCTGCGTCTATAGAATGTCGATTATATTGTATTTATTGGCGCGAGGCATCCGAAATACCGAAGGGTTTGCGCGATTCCCCTATTGATTCAGTTCGGAATGCCGACCAGAAAATTGAATGGACTATTTTGGGTGTCTCGCATGCTCCATCAAGTTTGATTAGAAGTGGCTTGAAAAGTGGCCGGGATGTTAATAAATTCAATCGTTGTTTGTGCTGCGAGGGCGTGAAGTATCGTACGCTGTCGTCGAAATATTTTAGAATATAATAATAATAATATTGGTGGACATTTCACACAGCGCCATCTAGCCCCAAATTTAGCAAAGCATAGCTTGTATCGTGGGAACCAGACAACTGATATAATAGTTAATGTAGTGAACGATCTGTATTAACCGATTTCGACTACTCTTTCCAAAAGAATAATTATGGGAGCGCTTTGCTTCAACCGGAGAGATAATGCAAGCCAGAAAATAACTGATCAGAAAGTAGCATTGCGATTTCCTTCATATGATTTAATAAAACTCAGTGGTTTGATCGAGTTAATTTGTGGTACCTACTGTAATCTTAAACAGTCAGGCTAGAAATAAAACCACGGAGTATGCAATAAAATAAAATAAATATAGTCTAACTACTATTATAAATACGAATGGTAGTTTCTTTGTTACGCTTTCACGGCTTAATAATTAATTCAAGCCATAATCATCAAATTTCGCATACATCTTTTCAGGGCCCTTTCTATATTCTATAATATTACTGTACCCGAGGGATATAAAAATAACATTCAGACGATCGTCCTGCATAACAACTCGGCCTACAGATCTAAATAAATAATTTGCAAAATGATGCCTGGAGTACTACAGAAAAATAAAGAATGCACGTGTTGTATCCCGGAAGAAAATCTTTTAAACCGAAAAATTAACAATAATCCGAGCGAAGCCGCGAGCATAAGCTAGTATGTAATGCAATAAAATGCTGCAATTTCAACGATCCAGTAAACACCTCACCTCATTGACTGGCCTTACAGCTCAGTTGGTAGTAACCATGCCTTCTGCGCTGTAGGTCGTGGGTTCGATTTTCACCCAGGGTAAACATTTGTGTGACGAGCAGTGATGTTTGTTCTGTGTCTGGGTGTTGTTACTATGTACGAGTATATGTATGTATTTTCAGAAAAGTATATATGTATTCATACTCATAGTACAAGCTATGCTTAGTTTGGGGCTAGATGGCGATGTGTGAAATGTCCACCAATATTTATTATTATTATATTATTACCTTAGGGCTGCGTTGCCACTAGCCAATTCAAGACTCCAATTCTAGTTTCAGCCGCATCTACAGAATATTTCCTTTAGGTGTTATGGCAATCAAAGCCTTCAAGTTCTTTTATATATGCGTGTAATTACAAAGGGGCATGCGATTACGAGAGTCGACGTGTAACACTTTCAAAATTGTATGATTGGTTCACGCGTATCAAATCTAAGCAGAGTACAAAACGTGACGTGAAGACTAAATTCACTAACTTGCATGTGATTAAACAAATTAAAATTTCTAAT
The DNA here is from genome assembly GCA_947359385.1 of Chesias legatella. Lineage (NCBI taxonomy): Eukaryota > Metazoa > Arthropoda > Insecta > Lepidoptera > Geometridae > Chesias > Chesias legatella. The sequence continues at coordinate 2,322,997 of OX375780.1, read as the reverse complement.
CCGTTGCATCACTATATAGTAACTTTGGTTGGGTTCAGTTTTGTTCATCAGATCTGCTACATAATATTTAGTATCCCAGCAATTTTAATTCCATAGAAAAGTTGCAATCTGCCTTAAACGTGTTGTTTTAAGAGCGAAACACTGTTGTCTTTTCCAGGACTCATTTGCAGTAATGCTAAATCACGTATTGTTCGTTTTGTTTGAGGGATATTAACGTAAAATTGTCTACATAATTAACAAGACGTCTGGCCCGGGCGAAGCCGGAACAAGTCCGGTATCACATAAATATTGTATTTGCATTCAATGTGGCTCCACCGGAAACAATCCTATAACCGAAACTTCAGCGACCGAAAAGGAGAGGCGAGACTAAATTGTTTTTCCGCTTATTAAACATATTTAGCTTCAATTTCAAGTGCTTCAAACTTGACATAATCACTTTCCCTACTAATGGTGTTCATAAACATTTAATATTGGTTTGCAACTACCCTCTACACGTATATGCAACGATGAATACCTCAATCAAAAAATTTCAAACCTGAATATATTTTTCCAATAAAATACAAGTGTTTATAAAGATACTACTGAGCCAGTTTGGGTCTTCTACTTAATTTAATTTGTTTGTTTTATGTCATACTTCTCTTATCTATGTCTCACTTCTCTTATCTATGTCTTACTTGATTCATTTTATCTTTCTTAGTTTTAAGTACTTATTTCCTTTTTAATTTCCTATGAGTGTTATGGTAAACGATAGTACACTTCTAATTGTCATATATATCAGAGCTATATTTTTATTTTGTTTTAGTTTAATGTATGTGATGTTTTTGTATTTAATAAAGAAATAAATATTACCCAAAAGAACGTATTTGCCTCATTATCTTTCGAACTAAAAGCTAGCAGCGAGGACTCCAAAGTTACTTCTGAATTCCTAGAATTTGTAACTCCAGTTTGTGACACTGCAAAGTTATTTAAACAAAAGCTTTAATAATTCTGTGAACCCACGAATAAGTTCGTACAATGAGTTGGAAAAGGCTTTTCGTAAATGTTATTTATGATGCCTTGCTTTGTAATTAACGGAGATTTTCCTGTACAAATGGTAAATCGTTTTGTGAGGGTTCATCTGGCGTATCCTATTTTTTTATTTTGGAAACGATAATATTACCTGTTCATTCCTCTAGGACTAGGACTAACTCTGGAGTATCTGGACTATCTGGAGGAGTTGTTCCACTCAAATGTTACCGCAGTAAATACACTTACGATTCAGTTTTCAATGAATACGGATGACGAGCTTCGTTCAAGTCTGCGGTGCGCCGACACTAGTTCTCTGCGGCGAGCGGAACCGTTTACTCATGCGACTATTCAATTTCTGCTGGCGACATGTTTGATCGACGTTATTGAATTCGTTTGTGGTGCCAAATGGTGTTTTCTTTTTAAATTGCAGTTTTATGTCTGACTAGCTGTTGCCCGCGACTTCGTCCGCGTGGAATTCGGTTTTATCAAGCACCCATATTTTACCTCTCGGAAAAGTAGCCTAAGTTACTCCTTTGTTAGATCAGCTATATGCCGATATTAATACTTTAATCATTTTCAACCCTCGGTGGTCGATTAGTGATAAAATGTTTTTATTTCGTTTTTAATGACACTTTTACCTTAACGTGGCATTGCAACGCATGCCGGGTACAGCTAGTTTGACTATATGATTGTTATGAATGGACAGCTTGATTACGTCAGATATCTGAATAAGTGAAACATCCTGATATGTATCTACCATACATTAAAATTCCAATTCGTGTTTTGACTTGATTATGAGCAAGTTTAGACAGAATTAATTGTCATCAGAACTGAATATTCAGTATTAAAATCAAGAGCAATTCCATCGACTCTTAACAGGGTAGCGTTCAGAATTCATTGATGCTTAGTTTAAACTCGCAATTTCGTCCGTCGTAATTTTCAACAAATGGGAACGTCACTCTATTTACGTAATATTACATCTTCCAGCGAACTAGATGTAGACTTATTTCACAAAAGTCGCAAAAAGCTAGACAATTTCAGATGGGAAAATATCTTACTTTACCAACCAGTTAGGGTTTTCTAAGTGGTTGATTGACCAACCATATATTGACAGTCATTCCATATTCCGCCGGGAAATAATACCTTTATATTAAAAAGTTGTCATTCAGACGCTGTGGCGTCGTGATTTGGCCATCAGTCTACACAAGAGCTTATATCTTTTGAATTATTTGTATCCTATCAGTCTGTATTATCTTACCACTTATTGTTTCCGATATCTGTGACACGGAGTGGAATTACTTCTGATAGTACTTACAGGAAAACTGTATTACAAGTCGAGTTTTTAGCTATTTTGGAGCTGCTGAAGTAACGGCACGTTATCTGTTTACTGATCCACCGCCAACGACCTTAATTGTTGTCCGTTGTTTGTGGAATGCCGACCAATCTGCGGAGTTTTCATTACACTTTGCTGTTGATTTTTTATCTTAGTCAGAATTTAAGCGGAAAAATTACGTGTTTAACGTTTGTAACCTCTTATCTTTGCCTCCGTGCATTGGCGCCCAGCCAGGGACCGGGGCAAACTCCTAAAGGAGGCGCTTTTATCGCCTCAATGACTCGATTGTTCTTCAGTTCCCGTTTTCTGTCAATTTAACGTGATATCAGTCTCCTTATGATACGACTAACTGTTGCCCGCGACTACGTCCGCGTGGAATTCGGTTTTATCACGCACCCCTATTTTACCTCTCGGAAAAGTAGCCTAAAGTTACTCCTTACATCAGCTATCTGCCAGTCAAAGTCCCTTCGAAATCGGTCCAGCCATTTCAGAGATTAGCCGGAACAAACAGACAGAAAATTGAAAAAAATGTTGATTTGGTGCATGTACCGTGTATACATCCAAATGCACTTAGTAAAAAGCGGTTATTTTAATATTACAAAGAGACACTATAATTTTATTTATTTGTATAGATAATGCGATGACTTTCAAAAGAGTGTCGTGTTCTGCTCTGGTTCCCTCGTGGATAGTAAATAATGACGTAGCAGGTTGTTTGACGTAGGTACGGTTATTGCGTGTTATTCTTCTGTACCTACTTTCCTAATAGGGGTGAGATTTTCGCGGGAAAAATGTATGTTCCGTATTTTTTTGGATGGGTCATCATTATAGTTTATGTAATTTCTATTACTTTTATAATGTGAATTAGTTACGGATCGTGCGGTAACCTCTGCCCATAACAAAAGGAAAACGTCTTGGGCCTTCCCCTGCTCATGTATGGGAAGAACCAAGTTACTGATTGGAAGAACTTGGCATAAGTTCTACTGCCTGGTCCATCGGAAATATTCTCTCCTAGCCAAGTTTCCTGTTTATCTCCACTTAAATTTTGCTATCCATGTCACCACTTATTATTATTCCTCATTTATTGACATAAATTAAATGAAATTATGATATAAATGATGTAATTCGCCAGGCTTGAGGATTTATGCTAAGATGCTTGACATTATATACCGATATACCAGACGAAATCGTTACTACGTAATGGATAACGATTTGGTAGAGACGAATCACATTTATGAACCGCCTTTGTGCATTGCAGTTTGACGTTTCACATGGGAAGAAGATTTGCGCTGATAAATTCATGTATTTTGGACGTCGTTTTTCACATTTCCCTCGGAATATTGTTCTTTGTTAATTCTTGTACGTGTAATGTGCTTATGGGGATGGAAGGAAGTAATAACAATAATAATTTATTCAGGAACAAGCTCACTAAAAAGCTCCAAGCTCACTTGATACAAAGAAGTACAGCTTCAAGAAAATTTGAAACTGTATTAAACTTTGAAAAACATAGTCTCATATATCTTTAACGGAAAAACCATATTCGATGTGTTTATAGTGAATAGGTTTTTTTGTAGATCACTTGATTCCCATTTAGAGGAAGAAAAAAAGTACTGTTATTGTACAGTTTAAAACGTACTGTTACAGTTTTAATGGGCGTGTCTGATTTGATATGTTTCGCTTAAACTTTTTACTTGGAGTTGATCATATTTCTATTTAAAACACCTAAGACATTCACGCGATATCAGTATTTGAGCCGGCTTATGTAACTTTATTTAAGAGCAGTAGAACTCACGCCAAGTACGTACGGGAAAGTACTGCCCTGCCCATTTCTGCCGCCAAGCAGTACCGCATTCGCGTTACTGTGTCCCGGTTTGAAAGGTGTGGTTGACGGTGAAATTACAGGCACATGAGACATTCTACCTACGCGTCTCTGGGTCTTATCGTACCTAGTAGGGGATGAACCAAGTCGCATCGGATGTTATGGGCCGAGGTTACCAGGTGGGCCGTCGCGTCGGCTAGTTCCTAACTATGTCACATAAAAAAAAGTTGGACAATCGTACAGCTTCGACGCGAAATTATTGCAATGAAGCCGAGTGAGTTAGAGCTAATTAGCGCCTCACTGCCTCCCTCTGCACCCTGGGGCACACGTTCAACGTGTTTTAACGACTTCATTATACTCCAGTTTAAATTAGTTTTGGTATAACTTTTAACGATGTTATGATGTGAGCTTTGTGTGAGGAGTTGTGCCAAAGAAATCAGTTGTTGCTCAAAGGTAGAGTATTAACAAAAAGCTCTCTTCAAACTAATTAATTACCAGTTCCAAGTACGCCACGTATGTTGTGTGTCTTGTCATTATAATCATTTGTTCATGTGTTTCAATAGAACAGTGAACATGTTCTAAGAGCAGTAGAACTCACGCCAAGTTCGTCCGGGGAAGTACTGCCACCATGCCCATTTCTGCCGCCAAGCAGTGACGCAAGCGTTACTGTGCTCCGGTTTGAGCCAGTCAGTCGCTGAGTGTTTATTAGTAGTGTTTATTGTCCAACTCCGTAACTGGCTGTTGACGATTAGTCAATATTCTTCTTATTTATTAAAGGTACACTAAAGCGGATTGTTGATTTAAAGGTAAAGCATTACTCCTTTTCGAGAGTTTGACTAAAACGGTGGGCGGTCGTAATGATTGAGGTGATAATGTTTATGCATTTCATTCAGTCGTTCAAGGCAGATGTTCTATTCTCAAAGTAAACAATTAGGGCAGGCCAGTTTATTTTCGATTCTGCTTATTTACGGGCGCGGTGCGGGAGGTTCTGCGTTGACGTCACGGACCGGAGCGCCATTGTAAATCAGTCTCTACCCCCCAATACTTAAGTTTAATACGAGAATATAGGTTGAAATGAGGGTGCAAAGAAGGAAAATCTTCGCGTTACTTTACTATTAGTAGGTCAACCGTGTCGAATTGATAATTTCAAGAGTTTTGTTATGGAGTCGTATGGCTTATCTTGTTTGAGACACGCCATTTGAAAACAATAGCTACACATCTTGAAATCACACATTCATGCGCTTTTCTCACGCACTTCCACACATTTGGTCCTTACATTTTCTTTATGCGATTAGACTACGGAGCGAACAGATGGCCTACCCGATGTTAAGTAGTACCCTCTGCCCATAACAAGCAATACGACTTGAGTCCTCCATTTTTTTACTACTAATCATTATGAGTAGGTAGTAGAACTGAAGAATAAATATTATTTGTAGTAATGTGAACATAACCCTTTTGAGTGATGAGCAAATCGCAGAATTTACGACAAATAACTCTGCAGTCCTTCATAATATTGTACATTGTTTTAAATACTATTAAATATATACAAATACGTACAGCATATACAAATGAATGGGTGGCCATGGCTGGGTCGTTGTAAAGTAATTGCTGCATTGAGCTAGAATAAACTTCTATAAGTTAGTTGAACGTAATTTCACGGGAGTAAAATAAGAATGTTATCTGTAAGGTTTAACGGTGACGTTAAGTCTTAATAAACTGTCTAGATATTACGACGCCGTCAGGTCAACAAACTTGGGTAGCGAACGTAATCGTTCAATAGCCTTAATAATTTGAATGTATTACAAGAATTGGTGTAGTGTTTTTGGAAACCCCTCGCACTTTCTTACTGGCCACTCGATGGAAACCCCATCCCGTAGACATCTGCAATCCAGAAATTGCTGATGCGCTTTGTAAGTTCTCAATTTCAAATCTCTGGGGGAGGGGGGATGAAACCGCAGAGGAAAAATCAATTAAAACAAAGTTCGTTTCATACCTGTAGTATACTCCATAGTAGACATCCTGTAACGTCCATATTTTTTTCGTATATGTAGCCAAAATGTAGATTTGTGTCGAAAAGGTATTCTAAAATTTTGTTGGTAACGCATAAAAGATAACTTGAATCTGAACCTGCCACAGAGATTTTTCTCCTTACGACTTCGTAAAATTTGGTTAAAATTTGGCAAAATGTTTGAGTACGTACTATGTTTTAATCAATCGTTGCATAATCTAGACTGAAATTTGACCAGATTCTAATCATTAAAACTTATGCAGTCTTTATGTGAAATATATATTCAAAGTTAGTGGTTGCATTAACAAGAATTTCTCATATAATTTTGTTGAGTGCCTTGTTCTAGAGCTCTCACAGTATAACGGTTGGCTGATAAAATTTGAGTTTGATAAATTTAAATGAATTATAGAATTTATGTTCATATATGTTCACTCTTGCACTTTGTACGATAAAAATTTAATTCTGCATTCAATGAATGCGATACAAGGTTGTAATTGAAGCAATTTTTGTAAGCAAATTTACTCGTTTGCTTCGTTTTTTACAAGATACTTACTAGTCTCGCTCAAGACAGAAACGCACTGACCCTTCTTACAAGAGTTGGTAAAATCGATCCAAGAAAATTCCTATGATTTTTAATATGGATTCTTCAACTTTCTCATTAATGTTTTCGGGGAAACCGTCCAAACGCGTTTACCATGTCCAAGAAGACGCCGATATACGTTTGACCGACCTTTTAACTAGGTTAGGCAGATAAGATTTCGTGAATTGTCTATATAAATGATATAAATTCATATTATTTTATAATTTATTATACAGGGTTACAGGAAAAGTCGTGCTAGATCCGTTAAGGGCGTGGAGTACCCATCATTTCTGACTTATTTCACTATGAAACACCCTACCCTAAACTTAACCCTTTTCGAGATATTCGACTTTTAATTTTTTATTGAATAATGCCGATTTTTAGGCTACGAAATTTATTTTTGTTTATTTTGTGTATCTTATTATTATTATTATTGCATTTTTACATGTGTAATAAGATGCTTTAGGACATCAATCATTAAAATAGTGCATAAGTTAATTGAATAGACCGTAGTAGACAAGTGAAAGTAAAAAAATAAAAAATATATTAGCAAGCTTATTTTTCTCTAAGGGATATCTAAAAAAAATATTATGACACTTGTTCGGCAGATATTTTTTAAAATATCTACGTTTCATCAGCTATCTAACGAGGTATAATAATCTAGGGTTTTATTCAAATGCATTGGAAAAAAATTAGTTTCATAGGCGACAGTGGAGAAGAAAATTTATACTTAGCCCTAAAAAGTAAAATAAAACATTAGGTATGCATGAAATGTCATTTATTAAAGGTTTTCACACAACTTTTTCTTATTCTACAGTTCATGTTCAACATGGCCGCCTCTATTTCTGAAACATTGTCGCATCCTTCTACGGAGACCAGTCTTCACTACTCCAGTGGTCAACGTGGTCCTCATTTTATTTGCTGCATCCACAATCCTTTCTCTTAAGTCTTCCACAGACAAAACTGGATTCGGCTCGCTGTACACAAGACTTTTCATGCACCCCCATACATGAAAATCCATGGGAGTTAGGTCCGGACTTCTTGCTGGCCATGGCAACGGCCCACCTCGTCCTATCCATTTGTTTGGATAATTTGTGTCCAGCCAGTCTCTGACACTTCTCCTGAAATGGGCAGGGCAGCCATCGTGTTGGAACCACATGTCCCTGATCAGGTTGAGTGGCAGATCATCCAGCAAATCACTCAAGTCTGCTCTCAGGAAATTTTCGTAGCTTTCCCCATTTAGATTATCCGGGAGAAAGTAAGGTCCAATCAAATGATTAGAGATAATGCCCATCCACACATTCACGCTGAATCTTCGTTGGGACCCTTTCACTCTTTTCTTATTGGGATTCCTTAGTTCTTTTGGGGCCCAGTAATGGACGTTGTGATAGTTGGTTATGCCATCTTTATCAAATTTGGACTCATCCGTCCACAAGATATTTCTTAGAAAATCTGGGTCTTTCTCTACTTTTTTCCACGAAATGTAATACAAACCCTAGATTGTTAGACCTCGTTAGATAGCTGATGAAACGTAGATATTTTAAAAAATATCTGCCGAACAAGTGTCATAATATTTTTTTTAGATATCCCTTAGAGAAAAATAAGCTTGCTAATATATTTTTTATTTTTTTACTTTCACTTGTCTACTACGGTCTATTCAATTAACTTATGCACTATTTTAATGATTGATGTCCTAAAGCATCTTATTACACATGTAAAAATGCAATAATAATAATAATAAGATACACAAAATAAACAAAAATAAATTTCGTAGCCTAAAAATCGGCATTATTCAATAAAAAATTAAAAGTCGAATATCTCGAAAAGGGTTAAGTTTAGGGTAGGGTGTTTCATAGTGAAATAAGTCAGAAATGATGGGTACTCCACGCCCTTAACGGATCTAGCACGACTTTTCCTGTAACCCTGTATATTGTAGTCAAAGTGCCTTGATCTAAGTCAGCGTATCTAAACATAGAAAGCAATCACAAACACTTAACCAACAAGTCAGTAACCACAATCAATTGAAATGCAATTTAAATCCTACAATAGCAGTTTCAATTCCTATCACGCACAACAATCCTTTCCCCGAAGATAAAACCTGTAAGGAGTACAGTAATCCAATTTGCCTTCAATGATATTTATAATCCGTTCCCCTTGACGCAGCTAGGGATGTGTGTTTCACTTATCGATGTTTGGATCCTACTCAATACTATTCTTCATGTGTATATTGATATATCTATTCTATTCTATTCGAGTCACTGGTTCTCTGGAACCAGTGTGGTGAAAGGATTTTAAGTGCGCCTCAAAGAGGCTCCTTTCGTGCGTGTACAAGTACATGTCAGTTTCCTCACGATGTTTTCCTTCACCGTTTTGAGAACGTGGTATTGCGCACATAAATCTTTCAAGCGAAAAACTCAGGTGCACGCCGGGATTTGAACCGACGACTTCCGGATTGAAACTCGGGGTGAATAGAATAGAATGTATATATGGATTCTATTGGATCTTCAGTTGAGGAAATCATAAAAGAAACCTGAAATAAATACCAAAAAGATTAGAAATTAATAGTTTTGAACAGGAGTGCTTTGTCAATCTCTTACTGACTTGTTTTACTGTTTTACTGTCAGTCACTTTGGAAGTAATTTTTGTTTGTATTGATTCCAAAGTGTGATATAAATTATCAACTTTAATCAAAACTAAGCAATTATGCAATAATTTTCTTTTTGTCGTTTTGACGGACTTAGGTTAGTCTAATGAATGATTTGAATTAACAAACAGGCTTTCGTGATCTATATTTTATAGACAGGTGCTGATTCATAAATATATTATTCGGTTACAAATAAAACCAAAACGTTTTTTAATTTGCTTGAACTCTTACTAATAATGCTCCGAAAATACACAATGTCACTTCAAAAATAACGAATGACAAAACAAAATATATGAGACATGCTTAAATGAATTAAAATTAGGCTAGTGAAACGTATAATCCATTGTTATAAATAAATTATCCTCTTACGTGTAGTTTGTTTCATATAAATCAGAGAATAATCTTAGTCTTGGACTGTTTCGAGTCCACATCGAAACTCAGTAAAATGTTACATGAAATAGATGATACACAAACAACTTCCTGAATGAATCACATCCGACAACGGATGCTTACAAAGATGCAATTATCATGTAACTTACATTTTATCGATTAGTAACATGAAAAGGCACCATCACTCGGGCTTCGTCGGTCGTCTCGCTCGGACAGTCACGCGAGGTCAGGCCATAGTTTATGCGAGAGTTATTTGACGTGAGTTTGAGGCTGAGGGATGTTTAGACTGAGCACTCGCTTGTGTCCTTGATGGATCGCTTGCTGCCCTGTTTGGTTGGTAAAGGATGTGGACTGATTTGACTTGTCCTTGCTTATTCTGATAACTTCTTGGCTTTTAAAAGAGCAGCAACTTGTAGTTATAGAATTAATTTAGATTGTGCTAAAAGACATTTACAAAACTTACTAAAATGTGGCTATTGCAGCGAGAAAATGGGGCTTGCTCTGCAGTGTGTTTTCAGTTACATATCACTTGAGTGATTTAAGTAAATGAATAGATAAGATAACCTTGTTTAAACGTTAAAAGTATACAAAGTGACCATCAGTTTGTGCCCCGTGCTTACTTGGATTTATAGTACGAGTAACAATGACGAAAATCCTTCCTATTTATCTCCCCAGGGCATTAGGGGGTATGCCTGTAATGCATACCCCTAGCCCTGGGTGTATATATAGCCTATGTGTTTAATTTGAATAGCTGTGTTTAGACTCAATTTGTAAGATTTTACAGGAGCGTTTGTCTTCGTTGTGCTATAAAAACAAGCACAGTGAAAATGAAATATGCTTAGAGTTTATTTTTGATATATTATCTACCTCTTCCTTAATTTCGTTCACTGATTAAAATCATTGGGAACTTAAGCATATATACTCGTTTTTCACTGATCTTAAATCTTGCACCGTTTATTGCGACAACGGTTAACTCTGTTCAAATAGGAACTTCAGCAAACAATTTCACCAGCAATAAAATTCACTTATCATGATCTCCAACTCTGGCAGTTAGTTTAAGTTGAGCGAGATCGATCGCAAGTAAGTTTGACGCCAAACTTAAGCAACACATAAAGTAAAGAAAACACTCAAATACTATATCGTTTTAAAGTTAAGAAGTATTTCGCAGACCCTATCCTTCGTCAAATTATTTTCTACTATATAGCTATTCAGTACCGTTACGTCCATTTCAATTCAGCCTTAGAAACTGGAATCCATAGAGACACCCACGCATTTACGAGGCTCAGACGTGACTATGCTTAAAAACCCTTAACTTTCCTGCTCCCAAGTTGCAATATAAACTACGGAAAATATACCCCGCGTCCTAGATGTAAATTCGAAAGAGTTTCTTCGCAAGCTGTGGTAGTTTGTATCTGGAGATAATACAATATGGAAGTTTATATAACAAGTTTGCTTGATTCGTGATATACATGTGTCTGGTTTCTAGCTTTGGTAATTGTTGGTTTATACATTTTTGGTATAATTCTTCAGAATTAGGCTAACAAGATTGTCTGGTGTCCACTGGAGAGCCTTGCACATTTTCTTACTTTGCACTGTCTAGATAGTTGACCGCATCATGTTTGTGTGCCCCGAAATCCGAAGTTTCATGACACTTTCATGAATTCACAGATACATTATTAAAGAGTCATGACTCTTTAATAATTTATCTGAGGAGTTCCTTCTGACGTTAGAATATAGCAGCTTGAAGTGTTCTACAATCAGAGTCACAACATTATCAGATACTAATAAAAGTAAATCAGTATTATCGACTGTTACACGATGTAGTTGGAATAAATAAATATATCAATAAATATTGGTTGACATTTCACACACCGTCATCGAGCCCCAAAGTAAGCTAACCATAGCTTGTAGCATGGGAACCAGACAGCTAATATACTTTGATTTTGTAAATACATACATAATAATATACATATTGACACCCAGACACAGAACAAACATTTATATCGTTATACAAATATTTGTCCTGCATGGGAATCGAACCCACGACCTACAGCATGAAAGGCAGGGTAACTACCAACTGAGCTGTGAGGCCAGTCTGTCACTTACTCTATTTGATTTAAACGGTACAACAAATGCCTACAAGCTGGACTGAAACTGAATACAATATTTCAACAATAAAAAATGTATCGTAGAAACATAGATCATAGGAATGCATTTTGTTATTCTAACGCGGAAGCTGCGTTAGAATAACAAAATGTATTCCCTGCCATGCCAATTATATGCCTCATTAATTCTGATATGTTAGTCGCATTTAATTCAAACATAAATATGCATATTTTAGGTGCACAACATAATAATGCTAATGTTTTGCGTTGTTGCAGTCGAAAGCCTTGGGACGGGTGTTGTTTGACCAGGTGTGTCGCCAACTGCACTTGCTGGAAGCTGACTACTTCGGCCTAGAATACGTTGACAATAATGGGACGAAGGTATGTGTTAATATTAATATAAATATATCTAATATATAAAATTCTCGTGTCACACAGTGTTTGTAACCAAACTCCTCCGAAACGGCTTCACCGATTTATGAATTTTTGTATGTATATTCGGTAGGTCTGAGAATAGGACGTAAACTATTTTTCATTCCCCTAAGTGATAAAGGTGTCCCACTCCATTTTTTTTTTTAATGTTTTATGGTTCATCATAAAAACATATATTCAACCCTAAATTTTCACCGTTCTACCACCAACCCTTAATTTTTAATTGCGATATTAGTACTTTAATAATTTTCAACCCTTGGGTGGTCGATTACTGATCAATTATCTCTCGATCAGTTTTTCCCGCTAGGCGTCTACCGGTGTCACTTCTCACCCAGCAAACAGCTCGGAGTAGGGATGAGAAATATTTTTTATGGCAAAACAACGTTTGCCGGGTCAGCTTGTATATTATTACGATATTATATGGATTTTATATTTTACGGAAAAAGCCCACACAAGAAGGCTAGAGAGCGCCTAGGTATACCCGACTGCGGACATTAAAGTGAAAAATAACAGTATACAAATTCAAAGGAAAAATGTGTCTTAATTAATGAAATATAATATTTGAAGTGGTTATGGAAAATTCGTTGTTTGCAAACCGTGAAAAAGAATATACATTTCATTATAGATTTTTGTTGAATAGCAACAGAAATTGAAGATTCCTTTGTGACAAATTTGCAGTGCACAGATATAAAGTGTCTGAAAACATTTTGCGTATGTGAACAAATATTATTTCGTTTGTTCAACTTAGATGATCCGTTTAAAATATGTACCCATCTCGATTATGAGGACAACCTCCGTTGCATTTTAATTTTAAGTTCTGTCGATGCCAAACTCACAAGTATCTCTTACACGGAAACCATACAGATGGATTGCAGCCTTAATTGGATAATGCAAATCCACTAGTGCCGACTGCCTCCCGGCTAATGCAATTGTTCCCTGGCTTTTGCTTGCTAACGGGATTTTAGTGCTGGATGGTTTTGTTGGAAATGCAGCTTATTATTAGCTCTTACCCGATTCATGAATCCCGTGGTTCACTTCAGAACCATCCCACTGTAGCAGGATAAAAATTCAACTGCGTCTCTCCAGCCAGTCTCGGCAAAAATCACGTCATTCCATATCTCTCATTTATCTTATATTTCATATATCTTCTCATTACAAATGGTATCCAAATATTCCCTGTCCGAGAGAACGGGTAGGAAAATGGAAAGTTACCTTGTAATTTTAGTTACATAATCCTGTTTGTGAATTCTTTAGGGAACCAAGCGAGGCTGCAAGACTCGTAAAATTTGTTTTTTACCCAGATGTTTGGCGAACTCGAGTAATTTAGAAAGAATACTTTGAGAAGATTAAAAAAATTATTTGCGCACTACTATTAACTGCTCGGCCTTTCTCGACCAATTAAAACCCTAGAAAAAACAGAAACATGAACAAAAAACAAAAAATAACGAAGTGTACGGGTGTATGTAAATGTATTTATTTGGCGCAGTACTGGTTGGACGTGGAGAAGCCGATGTGTCGACAACTGGGGCTGTCGATGCTCGAGCCGACGCTCCGTTTCTGCGTCAAGTTCTACACGCCGGACCCGGCGCGGCTCGAGGAGGAGTTCACCAGATACCTGTTCTGTCTGCAAGTGAAACGTGATCTCGCGCAGGGCTGCATACAGTGCAACGAGAACACTGCCGCCCTGATGGCCAGCTACATTGTGCAAGGTGAGTTGCAGACTTTATTTAATACCGGGGTCTTTATCTTTAAGAGGCACTTTGTTTATGTTTCACGGGATCTTCTGTAGGTTCTATCTACTAGTACTGCTGCTGTTACTTAATCTCGTAACTAGCTCTCTCGAAATCACCATGGTGGAACGATAAGAGCTCCTTAAAGAGGCTCCTTTCGTGGAACATAGACACTTTTTTTAATGTGACTTTTGTGACGGAACAAGCTGACGGTCCACCTGATGTTAAGTGGTAACTAAAATAAAATAAATTAAAATAAACCTCTGCCCATAACAACCGATGCGACTTGGGTCCTCCCCTACTAGTTACGACTAGACCCAAGTCACATCGTATGCGCCCGTAAATCTGAGACGTGTAGATGGAATGTCTCATGTGCCTTTTCACTGGCAACCACACCTTTCAAACCGGAAAACAGTAACGCGAACGCGTTACTGCTTGGCGGCAGAAATGGGCATGGTGGCAGTACTTCCCTGGACGAACTTGGCGTGAATTCTACTAATAATTACAACAAGCAGTTGTAGACTGGCTCTATACCATTAAAATGCGGTTCATATGGACTAATCGCGCTTCGTTTTCAGCGGAGTGCGGCGACTTCGTCCCGGAAGACTATCCGGACCAGACGTACCTCAGCGGATACAAGTTCTTCCCCGGACAGGACGCCGAGTCCGAGCGACGGATCATGGAGAACCATAAGAAACATTTGTGAGTGTCTTGAGAAGTAAACAACACATATTTGCAGTAGACATCCGGGAAATCAGTACCACCGACATTTAGCTGTCAAGCAGTAGTGCTTACACCGCTGTGGTAAAGGGAAATTTTAATTTCTCGTGTTAACGGGTTTTTTGGGTGGATTCATCGTTACTATCATGCCTAGGCCCTAGGGTAGACCTTAATGTTATTGGCCATCACCATGGTATAGAAGATCATGTGCCTGTAATTTCACTGACACCCATAATTCTTCAAACCGAAAAAACATGATGCTGCTTGGCATTAATGGATTTTTCATGTATGTATGTATATTCCACAATTCAACTCATGTACACAAGTGTTTGAATCTTTAATAAATTTCAGTTTCACAAATATTGGCATTCAGAGTCCTAGACTTCTTTAGTTTGTATTTTCAACGCCATTTATTTGTTCGCCTCGAAATATATTTTCTACAAAATAGCAACGGAAACCGTCATTGTCTTGCGTGACATTAAGGCAACGAGAAATATAACGCTAATGGAGCATTTTTGTTACAGAGGTCAGAGCCCCGCTGAGGCCGATTTGAATTTATTAGAAACTGCAAGGAGATGCGAACTTTATGGTATGTTGCGTGTTGCATTCAGTATTCTTATACATTTCTACTAATTGGTTTTGGTAATTGATGCATTTTTAAGCAAAACATCTTTCAATTCTATTAATCACATCCACACAGAAAGTAAATCATGTCGCTTTGAAATAATTACTGTAATCCATTGCAGGTGTAAAAATGCATCCGGCAAAAGATCACGAAGGCACCACACTGAACTTAGCGGTGGCCCACATGGGCATCGTCGTGTTCCAAACCAATTATGCGAAGATCAACACGTTCAGCTGGGCGAAAATACGGAAGATATCCTTCAAACGGAAGAAGTTTCTTATCAAACTCCATCCAGATGGCTATGTGAGTTGATTGCAGATAAATTGTAACGTTAAGATGTCTCGGATTCATACAGTGATACAACAATTCAATATCTGGAAGATTTATTCTAAGAGATTTGATTAATTGATTAATCATCTCTAGCTAAAACAGTTTATTTAATACTCTTTAGATGCTGATTAGCATAAGCTAACTTGGTAATAATTGGTAATAGGATCATCTTATGATGATCCTATTACCAATTTTAGTAATAGTCACTTAGAACTAAATATGTTAGCTAAATGACGCTACTCCAACTAAAACCTAGACTGACTTGACAGTAATATTAAATACAGCCCTGGGGACGAGTCTTGGCAAATCTGAAGTTGGCTTTGCATTTTTGTCTATTCTAATTTCTCCTGCATGGTAGGAAAAAGTCCTTTTACTGTTAACCTCGTTGTTACCAATTTCCGTCGCCAGAACTGTGCGAAAGCAGGGTTCGGGCTACTCGTACATTCACCATCTTAATTTTTTTCACTATTTTCCTGTATAAATAATAATATTGGTGGACAATTCACACAGCGCCATCTAGCCCCAAACTTAGCACAGCTTAGACTATGGGAACTTCAGAACACAGACACAGAACAAACATCTATATTCGTCACACAAATGTTTGTCCCGGATGAGGAATCGAACCCTCAACCTTACAGCACAGAAGGCAGAGTTACTACTAACTGAGCTGTGAGGCCTGTCAATGACGTGTCATTTCTTTCACAGGGGTACCGAGACGTTGTGGAATTCTTCTTCGAAGGGCGCAACGAATGCAAGAATTTTTGGAAGAAGTGCGTTGAGAACCACGGCTTCTTCCGGTGCACCAGCGTGCCGCGGTTGCCGAGGCACAAGACGAGGGTCATATCCAGAGGCTCCTCCTTCAGGTAAGATAGAAACAGACAGACAGTCAGTCACAATCACAGGAGAGAAAGGGAGGAAAGTAGACAAGGCTTTTCCGGTAAAATTGTGACATTCATTTTCAAAGACACATAATGACTAGAGGGTCTTCGTTCAGGTGAAACAGACACAGACATAATTATATAGATAGATATACTCCTTATTGTGCATAATTAACAATTACAATCTTAAACTAAGATAATCTAATAAAAATAAATACACTATGGGCATAGTTACGAGAGAGAGAGAGAGAGAGAGAGAGGGAGCGAGCGAAAGCGATAACTTCCAGTGTACGAAAGAAAAGAAAGAGATTTTTTTTAATTTTTCTTTCTTTCTTTCTACGAGCATGCCGCGGCTGCTGACGCACATACAAAAGTTATAATCCAGAATATCTTCTTCCTGGTGAGACGGGGATAGAAATAGTCACGATAGTGGCAAAAAACATTAACATCTTCTATTCTGTCGGCTAATATACTGCTTATGGTTGCGCCCCAATTATAAAATGGATGTCAAAAAACTCAACACTTCCAAAAATACTTATGATTCATGTTATCATCATCATTTGAATTTCAGTTTTTCGATTTATGACTTTTATACATTGCTTTCTAAATTATTCACAGGTATAGCGGTAAAACGCAGAAACAAATCGTTGAATTCGTCCGAGACAACTACGTGAGACGGCAGACGTTCCAAAGGTATTTCCAAACTCCAATTTCAAAGCTTAGCCGTTACAACTAGATCGAACTTATAGCTCAAGACACAAAATCAAGGATTCACCTTCATCTTGTGTCAAATTGCATGTAAATGATATATTTTCTGACAGCTTACGCCGCATACACGAGCTTTACATAGGCGTAGATAGACGATGCTTATAGATGTTAATCTAGATATCGTGTATCTAACTAGGGTAGGGTGTCTAACAAGGGATTCAATAGTATACACCTAAGATTTGATAAAGGTGAGTGGGTAGCATGGGCTGGGAACACTAGCTTTTGGTTTTGTATTGTGGGCGTTTGTTACAAATGAACGATCAAAGGTTGCATGATGTAATAAAAGTTTCCCTTAAAATGTCAAATACGAAGGTTAGAGAGAGAGAGGCTTCGATAGTTTTTGTTATCAGTGGTGATTAGAGTTCGAGCATGCGCTGTAAGAGTTGGATCTTTCGCTTCTTAAAGACATCAATACAGACGTTGCGTTACAATCGTGGCTATCGGTCGGAGGATGGTGTTTCGAATGATTTTGTAGGATATCCCCAATGTGGGTCTGCGATCCGATTTTATAATATTTCACAAATTAGAATTCCATGCACAATAATAAATATTTTATCATAGAGCTTTGTCGCTAAGTTAAGGAAAGCGATAAATGCTGTCACTAATAAAAAAAACCCACAGCATAGGACTCTTCAAAGTTTTTACTCTATTACTCTAACCATTCCCCGTTTCACAATTCAGTTTCTTATAGATTTTTTTATGTTTTTGTTCAATTATTAGGGTGCGTTCTTCATTAAATCACATGTCACAAGCCCCCACGAAGTGCACGATTTGTTTGCACTTCAAATTCACCCTTACGGCGCTTGCATAAAGAAACCAGTTTCAGGCGAACTCTCTGTCGTATACAGGTCTTTAAATATATGGGGATCTGATGGACTTTATCTTCTCAGGTTAAGATGCAGCGAGTTAACGGGGCCAACAAATTCTGGTTTTATCTTACATATATTATTAATGCGTAAGTTTAGATAGATGGATATTTGGTACTCAATCATGCCAGAACTGCTGAACGGATCTGGATGAAATTTGGCTCAGAGATACATTATAGTCTGGAATAGCACACAGGCTTTTTTATCCCGAAAGAAGAACGGTTTCCGAGGGATGACTTATTCGCCGCGGGTAACACCGTGGGGCGCAGCGAGTTGTTTATATTTAGTGAAATTTAGTAACGGGCACCGACTATCAACGGGCAAGCATCCTGCATCTTTATGCAAGCGCCCATAGAAGTTAGCATTGTTTAGTAGACCGGTATGCAGGCCCACAAACGGGGGGTCTGCTGTTGCGAAACCAAAAGCTGGTGGCCTATCACATTTTTAATAAACTTTTTTTATACTTCTGTCTCCTGCGGCACTAAAGAATGCGTGTAAATATCTTTCGGGGGATCTGTAAAGTATTAATTCACTATGGGAATCGACTGTTCAGACTTAGTCCGACTATAAAACTACGAGTCAAAAGAGTACAATTTTTAGGATATGACCTTTGCTGAAAACGAAGTTGATACAAGTCTGGTTAGTATTTCGTTTTGGGGATGGCTTAGATTGACTACTGCAAAGACAAGACTTGAGGATATAGTCAAGACGTTGAATCATTTAACTTTTCCCTCTTGAAAAAGTAAACGATAATTTCGATCTATAAAAAAAAGTACCTACATCGCGCGTATTACGCGCTTCATTCATAATTCAGATGCAATCGAGATAAATGACAAGAATCAGTTTCAATTGCATTTTTGGATAAAGAATCCTGTCATATTATCCTGTAATATATAAAAAATTTACAAGGTCACGAGTACTTATCGTTTTAAGTTGGGCGTCTGTTTGAGCCTGATCTCTATGCGGGAGAAAGTTGGGTTACTGCCATTGTAGGCGCTAGGTTGTAAATATTTCGCCATGAGTGCCTGCAGAATGTGGGATATCTGAATTAGATTTGACACACGGGCAGGAGTCTGTTAGTCAAGGGGGGGGGGGGGTATATGTGCGATGGTCAGGATTCGGTTAGGTGTTGTGTGTGGGTAGTGGCGCGTGTCACCATCCTCTGCCCGATGTCGCAGGTCGGGCTCGTTCCGCGCGTCGCGCTCGACTCACAGCGTGGCGCCGGCGCCGCTCAACCAGAGCCTCTCCGCGCATCCGCTGCTGCCGCTGCCGCCCGGCTCCGACGGTACGTACACACGTACACACGCACACACATCCACCCATACAAGTTATATGTGTCTCACCGTCGGCCACACGAACGCGCTACAGAGCGGTTACAATAGTTACATTGTGTACTGATTTTTCTCGATTTTCAACTAATTGCTGCGTGCTTTCATCTCCGAAGCTGGTGAGTGACTGACAGAGACGGGGCGTACTTACGTACTACTTCGGGAATATCAATATTATCGAGGCACATAACTTACCGGCTTATTTACTACTGGCGGTTCTCAACTTAGCTACGGTGCTGGCGGTGGATCTTGACGATTCAAGTTATCTGTAAAGAGTCAAAATATATTGATGCCTCTTTTCGCGGCCCCTGCATACATTTAGATACAAAAAGAATGCAGCTCTATGCAGAGTAGCTAACATACGTGCCCAGAACTGTACTTTGGAGAAAAAAACTACATATTGCAGATTACTTCAGGACCGCCAAGTTTGATGCTTATGGCATTATACATGCAAATGTGCTATCTTTTCCCATCAGTAACGGTGTGTTAGTAGTTGTTAGATAAAAAAAAAACACTCACTTTTTTATTATTTATTACCCGTTGTCTCGAAAATTTCGTCAACCCAGATCACCTTTCCCACTACTTTCAGTGCTTACTTTTACTTTTTACTTACATTGCCCGGGCATATTTGCAAAGTAAGTTAAATTTGCGAGTAAGCGAAGGCACGTCTCGGAGTCGTTGTTTTGAGTATTTCACATAATGCAGGATATATGCTTCTTACTACCTTAAGTATTATGTAGCTCCTTACTATTATTTTAGCTAGCTTGTGCTTTTCATGGGTTGGTTTAGCGATAGCTTTGGATCCATCAAGAACATTATTCAAATAGACAGGACGATATACAACTGCGATTCCAAACAATAGAAATCAACATTATTTATAATTATCTCTCATTACATTTATAGCATGTGAATTAAGTCATTTCATCCTGTGCTTAGCATCTTGGCCGTAAATATGAAAATTAATTTTCATTTTTTATTTTTCTCTTATTGAAAAGTATTAATTTCGTACAGCGATTTCCCTGGAGTGGGACAAGCAACCTCACTACCTGGAGGCTTCTCTGATGATGAAGGGATACACGGCGGCGGAGGCTCGCGAGGCGGCCATGCGTGCGCGCGAGCCGCACACTCGGGACGTGACTCGCCCGCCTCTCGCAGCTACCGCCTATGCCACCACGAGGGACAAGGTACCGCCTCACTAGCTACCTCACTACCTGGAGGCTTCTCTGATGATGAAGGGATACACGGCGGCGGAGGCTCGCGAGGCGGCCATGCGTGCGCGCGAGCCGCACACTCGGGACGTGACTCGCCCGCCTCTCGCAGCTACCGCCTATGCCACCACGAGGGACAAGGTACCGCCTCACTAGCTACCTCACTACCTGGAGGCTTCTCTGATGATGAAGGGATACACGGCGGCGGAGGCTCGCGAGGCGGCCATGCGTGCGCGCGAGCCGCACACTCGGGACGTGACTCGCCCGCCTCTCGCAGCTACCGCCTATGCCACCACGAGGGACAAGGTACCGCCTCACTAGCTACCTCACTACCTGGAGGCTTCTCTGATGATGAAGGGATACACGGCGGCGGAGGCTCGCGAGGCGGCTATGCGTGCGCGCGAGCCGCACACTCGGGACGTGACTCGCCCGCCTCTCGCAGCTACCGCCTATGCCACCACGAGGGACAAGGTACCGCCTCACTAGCTACCTCACTACCTGGAGGCTTCTCTGATGATGAAGGGATACACGGCGGCGGAGGCTCGCGAGGCGGCTATGCGTGCGCGCGAGCCGCACACTCGGGACGTGACTCGCCCGCCTCTCGCAGCTACCGCCTATGCCACCACGAGGGACAAGGTACCGCCTCACTAGCAACCTCACTACCTAGAGGCTTCTCTATGTTCGTTAGGCAAAGTTTGTCCTTGTTCTGAATCGAATACACGACCACAGAGAGTTACTACCAACTGAGCTCTGAGCCAGTCAAATACTACATTTAGAGGCTTAAGATATCAGCCCACATTTACGCTTAACTGTCATATATTGGATGATAATTAAGTTAAAAATTTCTTCAAAAATACCACAACTTCAAGAGCAATATGTGAAATTGAAGTAGTCTGCTACTCTGAATTGGGCTGAACAGAATATACAATGTTGGATATAAAATATGAACTTAGTCTGAACCTGCATACTTACGACCGTGTCCCAATAAACAAACATGTAAACTTTTGGATTCGCCTTCAGACCTATGATTTGTCTAGCATCCATTCGCATACAGCTTCAGATCAGCCGACAATTTCCTTCGCGTAAATAATGGTGATTTAGACGATTCGTGTATATTAAAAGCTTACATGTCATTCAAACGTAGATTTGTTATGTTTTAAATATTATTTTGTCTGTACGGGTAACAAAACGTCGACATCATTAACTGATTTAATAATTATGGTCGTATAATAAATTATATATAATTAATAATAATTATATTATATCTCAGCTGAATCAAATATTTTTTTTGTTCTTTCAGCTCTCAAAACTATACTGCGATCAAATCGTAAGGGCCTTACAAAGTTGTCCTGTTGTCTAAAACTCCTTTCGTATTCATTTCTAACGTTATTCTTACAATGATAGCCTAATTTGGTTATATTTTTTTGTCAATTTCATAATTGTTGTAGGCAAATTTTGCTGGTAATTTCTTTAGTTCTCCCAAACGGTTTGTTGTTGGGAGAAAAACCAAATTAGGTTTATTGGGTTCACATGTTAAAGAATGTTAAACTCACATGTTCCATGGGTGTTTAACATTCTTTATATTTATTTCGTTTGTTGGTGTTAACGTATTTTTCGTCATGTAACATCCACAAATCTCTTAACATGGTATTAGGAATGTGTGCTTTGTATTAATTCTAACATAATAAATTTGATCATGTATTTATTAAAGTAATTGGTCTTTTATCTTCCATTCACACTTTCTCACGCATGTACTTGTAACACCTCCCCTTACCTCTAACGTTTAATTTGCACCGAATGTAAACAGAGCGTAGATTTCTGAGAAAAAGTCAAATTGCTTCTTAAATAAAAGAAAAGGCAAATCATGTGCATATCGCAATTGCAGCGCATTATAGGAGAAGTCACGAATCATCGCCCTGACCAATTATTTTTCTCAGAAAACTCGAGTCGTATTGCTCGTAAACTAAAATTTCTTGAATAATTGGAACATGCCTAATATTATTCGTATCTTATTTGTTGAAACGCGATTGCTTTCAGGCGGGCGAACTTGTGACCCATGCCGAGGTCAATCATTATCCTATGGAGGATTCGCCTCCGCCTCATCGGACGACGACACCATTGGTGAGAAAATATTTTTGTACATTTTTCGTCGTGTCGTCGTCTCAGAAGTACAGAAAATTCTCTCGATGAAAACAATGTCTAGACAAAAACATAGTGGTCCCCTATAAAGCTAAGCTTGAATTCGATAAGTAAAAAAATTATAATCCGTACTTGCGTTGGTGAATTTAGTCTATGGTTCTTGTGATTTGAATTCTATTGTAATAAGTATAACGAGGTGCCAATCGAGGTCTTCCCATTACGAGGCAAACTGATAGTGCATTACTTGTTGACTTGACATCGTTCGTTTGATAGGTTTCTCCGGAGAGTACATGGAGCCGGGCGAGTATGTCGGTCGCGAATGGGCGCGGGCGCGCGCCCACTCCGCCGCCGCGTGCCCCTCCGCGCACCACAGGTCAGCGACCTCCCCCCGCCAGCACCCGCTCCCCGCCCCCCACCCTGCAGGTGGTCCCGCGCGGTGTCGCGCCTCGACCGCGCCCCGCCTCCCCGCCGCCTAGCGCCTACCCCGACCTCGTGCTCGCCAAGCGCAGCCGCTCTTTCCGCTCCTCGCGCGAGCGCCTCGAATACGAGCTCAGCCAGACCAACATGTACTCCGCCTGCCCCTCCACGCGCTCCTCGCGCTCCGGCGGCTCGCTGCTCGTGGAGGCGGACTCGCCGCCGCCCGACCCGCCGCCCCTTGCGCCCGACCGACGCGCCGCCTCAGCTCGCGACCTGCGTGACTACAGCTTCGACGAGGCGGGCGCGCGCCGACGTCTCGATTCGCCGGTCACTCGCTACGATGCGGCGCGTGCGTTCTCGTTCGCGGCGCCCGACGTAGACGCGCCCGCGTGGGCTTCGCGACGCACGCTGCTCGCGCGCGCCTACTCGGCGAGCTTCCCGGGTGCGGGCGGCGAGCGCGGTGCGCCCCGCCCTCCGCCGCCTTTCCAACGCCCCGCATCGCAGGACGACGTGTCGCACGACAGCTACGAGCTGATCGAGCGCTCCGACGACGAGTCGGAGCCGCGGGGCTGGCGCGGCGCTCGCACGCGCTCCTGCTCACTCGACTCGGGCAATGAGCCCTCCGACGAGGAGGTGTGCCCGGCGCGTAGCGACGACGACGTGCCGCTCGAGCCGTTCCTCGCAGACGACCCGCGCGTGCTGCCGCGCGAGAAGCTCTCGGTGCGATCCGATGGCGCCTTCTACCGCGAGATCAAGCGCGCGCTCGGCTCTCGCACCTCCAGCCAGGAGTCTCGCAGTGAGATCTACGACTCGAAGATATCGAAGAGCAGCGGCGAGTCGAGCAAGAAGTCACGCGACAGCGTCTACCACACGGACAGCAAGAAGTCCCGCGAGACGCTCAAGAGCAAGAGCTCGGACCGAAGCGGGTCTCGCTCGTCTTCGCAGGACTCCAAATCGGAGTACTACGAGTGTCGGCGTGCGCTCTACGACCCGTACGAGGCGGTCGAGACCCGGCTCGGTGCGTTCGCGGACCCGTTCGAGCCCGAGTCGCCGCGTTCGAGCCCCGACTACTTCGACCCGCATCAGACGTTCGTCTCGATGGATCGGCCGGAGTACCCAGAGCGCATATTTGACCGGTCGCACGAGGAGCTGATCGCGAACCTGGCGACGTCACCGGGATTTTTCCGGCTGCCGACACCGTATTCGACGTTCCCGAGCGAGAGCCGGCGCGGCGAGGGCGGCGTTCCCCCCGTGGCCGCCGCCAGCCTGCCGCACGTGACCGCCTGCCACCTCGAGCGGTCTAACCGCGCCGAGGACGTTCCCACTGAGGACGACGAGCCCCCCGGCTGGCGCGACGAGTGCGCCCCCCTCGACGAGATCGAGAGCACGCGCGCCTCCAAAGTTCACACGTACCAGCGCCGCCGCTCCTCCGACACAGTGTTTAGCTTCGATAAGGAAAAGATCGAGTCTCTTACCCGCTCGATAAGCAAGGAGGCAGCCGCGTCATCGCATCTCGTCAAGGAGTCATCCAACGAGTCGGATGTCAACGTTCGCGTGCTGCCCGCGATGGACAGCATCGAGTACGCGAAGATGAAAGCTACTAAATCGGCGATCCAGTCGGGAGCCGCGCCGATCCTCCAGTCGGAGTTCGATAAGAGCATGCGCGGTAAAGTACACACGCATATGGTCAGGAAAGATAGTCTGAAAGAGGAGCTCATGGCCAAGACTCATTTCGACGAGTACAATCCGAAGTTGATACTGGAAACGAGCTCGAGCAGCCGGCTGGCGGACGCCGCCGCCGTTCCGTACATTCACCCAACCGTTGAGCGCACAAAAAGCGACCCGAACAGTCTCGCCAACAGACCTCGCTTCAGCAGCGTTAACTCGCGGAGACACGTACTTATGCATCAAAAGTCCATCGACCTCACTCCGGCCGAGTCTAGTGATGAAGATTTCATGTTCCGTCAGATTCCCAGCGCCCCACCTATCGCGACAAAACGCTCACATTTTGAGTTGCCGTCCAGGCACACCGACCACGTTCGCTCGCCTTTCGATTTGCCAAAGAACTACTTTAAAGAGTTCGACGCTTTCAAAGCCGGATTCAAAGAAAATAAAAAAGTTATCGATAACGGTTATGACATTCCTTACGTCCTCCATAAGAGGCACATCATGAACGGCACCGCCCCGTCTCCGATGGACGAGCACAGGCAGCCCCCGGATATTATTATGCTTCCTCCGCAAAACAACCGCCATATTGTGAACGCTCATCCCAGGTGCAAGTACCACGATCATCCTAAATCTCCTCGCTCGCCTAAATCTCCCAAATCTCCTAAATCGCCAAAGTCTCCCAAATCTCCTAAATCGCCAAAATCTCCCAAATCACCCAAGTCGCCCAAGTCACCTAGAAATAGCATTCAAGTCGATCATAGCTCTAAGTTCTTGGAAGTTGAAAGTCATGACTTTTTATTCACTCAAAATATTGATTTGTCCAAAGTTGACCCGGTCACTTTGGAGGTCGACAAGAGTTGCCAAATGCAACATCTTCCCAGTCCTAAACGAGACATCACTAAAAGTTTGGATCCTCATTTACTCGAGACATTGAATTCTAAACTGTCTCAGATTGAAAGTGACTCTGCTACAAGCTCGAAAACCGATAGTATGATGCAGGAGCCTCAATTTACGCATGATATCAAATTCTCCGTTAACGGACGTAATGTTCAACAACCGCCGATTTGCAAGGAACCGAAACCTATGACGGCCGCTGAAAAATTACGTGCTGACATCAAATCTAAATCTGATAAATTGCCACCTGGCAAAAGGGGAGTTAAAGTTCGCGGCGCCGGTAAGAAAAGTGCCGGCGGTAAGATCAAAACAAAAAGTAACAATAAAATCAGAATAACATCCTTCTCCTCAGACGACGAAAGTGTAGATTCCGATGACGTTTTTGGAACTACAGAAGCAGCACCAAAATTAGAGTTCTCGCCCCCGCAATCTCGCAAAGAACTCGAACCGATACTTCAACTAGAATATGATAAAATTACATCTGGAGCATGGCATCGTGGTCAAACCATGAGTTCCACTGAGATTGAAGGCTCTCCGCCGCAATGTCGCAAGCTAGCTGAACTCGAAGCGAAGTACAATCCTCAAGTGCTTGACGGAATAACTGGAAACGCTACGGAATTGCGGCGTATCTCTGAACGCTCCATATCTATTCCAAGTTCGGAGGATGAAATTGCTATCAAAATGGCCGAGCAGGACATGCAACTACAGCAACAACAATTCAAGCAGGTCAGCAAAGAAAGTTCTACTTGGGAGTACAATGAGAATATTCCTTCGCCTATCCTTGAAAGCCTTGAATTCCTCAAATCTGATGAGGAACATTTAGCTGATCTGGAGATCGCACAAGTGACAGGAGTGCGTGCGCATTCTGATTACAAAATTGAAGCCACAATAGATGAAAAGAAAGACACGTTGAAGCTGGACGTCAAGAAGAGCTTGCGAGACGAATTGATCTCTCCAATGCTACGCAAGCAAGGTGGGACACCAATTCTTTTTGCTCACGCTAGACTTAATCTTTCTGAAGGTTCAGTATTTTCGCTTCAGCGCCAAAAAGCTACCCTAGATTCGCCTACAGCTAGCCGTCGAGCCAAGAGCTTGGATACACCCGTTATTCAGTTACATAGGCTACCGCCTATGAACGCTTTCTCGTCCAAAGACGATACAGTAGAAGATAACGAAGAGGGCGACGTGTTGGAAGAAAAGGCTATCGTCGATGAAAAGGCCAAAACATCACTGCTTAAGAAAGAAACTATTGAAAAGATTGTGGAGGTTGAAGAAGAAACTGAACTCCCCGTTGAGATAAAGTCTGTATTAATCGATAACGAAGAAATGCAACTTTTAGCCGATTTAGTCGAACAGAGACGTCCAAGGTCCTTCAAGCGACGATATGATCTAAGCAAATTGATATCACAGTCTAAATCGCCATCGCGATCACCTCTGAGTCGGTCACCGCTGTCTCGCTCGCCATTATCTAAATCCCCCTCGAGGTCGCCCACTTCTTCACTTAACTCACCGAGAGGCAGCATTAGGAAACTCTCAGATTTAAGTGAAGATCAAATAGTGCCCGATATCGAAAGAATCAAGCGAAAAGAAAAGAAGAAACTAACTCTTAAAACTAAACCTGAAGAAAAACAGAAAGTAGCAAATAAATTAAACAAAGGAGGCTCCCTAGATACAAATGCGACCAAAATAAAAGCACTGCAGACTCAAAAGTCTTTGCCGTCTTCACTGAAGGATCGCCCCGATTTCTTGACCGTACCGCCTCTTGAAATGGCCCGAGCAAAGAGCCAGGAGCTAGACCAAAAGGAAAAGAAAATGATGAAAGAAAAATCAAAGTCTCTAGAGAAAATGGATATAAAACGTGGAAACAGCAAGGAGAGGACTAAATCTCAAGAGGAAAGTGATACAGAAATCGCAAAACGTAAAGAAAAGCAGCAAATGCTGTTCGAAGCGGCTTTAAAACAAACTAAAACGCTAATTAGCCCGGTGAAAGACACAATGCCGCCATTCCCACCACCGGAAGATAAGATTGTGGTGAAGACGGAAGGTGACAAGATTATCATCGAAACGAAAATCAGCAGTAAGGCTGAGGATCACGTGTTCATTGCGAAATCACCCAAGAAGTTAGATAATAAATTGGTTGGCAAGGTAAGTCGCAGTTTCGAAGATCAGAAGACTACGAAATCTAGCAATAAGGCAAATAAAAGCATGGATGACAAGAGTCCATCAGTGGACGATAAATTTGATGATCTGTCTGCATTACAAAAATCTCCTAAGACCTTGTCCAAGAAACAGGAAATCAAGCAGCTAATCGAAGGCAAGGTAGTTTACCAGAAAATCACTCCATGTTCAAAGTCGAAGAGTTTAGATCGGAAGACAGATATCCACCTTGATGCTAAAATTAAATCAAAGAGCTTGGACAGAAATTACGTCACACCACCTACTGAGCCACCGCAAGAACCGAGCGACAGACACTTTAAAAAAGAAGTTGTGAAAGTGGAAGTACATCCTAATATACCGAGCGTGTCCATTGCGAAGGAACATACAGAAGCTCAAGTGGACATTAAGGAAGTTTCGCCATCAAACAGCTACAGAGATAAAGAAGACGATTCATCAATTGAATGGATGACCAGCTCTCAGCATACGGTCATCGAGAACGATACTCAGACCGTTATCATAGAACGTCGAAAGATGGATATTTATAACAAGCAAAGAGAACTTCAAGAAAGTAGAAGTAATCAAGATATTCATGAATTGGTATCTAAACAAAATAAACCTAAAGTAACACGAATCACTAGTGAAGAAGAGTCCTTGACCGATGGGAGTGATCTGAAAGTTTCCGACGAGAGCCATGCGCTAACACTTGCCTTACCTTTTATAGATGCTGACAGTTGTTCTGATCAAGATCATGGCTCAAAGAAGTCGAAACTTAATCGTGGAAGAAGTAACGATACTTCATCTTGGGTCTCTGTAGAGTATGATGATACGATGGAAACAGATCTGCAGTTCTCTGATTTGAGCCAAACAACTGCTCGAGGAAGAAAGACTTTAGATACGCAAGGAACATTCGATGAATCCTCTGCAAGTTTAGTTGAATTCTTAAAACATGAAACCACGTCGCAACTGTTCTCTGATACTGAAACCGACCGTGAATTAAAAGGACCGAGAGATCTTAGAAGCATGGATTTGTCACTGAAATGGAAAAACAAAAATAAGATCATAGTCACACCACCTCAAGAAAACAGCCCTACCATTGAAAACATACCCTTTATTGACTCTAGCACTTCAAAATCTACGAATAAATCGGAATCTGGTGAACACACAGGGAGCTCTGGTAGTGACAAATCGCCTACAGAACCTAGACCGGATCAAAAAACTTTGCTGACAGCAAAGTCAAGACGAAGTGAGCTTCTCAAGCTTAGCGGTGAACGATCTCGAAGCTCTGAGTCTACGTCCTGGACGAGCATTGAAAAAGATGTTAGTCCATCGAGCCACTTAAAAGGTAGCTCTATCGATGATGAATCTAGTGTTAGCTGTTCAATTGCCAGGCCTTTGGGTATATCGCAAGATATTGAAAAGCTAAAT
Organism: Chesias legatella; assembly: GCA_947359385.1. Classification (NCBI taxonomy): domain Eukaryota; kingdom Metazoa; phylum Arthropoda; class Insecta; order Lepidoptera; family Geometridae; genus Chesias; species Chesias legatella. Next base: position 2,293,528 of record OX375780.1, on the reverse strand, counting down.
AAGAAGGATAGGGAATGCTTGGAAGAATTAAAACAGGCTATGGAGTACGGAGAAGAGCATTTACTGTCCCACCATACATTGTCAAGCGAACATTCGAAGTCGAACTCGAAATCACCTTCACCAGTTCCTGAAATGTCTCGCATTGAAAGCCCTCGCAGTCCGTCTAAATACGGGACAAGAAAGTCTCCGACTCCGACTTTAGAAAAACAAGGACAAGTTGATTCTCAAATAGCTCCGTCTGATTCTGAATCAAGCTCAGAAAGTATCGATAGAACTGTAGAACAACTTTCACGCCCCGGGGCTAGAAAAACTGGACTAGATTTAGTGGGTAAGTGTTTCATTGAAGAATCTGAGTCTAGCCAGTCAGTGGCATCTAAAACCTCAGACGCAGCCATGGAACTGCAACGGACTGTCAAAAAGACTAAAATTGCTATAACGATATCACAAGAGGACCAGAATACTACCATAGACTTCGATGACGATGGCAACGTAATAACATCTTCATTTGAACGGGACTTTAGAGGAAAGAAGAGGTCTTTGAAAGACACAGATCAAAAGAGTTCTTCTAAATCTAGCATGGATACTACAACCACTACTACTCCCTCGAAAGGATCGTTGAGTGTCGATGATTCATCTTCCAGAAGGAAATGCCGTTTGGATGAGCAAAAGAGCTCTTCTAAATCCAGTATGGATTCGAGAGGATCCCTCAGTGTGGAGTCACGTGGTTCATTTGAAACTACAGAATCTACATCTGGGTCACTAGGTGAAGCCTACCGTCGTGGTGAGGAACTGAAGCCAACATGGCGTCCGTTCTTTGGTGCTTCTGGCAGCGAAAATAGCACGAGCATCGAAGAAGCGTGGATTCCTCAAGATCATGAAGGGTACGAGAGCTTAGCCAATAAAGATGTCTTTGAATTGAACAATCAGAGATTGCTTGATGATTTCCAAGCATTTCCGAAAAATCCTCCTTTGTCTGCAAACACTTCTAAAGATTCTACTGAAGCAGACTTCACCGATGATCTCAACGATTTTCCAGTCAATTTCCTTTATCCTGCTACTTCATCGACAAGCAATGATATGGTAATAGGATACGGTCAGAACTTTGGACGTACTTTGTCCCGAATCTCTGAACGTAGTACCGCGTCTGAAAAAACTAGCGCTGACGAAGATTCTACAAAAGCTATCTCTCGCTCGGAGAGTATCAATGAAGAGTCATTAAACTCCAGTGATCACCAAGCTAGTCTGAGCTCCGATCCGCCTAGCAATGCTAACATCGCCTACATATCAGATACAGATCGGAGAACTTCCGCTGAAATGCCGGATATACCAATAGATCAATCTAAAATCAGTGAGATGTATGCGGAGTCAAACAAAGAAGCAAGAGCGGGGAAAAACTTAGAAGTTTTGGATTGTAACACGTTCGAGGAAAGTCCAGCAAATCTTAGAACATCATCCCTCAGAGCTCAATCGAAACAATCTTCAGCCAGTGAGAGCCAGGATTCAGAAGACTGGCCCTTGCCCGAATTGCCCCCTCAAGTTATAAAAGGACCAGAATCTCTTGTGACGAGCAGGAGAGAATCTAGTGATTTCGAACAGTGGCCATCACTGCCCTCTAGTTTACTTGAAACACCAATCATAGAAAAAGTGCACACTTATTACATGAGTAATGAACCAGAACAGGCTATGCATGTCACTTTACATTCGGAGAGTTCGAAGGATCAACTTCAGGGTTCCGATGAAGATAGCGACACTTTAAATAATGACGAAGATTTAGAAAAAGACGTACAGTCAAAATCGGAAAAGTCAACTGAACTGAATGATAATCGTCCAAAGAAGAGCACTAAAATTATTCCTTACGAGAAATCTGGATACATGGTGGAACCCTTGGAAATGCATGATGAGGTCGCGTGTCTTAATAAAGGTGTTGTACCGAGTTATGAAAAGTCGTGTCTCAGTGGTACTTTCAGTAAAGCGACATGTCTCATGGGCGATGTAGGATCTTGTTGCTCGCGGTCGGAAAATAAAACATTTTCTCAAAGCAAATTAGAGGAAAAAGTTATAATCAGCCAACCGCAAAGGTCTCCAAAGTCTCCCACTAACCATAGCCCTGTATATGAAGATGATACCCTCTACACTGATGAAGTTTTCGGCGGCGACAGCAAGTCCTTGTCGCCGGACTTCGATAAGGGTTTTTGCCACCTAGGAAGTCAGAACAAATACTCCTTTGGTTCGAATAATTCTGATACTTCAGTTGATGACATTCTTTCACAAACCAACGCCGATGAGACAGTTAGAGCAGTAACTAAACTCAGTACTGGAAGCGCTGGAACTTGCAAAAGGTGCAGCCACAGTAGCCATTCCGAGGAAGAGACAAGTTCATTTGGCACTGATTTAGACGGTACTGTGAAAATCGGTATACCTCAAAAAAAATGCACTCACAGCTCTCATTCTGAAGATACCTCTATTTGTTTAAGTATATCTGAGTGGTCGACTGGCACGAACACCGTCCGTCAGTACGCAAATCTTTCGGCCTCTGAAAGTATATCAGCAGTTTCGGTGCCCAAAAGTGAGAAATCTGATAATGTTTCTGGCAAAGTTCATTCGGCTTCCCACGCAACCAAAAAGTCCGAAGCAAAGCCACCAAAGACATGCTCTCAAGCTGAAATGAGTTCCAAAAGCAGCAGCCTCGATAAGAGTTCTGATAACATCAAGTATGACAAACTGTGTAGTTCTGATACTACTATTTCTCGCAAAGGCATGGATAGCAGCTCTGGAACCAAAAGCGACAGCACTTTGACTCTTGCCCAATCTATTTCTGACTGGTCTGCAAGTACTACTCACACTCTCGTTGCCACGGCCCGTGAAGATCACTTACAAGGTGAAAATGTCAAACTCGATGATACGATTTCACAAGAGGCTCCTTCTGATGTGGATGAAGCGGACGAAAAATATGATATAGAAGTGACTGTGACCAAACCATATTCACCTATCCCTGAGAGTCAAGATCCCACAGAACCTGTTCTAAGATTGACCGCTTCATATATTGGAAAGACTGATAAATCGTCTTCTATTAGTTATAGCGATAAATCTGACAAATCTAGCTCGAGTTCGTTGAGTAGTCTTCAGAAACACACTAATGGAGTGCTCAGATTTGATCAAAGACTCAAAGGTTTTCATCCACACGACGCAACCCACGAGCGATATCACAATGCTCCACCAAAAAGTATGAGCTACGAAGAGAAGTCCCATAGATACTTGAAACAGACGATAAGATGCCAAAGCGAAGATAGTGGTTTCAAGCCTTATTTTGCTGAACCCCAACCCGAACTTGATATTGATATGCCGTCACAGCTCTACAGTCAAGAAGAAAAACACAGCGAGCGCTATCAAAGCCAAGAATTTTCTAACATTATGAGAGAAGACATGGGTGTTCATCAGTTCATAAAATCTGACTACAAGCCACTGGCTAAACATGCGAGTTATGATGACAAGACTTTATCTAAGAATCAGATTAAAGAATACAAAACATCTCAACAATATCGCTGCAAACCAAAGAGTTGGTCATTTCATGAGCATTATCTATCTTCCTCTGAATTACCGGTTATATCTGTCCCTGAGATACCTTCTGTGCACCGGGACATACAGGACCAAAAATCAGCTGATAGATCTGGAAAGACTCCTCTCTCCCGTTGCTCTCCCTATTACTCTAGCAGTTTGAGTTCAGAATCTCCTCCTATTCAACCATTGAAAGTGCCTGTCAAGAAGTCTCTTCTTGTGAGGAATATATCACTGAAAAGTCCTCCAAGCGGTAACGACACTGATAGCTCTCTAGACGTCATAAGAGATCCGAGGGAGCGAATGAGGACGTTCAGACGGAAGAAACAGGTCACCAGTGCTCGTAAACGTCAAGAAAAGATACAAGACGTTTTAGAAGAGGACTCTACGAAAAGTCAGTGCTCCTCCGAAAGCGACAAACACCACGGTGATAAATATTTGGCCGTTGATGACTCCATGCGTCGCATGGAGAGTTCGGAATGTTCAGATAGCTACCTTCCAGAAGTAGAATCAGGGTCTTCAGAAGTATCAAAAGGTGACGTGGCCGAGGCTGCTAGCTATTCGGAGGACGAAGGGCAAGATGAATACGATAAATACAAGAGTGCCAATTACGAAGCAAAACAGTTCCCTATCAGCATTACTCCGGTGCAGTTCCAAGGATTCGGGTCTTCGGCTGATGAGGACGAAATGGGCTTCCCTCGCTTCGATAGATTAGGCAGACTCCGTCATCCTTATCTGGATTCTCAGGAACCACCATACGTGCCTGAAGATAGTCCTCCACGGACGTCTTATTCCAACAAGAGCAGCCGCCAATCATCTCTGAAAAGGAATAAATCCTACCGTCAGTCCGAAGATCTTTCTTTGGGCGAGCCTTCTGGGGAGCATCAACAGAGAGTATTCTATGAGGAACAGAGTGACAGGGACGATTCGGACGACTATGCTTATCCAATTGACACCATAAAGCGTGCTCCGAAAACGTCTAAGTCTGGAAGCTACTTGTTTGAGCGCGGCGAGTCCGTGGCTTACTCTGACATGGAGTTGCCAGATAAAGACGAGTATGAAGAGTACAGAGGAAGTCCTTATCCAGAACACTATGAAGAAGTTGTCGTATTCCAAACACAGGAGTGTTATCCACAATACGATCGAGAAATGGAGAATGCCAGGGGTGTCAATGAAGCACATTATTCACGCGATCTTGACCAGCGGTTTAGCTTGAATAATGTTGAGAGGTTCTATTCCAGTCATTACGTCGATTCGCAGGCATCGAGCGATAGTCCCGAACAAAAGTTCGACGTCTCAACTCTACCCCCGCCTCTCTGCTCGGACGATGAGAATGAATAAACGCCTTACATCGCGCACTTATCAAGGGCTTCTTGGAGTCTACCAGCTGGCAAAAGTAAATTCGGTCCAAGTGCGTGAAGTTAAGTGCATACACATTAGCTTGCATTATACTCGTCTAGTTTTCACCCCCTCCTATTGGATGTGTTCGTAATGCGGCGAGCGAATGTTGCGATAGCTGAAGTTTAGTCAGCTGTTCGTAATTCTAATTCTTTGGCAATTATTTTGTTTGATATTAGGGTACTCATTATATCGAATATTTACATTGTCACTTTCAATATTTAGCGAATAATGAATTTACTATCTAGTGCCAATCCCGGGTAGCGCGTCTATCGTGTATATGCAGACTTATACCCTTAGTTACTAAGAATTTAGCGGTAGTGTATTGTGTATCGAATGCATGTTCATGCGTTATGCTCACGATATTATTGTTATGGTAAGATGACACTTTAAACTGCCTCCACTATTCGTTGTCAAAAATATCTGTTTAGTTGGTAACCCTAGAACAGTTAATGGTCTGTCAATATAATCACGTCGTAGTGCCAATTTTATCGAGTTAAATACATTATCTATCTTTTTTGAAGCATAATAATTGACGGAAATAACATCATAATAGTATTATTGTAAAAGGCTGTGATTTTAATTTGTGTGTTGAGATGCAAGCTCTGAGTTCATTGTGTGCGTGCGCGTGTGTGTTTGTGTGTGTGTGTGTGTTAATTTCATGTAAAAAAATTGTTGTTCGTCGATGATGGTGATGATTTTGCTGAGTTTATTTATTCATTGGTAATACATTTTCATCCACATGACGCTAGACGTATAATCTACGTGGGATCTGCAATCGTGCCAAATATGCTCAATTTGTCCCAACTCTATAATTATTGTTTATATAAATTTTTAACCAAAGCAATTTGACATAATGATTGTAATATGTAGTTGAAGTAGATATGAAAGTACGTGTCATATGAATGTTAGCGCTTAACTATTGTGGTATCATCGAAATGTTTTTCTTGTTATTAGAACTATATTGCCTTTACGGTACTTTTGAAACTTTAAATTATAGATTTAATTTATTAAATTGTTGAAATTTTATTCATATGTTGCATCGATTTTCTTCTGACGTAAATGAACGTTAAATATGTTTATTAAATGTAGTGATAATCACAGAAGAAAGCTTCAATTACTCTGCTTATTTCTACTCGAAATTGTATACATATTGTTTGCAACGTAACACGTTTGCCATTTATACTAATTAATACATTATTACGTAGATAGGAATAAAATATTTGAAATAGAAAAATTGTACGTTATGATGAGGATTCTAGTCGCTTGTACCACAGATGGGAACAGGATTCGATGTCGGAATGATTACTAGCTTAGCAGCAATCAAAATTTTATCATCTGTTAATTAAATACGTTTATTTTGATGGTTGCTTACAAACTATATATTGTTATCTTCAAGTAATGATACGATACAATTGCTTCTAAATAACATCAAAATCTGAAAGATTACGTTGTATCTCCATAAAGCCGCACCCGGTTTTTCTAACATGAAAAGTGTTGTTGAATTGGATAACAATAAACCGGTTCTAGATAGCCTTACCTTATTTCTGTTTAGACTCCGTAATCGTCAGTAGTTGATGTTTTGAGCGTTAGGAATTTTCTGTTTTTAATAATGATTAATTTTTGGTGGATATTCTAGTTGCTATTTCCCAGTGCCCCGGTTAGTGTAAAATTAGTTGAGTGTTGGTTCGGTCGCGGTCGCGGTGGCGTGAAGCAATATAGAATAGCGGTGGTGTCCGTTGTTAGCAATAAACGGTCAGTTCGATAGCGTAAGCACATCGACTTTTGAGAGTGTACATTCCGTATAGACTGTAATGTTGAATTCAATTGTATTTACCGTTTAAGTTTATTCACGTAATATTGTTTCGTATATTGAAACGTTACTTCCTTTTTGAATTTATATGTGAGTGTTAGTGTACTTTGCCCCGCAATACACGTCACTACCCCACGGGGTTAGTTAAACAATAAATAAAATCTAAATTATCGAGGGTTTCATTGGCATTTGAGTTTGTACTGTTGTAACGCATGAATTTCTTCTAAACTTAGTAACTAGCGAAATATTCAGTCGTTAGTTACGTTAGTGTTGCCAGATGCAAGACCCAACGTTAATTGAAAGTTGAATAGCTATTTTTATATAACAAAATTATTATAAGAAGAAATTCATGTTAAACCTTCTAAATTAATCATATTATTAGCTGCAAGGATATACAATGTAAGTCAATAAATTAGAAGCATGTTCGATGTTTTAACTTTTCATTTTTCAGTTTACCCAATTTTCGTTTTTCCAGGAATGTAATTACAATTTCATTTTCAGCTCGTTTTCTTAATAGTTTAAACTGTCTTATTTTTATATTTTATACACCTACTGGTTAGTCTCATTTAGTAGAGCTTTATTTCCACCATTTTCTACTTAATTTTAGCATATAATTTTTCGAAAAGCTTGAAACAATTTCTCTCTGTGTTATGTGTTATAATAGTTTTATATGTTTATCGGTATGGCCTTAAAGTCAGACGATTATTATGATAACAACCTGTTAGCGGTTTCTATTATTTTTTAGTTCTGTGACACTTAACTCCACAATATTTCCTTCACCGATTTCAAATACAATTAGCAAGGCCTTACATGTATCATAAGATCTGGTATCCGGTTGATTATACATACTTTATTGTACTTATTATTGCTTTGAGTAGTATTGATTCGCACCGAAATTTCAACAATAATTACAAGTTATTCTCCCGTGTGCAGACGAAACATCGCCCGAGGACGATAACACGATATCGTCGGCGAGCCTGTGCTTGTCGCCGGTGACGTGTCCGCGGGAGGGCGCGCCACTGTGTGCGTCCACTCCGTACACGCGCCCGCTCACCAACGGGCACGAGGGCGTCGACGGGCGCGCACCTGCCGACAGTGACGTCATCAACGGGCACGAGGCCGTCGACGGGCGCGCGCCCACCGACAGTGACGTCATCAACGGAAACGTTACTGGTGAGTACCACTCACCGGGTGGCTGGTGGCTGGCGAGAGCGTGGTGGTCTAGTGATACTGACCCCGAGTTTCAATCCGGAAGTCGCCGGTTCAAATCTCTCCTATGAGTTTTTCGATTGAAAGATTTATGTGCGCAATACCACATTCTCAAAACGGTTAAGGAAACATCATGAGGAAACCGACATGTCCTAGAACTAAAAATTCGAAGACATATGTCAAGTGCACGAAAAAAGCCTCTTTAAGGCGCACTTAAAATCCTTTCACCAAACTGTTTCGAAAGAACCAGTGACTCGAATAGAATAGAATAGACCACTCAGCTCTGGAGTCCTATTCTCAAACGTAACAGTTCTGGCGATGGATAATGGCAACTCTGTCGGAAAAGGTTTTATTTAGCATTTAATTGCCTAGATTACAATCTATAACCATTTAATTTAGATTTTGTGAAAGGATAGCAATTCGTCATTCACCTGCCCTTGTCCCATATTAGGTGGTATCGGTGTGAAAGGATAGCAATGATCAAAAAAAAAACCTAAAATATGTACACGAACACTCCTTATTGATTTTGATATTGTAAGCCCAAAAGCAGTGGGGCGAACGGTTTGGCATGTGATTTTATGTGTGATTTTGATTAATGTCGTTGTTTCAGTGAATGTCATTCATGAATCGACAAATAGTATGGACGTGCTAAGCGGTGGAGAAAGTGACGCCGGAGACACGCTTTCTAGGCGGAATAACAATAGGTATCGTTTTCACTTTCGTACCAATATTCATTCCCAATCTTAATCTCAAAACAAAATCCCCTGTCTATCTGGCTGTCTCTCCAAACTAATAATGGTAAATCATAAATCTAAGTCCATTCGCTTGAATGGTGTGCGATAACTATCGCTCGTTCGCCTCTAAAAGAGTTTTGTCGATAGTTGGTTCGGACTGTAGCAACGTGAAATGGTTGATTAAACATAGGAACTTAAACAAAACCTTATGAATTCTGGACAATCTATTGTGGTTTGAGAGCGTGGGGGCCCAGTAGTACATACCCCGAGTTTAAATCCGGAGGGTTTAACGTCTTGACATGCACAAATCAGTTTTTTCACTTGTCACTGAAGAAACTGCGTGACCTAGAACCAAAAGTTCGTAAATATACGTGAAAGTGCACGAAAGGAGCGTCATTAGGGCGAATTTCAATCCTTTCACCACACTAGTTCCAGAAAAACAATTACACTATAACACGATAACTACTGGAATGTTCTTAGAATGAGATCAAGTGATGTCTTTCGCAGCATATCATCTTGCCTAGTGGGCACGTTGAAGGAGAGCATCGGCGAGCTGCCGCGGCGCCGCAGCAACTGTGATATAACATACTTCGTCGCCAGGGAACTGCTTATGACTGAACGCACCTACAAACGGGACCTCGAGCTGGTGACTGTTGTGAGTTCAGAACATATTTCAGTGTTTAACAGTGCCTCCTAGAAAGTATGTACTATTTACTTGGGAATTAGTAACTATTCATTTGTCTTATACACGCTTTTCCTACAGTCCTTTATCATAAAGTGTCTTACTTGTTATTTAAAAGGTGGGACTGGGAAAAGCGCTAAGTCTTACGTGTTTGATCGAAGGGACTTTTTTTCTCATACATTTTGCTTTCCTGTCCTTTTAATTAACAATGAAAGGTAATCCTGCAATTGGACTTGATTCGGACAATTGTCAAATGACAAATTATTTTTTCGATGGTATTGGCGATGGCAACTAAATTCTCCTTTCCTATTCAGCATGTATTAAACAGCGGCGTTCCTTAAACAATACTGCGATGTGCCTCGTAAAATAAACGATGCCACTAGCAACAATAAATATTGTCCTTACATACATATTATATGAAATTCCTTATGCGCTGTTTCGGCGTACCATCACTGTTTAAGTATAGACTGACTAGCTGCCCCGCGGTGAGTAAGTCAACCCACAGGAACACTGCACTTTTCCGGGATTAAAGCCAGGATATAAGCTATCTTGATACCAAATTTCATCCAAATCCATTCAGCCGTTTGAGCGTGAAAGAGTAACAAACATCCATACATACAAACTTTCACGTTTATAATATTAGTAGGATAGTAAAGCAGCGTACACTTTGATGACAGACATGGTCCCAGCGGATATCGTCGCTGCGGGGCGAGGGCGCGGAGGTGGTGAGCACGCTGGCGCGCGCGAGCCTCGCGCTCGAGCCGCTCGCGCTGCCCGCCGGCGCGCTGCTCGCGAGGCTCGAACGCACGCTCCACTATGCGGAACCCGCGCGCGCACCAGGTACACTGTACGCTACTCTGTCACACACTTTCACATGTAATATCGGATCTACACACGTATCGGTTCAATAAATAAATATTGGTGGACATTTCACGCAGCGCCATCTAGCCCCAAAGTAAGCTAAGCATAGCTTGTATCATGGGAACCAAACAACTGATATACTACTTATATAGTGTTTTAGGTAAATACATACATATCATACATATTGACACCCAGTCCCAGACACAGAGCAAACATCTACGTTCGTTATACAAATGTTTGTCCTCGGTGGGAATCGAATCCACGACCTACAGCATTGAAGGCAGGGTTACTACCAACTGAGCTGTGAGGCCAGTCATTGCACTGTAAGAAAGTGATCCGCTCGTACTGGGCACGCACAATCACTTACAGGATTATCCATTATGATATTGATTTGATTGTTAGTGCCAACGTTGCAGTTGCAAAAAAAACTAGTTTTTCAACGTGCACTGGTGCTGCTAATAGCGTCATGTAAACGACCATTCAGTGTAACGTGCAGGGCATCGTGCATGGTGTAAGTAGTACAACTGGCCTGCAGAACAGCAATGAAAAGAATATCGTTTATTTGTTACAGAATCTGAAGATCCAGAGTACAAGAAAATTGCTGATTTATTATACGACTACCTCTCTTCAACGGCTGAAGTGAGTCATGTTTGAATTCTTTGAGAGGTCAATGCTTTTAGAATAGGCGGCCGTTGACATAAACCGCCTGGAACAGTAGATAACTCACCAAAGTTTTTTCAGTTTGGAATTATATCATTACTTACCATGTCCTAAAATCTTTTTTATCTAGAAATGATAATATTCCCATCTGCTCTCTTTGCTGATCTGGGTGAACGAATCCTATTGAAACTGTTTAGGATTTGATATTTCTCGTTCTCTGAGTCATATGACGAAGTTGTTCCCCAGGCGTACACGACGTACATAGAGCGTGCGGCGGCTCTGGTCGGGCTGGTCGAAAGCGTTCGCCGACGGAACGCTATTGTCAGCCAACAATGCGCCGAATTCGACAGCACCTCGCCTCTTCCGCTCTCCTGCTTGTTACTGAGGCCGCTGCACCGCATGCTGCACCTGGAGAGACTTGCTGGAGGTAGGCCACCTTGTCTGTCTGGAATATGGCTCAAATTACACTGTAGCTAATTTAAAGCGTACGCCGATTGAACGCCGTTGCCAGACAATAATGCTGTGAGCGCTTCTCCGTAGTACCACTTACTCAAAACTAAATTAAATCGTCACAAGGAAAAAGAAAAGTCAAAAGGCATAAGATCGTGGCTTTTACAAATCTAATTTACTGCGCATTTTATCTGACTATTCTTGTATACACACAGAGTAAGAGACCCTGTTTATTTCCAGAGTTGTGTTCTAATGGTGTGGATGAGGCTGCACGGGCGCTAGAGCTGGCGCAGAGCGTGGCGCGGCTCGCGCGACATCAGCTCCAGCACATAGAGAACCACTGCTCACTGTGCCACATGCAGCGGGACATTATCGGTACGTACGCAGCATTCGATGACGCAGTGTGGCGCTGTATGCTGACTACTAAATGCTGTTTTAGGCTTACTGCTGCAAGATACATTGATATATCTTAACTCTGTACAGCTCAGAAGCCCACGCCAGTACAGTACAACGCGACTGCGGATTTAAACAAGTATCGGAAACCTCTTAACCTCTGGAAAATAAATTCATGCTCGTGTGACTTGTAAGTCAGGGAGGACTCATTAAAATATAAGTACAGGGAAATCTTTGTTATAAATTACGTACTGAATCTTCGCGGGCGAAGCTGTACGTACGGACAATTAAGACACATATGACTCAAAGTAAACTAAAATAACTTTTGTCGACAGGTTATGACAAACTCTTGGTAGCTGACAGGGAATTTATCCGGATGGGATGCCTCTACAAACACTCAACAAGAGGACTCCAACAACGGATGCTTTTCTTGGTGAGCATATGAGCAGATTTTTATTGTGTTCAAAATGGGTAAATATGACAAATTCATCACATTCACGCCTTACGAGCCAACCTTGCGGTCCGAGCAATCCGCAGTTATCAAAACAGTAATTATCTGATCAGCATTAATCACTACTTATGCTCCAGGCATTTTGTTAGCGGTATGTTTGAATTGTAATTATGTGAAAGAAATATTTTCATCCTTAAATTAATATAATTATTATAAATTACAGTTTAGCGACGTGCTGGTGATAGCGTCCAAGTCTGGCAGCTCGCAGTTCCGCGCGCACGCAGCGCTAGCGCTCCACACGCTGGATGTCAAACCCTCGGAACTTCCGCATTCATTCTCGCTCATAGGTATGTAATCATTACAATTCTGTTTACGTTTTTGTTTGACTTTTTATTTTTTTAGGTGACCGTTAGACGTTCTATTTGACCTCGGTTTAATACGAAACCATAGTATTATTTATCTCTGATTGATCGTGTAATGTACCATTATTATTATTAATTATTATTGTTAAAACAACATACCTATGTATATTTTTGTTAATTATTTAATTTATTTTTTTTGGGCGTGTCAAATAAATGTTTTTCTTTATTTCTTTCTTTCTTTACCAGTATGGATTGATAGTAAAATTATAATTGATACTCAGGACTTTTGACATGAGGTTAAAAGTCTTGGTGTCGCGGCACGACAGCTTTAGCGAAGTTACCTTTGCACGGTATTTGTCCAGGATCAAACGTGGACATACTGTTGAGCGCTCGCAACGAGCGCGAGTACGCGGGCTGGTGCGACGCGCTCGAGCGCGGAGTCGCGTGCGCGCGCGACAAACAACCGCAAGTGGACACGGACCTCACGCCTTACGAACAGGATATTGGTAACTATATTAGTAATTCTTTTTATTAAAATAGATGACCTTGAATTGAATTGATAACATAAAATGTTATTTTTGAACGATATGAAACAAACTGTCGCAGTATTGGTATCACTACATATTATAAAACAAAGTCCCCTCGCCGCGTCTGTCTGCCTGAGCACGATAAACTCATTTTTAAACTGGATGAAATATGACTATGATTGTTGAATATCGGAAAACATCATGCCCATTGTCAGCTTTACTGGCGTGCGCCGCGTAAACCAATAGAGTTGTATATCCTTACTAAATTAGACCAACGTTTTCTTCGGTTTTTAAGTGTGTATACCCGTGCGAAGCCGGGTCGGGTCGCTAGTAATCCATATTACTTAAACACATGTTACGTGATCCAATCCGATCTGGCTTCACTGAGCAGCTACAATACGGTGTGATTATATTTGCAGAGTCGTCAAGCAATAGTCTGTCGAGTGTGAGCGGGTTGTGCCTCGCGCACGTATGCTGGCACCGCGTCACCTCGCTCCACAGGCAACACCTGCACCTCGCCATGAGAGTGAGTATGCTAACATAATAATGTAATATATATTTGTGGGTGATTCACACAGCGCCATCTCGCTCCAAAGTAAGCATAGCTTGTACCACAGAAACTATACCAAACCATACTTATTGACACCCAGACACAGAACAAACATATTATATTCGTCACACAAATTTTCTCCGAGGTAGGAATCGAAACTACGATCTGCATAGCGTAGAAGGCACAGTTACTTTCAATTGAGTAGGAGTCGTACAACGTGCATACAGTATTCACACTTAGAAGAAGTCTAATCTATTCTATTCGAGTCACTGGTACTCTCGAACCACTGTAGTGAAAGGATTTTAAGTGCACCTCAAAGAGGCTCCTTTCGTGCACATGACACATGTCTTCGAATGTTTAGTTCTCGGACATGTCTGTTTCCTCACGATGTAGAAGAAGTAGGCCGAGCCTACGCCTTCCGTCCGACCGGCGCGGCGTACGAATCGGCCCAGCACCAGGTTGCTTTTGTATTAATATATATCAACTTATTTTTTTATATGATTCTGGTGGCGGAACGAGCTGACGGCCCACCTGATGTTAAGTGGTTACCGCCACCATAGACAACAATACGACCCAAGTCCTCTCCACCAAATACGAGATGAGCTAAGTCGCATTGCGTTGCGTCCATCACTTGGAGACGAGGATGTTACGTCTCATGCGCCTCCAATTTCGATTTAATATGTTTAGACGTATGTTTTGTTTACAGACGCAGCTGTCCGGGTACCTGCTGCGCAAGTTCAAGAAGTCCCCCGGGTGGCAGAAGCTGTGGGTGGTGTTCGCGGCGTTCACGCTCTTCTTCTACAAGAGCTGGCGAGACGACACGCCGCTCGCCTCCTTACCGCTGCTCGGGTCAGTCTCACATACCTATACATCTACATCGTTATACTTTGTACTACATACTTTTTTTTGGACACATTGCCTTCTGGACCCAAAGTAAGCTATGCATAGCTTGTATCGTGTGAACTAGTCAATTGATATATTCGTTTTTTTTTGTAAAAAAGAATATTCAGGTCAAAAAACAGCTACAGTACATATTCTTAACTGATTAAATACATAAATAAGTATTTTTAGTACTGAAGCCTACCACATTATCCATAGATAAAATAAATACATATCAAACATATTAACACTCAGACTCATACTTGGTAGTTTTGAAAGATGTTTCCGGTGAACTTACAGGCACGCGAGACACATAATTTCACGTCTCAAAGTTACGTGCGCAATACGTCGCAATCTCTGCATTGGTCTGTTGTAACGTGCACACGAATGAGTCGTTACATAATTTTCACTTGACTATACGATTGTTTAATATATCTTTCCATTAATTCAAAAACTAATTATGCGATTAAATCAGTAATTATTGAAAAAAAATATGGATTTATATACGTTTTTCGCAGGTACTCGGTAGGGCTTCCGTCGACAGAGGACGGCGTAGAAAAAGACTATGTGTTCAAACTGCAGTTCAAAAACCACGTGTACTTCTTCAGAGCCGACAGCCAGTATACTTACAGCAGGTATGCTTTACCATTATTGTAACTCTGCCAAGGTTGTCCTGGAGGTATTGCTACTGTACCCATTTCTGCCGCCAAGCAGTAAGCTTCCGCTTTGGAAGGTGTGGTTGCCGGTGAAATTACAGGTGCATGAGAAATCCCACCTTCAAATCTCATTTACAGGCGCATACGATGCTACTTGGGTGTTGTAGTACCTAGATAGGAGATGTACAAATAATTGTAAGGTTGCCTAGTTATGATATTTCAATGTTTATATTTTCCTACAGGTGGACAGAAGTATTGCAGACTGCAATGACTCAAGAGCACTCTGATGAAGAATTAACTCTTACATAAGATAGTTGTATTGTGCATCGGTTCTTTAAGACGCGTTGTCTGTGTCAGTGATACGTTTGCCTTAAAATATCTCCAGATATTATATTTTTATATGACTTTACCACCGAACTGAACAATATTATTGTAAGTTCGTCTTGCCTCTATTTATTTTTGCTAATAAATTTATCTAATCAGATTCTACCTTGAATACATTATCTAATGAAATGTCCGTGTAAGAATATACCTGAATGACTGATGGCATCGTTAGCTAACTGATGCATGACTATTTGTTCTTCCAGAAAATTTCCCAAGTATTATAAAATTTACAAGCTGCAAAACGCTTCGCCTTTATTTCGCCGTCCGACAATCCAGTATAAGATGTATAAGATTTACGGTAAAGAGATTGAAATATGTTGAAGACTTCGCTTTAAGTAATTCTTGAGAATATTTTGAAAAAAATACTTATATATTCTGTATTTTTTTATATATATTATAATAATTTGTTATTTCACAAATCTTCTACTATTCTCTTTTCAAGTTTCGGAAATCGCCAAGTTTGTCTAAATGGTCGTCTATTAAGAGATGCACTTTAGTAATGAATCCAATGATGTCTCTTCCTTAAAGTATTCCAAATAGCAATAAAATTTAAATTACAAATTATTTAGTTAAAAAACTGACCATGAAGGTATGTTATATATAAGGAGAGCAGCATTAGCGAAAAAAGTATTAAGATTTATGATCCCTTATACATATTACAAATACACTTTTAACAACAATCCTGTCAATATAAACGAACTTAGAGGCAGTGGCGAATGTTTTTGATATATTGCTGATAGTAAACGTACTTTGAGATTCAAAAACAAGTAAATAATTCAGGCCTCAGCTCAGTTAGTAGTAACTCTGCCTTCTGTGCTGTAGGCCGTTCGATTCCCACACAGAACAAACGAATGATGTTTGTTCTGTAACTGGGTGTTAATATGTGTTATTATGTATGTATTTACAAAAAAGTATATAAGTATTCTAGCAATTGTCTGGTTCCCATAGTACAAGCTATGCTTAGTTTGGGGCTAGATGGCGCTGTGTGAATAGTCCACCAATGTTATTATAATTACCAAGCTTGAACTAAGATAAGAACAATAATGTTATTGTTAGTAACCATTAGATTACTATAAAATCTAAAAATAAAGATTAACGGGATTGTTGTTGAGTGCGGATATATATATTCATCATTTTGCGCCGTAGAAATGCGTCAGCAATATCAGTCACAACTAAGTACTGGTTCTGTTGCATAAGTATATGTTATTTTTATGTTATTGACGTGACGGAACGAGCTGACGGCCCACCTGATGTGACCGCCGCCCATACACAACAGCAATACAACTCAAGTCCTCTCCGCCATAGTAAGAGATGACTCAAGTCGCATTGCGTTGCGTCCATCACCCCGAGACGGGGATGTTACGTCTCATGCGCCTGCAATTTGTTCTAAGTATTTATACAAGTTTTGTGATAATACTAAATACGTGTAGTGTACAATTTTACGATATTACGGTTATGAAGTAGGTCGTTATTTCGCATGTTAATTTATATTACTGAATGTCTGTAATGGAAGATAGTTATAGATGGAACGAGAAAGTCCTGTAAATATACATTTCCAGTAGTGTTTATATTGTTTACCCGGTAGATCGTTTACATATTTATGTTATTTCTTATTTGTCGCGAATATTGCATTAGGGTTAGGACTCATGCCAGACTGGGTGTGTGTGAAACTCCAGTTTTTTGTTATCTTTCACAGACAAAACTAGTTTTTAATAAAGATGTATGGGCCTTCAAAAATTGCGGGTTTTATTGTTATGAAGGCCTAAAGTAATTTTTCGAGGAAGAGTTTGTTATACAGATATATTATTGTAACATTATTCAAAGACATCGGTAAAGTGATAATGATTTTCGAGTTGTATTGGTTTTCAGCTAAAAGTGGAGCAGAGAAACGGTATTATAATGCTCCCTAATGTAATGTAATATCACGAAAATGATATAGTTCAATATCAAATCGAATAATAATTTTACATGTGGGATTTAGAAATAGGTTGATTTTGAGCGTGATAAGTTATGTACAAATGAAATGAAGCAAAGACCGTAAATTATGAATAACATATTTTAGACAATGTGACTGTGTGATGTGTGTGAGGTGGTTTATTCAGAGAAAATAGATCAGATATTATTATATTAAAAGGGAGCTCCATATTATAACATAAATAAATAAATAAATAAAATAAAAATTATATATGTCAAAAGTCCGCGTTAAAAACGAATATCTTATTAAAAATATATTACATGAATAACTATATTATTTCCAAAGTAAGTTATTTTCATGAATGTGAGAGGGTATTAATACATTAATACATACATGGCAATAATAAAATAAATTATTAATTTATTTGTTTTATTTTTACACCTGTTTAAATTTAGAAAATATAGTCTACAACTAGCTGTTGCCCGCCACTTTATCCGCGTGGAATTCGATTGTATCACACACCCCTATTTCACCCCACGGAAAAGTATCATAAGTTACTCATTAGAACATCAGCTATCTGCCAGTAAATGTCTCGTCAAAATCTTTTTTAAAAATTTCTTTAAAGGCAATAGAACTCTTTCCAAATTCGTCCGGGGAATTACTGCCACCATGCTATTTCTGAACTCACGCCAAGTTTCATTTGAATCCATTCAGTAGTGTCGGACTGATGCGCGGCCAGGAAATAAAGAGACAAAAATGAAAAAAAAAATACAGTTTTGCCATCATTATCGATTATAGAGTGCACTACAATTTTTTATTTTTAAATCTGTAAAGTACAGAATTGAACCTGTTACAGTTTTATTACAATCTACTATAAATTTGGCTTGAAACATTCAAACCTAAATCGTAACTTTGTTACCTAATTACATCATTTGATAGAAACATTTATAAGCGCATTTATTGCTTTGTACAGCTTTCTTAAAATGTTATATTTATACTTATTATATATTATATATTTGCGTTATAATTTACGTATCTAATTCTAGTCACACAAGTACATATAGAAACATCTTTGGAAATGCTGATGAGATCAAATATCTTTGGCATACACATTGATGGCACAACATTAAGAATGTATCAAGCTAGGTACATATAATAAAATATAATCCTTTAGCAGATTAAATCCGTAATTATATATCGAAAAAATAATTCTATTCAATTTACACTGTACAGTACAATTTATAAAAGTCATAAACCTTTATACTATGAAAAAGCACAAATTCGCCGAGTTTTGTTTTTCACAATTACATAATACTTTTCCTCTAAATGTACACTCTACATTTTAGACTAGTAAAAAGATGTCTTAAAGAAACCTACATTAACAATATAACTATATCTAGCAAGTCGTCACCACAAATGTTCCATGCTTAGAGTCGACCTCGTCTGGCGGTGTCCTCTACACGCATCGAAGAATCAAGTGCACGACGGGAAAGTACTTATTTAAGACGCACTTAAATCCATTCACAGTGATCAGAAAGAGCTAGCGACACGATCGGAAACAGCACAAACGAGTTCTCCTGAAGACATAACCACCATGTTTCGGCTATTTACAACTTGTAAAAACTTCATGTATGAAATCACAAAGATCAGGTTGGTCAAGTTGGATCACAAAGATCAGGTTAGTCAGGTTGGATCACAAAGATAAGGTTACATCCTAGTAACACTGTCACCGTTCTCTTTGGGTTCATTGATGTGCTCCTTGCTCCTGTCCTTCCTGCGGAAGATGGAGGCCCCCGTGGAGGAGCGGACGCGAGGAGGTAAGGAGGCGAGGGCTCCGTTGAGGGGGCCCGGCGCGGGCGCCTCGTCGGCGCGCCCCGGCTTCGGCGACCGCTCGCTGGGGTGTGATCGGTACGAGAAGCTCGCGGCTTTAAGACGGGATGCTGTGGAATGGCGATGTCAATTTATCTTAGACTGTGCCCGCGGCTTCGTTCGCGTTAAGTACAGTTTGTGACTAAAAGTAGCTAGGTGCTTTAGTAATTTTTTGTATTGTGAATTAATCTCAATAAAGTAGGCTTAGTGATTCCTTACAACAAGCTAATATTTTGAGTTTACAGACATATGAATTTAATTTATTTGTATAAGTTAACAGAACCCATTCTACAGATAGTTAAGAAAAGATCTTGTATAACTAACTAGTACGAGATATTACCGAACCAAGGGTGGTTCAGTGATATGGAAATGGGTTTATAGGGTTCCGAGAAGTACCTACGTGTCCACAGCCTAGACTGAGCTTTTGAGGCGGTGTTAGATGCTAGGCCCAGTAATGATCCTAATAGCTTCTCTAAACACATTGAAAGTCAAAAACTGTAGGTACCTACTCCCATAGAATTCATAAAGAGATGGCTTGGAAACGTCAATAAGTAATATTCAAATCATAATAAGGTTACGCCTACTTATACCCAAGTTTGACGCCTATTCAACACTTTCCCACCCTCCATGGGGCAGAACAACCAAGAAACCCATAAAGGAGGAACTAATTATACCCTTCTTACCTATCCCTCTCTTGGGCGGCGGCTCGTCCTTAGGCAGCGCGGGCTGATGATGCGTGGTGGGCGTGTGCGGTGCCGAGAGACTGCTGATGGGGCCGGACAGCGCCGGCACTCCGCCGTCTCCTCGACGCTCTACCATCGACCGCGTGTGCGGGCGGATACCCTCTAGCTCGCCGCTGCAACGATATACACAGAAACAGTTAAGGTGCAAAAAAACATAAACGAGTGTGTTACCTTTAGCTGATCGTCGTGACATTGCGGATGTAATATTCCTTTGTATCTGCTGGTATCAAGTTAAAGTGACTCAGCATTGTTAGGTAGGCCATTTTATGTTACTAGTAAGTTAGTTACTACTCGGAGAAGCAACCCTAAACTCATTTTTGATTTTGCCTCAACTAATTAATCGTATTAATTCTTATCTATGACGTGCGTGCGATAAATATAACAAAGCATATTCCAATTCAATTGATCTATATAACTGATACGACGGATGAGACGTTTGTTCAGTGCTTTGAAATTGTATAAAAATTGCAAAGTGCTGCAACCATTTTAAATATACTTTTGAAGTATCCATCTACCAATATTGTGTACCTATGCTTCTACTTTTGCTTGTTTATATAAATAACCTTATTCAATTCACAACTCTGAAGACCTAATGCTTATTTAATCATTCAGTATGAGCTGTAAGTCTTCCTTAAATAGATAAATAAATCTATTCTTATTCGCTTAAAGGAATCCCTATAGAGGGATCGATAGGGTTTTTTTTTTTTAATGGTTTTTTTTTTACACCCGTTCATAATAAGCAAGCTTGTTCTCGTTTCGTTTTATTGATATGCAGAGTTCAAGAGATGAGGATGTTATTTGCATCCTTTTAACGTCAAAAATAAAATAAATATTTTGTTCGTGAACGGATTTGTTGGCGGGTTCACTAGCTGGACTTGGGTTCTTTCTATTAATGGGAAAAAAGTTTTTTTTAATAGAACTAATCTTACTTCCTCCGAACTTTCGTTCTCACTCGTTGCAGCATGGAGCGTCGCTGGGAGCCGCTCGGCGCGGTCTCGGCGCGTCCAGACCGGAAGCTGCCGCTCTTCTCTGTGACAAAATAAATGGTATTTTATTTAATTAATAGACTGATGTAAACAATATGTACAATAACCAACAGTTATTTTATATTACAGGTCATTTAACGATATCTGCATAGTCGAGCAGATGCTTATACGATATTTATACCCTTCCGCATCACAGTATAGACGATGACGGCGAGGGAGCGCGGGTGATTTTACATCTCCCGTTGTTCCTTCCGTGTATTAACAAGACTCGTCAACCACAGACTCACCGATGTCCGCGGAGTCGAGCGGATGCGTGTATATGCCCTTGCGCATCATAGTGTAGACGATGGCGGCGAGTGAGCGCGGGTGATTCTCCATCTCCCGTTGTTCCTCCTCCGTGTATTCGCGAGGCTCGCTGAGCGGCGCGGCGCCGCGTTCGCTAACCACCCACCATGTCTCCATGCGGCCCTTGCCTTTCACCTCCACGGCGCCGCGCGCTTCTAGCCCGTACCCGCTTCGATCCAGTAGCTTCAATTAAAGGACACGATCATAACATCACAACATATAAACCAATATTATCTCTTACTACTTCTGCAAATCTAAACACTCGAATCTGTTTAGTAATTTGTAAGCAATGAATTAATAACTTAACTTTTGCATTTAGTATACATATTTAATTATGCTGTCACTCCGGATCTACGCTATTGGGACTGCGCCTCTTTCAGGGACCAAAATACCCATATTTTTTTTCAATACCATCACTTTAATGATATATCTATATAAGTAAGCTCAGTTACTTGAAACTAAAGACTATTTAGTTACTATCGCAATAACTAAATAGTCTTTGGTAAAATCAACGTATCCACGTACTTTCTTTCTATCTTTCTTCTTACCTGCTTGGTGTACTTGGTGACCTGTATCCGATCCATGGCGCCGGTGGTCTCCATGCGCGAGGCCTCGTTCACGGTGTTACCCCATATGTCGTACACGGGCTTGCGAGCGCCTATCACACCGCCCACCAGCGGCCCGCAGCTTATACCTGCGACACAGCGCACTTCATATACATTTTCTACTTAGTGTTTATTATTATGAGTTATTATTATTATTATTATAGTTTATTGACTGGAGGAAGTTGCTGCAGACTGATTGATCAATGGCTTACCAACTCTAAGTCGAAACTTGTTGAAGCTGTGTTTGTTGATTTCCTCAAGCGTCTCTCGTAAAGCGAACGCGTAATCCACTAGCGCGCAGAGATGATCGCAATCGTTATCTCCACTCTGTAAAGGTTTCAACATGAAGGTTAATTTTCAAAATTCTTAACAAAATATATTATATTTTATAACGATATTCTTTTCTACCTTACTATTGGGGTTCAGTCCAGAAGCGGCCATGTAAGTCGCTCCAATCGTTTTTATCTTCTCTATGCTTTTGAATCTTTTCTCGAGCAATAGTTTGTCGAAGTCAACTGCAAATTTAAAACAGGTTAAGAAAAATTAAACCGTAATAAAATATTATAATGAGTAAACTATTAAGAAATAACATAATAATTTTACCAAGAGCACAAGAATTTTTTTGGAACTAAAAGTTTAACCGAAGCTTACACCGTAGCATAGGTTACGCCGTACCAGTGCTGTGCCATAAGCAGTTACAAAAATTGAATGCATTACAGGCAAATATTTTTTTAATAGAATAACCGAGAAATAACTTATGTAATAAGGATAGGCTGGGTACATTACAAATTATCTCGTTGAGCAGCCGCATACAGTCGATGGCCTTTTCCTCAAAGTAAAACTCGTGAAAGTTGGGGATACCGGCAAACATTACTCCAACTTCCTCGTGCCATTTCGAAAAAAGTTCCTGCAAATATGTAATTATTAGTTTATTCTCGCGTATTTCACTGTACTGAAACGGTGATAAATTACAATGTAGTCACTTAAGTATGCGGTCGTTAATTCGAATCCTACTTCTCAGCTTCAAATCCCGTAAAGGAATACCAAATATAGGCAATTTTTTTATGTGTTTAAGTGTCGGGACGTTTCGGCCCGCATAATGTAAATTATGTGGGCCCATAAGAAAAAATATAACTTGGGTCCTTCCGTCATAAAGTATGGGAAGATCCAAGTTGCACCCATATTGTCTATCACTCTGAAATTGAAAAATGGAACGTCCTATGTTCCAATATGGTACCTACATCCTTGAAACCGGACCAGCAATACTAGTAGCAATCAATACTTTTTCGCGGCAGAAATGGATATGAATAGTACTTACCTGGACAACCACTGCTCATGCAGTTGGTTCTATTGCTGAATACTGCAGAGTACTTCAGATTATTACAGACTGAACTTACATTAGGACACCGCTTCTTAGAGAGAAAGTGATTGACCACGTGATCAGGCAAAATATGCTCGAGCAGTAGTTCATTAGTCCGCTGCGTTTCATACATCAGGTACAGATCGGAGTTGGCCTGCAGGTTCCAGAGGAAGTCGAGCCGTGACGTCACCTCCACGAGCCGTGCGTGGTATACCACCACCACCAGGAATATCGTCATGAGGATCAACATTTGAACGTAAGCCGGTAATTTACTGCAAATATATGGTGTATTTTTGGAGAATCACGTGATAAATTTATGTAATATATGTTATAGTCCAAGTGATTAATGAGGCATTCATAATGTCCAGATAGTTGAATGCCCAATACGAGTGGTCAATATGATAAAATCTATCAAAATAATTTAATTATCACATTTGTTTTTTCAATAAAGACTTATTATTAATTGACTGAACAATTCAACTAATGACAAAAGTGCCAATCTAATAATAAACTTGTGAATATCCAATAATATGTGTAAATGTACAGTTTTATTGAACATACTCAAGTTGATACATGTTTTTGGTTATGTTATCGCTGCAATATTGACTTATAATAAATAAAGAAATCAAACTTACGTCGACTTTGAAAACAAATAGATGTTGTAGTATTTCAACAAAAGAGCGAAGTACATAATGTAATTGACCGTCGCCAAAAATGTCTTTATTAAATAGTACAGCTTGAGTATGGAGGTGAGCGCCACCAGGCACAATATCCAGGTGAAGACCACGTACTCCGGCCTATAGCACTCGCCGCATGCTACTTGCGCAGTTATATCGGAGGGTTGTTTTTCTTCTGACCTTGTATTGTTTACTTCACCGTCCACCAGCGGAAACGGACATACGTAAAGTTTTGCTGTGCTGGAATGGAAGACATTGGGTTGCATTTTTACAAATGACATACTTTTTTGCTTACAAGCATAGATCTAGCATGAGCTTATAACCAGGTTGTCACCTAGTACAAAAATATTATTTTTCCATTACAATATAGTTAAATCCTGGAATTTATAACAACTCAGGATGATGTTTTAGGTTATATCAGCAAATCGTAAACTACTGAACTCTCAAAATTAAAACACATTAATGTGGCCGATTTTTATTTCGTTTACCTGGATATTGACATAATGGTTACGAAGCAGCAGATGTATATGTCTCGCCGCAGCCTCGTTTTACTCATAGCCTTTGACAGCTTGTTCAGTTGTGGAAAGACTCCGTCAAACTCCTCAAGCATCACGAATATAAATGACAGCAGGAGGGGAACCGTCATCACGCCCAGTACTATCAACAGATTCTTGCAACTGAAGGGGAAACAGATAATAGTTATAAAATTATTATTTAGTTACATAATTTTCTAAATATTTAGTAAAGTTACGTTGTGTCCAAGTAGAGAAGTTGACTCGATAAGATTGTTATCGTAACAATTATACTGCTAACTGAGCTAATAATGTTGACTCACTTGCAATGCATAACAGCTTGTACGGCGACGATGAAGATCCATAGCACGAGACAGCACATCACATTTGACTTGAAGGTTTTCTCGTCCAGGACTCCAAACCGCTTCTCAAGCGAGGGCTCACGGAATCGAAGAGTACCCATGGCCATGTTATTCTTGCGCATACGTCGATTTGACTTCACTTCGATAGAGTCGATCACTTCGCTCTCCTGTGATTCGGATGATTTTAAACGTTAAGCGCTAATTTGGTGAAGTTATTAAGTTGCATAGGAATGATCAAGATTTTAAGTTATTAAAAAAATGCCTTGCCTCGATTTCGGATGTGACATCTTCTATTTCCTGATCATCATCGTCATTTCTTGGCCGCGTTTTGCCTGGTCGCACCACGCCGGCTACACTGGTCGAATAATACTGTAAAACGGAAACTTCGATACAAAATTTGTAATCAGTTTATAAGTTTTAAATCTACCAGTGCCACAAACAACAGCTGTGAATGTATGGTATATTACAAAGATTAAGCGAATACGAATCCGATCATTCTAGCGTGCCGATTTTTTGTCGGAAAGTAGTCAAATATAAAATTTCCTTCTCTTTATCAGGTGCTAGTTATGAGTATCGTTGAGACCGCAAAGCATTATGATATGGAACGGTTTAATGTGTTAATGGCGTAATTGTGTCGATATATTCAATTCCAGTAAGACAAATACTCGTAACAGTAGTGATATATCTAAATAACAAAATACGTAGCGTCTATGATTCAAGGCTTTATATAATACACTACGATGTTTTTACTATGAACTATTAATGAGTTTAATAATAATATTAAGATTGCTAAATAATCTAGCTTTGTACTAGTGAAAGGCGGCTCAAAAATAAAAAGTTGAAGAACACTTGTGATTTGATCTCAGACAACTAACCTGGCATCAAGTGGGCCATCTGTTTGTTGTCTGCTACATAAAAATACATGATTAGGAAAAACAATCTGAGCTTAATATTTTATTATTTAAAGATTCGTCCTCTCAACGATAAGTCTCGTAGTTTCGCCTCTCTATGATTATATGTTCTCATTTAAAAAAATGATTTCACCTACTTGCATTATGCAAATCATTAATTCTGGAAATGTAAACGTATATGTTACCATTTCTTGCATTTTCACCCCTTGACATAAATAGATTTTTATGTACCTAAAATCTGGTACATAAATATCTACAACTTCATATTACGACTTTTGGATTGCATTGTTATTTTATGCGCCCGACATTAATCATAGTAACTAATAATATCTATGTATCGTACAATTGGACGTGATACCCAAAATATCACTTATTTATTAGTAAATTAGTCAATCAAATGGTTATAAGCCTTAACATAATTTTCCCCTTGGCCTATCTTTTTATTTCTTGAAAGAAATCCAGCATACGTTCTGAAAAGGCAGCTCAGGGGTCCAACTAGTGGTGAGCTCGTCTTCAATGGAGCTGCTTGGTCTTCGCGTGCAGTCCAATGGAGTTTGCTGTGATGAACGTTTCCTGTTAATGAAATTGAGAGTTGTAGAAAGTGCAATATTTGTCGGGATGTTCCTAATTATGATGGTGATGATGGTTTCGTCTATCTCAGTATACTGAAGGGTAATTTATTAATTAAAGTTTACAGTGAACCCAGACTATCAAACCGTGTTTCCAGATTTATTTCTTATCATATATAGAAAATAAAAAATAAAAACATAATGATGATAATATTTTATTTATAAGTTAATTATCCTCTGTAGTTGAGATGAGCTCATGTCTGATCCTCTCGTCGAAGTTGTCAGACAGCGCAGACTAGTCATGGCTCTCATTTTTTGGACAAGTAATATAACTGACAACAAGATCAAAGAGCTAGTACCTAGTCCGTTCAACTGGTTTAGGTTTCTCCGTGATTTTGACGAGGTGCGTGGTGATTTCGTGCTCCTTGATGAAGGGGTCTCGCGAGCCTCCGTCCCCGGGCTCCACCTCGAACACTCCGTTAAGGCACTCTTTGGTCGCTGACGATATGTGAACGCGCCTGCAAAGTTTGTGGATCATTCTCAAATGTACAACTCATTGTGCATTCTCGAAGGTGAAGGCCTAAGACATCATACGATATATACATCACACGAAATAAAGATACTGGATCGTGATTCTAAAACTTACTATAAGCGAAGATGAAACAAAAAAGCGCACAATGACTTGTACACATAATAAATAATTAATTGTTCTGTGTCAAAATTTTCATGTTGTGCAATAGTATCAGCTCCATTTTATTATTATTAGAGTTTATGATTAGACTAGTGAAATTATTTTTTTCTAATTTCAATAATATTAGAATCGATCAGGTGTTCCTGATGACGGTGTGAACCTGATGTTAAGCGGTGACATACGCCCACAACAAAAATATCCAGGTGCTGAGTGACCTCATTGAGAACATACCCTGGCAGTCCTCCACTCTCCATGTGGTTGGCGACGGTGACGTCATGGGACCACAGATCGAACTGCCACTTGAGCAGGCCCAGCACTCCGCAGAGGACGGTGCCGCTGTGGATGCCTATCCGCATGTCCAGGTCCACCTGGAATTGACCGCACTGCGAACATTCAACATTCAAACGAAATTTTGAGATACGTAGGAATCGGCAGGGTAGCGAATAAAATCATTCACGATTTTGGAAGTTCGTAACGTCTAATGATGACACTTCAAACACCCTACAACAGACACCCGGAATTCCCGAAAAAAGATCAATCGGCCCACGGGGTGAGTAAGGCTAATGAGGACATGCAGTTCCCAAGGGATATGAACTGGTGTCAAGACCTAAGTCAATGGGATTACTGGAGTTCTTGGATCACAAGGACCTTTAGGAACTTCAGAGAATAGCAACTTTACACTTACACTTTGTCAGTTGTTGCCAGCCTACGTACCTGTCTGTTATACCGCACATCTCGGATGGCTTTGATCATATGCAAGCCCATGTTTACGCAGTAGAACGCGTGGAACTCCGTCCGTTCTGGAAGGCCGCTCACGCAGAAGTAACAATCACCCAGCAATTTGATACGAAGACAGTTGTTTTCCTGGAAGAAAATAGAAACCGCGGATATTGCTACCATATAAGTTCCCAGAGTTTCTTATTATAACAAGCTCTCTATTTCTCTCTATATTTGTGAAATTAACATTATCTTCTTATATATTTAGATAAAGTAGGTATTTCTGTCTTACCGTAGCCAACTTGTCGAAACGAGCGAATAATTCATTGAGCAATGTTACCAGCTGAGGCGCACTGCACTTAGCAGATAGTTCTGGAATTAAAATTAAGAAATAGTAAGATTTTAATTTTTCTTAAAGCGTTATCAATATAACTAATATTACCTAAATATTTTTTTGAAGGGCGGTGAAGAACTTTGAAAATGTTTCTTTTTCAAACGTTGGGGCAGCCCAGTGGGTACAGATGGGAATAACCCATACTGTCCCCATTTTCATTGCAACTCTATTATAGGAAAATAGAACATTTATTTTGTTCATTTCAGTTTTCTTTCATTTCTATAATATCATCGGCGACCATACCATTCAAACAGGAACATATAAGTATGAGTGATTTGCTGCAAGGCGATAAAATGGGAATAGAGACAGTATTGACCTAGGATTCTTCATATAATATAATAATAACATAATATCGGTGGACAATTCACATAGCGCTATCTAGCCCCAAACTAAGCATAGCTTGTACTATGGGAACCAGACAACTGATAGAATACATAATACTTTTTTATAAATACGAGTACATGCATATAATACATATTAACACCCAGAAACAGAACAAACATCTATATTCGTCACACAAATGTTTGTCCTGGGTGGGAATCGAACTCAAAGAGTTACTACCAACTGAGCTGTGAGGCCTGCCCGTGATAGGAACATACCTGTAAAGCCTTTGATATCAGCGTAGAGTATCGATACGTCGTGGTACCTCTGTATGTAGAGGTTATTGAACTGCTGCTCCCGGATATCCCCACTCTTCATGTGCATCATGTCCTTGAATATTTCCTTCGCCAGAAAATCAGGTATCACTGGAACCGATTATGCAAATATTAGGTAAAATATTGCTTCAGAGCTATTGTGAATTGAGTCAAACTTCTATTATTTATAAATTCTGGGGTCTAACTTATTTCTTTTTGTCTCACAGCTTAGAACAAGACCGAAAATGATAAGAATAATTTTATTTTAACAAACATAATTCTCGTTTTCACCTACTTAAACGACACCATACTTGATTTATTAGTTAATACATGAACTTTAAAAAAAAGTTCAACAATAATTATGAACTTTAATACACTCAAAATATTAAATGTATCAGCATCATTATCTTATATATAATATACATACAAATACATAAACCCTAGCGGCTACGGCGAGTTTTAGAAGACAAGTGTTTATTTTGCAACAATAACTCCAATCCACCCACCACATCACCGGTTTCCGAATTACAGCCTTTTTTGTTTCACATTACCACTCGATTTTGGTCCCTCTAGGGGTCGTATTTGCAAAATGCCTGTCTTATTGTCTGCTTTTGTCATATAAGGAACACCCGTCAAAATATCACGTCTCTTGAACTAGCGGTTCAAGCTGTATGTTAACATTTGAGAGAAAGAAAGAATGTAAATAACATTTATTTTTAACAACATATTACAATTCTGGGCTATACACAATAATCAATAATAAAAAGTAATAAATTAGTCACAAAACGGTGTCTATCTCAGCATGTGCTCTGGTGCTGGTTGTGTGTAGCCAACACTGGTCTTCCTGTAGAGCTGCCATTTGTATAACTTCTATTAAACTCTTTGTTGCTGAAAAGTGTTGATGGAAGCTTTTTGGTGTCTTAACTTGCAGCGAAAGAATAAAGAAACTTAGAAGCTTAAATGCTCACCGCTGTTGAAGAGTTTCCAGTACCGAGCGGACTCGCGGCTCCGCTCGAGCCGGGTCACCATCGTCTTGTGTGTCTGCAGGAACGCCTTGCGCTGGCTGCCGTCGGCCAGTGACTTGGCGTACATCCCCGCGAAGTTCACAGCTAAGTAAAGGAGGGAATTCCCGACCAACACTCGAGTACCACATGACGCAGACTGTAACAAATAAAGTAATGAAAAAAATGTACCTACTCTGTTCACTTGTCGAGAGTAGCATGTTTGCCTGCAATATGTAAAAATCGATCAAGCCGTTTCGGAGGAGTTTTGTTACAAACACTGTGACACGAGAATTTTATATATTAGATTTGTTTTTGTCCTATCAGTTATATTTTCAATTTAGTGTTATTTACATAATACATTTTCATAGTAATTTTGTATTGTGGAGTCAATAAAATGTTTTTCTTTCTTTATATACGCAATGCACTAGGATTTAAATATGAATACATACATTTGTGGATTAGTGTTACAATTCATATCAATTACTACCACTCTGGGTTAGTATTAACACAACAAATAAAATTGAAAAGAACTGGAATAACTGGATACTCTCACACAAACATGTGCACTACCTAAAGATCGAACCCAGGTCCTCACTCGCTTACATTAATTGTTATTTAATTTTTTTTATTTATCGATTTTACAATTTTTACAAATTTTTATGAACTTAGTATCTAAAAACCACTAAGGTTTGTACCGGTGCTACGCGAGTCTACTTGCACTAACAATAATTAGTTGAGGTCAAACGTTGTTGTGTTCATCAACTTTTGACCTGCGACTTAAATTACTGCGACGACGTAAAGGTTACCATATATTATTTCTATTATTATAAAGGTGATTTGTGTAGAATCTAATTATTTATTTTATTTTTAATTTGATTTTATTTTTATTATGTGTTTTTGAATTATTATTAACTCTGTTGTATTAGGTTCACCTGTAATGATAGATGTATCGCTTTAATAATAAAATAATAATAATAATAATCTGAGAATGTCAAAAAACATAATATGAGAATGTCAAAAAATATAATATGAGAATGTCAAAAAAAACATTATATGAGCATGTGAAAAAAACAATCTGAGAATGTCAAAAAACATAATCTGAGAATGTCAAACAACAAAACTTACCGCAGCGTTGTCAGTGACATTGTGTATTTTGGCTAAGGTTGCCAACACGTGCGAGATAGACGACAGTATTCCTATGACGATGCACCACAGGAGAGTCAGAGGCAGCATCGCGTACGGCACGAATACAATAAACAGCATGTACCACACCTGACTCTCCGGGGATTGGAACCCGACGCTGGATCCGCTTAGACCTGGGGTAATAAACAAACTGAGCTTAGTTTTTTTATATATATATTTTTATTATATACCTGATGTTATGTGGTAACCGCTGCGACAACAATACGACTCAAGTCCTCTCCACCAAAGTATGAAATGACCTATTATTAAATGACGCATTGCGTATTTGTGTAAGGACACATTTTTGTGTAAGGATATTATAGTTTTGACTGGCCTCACAGCTCAGTTGGTAGTTTGTTGTGTGTGGTAATCTTGCCTTCCGCGCTGTAGGTCATGGGTTCGATTCCCACTCGGGACATACATTTGTGTGTGACGAACATAGATGTTTATTCTGTGTCTGGGTGTTAAGTATATAAGAATTATCGAATTCCCATGATACAAGCTAGACTTAGCTTACTTTAGGGCTAGGTGGCGTTATGAGAAATGTCCCCAATATTTATTATTATTATTTTATTTATATTATGACGCTGTTCGGTAAATAGACCTATTCAATAAACCTACTGGTGTTGTTAACTTAAAGCGTCCCAAAATTTACAAAATTATATTATATAAGAAAATAAGCACAGCTGTATTCAGGAGTGGTAATTTTCTTTAATTATGTTATTTTGAAACATTTTACGTGATTACTTATTATGTAGCCTATGAATAAGAAATACATACATGGTGTCACGTAAATATAAAAAGAGTTCATCTTTTTATTTATATTCTCCATCTTTGTATTTTATTGAATAATAAGTTTACGAATGTTTTTACAAAATTATATTGTAATAAAATTATATAAGGTCCAGCCATGTTCTACATAAGACATGCATAATTAAACACTAATAAACTTTGCAACTGCATAATCCACACAGAAGAAAAACAAATAAGCCGAATACCGTAACCTATTAACACGGCACGATGAAACAAAACTTTTAACTTAATTTCCGCCAAACAAGAGCAAATTTTGTATAAATAATTAAAATAAAAATCCATTGCTTTATAAATAAACACTTTTCTTCAAATTTTTCCATTTTATTAACATCGATCTGGTATTGGTTTCATCGAGCTAAAGTTAAAACTTTATTTCTATAGAATTCATAAAGAAATAGCTTGGAAACGTCAATAATATTCAAAACATAAGGTCACGCATAATAATAGAGAACCGAAGTAAACTCATTCAAATTCACATAAAATCCGAACTAATACAGTGGCAGTAAGAACAATACAATGGTGGGACAAAGAAAACCTTGTGCAATGAGGAGGAGCCAGGTGGCTGCCGCGGCCCAGTGCAGGTAATCGTTGGCAAAGCACCGCCACCAGCCGAGCAGGCACACCGCCAGGTTGAGCAGGGAGAATACCACCGTCCACCCTATCTGGTAGTCGTACACCCTGGGTTCCGCTGTACAAGTAATCATTTATATTAAAGGTTATCAGAATGGGTTGCATTAAGCTCACTCTCAAGTTTCTACTACTACACTACGCTCAGTATAAGCGACAGTGGTAGAGAGCGTGGTGGTCTAGTGGTATTGGCCCCGAGTTTCAATCTAGAGGTCGCCGGTTCAAATCCCGACGTGCACCTATGAGTTTTTCGAATGAATTATTTATGTGCGCAATACCACGTTCTCAAAACGGTGAAGGAAAACATCGTGAGGACACCGACATGTCCTAGAACTAAAAATTTGAAGACACGTGTCAAGTGCACGAAAGGAGCCTCTTTGAGGCGCACTTAAAACCCTTTCACCACACTGGTTCGAGAGAACCAGTGACTCGAATATAATTGATAGTGTAAGTGACAGTGTAGCCTTGTGGCACTTTAAAAAGTAAAGCGACGCACGTGCTGTAAACAATTCTTTATGTATAAAATTCAGCTTCCGTATGTTTTTCAGTGATTAAGTTACGGAACGAGCTGATGGTCCAAATGGTGTTATGTGGTTACATCTGCCCATAACAAGCAATACGGCTTGAGTCCTCTCCTACTTAGTAGAAGAAGATACAAGTCGCGTAGTATGCGCCCATAACTATGAGACGTGAAGTTGGAATGTCTCGTGTGCCTGTAATTTCACAGGTGTCCGCAAAATTCGGAGAAGTAGTAAAAAGTTTGACTTGAAATTTATATCATAGTGGACATGGAGTCGGGACTTGTATGATAATTGCTGGTCATTTAATTTAATAAGTACGTATTATATATAAAACAATTAATTTAACATTTTAAATTATGACAGTGATACAATTTCTTGTTCGGAAACTAATTAATATCTATGATAAAGGAAAATTATCTAAAATTAATACTTACTTGCGTCCCTTGTATGCGTCGTATATATAAGTGCTAAACATATCTGAAACAAAACTAACATCATGAAATACAAAAAATAAACAAAAATACAGATAAAAAAGTACATAAATTGTTAAGAGTCTTTTAAGTTTTTGCTAGATTGGGACACGGGAACAATATAAGTTTGTCCATATAGCTTTGGTTACCCTATGTTGCCGCATTTATCTAAAAGTACAAACGCATGCAAGTCGAACTTATTTGGTAATAAAATGCTGGTGCAAGTTGTCAGCGTAGTAATGGTTTCTGAAGGCCAATTCATTTGGGTGACATTATCGCGACTTTTATGGCGTGGTGATCGGAACACGCAAGCGCAATGCAATACGCTAGGATTCAATTTCCACATGCAATAAATATTAGCATTTTCTGCAGTTCTCAGTATTGCGATTTGTAATGTAAACATAATTAAATATCCTAATCTTTTATTGTTTTTCTATTGCTGATAAATATTATTCTATTTTCTTCTAATCAGTGAGTCCTAGTGTCAGATATATAAACAATAAGTAATGCCTAGACACTCATACCCCTGTAGTTATATTTCTTGTATCTGTCGCAACTGGCATGGAAGACAACATCATAAATCATTCCAGACCCCGAATTAACTTTGAAATCGAAACTCAAAAACTCTTTGCAGGCATTTTTAGTTAGCCCGTCAGCTTGGCTATTTGTGATACACACCTTAAGTACAAAATCCACTGCGTTTACCATAATGAGTGATCTTTGTCGCTGCCTTCTTGAGTATTTTTGGTACTGCGTCTCCACTTCCTTGTCCTGAAACCGTTATCAATTTTATAAACATGCTAGTGACACTGCTAGTCACTGGCAACGATTCTTGGCAGTTTCAATTTGGCTGCATCATGACTTCATCATCTGATCACTGATCATGAGCTTTTGTTTCTTTCTATGTAGACGTAGAAAGAGAGAACAATATATATTTGCCCTTTAGAGCTAACTTCAGAAAGGCCTTGACATATCGCCAGAACTGTTTACAGGCGTACGTTATTATAAGTCCACTATCTTAATTTCTTTTTAACATTTTCACGATCATTAAGTCCCATTTTTTCTTCGTTCAAGTATTTTCGAACGCGATGAAACAGTGGCGTTCTTTGCCACAGACCAAACGTTATCGATATATTTCGAAAAACAAAAAATAAAATAAAATACATGGTTGTCAATGTACTGCAGCACGTAAGCATTATATAAACGAGCATTGATTCTTAAAATATATCCAACCATCCAATCCAACATAATTTAATTATCATGTGTTTTGTCTAGATTAATCTAAGGCCCTATTCCAAAAGATGCAATTGTCACTTACCTTAAAAGTATACGATAGTGAGGGCCAGAATATACCTCTGTAGTACTTTGGAGACCTCAGCATGCTCGTCGTCGATACTGAAAACATTATCATTTGTACAGTGTGACACTGAAATAAACCTACTAGTGTTCTGTTTTCAGCTAATCTCGAATAAAATATTTTAAAATCCTAATGAAGACTGCCGGCGTCTCCCGGCGTAGCTATGCGCTACGATTTTCGTAGACCTGTCTACGTACTAGAAAATTATCTTTTTTTTTTTTATGTAATGCAGTTACAGAACGAGCTGACGGCCCACCAGGTGTTAAGTGGTAACCTTAGCCCATAACAATCGACGCGGCTTGGGTCCTCCCCTACTAGGTACGACAAGACCCAAGTCGCAACGTATGCGCCTGTAACTGTGAGACGTGTAGGTGGAATGTCTCGTGTGCCTGTAATTTCACCGGCAACCACACCTTTCAAACCGGAACACAGTAACACGAAAGCGTTACTGCTTGGCGGCAGAAAAGGGCATGGTGGCAGTACTTCCCCGGACGAACTTGGCTAGAGTTCTACTGCTCTTTTGTACTATACCTGCATTGGCACTATATTTGCAGTTTGTAATGTCGCATAAAATTAAAATTAAAATTTCGCATAAAAAAGCAGAATAAGCAAAGAAGTTTTTGGGCTGTTTTTGTACTTTAAAACCTTTTACTGTGGTTTATCAACCGGAAGCCAGATAACCTCATTCAAGGATATTATAACCGCTAATTCAAATCCAGAGTATGCAGTAGTTCGTGTCAATACCAAGGAGTTTCTCACGCGAATAATGTTCTTATAACATTGAGGAAATCATCGTGAGGAAGCGAGTATATGTTAAAATCAGATCAATCATCTGTTTGTGGGCTCCTGTGATGTATTGCGGCCCATTCACTGTCTCTTAACGAGAGTCAGCCAGTATGCAACCAAACAGTAAAACAATATAAATATTTACTATCTATAGCCCGCGTCTTCCTCAGCGTGGATCAAATGACAGTCTTGGATGTTGCCGTTTTCTAAATTAAATCATGTGACTGTTTTAAAACTGAATATTCACGTAGGTATACGTAAAGCTAGTTTCGGCCCCGTGGTGCGAATGTATATTGCGAGGTTATGGTGAGGCCGGGGTTGATCCGTCCAAGCAGATACTTCTGGGATATATTTAAAATTATTATAAGTGCGTAGCTAACACAAAAACATTACCAATACAGACCGGCCCTGTTATAAAAAAAGCATAATTAAAGTTTGTTGAGTAACCGTAAAGAAGTAAAAAAACATGCAAACAAACTTTCGCCTTTGTTATATTAGTTGGAATTACCACGTGCTGTCTCCGTATGGAATCTGCTGATGTAGTTAGAGCCGCCTTCACCAATTCGATTCTGAAAAACATAATATAAAAAACACTTCGGGAAACCTTTAAAAAAAAACCAAAAAAAAAACAAACTCATTTATTTTCCATAAAAAATTTCGTGTACATAATATGCCTGTGGACCCCGCACTAGGGCTAGCCTTTCAGTGCCTATCTTACCTTTACCCTTCATTAACTACAATAGCAAATGAGTATGTTCTTACATATTAATTACAAGGCATTTTCCTAATGGTCACGTAAATTGAAAATGAGAATGGTGCTTTCTATCCAATTCTTTAATCTAAATATAATTCTAATCTGGTCAATAGCCGCTCAACCAGGTCTGCAATAATGTAAAAACTTACCTCATCTTGAGCTGTGCTGCTGGCGCCATCTCCTGGTAGCCTTTCGCCCTCAGGGTATGCCTGTGTAGGTTTCTGAGTTTTGCCTCTCTCATTGCTGTGGTTCTGCAATTGAAAGTATTAAAATATTATTCATGAGGCTAATTTTCTATAATATTTGCGCATAGCACGTTTATACAATCTATATACAAAGGTGAAAACAAAAGAACTGAGTACCATTTTAAGTTCTGCTTATGAATCTATTTTTTTAAGAACTGCTTACGAGCTTTAAGTTATCAATAAACAATTTAACAGTTTTGTCTAAAGACAGAATAGCTAAGTATAATTTTCTCATTTATTTGTGAATAACATCCTCGAATTTTCAATAATGAGTATCGTTTAATTACGACCACTTGGGCGAACACTATGATTTTATAAAGCGACCAAGTACTAGTTTCACTCGAACAATGAGTGTTTCAATACACAATAAAGGGTTACTAACAGGAAGATAGGACAGGAAACAAAGGAAGACTTGCTAAGAAGAAAGTTTACCAAATAATATTGAATGAAGTTAAGTACTCTAGAATTTAGGTCTCATAGAAGTACTTTTAAAAGAAAGCATTTAACCTTTTTTGATACTCATATACGAGCATGATTCCTACAAAATGGCAAACATTGTGATCGTAGCAACCTAACAACACAATGGTTTCAGTCTGGAAATAGCGCTGAGGTGTCGCCACAACAGATGTCCATAATGGTATCGCTGTGTCAACGCATTAGCGCGGGCCTTATCTGCAATCTAGCGATAAAGCCGTCTGTTACATTTGTTTTGGAAGTAGGCAGCAACACAACTTTCTATTGCTGTTCGTTGTATATTTATATAATGTACATAATTTTTGGTAATATACTAGCTACATCTTAACGGTAACGTCTGAACATGATGTTCATTATCAACAATATTTTTCTACGAATATTAGAATTCAAATCTTTTGAAGTTATAATTAATTGTAAATCAGTTGGTTCTTCGTTGTTAAGGGTTTACTTGTATATCGAGTTCGAGGAATAAATACTGGAGGTTTCAACGTGAAAGAAAATCTGATTTCAGAGTAACAACAACAAAATAAAAATTTCAACAGCAAATAACAAACATATATTGTTTGTTATGATTTACAGGAGATACCCTTATGTATTAATTTTAATAATATGTATATTTTAATGGTTATTTTTATCATAACTCTAAGAGAGGTGTTGTCGAATTTGTGTCACTACGAACAGTAATTGTATTTTTCAAATGCATTATGTAAGCGTAATAAAAAAAACAATTGATCTGTCAGCTTTACAAAGCGATCGGTGTAAATGTTAAAATGTACTGTATTTTTAATGACTAAATGCAATGTTCTCTAACAGATTTAACAAAGAAACAACTTCATCACGATAGTAGAGAGAGTATCCGAGCGAGTTCGAATCTGCGGTCTGGTCCTGCGGTACCTCCGCGCTCATATTCACAGGACGTTTCTAGTGTATATTCTTATTTTGTAACAAAACAGTGCAATAAATAGTTTGAATTTGAGTGTAATACAATATAGTGTAAACAAAATAGTAATACAATTTTCAAATTTATTCCCATCTAGTAGTCTAGCCAACCGACACGATTATATCAAATTGGATTTGAAGAAATATTTCGCTTTATAGATAACCAATTATTCATTATGGTTTTCTTCGAGGAACGTCCACAGTGTAGTTTTTGCTGAAAAATGATTATAAAACATGCTTTTACAACCAGAGTCACCGATGGCTGTAGAACTTGTCAAGACAAATCCAATGAGCGAAGTTGAACGAGAAGAACGAGAGAAAAGTTGTTCCTGTGCCCATCTTCCCGCTCCGTCAAGGAACCACCTCCATGTTTACATATTTGCATGTCATCGAAGTTACAGATGTTTTCCAAACTTCAGCTCAATCACTGGATGTTAGATCATTATTTAGGTCTAAAACTCAGTTGCAAATTATGACCTAAACAAACATACATACAATTGCAAGTTAAATAAAAGCTTGTAAAAATATACGAGAAATTGACTGGCTAAATTACAGTGGATTTAATTTAGTTCATAGGGATTTATAGAATTCACACAGATTAAATTTTGTTTCAGCCACCCGCTGGGCTCAGACCCGTAATCAGAGTATGAATTTGTCAATCAGGAATGTAAATTGATTCACTACTATGCATATTTTGACACAGCAAACAGGTTAAATTTGAGGTTAGAGTACGTCAACGAGTGAGGTAGTTTGATGTGGCGTTAAAATAAAAATGAAATCCAAATTCACATAAACTACCTGTGCTTCTACAAATAATTATGAAACATTTTTACAATTATTTGAAAAGTCAAAACACACACGATTTATCATTGTTAGAGACAGTTTATATATTGGAAGATATTCCATTCTATCATACTTATTAGCTACAAAACTATCTCAAATAATTTTAGAATAAAATATGTAGCATTTAAAAAAAATCTGTCTGATAGAAATAACGATGCTGTGTATTAACGATGAATGATTATATTTTCTGTAAAATCCCGATCCACCACGATGCGTCGATCCCGGGAAGCAGCCTTTGAGCACGATACAATTTTTACTCAAATTTGCATTTTGGTTACAATATTCCGAAACATGAATTTCTATTGTGGATTCAATTATTTCGTAGAATTTACTAGCAAATTTCTTCCGGGGAAATGCTGCCACCATACCCATTTCTGCCGCCAAGCAATAATGCATTCGCCATTCTGGGATCCGGTTTGCATGGTGTGATTGCCGGTGAAATTACAAGCACATGAGATGTTCCATCTTTACGTCTCAGAGTTACGGGCGCAACTCAATAACAGCAAGTCGCACCTAAGTAGGGGCGGATCCAAGTTGTATTGCTTGTTATGGGCAGAGGTTACCACTTAACGTCAGGTGGGCCAAATGAGTAAAGTTAAATGATGTTAGATGTTAGAATGATTAGACCATTCGATATTCACTGCCCACTGAGATTAAGAGTAGTTAACAAGACAGCCTTGCTAACTGCATATACAATTTTGTTGACTGACCTTCCAGCTCAGTCGGTAGTAACCCTTAATGACTACTACTTCTGCGCTGTAGGTTGTGGGATCGATTCCAATAAAGGACAAACATTTGTGTGACGAATATAGATGTTTGTTCTGTGGGTGGGTGTTAATATATATCATCTGTATATGTTTACTGAAAAAAAGGATATAAGAATTATATCAGTTCATCTGGTTACCATGATACAAGTGTGTAGTTAATATGCTAAGCTTACTGTGGGGCTAGATGGCGCTGTGTGAAATGTACAAAAACAAAAATATTTGAAGACTGAAATAAATACTGATCTGCAGTAAGTGATATCTTAGGATAGGTACCGTATATAATGTTTTTTTTTATACAAGGTTGTATTTGTATTTTCTATGATTCAGACTGCTGCTACGAAGGTGGTCCAACTGAAACACATAACTTTATACTTTGATATCTATTACAGCTTAGCTTTAACTTTATTTGTGCAAAATTATCTACCCCTTACTTACTATCCCAAAATTCAGGAGTATAACAAAATAACAAAGTTTTTTACACGAAAAAAGCATATTATGTTGTATACTATTAGGACTCTAATTGATTTGATTACTATTTGATTCTCTGATCTCATTATCCAACTCAAAAACTTACTAATCACTCGTAACTATTATAGTGCATTTGAAATCAAGAACCCTAGTTTTATTCACTCCATCATTGTTTGTGACAAGTTAATGAAGCGGAACGGCCGCACAGCCTGAATCGTTGATAAATGGGTCAGAAGCGGTCACGACCACGACACACGCTCGACGAAACGTCGGAAGCGCTACCTCATTATAGCCATTCACCTAAACATAGAAGCTAAGTCTTTGACTAAAGTCTCAAAATTATATAAAAAGAGAGAGATTGACAGAGACACACAAAGAGAGAGAGATAGAGAGAGAGAGAGAGAGAGCGCTGGCTTAAAGCCCATTAGTCTCGCTGGTATGGTACGGTACGGTCTGGTACGGTATGGTAAGGTATGGTACGGTATGGTACGATTCAACGAACAGCATCGCCGCCTGCAATCGATAAATTAATCGGTAGACTTGTGTGGTTTCAATTCCTTGATAACGACAAATGCTTGAGGAAATTTCACGGAACATTTTTATAGGCACTCGATTTATGCCTGAAGTCAGCAGGACTAGGCTTTATAAATCATAATCTTCAAAACCATTTAGTTTCTAGCGGGCGAAAGTTGCAAGAGTCACAATCAGCAGGCAATAAATTGAGATTAATGATAAGGAAACTGTTATAAATGTTCCTTAAAAAGCCTCTACATTATCAAGACATTTTTTGGCCAGATATTATTTTAATTCAGGAATTTTAGTTTACTTTTGTTGACTTCATTATAATTTATTATGTTATATTATAATTTTCAGTAGTAGTAGAATAAACTAGGTAATTTGTGTGCAGTGTTTATTAGAAATATTAGCAGAAGCAGTAGCAGCATTGACGTGTTCCGGTTTGAATGGGAAAAATCAATGAAATTCCAACCACATGAGACGTTCCATCTTCAAGTCTTAAAGAATATTAGATAAACTTAGTTTCGTTATTTGGATGAGCTACATTATAATTCCAGTCACGCAAATAAAAAAGGTGAGAGCATTATGCTATGCGTCTTGGGCACTGGATTTACTATGGAACGATTAGCCGTTATTGGCAGAAGATACCGCTTAATATGAAGCGGGCCATCTGCTTATTGTGTTTTAAAACAAGGACTTATTATATGATAATACGTGTTTCATAATGGCATAGCTCTGTTCGAATTTTTCTTGCAACAAAATGAAAATGTAGTGAATAAAACTTGTCAAAGTTGATGCAATTATTTCACAGCGAACTTGCTTTATGGGACAAGCGATGACCCATGAGGCCAATAAAGTCAACTGACAATATCACGTGGAGCCGATGACTGTTACTAATGCACTGTTAATTGAGCCACTTTGTACAATACAAAGGCTGATCACAGCGTTAATGGGAATTATATATACGAGTATATATCGAGCACTTGGAACATTTTATACATGAAGTGTTACAGACTCTTTGGTAGCGAAACTTTTAAGAGACAGGTTTTCATAGACAAAAAAGGTTGCTATACATATCTACTTCAAGAAATGAATTTAAAAAAAAACGTAAATTGTTATACAGTAAATGGACACTTTTATAAGTGAAATTTATTGGCAGTTCATATTCATCAAGTGTTCCAGCACTATTCTATTCTATTCGAGTCACAGATTCTCTCGAAGAGGTGTGGTGAAAGGATTTTAAGTACAAGAGGCTCCTTTCGTGCACTTGACACATGTTTTCGATTTTTTAATTCTAGGACATGTCGGTTTCAATACTTTTTTTCCAGCACTGTCAGTAACATATCCAATATTGTGGGTATAAACATATTATTTTTAATGATACATTTTTTAGCTACAATTCGCAGCAAAACATTGATGTTGGCCGCCCCGATTGCAGTGGAAAAACAGCCTGTTCAGGAGAGGTATACGTTGTTTAATTCGATCTCGATTTCTAAATCTACGAACAACAAATATTTATATTAGCGTCTGAATATCAAGATACTTGTGTACATTAAATTATACGGCTCATACGTGCGCAGATTTGTTAGGTGAATGTTGTAAACGCAATAAGAATAACTTGGAATTGCTTTCGCAGAATACACGATGTACGTTAGGTATCTATTTATTTATTTATATATGAAGGCACACAATACCCATTACAAGCAACAATATAAATATTAAATAATAATCTAGAACACAGTTCTGATCTGGCTTGAACATAACTGATGTGCGCACTGCAAAAACGACTTTAAAAAGTGTTAAGTAATTTGAAAGAAAT
Organism: Chesias legatella; assembly: GCA_947359385.1. NCBI lineage: Eukaryota > Metazoa > Arthropoda > Insecta > Lepidoptera > Geometridae > Chesias > Chesias legatella. The sequence continues at coordinate 2,251,088 of OX375780.1, read as the reverse complement.
GAAGTGATCGGGAATTTAATACTTAAAATAATGAAGTACTTCCCAAGAACAGAAATACAAACAACAGGAAATAGGTCAAAGAAAAACTCAATAAAAATAAAATAAAACAAAATCTACAATATTTCATAATTATGGTACAATCTAAAGCTACATATCGATGTAGGAATGTATAGGCTTTCCTTTTAAATGTAATATTTTGGATTAAACAGACGTAGACGGGAATAAATATAATATAATACTGATAAAAAAAATTACTTTTCAGTTTTTCATCACTTGTACCAAATATCAATTCAAACGATTTTATTGCGCCATGTTTACTTGATGAGAAATTCCGCGCAGAATTGCCAGAATTAAATTTGAAATAACTGCTCTAGCTATTTCCTGTTTCGGGGAAAAATATAAAAAGCAAGTTTAAAAACTTCGATAATAAAAATAATGAATGTTAAAGGTAGGTAACGGAATTATTGAAAAACAGACTTAAATGAAACGAACTCCTGGCAAAGTTGAGGTCCTAGAATACTAAATTCGAAAACATATGTGTCTAATTGAGGCATGGTGCGTTTTTGGCGTCCTTTCATCACACTGGTCTGACAAAATCAGTGAAACGAGTAGAGTTTACACAGTGTGATTGTAGGTATTTCTATGAGTACGAAACTATAGAAAATCATCAAAAGTTGTTCCAAAACTAATCCTAAACGCAAAATAGGCTATAGCTACCCATAAAAACACTCGGACAAACTTCTCGAATAAAAAATGCGTCTTCTGTTTTAGCGCTGACAAAAACTATATTGAACACATTTTTATTGGACCGCAGTAAGTTTATTTCTAGGCGAGTAAGCGATATGTAAGTTAGTTTGTATTCACAGTCATTCGTACGCGAAGCTCTCGCATAAATCGACTCGGAGGCGGGTAGGGGTTACATAAACCCGCCCTTGTTCTACAGGGTTGGACTGGAGAAATGCTAAATAATGAAGACTAGGTATTTTTTTGATATTTTTTAACAAACTTTTTCTACTATATTTAATATACTACATAGTTACTATAAACAAAGGGTTGACAATGGTTTATCACAATCGGATGAACGGTAATAGGTAATTAATTTAATATGTTTGTTTTATATCTTGCTTCTGTTATCTATGTCTTACTTGTATAATTTTAATTTTCTGTGAGTGTTATGGTAAACGATAATATACTTCTAATTGTCATATATATCAGAACTGTGTTTCGTAATTTATTTTTATTTTATTGTTTAATGTATGTGATGTTTGTGTACTTCATAAATAAATAAACAGTATACGGCGGCGCTTTAAATACGAACAAACAATATTGATGTTTGTACATTAGACGATAGATAATATCGGCAACCGGGAACGACAGGCACATTTAATATCAGATCATGAGCCAATCGCAGGCGAAATTTTTATCTCGTCCCCGACCTGGGGTGAGTCATGTTTCTTAGACATTATATCTTATTTGTACCCCACTGCGTATAGGTTTTTGCATTAGTCATTTTAGAACAGGGGTAATGTAGGTAGGTATATGATAGTATAAGTAACAATAACTAATAATAAAATAATACAATGATATCTAAAACAGAATGATTCGTTTCCATTATCTGCCACATGTTCTGGCAAAATAGGATACTGATTTCTATCTCAATATTCGATATAGTACACATAATAAATTTTGTTTTAGTAAACTCAGTTAGTAATAATATTGCCTACAACAAAGCCAGGGGTTTTTGTCAGTGCGTGTGCGAGTGCGTGTGCGTGCGTTCGTGCGTGCGTGCGTGCGTGCGTGCGTGTGTGTGTCACAGAGTTACAATATTAGACAATAATTGCCATATTTGTATCAGTACAACAACGTTATTATTTAGAAGAACTATGTGCTAATAAGATCTACGTTTTGACGATTGTGACAACTGAGACCTTAGCTAAGTCCCCTTACCATAACTTCAATAGCTTTGAAACAACAATCACATCCTTACTGAGAAAGATCAACGCACAACCCCATGATACAACCAACAGGATGTAGGCCGGAAGTCGGGTAAATAGAACGTAAACTAGTAAAAGTACTAATAGTATAGAGCGCAACAGTAGCACGGAATATGTTGGCACTAAAATCGCCCCCTACTTCCCTTTCCGTACAAAGCAAGATGGCGGATTAGCCACGAGCCAGTGGATTATCGACTGGCTTAGCTGGGAGTGATCATTTAATCTTTGATCACTCGCCCTAAAATACTTGCATTGGTAGTCACCAATGCAAGCATTTTAGGGCGTCGTTAAGGTGAGGTTACATTTAAGAAGTGAGCGCATGAAGTTTACTTTTACTATGATAATTATGTAAGAAATGTGTATCATTTACTGGAAACACTTAAAATAAATATTCATAAGGAACTTGGAAATAGTCTTAAAAAAGGGAATAGCAATTTTATGAAAACAACTTTATCAGACTTTAATCAGAAAACATATTAATAACAACAAGTGGATAAACATTCGGTAAACGTAGTTATTGACGGAATATCTTTGAAGAATGTATACTTGAAAATCAGAACAATTATCATAAAGATAGGCAGAAAACTCCACTTAACCTTAGATGTGCCATCTGCTCGTCCCTTACTTATACCTGGTTTCATTGTGTTTTATTATAACTCTTTGAAAAAATAACTTAAATCTGGTTTGAAAATGGCATGAAAAATGGGCATTAGTTGCAAAAATTAAATCACTCGACCTGTAATCCGTGAATGAATTGCCCCATTGAATATGTTTCCATATATTATTCCCATAAAAAGTAAGGAAATATGCATTTAGAAATTACTGGCCTCATAGCTCAGTTGGTTAGTAACCCTACCTTCTGCGCTGTAGGTCGTGGGTTCGATCCCCACTCAGAACAAACATTTATGTGACATTTGTAACATTGATGTTTGTTCTGTGTCTGGGTGTTAATATGTATTATATGTAAGTATTTACAAAAAAATATATATATAAGTATTATATTAGTTGTCTGGTTCCCATGCTACAAGCTATGCTTAGCTTACTTTGGGGCTAGATGGCGCTGTGTGAAATGTCCACCATTATGTATTTATTTATTTTTATTTATTTAGAAATTACAGACCACCCAAAAAGCAGACGAAATTTTAATAGACTACATATCAGAAACGATAAGAAAGAAAAGTAATTACACTTAGATTTAATACCACTAAATTGAAAAATAATCTTATACGAAAATAAACAAACAAATCATTATTAAATATGAAGTAGGTAGGTAAGACGCTGCTAACATTAATTATATAAATAACTCTATCAATAATTATATTAATTATTAATAACATTACTGCCGTTAGCAGCACGTTACGTTATTAGGTAAAAACACACTACGAATAGCAATCCCCAGTCTACAATACTGTTACTTCAGTCATCTCAATACTGGCGCTATGATCATGATACACGTTGTTAAACATAAACTCATAGATACGTTATCATAAGAGACATTGTTACAATGCTTACTTAGGTAAAGTTGAATCGATCAGTGTGTCGGATGTGTCGGTGGCACTTGGCCCCGATAAAAGGGACGGTCAACAGGGTGTCGGTGCTGCTATTTGCCGTTCGCCTTATTGAGAACAGTGCGGGGTAGATTGGTATCACTTTACAAGTGCACGTTATTTGTACAATTGCTAGTTTAGTATCAGTATAAACATCTCTTTTTTTATGTGATACAGTTACGGAACGAGCTGCCGGCCCACCTGGTGTTAAGTGGTAACCTCGGCCATAACAACTGATGCGACTTGGGTCCACCCCTACTAGGTAGAACAAGATCCAAGTCGTATCGTATGCGCTTGTAACTCTGATTCATGTAAGCGGAATGTGAGTGCCTGTAATTTCACCGGCAACCACACCTTTCAAACTGGACCACAGTAACGCGAATGCGTTACTGCTTGGCGGCAGAAATGGGCATGGGGGCAGTAGTTTTTTACTGAATACAAATTAAGTAATATACTAAGTACTAGTAGTACTAGTAATATACGATACATTAACAAAAAAAACTTAAATATTTTTGTCTGTTTGTTCCGGCTAACCGCCAAAAAGGCTGAACCGATTATGACAGGTTTTTCAATTTCAGATAGCTAATGTTATAAGGAGTACCTTAAAAGTTAAAAAAGTTGAAAGTCAGAATAGGAGCTTAAATAGTAACAGTGCTTAAGTTACTACTTAAGCTACTTTTATTAAAGTAAATTCAAAACGGTCAAAAATGACTGAACCACACAACTAAACTGTTGTATACTAAGTGAATTCACGCGGGTAAAGCTAGTACCTATTGTACTACATAATAATACATACATTCATTTATTCCGTTTAGACACACGATTGGACACCCTGTTTCGTTAATTATCCTTTGTTTGTTCCCCTGTATAAAGATCATTTATCATTTCATCAAATCATAACGAGTGCCATCCATGAACAATTTAAAAACATTACGAGTATATTGAACGTATATTTTCAAACAAGGAAACGAAAACAAGTGATACATCCCTACACAATATCCCGGTAAAACACAAAATATTGTTACATACATAATTGTCGTAGACCAAAAATAAAAGAACAAATATGTACCATATAGACACAAAAGAGGAAGCTAGTGAAGCAAGCAAATAAAACTATTAAATGTGGAAGTTTTCCGTCTCCATATTTTGCCAGACATTGAATAAAGGTAAACACACGACGCCGACTAGTCTGCGCTAACTCGCTATCAAATCTCGCTAATTTCACAATTTATCTGAGCGATGTTTCACTCGACTGCCAGACATTTTTGGAAAACTATTTTGGAAACGTTTTCTATTGTCGTATAATGTTTGTCCGCTGAAGTGTGTTGAATGGTGGAATTGTTGTAGATGCATCAACTGTCGTTTGCTATGGTGTTAACTTCTTAAATAAGAGTAAAGACTTTCGTACAGCGCCATCTAGCCTCAAAATAAGTTAAGCATAGCTTGTATCATGGGAACCAGACAAATCATATAATACTTATATGTTTTTTTTTTTTTTGTTAAATTCCGACATGGAAACTTAAAGGGCATTTAATGAATAAATTATCACTTAGGATCCGACGTTAATTTAGCATTCATTATGAGAGATACCTCAGTTGCTCAATATTATAGATTCTTCTGGATAAAGGTAGTACTAGAATAGTTTTTTTTATGTCATGTAGGTGATAGAACCAGCTCACGGCCCACCTGGTGTTAAGTGGTAACCCTCGCCCATAGACAACAGCAATACGACTAAAGGCCTCTCCGCCAAAGTGCGAGATGAGTCAAGTCGCATTGCGTGGTGTATACTCACATGAACAGTGACGCCGCGTTCAGCGTCCTCCTCGCTGACCACCGAAGGCACCTCCACCATCGTCTCCAACTGACCAGCTGGAAACACCAATCATTATTAATGCTGCAGCGAAACTCAAGAAAGCTGACAGAGTATCTACAATAAGACAGGCCTCACAGCTCAGTTGGTAGTAACTGTGCCTTCCGCGCTATAGGTCGTGGGTTCGATTCCCACCATGAGAAACATTTGTGTGACGAATATAGATGTTTCTATTGCGTCTGGGTGTTAATATGTATGTATTTACCAAAAAATAAAAAAAGTTTGTCCTGGGTGTGAAGGAAGGCAGTGTCACTATCAACAGATCTGTGATGCCAGTCAAATACATAATATACAAGGTATTTCTGTCGCTATATAGTTCTATTTTCTGGATGATGGAAGGTCAAAGATCCAGTGGTTTCAAACTACTGACCTTAGTATCCTACACCCAGTCTCAGTCAATATCGCTTTGTAGATATCGCATCCGCCCAGTATACACTGCCAGCCAACATTTTCGCTTGCAAACGACATGGTCCAATCTAGAGATTAATAGTCGTCTAGTATAGGAGCTCGTACGCTATATGTCTTCCTAAGCGACCATATAAGGCAAACTAGTCTTTTGTTGGCAAGAATTAATAATCTACTACGTCAGCTCCTGTGGTTTAAAGGTCATATTACACTTAATTCAAAGGTGACGTCATAATAACAATAAGCTAGTATCCTTGTAATTTCTTCTTTTTATTTCCTTCTTTTCTTTTCCTTTTTGTAGAAAGCTCTTGAACTGATTGAAACTAGTTAACTTCAAAAGCTTCTCATGAAAAGTCTGATTTTGTAGTGCAAGACACGCAACACACTTTTCCATACGATCTTGTTCACTGTTTTGAAAACGTGCACTAGGGAGGTTCTGGAGAATTAGGGTTATTCTTATCTTCTCGTGCGCAGACATCTATAGTGCAAATGCTACGTATTTCTCAAATGGCGGGCCCGCGGGAATTAGAAAGTTGGGAGTCCGTACCATAACGCGGTCGCTATGCTTTTTCCGAAACCCGCAACGCAATTAGTCTAATAAAGTTATGAGAATCAAAATTCAGTTTCAGAAACTTCGCATAGCTAAGGTCGAGTATTAATGGAGTAGTTACCGCGGTGTTTGTACCTATTTCAGCATTGGCAGTAACTTTTGGAACACGAAATTAAATGAGTGTTCAACATGCCGTAAAAAAGGTTCTGTTAATTTCACTTTGAAGTTTCTGAAGTACCTAATTATAATAAGAGAACATATAACGTATTTATCGTGAATACCACATATCGCAACGTCTGCGCGTAATGTACAGTTTGCACGAGATTAGTTATAATGTTTAGTATTATATTATACTCATCACTCATACCAATAGCTCGCTGCCAGTGTAAGTGCGAGAATTTACAAAGCACTTATTGCTTGTTGAGTCGTGTGACCACCCACTGTAGCTGTGTAGTGATGAATTCCGTTTCGAGCGGTATGTGACTAATAATAATAATTCTTCTAATTCCAATGTGCACACGATTAATTCTCACTTGCCACTAAGTACAGGCTCTAATGGCAAGTACTAAGCTCGTGTGATGCTGGCATATAGTGTGACATCGGTAGAACGTAGTGCATACTAGCCGTCTTTCGCGGTCAAGTCTAGGAAGGTATTCATAGATGAATGGCTCTTGAGTAGAGCAGATAAGGTGTGGGTGAGATTCAAAGTTTTTTATGTAATACAGTTACGGAAGGAGCCGATGGCCCAACTGGTTGTAATTGCTAACCTCTACTTATAACAAGCTTTCGACTTGGGCCCTCCCCTACGATACACGACCCAAGTTGCATCGTATGCGCCCGTAACTCTGAGACATGTAGGTGGAATGTCTCATGTGCCTGTAATTTCACCGGCAACCACACGTATCAAACAGAAACATAGAAACGCGAATACGTTACTGTTTGGCGGCAGAATTGGCAGGTGGTACTTCCCCGAACGTACTTGCTCAGTTATAAAAAGAGAAGTTTGATCACGCGGCCAAAAAAATTCTGTGGCAGGACTTATTTTCATAAATACATGATGACGCTCGTACATACAGGAATATGTTTTTCAATGCACTTCAAAGTTTAGTATTGGTGTAAAATGCGAATCAAATCTCACGGGTGAGATCGTGCCGGAAATAGGAGCCCAGATAGCCGCTTTAAACATTCCAAGACCCTAATCCATTCGTGCGCGTATCATCCAATGTTCATAAACTATACCTGCCTACTGCCGGACCAAAATAATATTGGCATAGTCTGATATTTACGGTGTTTGTCTGTTTACTCAGTAAAAGCTTAGGTAATAGAAGCTCGATAAAAATGCTTCTAATAATAAACCCGTGGTTTCGTACCGAAATATATATTTAACGACTGCGTTCGGTACGTAAAGTCTTACGGCATTGTGACTCGAACAAACATTAAATATGTCCTGGTGTAATAATATTGTTGTTCAATGGTTTGTAAAATATCTGTAAGATTAGTTGGTTTTGATCTTCAAAAATGATTTACGTAGAATAAATAAATAAAAATAAATGTTGGTTGATATTTCACACAGCGCCATCTATCCCCAAAGTAAGCTAATCATAGTTCTATCATGGGAGCCAGACAACTGATATAATATTTATATACATGTTTGATAAATAGATAACACCCATTCACAAAACAAACATATATATTCGTCACACAAATGTTTGTCCTGGGTGGGATCAAACCCACGACCGCGCAGAAGACAGATTAACAACTGAGCTGTGAGGCCAGTCTGTCTTTTTTTTTATGACTGGACAATTAGTAAATTATCTGTTGGCCGCAGATGGCCTTGACAGCGTTTATTTATTTATTTATTATTGACAGCGTTTACACGGGCTTTTGGTGAGAGCAGACGGCTCTCACCCGTCTGTGTCAATCTCAAATATCTTCTTAAATCCCCGATCCCCTTCCCGCGCGGGACAAGCGCGATCCAGGAAGGCAATTTTATTGACAAGTGCAACTTTTAAAGATATGAATATGAATAGCCCGCCCAACAATTTGCTATACATCCGACTAGGTGCTCGGACCACAAATACACTCGTCTATTTTGGCAAGTTGCTAAACGTTAATTTTATGGACGACCGTGCCGTAACTTCTTGTGATTACGATAGTTTTTAATTTGTTACTAGCTACGCCCTATACCCGCGGTGAATAAGTCATCCCACGGAAACTTTAAATTTATCCGGGATAAAAAGTAGCCTGTGTGCTATTCCAAACTATAAGCTATCTCTTTGCCAAATTTCATCCAGATCAGTTCAGCCCTTTTGGGGGGCCCACGTTACTCGCTTCCGTAGGTGATAACCCGTTGAATCCCTACATAAGTTTGCCAGGAGAAGTACTGCCACCACACCTGGTAATCTGCCGCCAAGCAGTGATGTCTCGTGTTGCTGTGTTCCGGTGGAAGGTAGTGAGTGCCGGTGAAATTGCAAGCGCATGAGACGTAACATCCCCATCTCGGGGTGATGGACGCAACGCAATGCGACTTGAGTCATCTCTTACTATGGAGAGGGCGTCGTATTGTTGTTGTCCATGGTCGCAGTTACCACTTAACATCAGGTGGGCCGTCAGCTCGTTCTGTCACCTACATCACATAAAAAAAAAAACTCTTCTAGCTTGATCTAGTAACAAACATCCATTCATCTAAACTTTCACATTTCGCTTATGCTGTAGGTATATGGTAATGCAGAAACGAGTTTTTTGTTTACCGACCGATAACTCAAAACTACCTGTGACAGGTATGTAATGGAAAAACGATAACTAATCAATCACTTATTTATTATTACCTTTCTTTCTAAGCATTATTAATATAAGAAAATATTGGCCTGAATATAAATAAGCACATAATAAATAGTTAAGTTACTGTAATTTACTAAACGTCGAAAATAAAAGATAATTACAAACACATACGTACTCAGATATCCTGTATGTTTCATAAATAACCCTTTCTCCTGCTGCAGTTTAGTCAAAAGATGAGTCCTAATCATTCCCGGGTACCATTCTCGGCCCGTGTGAGACGTAACATTTTATTTTCTGTCAGCCGAGGACAACTTTAACAAAATTAAGAACATGAAAAATTGAAAAATCTCGTATCATCTTTTTTAATTTTACGCGAGTCCCGGTTCGACAGAATACTGCGTCGACAGAATACTACGTCGACAGAACAAAATAATTAAATTGCCTGTCTTGTGTCTACGTCACACAATGTGGCTGGGAACAGGCCACAGTAAACTTTATAATTTCACAAAGTCATTTCTATATTACAAACGGTTTATTTGTTACGTTTGAGAACATATTTAATATTGCAGAAATCATTCTATTCTAATAATAAAAAAAAAACTTTTTTAATTTATATATGTTATGGAACGAGCAAGTTGACCCCACCTGATATCAAGCTGCATACTCCGCCCATAGTAAAAACAACACGTCTAGAGATCCTCCCCTATATAGGTAAGAAAAGACCGCGTCTCACGTGTCTATAGTTCTATGCGTTACTGCTAAGCTACAGAAATAGTCGTGGTGACAATAACACGATACTTTTGACCAGCCTCATAGCTCAGTCGGTAGTAACCCTGCCTTCTGTGCTGTAGGTCGTGGGTTCGATTCCCACCCAGGACAAACATTTGTGTGACGAACATAGATGTCTGTTCTGTCTGGGTGTTGATATGTATTATATGTATGTACAAAATAAAATTATATAAGTATTATATTAGCACTTTCTCGGTCGAACTTCATTCGTTATTTAGTTCGACACGTTAATGTCTAGATTCGGTTGTAACACATTAGTATCGTAACGACCCCTTTATTCAGAGTAAATGTGCTTTTTACGGCGGCAATTTGTTCTGTTCCTAATTTTTCCCCAACCCCAGCACCCTTACCTGAGAGATAAACTCATTTACTTAGTGTGGCTTACGTGGGGTCGATTTATCCTGCGTTTATTACCGCAATCTTTGCCACAATCTGTCCAGACGGTAATAAAACATGAAATCCCTTTTATATACTTTCCATACATAGAATATTTTTTTTACCAAAGGGATAGGTAGAGTATAAAAAGACTTACGCACATATATCCAGAAGGAGAAAAACTGGTTTCAAGTTAAACCAAGCAGCTTGTTTGAAGACTTTTGTTCAGCAAAATATTTTAGTTAAGTTTTTTAAGATTTGTGTGTAGCTGCGAAATTATTTAAAATATATAACATGTCAGTTTAAAAAGTTTTTGGATAACAAAATCTAGCAATTTTAAACAAATTCACACCCGACAGCCACACGGGATTCGTTAATTTTTATTTATATAAAAATTGTATAATTTTATCAATTTGTTTTTGGTTGGTACAACAGAACATCGGCACAGGGTAGTACAAAATTTCACACAGCTAAATCCACAAAGCCGTAAATAAAACAAGATAATTCAAACCTGAAACCAATTTAAATATTTAGTAATTACCTCAGGTCTAACCTTTTTGGTTGGGCATGTCGGCTCGGCCTTGATCTGCAAGAAAAGGAAATAATATTATAACTTTCTGATGAAGGTCCGGAGTTTAGATCGTATGGAGGCCGGTCCGGTGCGTCCTCTCACTAACTTTCCCATCCCTTTACGTGTTCAACTGCCCAAGGTTACACAGAGTTTAGATAAACATGGTTTAACGGGAAATTATATACGCTTCTAGAATAAACTTCCAGAAAACAAGACAAAGCTTCTGACCCAAAAATTCAAGTTATATATCAAGTTAAGAGGTACTTAGTAAATAAAGCTTACTACACTGTAAATTTATTATTTAAATTGTAAATTCCCATGGTCTGACGTCGCTTTGCTCCACGACACACAAAATATATTGTAATATCTTAAGCATTCCGGTATTATTTAGTCAAAGTAATAAACTAAAATAAATAAAATATTAATCATTTAAGTACATTATTAAATCTATGTTAGATTTAATAATGTACTTAAATTGTTAAGATCGTGCTCGAGAAAAGAAAGGAATCCTCCTTTAGAGGTTTCTTGTTTGTTATACTCATGGAGGATCGGAGGGTCTGATCAGGCGTTCAACTTAGCGATAACCACGCGCACTTTATATTTTGAATATTACTTATTGACGTTTCCACGACGTTTCCAACATGAAATTCATAGGAATAAAATTTTATTTGACTTTTTTGCTTTGGTATTTTACAACTTATGCGAATTACACAATGCCCCGTTAGACAAAGAATCAACTGATCAGTCCTGGTTAAAAATCTTGGTAAATTCATCTATTCAATTCATTTAACTTCGTACAAGTACAAGTATATTTACGTTTTCTCACGCCCTTCGCAGTAACAAGAATAAGTTAAAACAAGTTGTAAACTTGAAACGAGTCCATCATCTGCATGCTATTAGCTAAAGTTTGAAGTGTTTTCCTCATGTTTTATCTCGGTAACCGCCTTGCTTCAAAATACCTGGCTCATTTTCACCTCGAAAACTCAGTGAACATATTGTCTTTATGAGGCTATTGGGAGTAATTTTACCGCTTTACTTTAGGTTCAGAGCCTTTTGGAGGATTGAGCCGAGTCATTTCGATGGCAACTCATTTATAGTATGAGTTGATAGCCACCACATACTCTGTACCTGTTACAACGAGGAGAAAAACTGGGAATTTAAATGGCACAACTTAGTGTGTACCTTGAAATTAAAGGAATCGTATCGTAGGAAACGTTTTAACAAGTGTCAATTATTTGCTTTATACTAGTGTACCCGCCCCTATTTTTTCCGCGTGGAATATGGCTGACCACTTGTGAATTCCAATAACTCCCATCTTAATGAGGTCTAAGTACTAAAATTAACATCCTGCTAATTTTAATTGTCAGGACAACGATTTGAGTGATGAGTGCCTTGCTGTTTGCGATTGAATTATAACTTTTAAAAAAATCTTCAGTTTTCCAAACGACGTGTTGCTGGTTATGATGATATATAGAAGTAACCCTTACGAGGTTGTTATCATATGATAACAACCACCCCCAGAAACCCTATTTTCGTCAGCATAACTCGTTAGTACGCTTTTAGCACGCACATGACATACCTCAATAACATTTGGTTGAATTTAATGTAATTTTGATTACGAACGTCACTGTCAGTTTTGACAGCAATGTCATTGTTAAAGCCACTTCAATATAAGTTACTAGTGTAGCGGTCATTGGCAGACTGGTGGGCTCATATAGCCTCTGTAGCCATCAATTAAGAAGAAGAAGAAGAAGTTACTAGTGACCCGAATTGGCTTCAAGGTGCAATTAATTTACAAATTATATACACAAACCTTCCTCGTTTATCGCTCTTTTCATAAGTGAAAACCATATCAAAGTCCATTTGCGTAATTTGAAAGAAATAAGCGGAGAAACAGATAAATGCAGATAGCGACTTGGTATTATACTATTAGAACTATTATAGTGACCAGTTTCTTAAATTTTGAAATAATAACCGTCTGAGATGAACGTTGCCTGTCGTATGCAAGTCTAAACGAAAACTACGCGACTTGGCGAAACGGTAAAACTATAGACATATTCAACATTTTTACTCCACCATAGGAAGGGAGCCAGAGCGTACTTAATAGCATGTTTCAGTAATTGACTCACCGGTCAGCCCCGAGTTTAATTGAATTTGATTTGGAGCCCATCCTCGACATCCTCGTGCGTAAAAATAATTGAATTACCTTCAGACGAGAGAATTTTCATGTAACGGGTAAACCTTTCAACCTTTGAAAAAAGAATCTTTCTACGGTTGCTTAAAGTTAAAAAAGCTACTGAAGTTGGCTGTACCTACTGTTCCTCGATAAAAACGAAGGCAGCGTTTGCGAAAAAAATATACAAAAACAGCTATTCTGGATTTCTATGGGCGAAATCCATCATCCAAATTTTTGTAAATTGAGAGATAATATTTCGACTATTTCTCTGTTTTCTTTCTTTTATTTGTGGCATCCTGTTACTCCACTCCTACAGTTGTGGCTAAAAAGTTAAAAGCAAACATGTAATAATACGCACATATGTATACGTTTCCAATTTCCAACGCCGGATAAGGGTCTATCGGTTTCATGTTTATTAAGTGGAAATGCCCTTTGATTATGTTTGGGGTCTGAACTTCAAACGTCATCGGAGGTGAGAAGTGGTACTTGATGATATTCAGCCAACTAAGATTACAGCAAGAAGGGTTTGATAGCTTAAGGGTGAGGCTTGCCAGATTCTACTATAAGATTTATTGTCGCTTCAAACAACGAATGTTGATCGCGCGACAGACCATCGATAAACGAGCACGACAAGACATTGGTGTGAAAGCTGTAAATATATAAGATTCTATTAATTTTGGCAGCAGATCATGTCACTAAGAGCGCTTGCACACGAGTAGGACTTTAGCAAATGCTACATAACTGCAGTCATCACCACTCGCGTGAAAGTCAGTCATCGATCGATGCTTAGAACATTCGACTTCATGGTTAGACGAATAGTTATCATCCTAAAACATAGTAAGCAAACATTTCATAATGTAGAAAACAATATACTAAGTCGATAAATTATTGGCTATATATTTTATGTGATACAATTACGGAACGAGCCGACGGCCCACCTGTTGTAAAGCGGTAACCTCTGCCTATAACAACCGATGTGACTTGGGTTTTCCCCTACTAGATATGACAAGACCCAAGTCGCAACGTACGCGCCCGTTACTCTTAGGCTGGTAGGTGGAATATCTCATTTGCGTGTAATATCACCGGCAACCACACCTTTCAAACCGGACCACAGTGACGCGAATGCGTTACTGTTTGGCAACAGATATGGACATGGTGGCAGTACTTCCCCGGACGAATTGGCGTGAGTTCTACTAGTTCTATATATAAAGTATACTTATTATAACAGTCAAAGTTGTAACTTCTACATCGCTAGACCTCATATGAAAAATGAAAAATGAAAAATATTATTAACAGCATAAAAATTACAGAAAAAGCTTAAAAGTAGGTAATTTAAACTACAACTACGGTAACATTATTATGCTGGGTACATACTTTAATTAAATTGTATCCTGTGGTTTTCACACTAGGCAAGCCTGTATCGTGAAAACCACACATTTGAATTAAATATACCCTGGCACAGAACAGACAATCTGCAACTATATTATTCTCTGCGACTGTATTTATTGTACGGATGCTGGACTATATTAAAGTCCCAAGTACGATGAAATACGAACATGAAATGAAGGTTTCAGTTACTTGTTCCAAGTAGACATTATCCGACACCCGTCGCCTTCCGCTAATTGTCGCCAGTGCCACAATAACCCCCTGTCACTTTAATTAATTATGTTTTATTGTGTGTGGAAGGTTGCTTGGTATACTATCGATTCATTAATGAGGAAAGTGCAGAAATAACTTTTTATCAATAATATCGATTTGGAATTGCAGTTGTATTAATCAGACGAGCAGGGAGTAAGTAGTGCCCTGAGACAGACGGCTCCACGGCCAACCAAAAAATAGCGTTTTTCATTTCCAGATCTAGACTCCTTTTAGGCAAATTGGATACCACTGAAGGCCGTGAAGGAATAAATGGAGACAATTTTTTTTTTTTTTTTTATGTAATACATTTACGGAACGAGCCGACGGCCCACCTGGTGTTAAGTGGTAACCTCGGCCCATAACAGCCGATTCGACTTGGGTCCTCCCAAAGTAGGTATGACAAGACCCAAGTCGCATCGTATGCGCCCGTAAATGTGAGACGTGAAGGTGGAATGTCTCATGTGCCTGTAACATCACCGGCAATAACTTATATAGTGGTTTATTTTCCTCTGGGGTTTGAAAATATATTCGCTGCTCTAGGCAACATTTTCTTTTATGTAAAGAACTATTACGGCATAATAAAATCATACATATCATTGCACTGTACAATATATATTTGAACTGGTAACCCGATGAAATATATTATTTATAAAAAAAAAAATATTGTTTATGCTTCGTAGAATTATTTTGATAAACGGACTCTAAAACTTTTCCATTACTAAGTTCCAGATTCCTGACGTCAGGTTCCATAAAAACGTAGGGTATTTACGTAGAAGTATTTAGTTTACCCGGCCAACCCTAGACCACCTCGCTTTAATCTAGGCTACAAAGTAAGTACCTGCATCTTTTCTTTTTCCGGAGCTGGGGCAAAAAGGATTCTTTGAAACTCATTTCTATTAGAAACAAAGAATTCTCAGGCAGCGATTACTATTCTGAAATGAACCTGGGGACAAATTCTCAGCCCAATGTGAGACGTAAAGATTAATACATTGTATGCAAAAAAAAGTCTCTTTTCATTTGCTTGAGAGAGAAATGATGCGTGACCTAAAATCAATTTTATTTTGTGGCAAACAGAATCACTTAAAGATAACTTCTCCTAAATTAAAAGAACAGATCTGCCCTAAACTTCTGTAATATTATTTACTAACTCTCTCACGAATTCACAGTTGAGTCGGAACCTCGTAGAATATTAAAAATGTGTTCCACCGATACGTAAACAAACATGTGCCCGCAAACTTGTTGTTTGAACACTCATCTGTACAAACAAGCGTTCCGTAATAACTCGTCCCCAATTCTGTCCACGTAAATCAGTGTGTCGGTCCAAAAGAAAAACACGACGTTGATAAAAACCGACACAATAAGCGAATATTAGAGCATGGGTACGTTTTAACGAAGCTTTATTTTATTTATTATTCATATTATTTTTTTTATTTTTTCAAGTATTTCCCATTGGGTAACGTATGTTAACTGTAAATTTGTTTTGACGTGTCAACGTCTTATAATTCGATAGAGCCGGCTGCACGCACGAAAAAACATGACTCATGCGGCGTTACCTCGCTCTGAGGCGTTCCATGTAAGGCTTGTGCAAGTGCAAGCGAGAGCGCGGAACGAGCGACAAAGAAGCACAATCGGCCTTTGCGTTCGGCAGCGTTCGACATCCGTCTCTCTCCTACTTGAGTGAGCGATGCGTCTGCGTGGACAGCTGCTAATACTTAACATTTACATGTTTTGATCGAGTATCAAGTGCATATATACATAAAAATCTATTAAACAAATGAAATTAAAATTTTCTTTTGAAAAATGCTACCATTCCATCAGTATTTTCTTAAGACGTTGACACGTTCAACTATCGTCAGTAAACAGACTTTACAGACAACCATTTTTTCGTGCGTGCAGCCGGCTCTATCGAATTATAAGACGTTGTCACGTCAAAAATATTGTTTTAATCTATAGTCAAAAGATGTTAAAAAGCGTTATGTTTTTTAAAAGCATTATGTTTTTGAAATGACATTGACAATGACAATCGCACTTCAAGAGTAAACTCCAGTTGCGCGTTGGAACTGAGACGCAAAATTTTTGGATAGAATTGATTTCATTGAAAGCTCCCAGGATGAAAATTTTGTGGGTAGTAAAATCGAGCATTGCTTTTTGTTAAAGCTCGATTTTACTATCCATAAAATTTTCATACACGTTATGTTTTTAAAACAAAAGAGTAAATCCAGTCGTATAGGAACTGACATCGACATTTTTTTTTCTGTACAGGCGTGCCTCAAACGGCTCTGGCGATTTTCGCCCGGTTCTTCATCAACATGTCGTTCAACGCCGTCATCCAGTGGGCCACCGAGCTGCTGCCGACCGGCGTCAGGGCTCTGGGCTCCTCCGCGCTGCACATGAGCGGCTACGTGGCCACCGTGCTGTCGCCTTTCATCGTGTACTCGGTGAGTGCCTACCATTGAGAGCGCGGTGGTCTAGTGGTACTGACCCCTGAGTTTCAATCCGGAGATCACCAGTTCAAATCCCGACGTGCACCTATGAGTTTTTCATCAGAAACCCACATGTCCTAGAACTAAAAATTCTTTGTGTCTTACTCCTTTCAGCCTAGTTATAGTTTATAGCTTGTCCTGTGGGAACCAGACTACTGACAGAATATATTGTAATATTGTAATGACAGTCCTCACAGCTCAGTTGGTAGTAACCCTGCCTTCTGCGCTGTAGGTAGTAGGGTTCGATTCCCACCCAGGACAAACATTTGTATGACGAATATAGATGTTTGTTCTGTGTCTGGGTGTTAATATGTATTATATGTACGTGTTTACAAAAAAAGTATATATGTATTCTGTCAGTTGTCTGGTTCCCATAGTACAAGCTATGCTTAGTTTGAGGCTAGATGGCGCTGTGTGAATTGTCCACCAATATTACAATATTACTGATAAAATAAGTAAATACTTTTACCGTAAATACATAAGTATATTGAAGAATGTTGCTCAGACTTCAACAACACAGCAACATATAATGAGATTTCATTTCAATCTCTTAAACATACCCCGGGGGGGAAAAAGGACGTAGAAATTAATTGTCTAGTCATTCTTTCAAAACAGTAGTAACAAACGGTGACATTTGAATAAGAAAGTTATTTTTAAATATAATTAAAATTTTAAAACCGTCCTGATATCTACCATTCCAGAATATGTTTTCGTAGGGAACAAAACAATAACACGTTTACTGACGTTTGACGAGAGTAGACCGTTGACCCTGCGGCCATACGTAATTTGCATAGCTTTAAACAATTTTACGTTGTTTCTACAGAACAAATCCATCCGGTTTTTAGAAACTAAGTTGTTTTACGCCGGAACTAAACGTTTGAAAACAACAGAGAGAGGCAAAATACTTCATAAAAACTTTTTTGCGCGATTTAGTGATTATCAAGATTTTACCGTCGTAAAGCCATCTAAATTTTGCAGCTTTGATAAATCTTTCTCAAAACTCGCAATAAGGACTTGTCTCAGAGAATTTAATCGGATATTGTACACTGACTGTTTTACTCGTTGGGTTGTGATTTAATTATATTTGTTAGATATTCAAGCAATAACGAAGAGAAATAAACTTTTGTTCAATGCATTTAATTGAAATTCCGTTCTTCAGTCTTCTTCTTCTTCTTATTCGAGTTCCGGTTCCGTCGAACCAGTGTGGTGAAAAGATTGTAAGTGCGCCTCAAAGAGGCTCCTTTCCTCCTTTCCCTTCTTCACCTTATTGATGCAATGAAACAAAAATATTACTCGTATTTCCGTGATTAAAATCTGTACTTATCTAAGTGTATATTTAGTTCAGCATGCTTCCCATATGTCTACATTGGCATTTGACCAAATGATAACCTTCAATCAAAGTAGCGAAATTAAATTCCAGACTTGAGTGAAAAAATAAAATTAAGTTAAAACGTGAAAACAAAAGTTTTAACGAAATCTCAAAAATGATATATAGTTCTTTATAATAAAAAATAATTTAAAAATGATTACATTAAGAATATGAACACCGGGAGAAAAAGGACTGTTTCTTTTTTAATTCGCTGCAGTGGAATCGCTATGGTTAAAATATATTATCAGCTTTGCATAACGTTTTTCACCGACATAAATTGTGAATTTCCTAAACGGCAATATCCGGCCCTTCCTCAGTGGATTTTAACATGCCAATTTCCATTCATAATCAGTTTTGCAGCGACGTCGCTTGACGTTTCGCCTACCTGTGATTTGATTTATATCTGTTTCGTAGAAGCTTTATGAAATTTTACGAACGGAGCGCGTGATATCCCAATGTTACGGGTTGTTCGTATAGTGCGCATAGGAGCGGGATACAAGAGGCTAGTTTTTAAACAAAGTCAAAGTCAGAAACTTTATTTCCATATAATTCATAAAGAAATGGCTTGGAAACGTCAATAATATTCAAAACATAAGGTCACGCGTACTATCACTAAGTTTGACGCCTGTTTCGTTGTTTATACTCGTCCGAAGCTTTTTCTGTCTGTTGACAGAGTGTAACTGTATTTGTAATTAAGTGGCTATTTCGTCATTAGTACCAAACGAGCACTAATGAGAATTTTCTTAAATTATTATTGGGTAATACGATTGCCAGCCTTCTGGGAACTGTCCGTGGGCGGTGGTCTGAGCGAGCTCGGTCTTTTACTTATATACACGAGAAAACGGAGCTTTTGTTAATCTTATATCCCTACAAGATGAGATATAAAGAGACAATGAGATGGGATTCCTTGCTATGAATAGACTTACGCGTTTTTATAACGACCGCTGTATAATTTAACGCGTTGGACGAAAAGGACTAACCACAGGCACAAATATTTGCTACGGGTCTGAGCGTATGAGCGCAGTGTGACACTTTGCGTGACGCTTCCAACTATGATAGAAGGAATTCCAGCCTGGGTTCAACGTTATAAGGTGTGGTTTGGTGCTGTTGTGTGTTTATGTAAATGAAGGGACAGGTTGGGTCTAAGCACACGCAAAACTCGGCAATCAATTATCCGTTATCTTGAGTTATATTTGAATTCAAGAAGAAGACATTTCTATAATATTTTTTTATATGATGTTTGTGATAGAACGAGCTGACCCACCTGATGTTAAGTGGTAACCGCCGCCCATGGACAACAACAATACGACTCAAGCCCTCTCAACCAGAGTATGAAATGACTCAAGTCGTATTGCGTTGCGTCCATCACCCCGAGACGGGGTTGTTACGTCTCATGCGCCTGCAATTTCATTTTTTATTAATAATAATGCAATTTCTTTATTTTCAAGATTTTTATTTCAGCATTTGAAACTGTCTCTGGACTCTAGCATCTATTAATCAAGATCTGACTCCTAGACTATGTTATAAAAGCCATGGGCTCCGCTCACCTGCAACGGCCAAGAATAGGCGTAGCCATTAATTATTCGACGTGCATGCACTTAGTAAAGGGCATCCTGGTATGTTACTAACGGTTCCAAACTATTATCTAAAACCTGGCAACATTCCAACCAAACGTTAAACTGCGTTTGACATTGTATATGATAGCGGGATATTGGCTTACTAGGCCGTGTATTAAAACAAGCTTATGCCCACGGTTTCACCTGCCGGGCAAAGAAGTAACCTATAATATTTCATTTCAATCGATCTTTTGGATGTGATGTTCAATATCTCAGCCAAATAATTTCAGTTGTTTGGCTTGAATCAGTAACAAAACTACTTCATCCATCCCGTAATGTTACGTATATAACACAAGAAAGAATAGAGGTAGTTGAAGAAATACCTTTCATGACGACGATTCACGGCCTTTTCCCCGAAAGGGTAGATAGCAATGGACCTTTGATAAATCGGTTACACAATTGTGGACATGATATACGTAAGCTGCTATTGAATTTCCACGAATAACTCAGTTCGCTCTTCCAGTAATTTCCAAAGCAACCAGGACAAATATAACAAGCTCGAACTATTCTAAACAATGTGTTAAGTATATTCACATATTAAAAACCAATGCGTTCCCTATTAGGATATTTTGTTCCAAAGTGTTATTTCCTTACAGGAAAATATGACAGTGTAGTTCAAGCGGTCTTGGCCAAATATCGTCTTGGACTTTTATTTGTTTTCCGAGCAGCTTTATGAGGAAATCCCTGCTGATTCACGGATTCTGGAGGCAAATTATGCTACCCATTGTCTTAATTAATTTTCTGTTGTCTTTGTCCTAATGCTTGAGTACATTTACTTTTACTGCTTTCAGTAAATTACCTCTTTAAGGTATAAACCTTGCATTTTAGTGTCCAAATTTCTTATTCTTTTGTAAACGTTCCTTATAAGAATTAAAGAATATTGTAAACGGCAATGAAGGAAAACATTTTGCATGATAATATCGTTTGAACTTAGCTGTTATTGATAATTGCTATCAAGTCAAAAGTGAAACAAGTGTAATATTAACACTTATTGGCGTTTTTAAGACATTTTTTTATGAATTCTCTGGACATACATTTTTTGACTTTATCTTACCCTCACAGTAAACTGGCTTCTCACGACAGCCACAAAACGCTACCACCGAGCTGCGGAATGTGGTATTCGTACAATTTATATGAACTGTCCCACATACCGACCCAAAAAACTCCCGTCTCGCCGCAATGGTGAAAAAAATAGCAGCCGCCGGCCACAAGTGGCATATTCAGTAGTCAGTGTTGTTCAGTCAGTTGCATTCAGTTTTAGGTAGTGGTCATTTATGGTTGTCGCGAGTAGCTTGCGTGCGGTGAGGCTTAATCAGTGGTGGTTACTTCTAATTGTGTCACTGTCTCCCTGGGACCAGTGTGGTGAATGGCTTAAAGTGTGCCTAAAAGAGGCTCCTTTAATGCACTTTAAGCCATTGCTAAAACTGAACATTTTTTTATTTGACTGGGCTCACTGCTCAGTTGATAGTAACTCTGCCTTCTGCGCTGTAGGTCGTGGATTCGATTCCCATCTATCACAAATATTTGTGTGACGAACATTGATGTTTATTCTGTGTCTGAGCGTTAATATGTAATATATATATGTAATATATATATATATATATATATGTAATATATATATGTAATATATATATATATATATATATATATTACATATTAACGCTCAGACACAGAATAAACATCAATGTTCGTCACACAAATATTTGTGATAGATGGGAATCGAATCCACGACCTACAGCGCAGAAGGCAGAGTTACTATCAACTGAGCAGTGAGCCCAGTCAAATAAAAAAATGTTCAGTTTACAGTATTTACAAAAAAGTACATGAGTACATCAGTTGTCTGGTTCCCACGGTACAAGCTATGGTTAACCTTATTTGCCTATATCTATATATATATCTAGCCCAGATGTGTGAAATGTCCACCAATAATTATTTATTTATATAATAAATTTTACCTAACTAACTCAGTCAATATGTATTGTAATCCACTTAAATGTCTCTAAAACTTTAAGTACACAGCTACACAATACACTTTATAACAAGATATTCAAGTTACTGAATTAGTCTGAATTATTTAACACCAACCCTTCGACGCTCAAGTTTTGTTTGTTTAGCAAATAGAGCGATCAATATGTAAATGTATCCGACCATTAACCTACAGAATTGTCAGAAAACCTACAGAATGTGCATAATGGAGCTCCTTTACATGAATATATGTCTACTCATATCACTGGTTGCTAGGTACGGATTGCGTACAGAAATGTATATACGTATATCAGCCAAGTGATTAATTGGACGTTATACATAATGCCCGGGCAAAAAGAATAATGACCAATATGGTACCAAAATGCATTTGCATTAAGTCCGCCTTTTGTACATTGTTTTTCTGTGTGCAATAAAGTATTAAATAAATAAATAAATAAATATGGTGGCTACAGGCATAGGGGCGGTCGCTACCGCGGCACTGTCGCTAGACTCAATCGCCTCAGCGCTATGCTCCATGGTCACAGTTCAAACATACCTAACTGATTTCGATCTGTGTAGACCAGTAACTTCTGCTTTGACATGTAGTTATTCATATTGCCGGGGTATTGACGGATTAAGTTTCAGAAAAATAGGAAATTATGATTCGATGCTATTTTGACATTTGTTTCCAGATTAATAATTTGGCATAGTATTGGAAATAGATATTAAAACACAAAAAAAAAACTAAAAAAAAAGCAAAGCTAAATTATGATTTATTTAAGCTACTTAAACACCCCTTTGTCGTAGAAGTCACGTAGAACCATCTACAAATATTGTAGCGTCTGCGTAGGGGCAGCTACGGTATCTTAAATCTAAGTATGAGTATTTGAGAGCAATCCCAATCGTAGATGTAACGTAGACCGTTTGCGATTACAGTCAATGTATATACAAAAAAAAACTGGTTCTCATAGTACAAGCTATGCTTGGGATTAGCTGTGTGAAATTTTAACCAATATTTACTGTTTTTACTTAATGATTATGGCTATATTAATGATGATCTATTATCAAATCATAAATCTGTCCAAGAAGTCTAAAAGTCAGTAGAATGGATCCAAAAGGCCAGCTTTTACAACCGCACATAAAACACTAGATGGAAGGACACATAAAAAGTAGTAAGTAAATAAAGGGGACACACATGATATGATATTATCGCCGCATGAACCTCAATTTTATTGGCGACGCTAAAGTTGTTTTTTTTTATTATTGTGCCTTCTTTTATCTAAGACATATCGTAATAAAACAGTGAGGTCAATTTCTTGAAAATGTTGACACTTACCAAAGTTATTTTTTGTTCTGGTAAGACACCTCTTTGTCTTCTTAAATTTAACGTGCTATATAGGGGTCGACCATATTACTAGCTTCTGCCTACAGCTCGCTAGAGTGAAGACTTTATGGGTAAAAAAAACGCGGAATATCTAGCGACTTTTGAAGCATTTTGTTAAAGATTTAAGGATCTCTTTGTTTAATAGTGTATACCTGGTTGCGTGATTTATTTACCTATTGAGTTAAATTTAATGCACTATTATATCAAACCAACCATGCTTGGAAATAAATCAAAATTTGGTTATACCATGAATGAAACCAAAATATATTAAATTGAACTAATTAAAATAAATACTAAGGTAATAAAAATAGTTTAAAAAAACATTTCATTTGCAATCAAAAAATATTATAATAAGTAATTTATCTCACCCATGAATAAGAAGCAAATTATGAATTTAATTTCAACTTAAAAGATTGCTCGTAGGCTCTCTCGAACTAGTGACGGAAAGGATTAAATGCGTCTAAAAGAGGCTCCTTTTCACGACAGAATATGTCTTAAAATTTTTCTTAATCTAGGACATCTTGGTTTTCTCAAGATGTTTCCATCCACTATTTGGATGACGTATGTGCCCATTCAACTTTCAAGTGACTTTCAACTAAATAAAACGATACCATTTTGAAGTTAATTAAATATTCTTATCCAACAAGATGGTTGTCTTAGAATCTTTTAAGCCTTTAAGTCTGTAAACTTCTTAACTCTACTGAAAAGTTGTTGTATTGTATCTATAACCGAGCGCTTCTTTCCAGACATCAAGACTTTTTAATACTTTTTATCTCAACATCAAAGGAATAAAATCGACACATTCGAATACAGTGAAATAATGCGCTAAGCGAGGGTGCCTAAGAATCGAAAATTCAAAGACATATGTACGAAAGAAGGAACCTCTTTGCAGCGCACTTTTATCCTTTCACTATACTAGTTTCGTAGTACTACATATTAAATAAATAAATATTATAAATATTGGTGGATGTTTCACACAGAGCCATCTAGCCTCAAAGTAAGCTAAGCATAGCTTGTACCATGGGAACCAGACAACTGATATAATACTTATATACTTGTTAGGTAAATAAATACATATAATATATATCAACACTCATACACAGAACAAACATATATGTTTGTCACTAAAATATTTGTCCTGGGTGGGATCGAACCCACGACCTACAGCACAGGGTTACTACCAATTGAGCTGTGAGGCCAGTCATTAAATTCAATTATGCAATGCAATTGTATTATTATTATTGTACTCGTTTAATAATAGAATAAAAGATGCTTCGTTTAGCGTGGGCTAATGGAATTAAAGTCCACAGCACTTTAACAGTTTCAAACGTGCATATTAATTAGTAGACCTCGATAACTAAACAACTCGCCAATATTCAAGGTGCCGCTAAGCTTTTGATCTTAAATTGAATCTTTAACACCGATCTCCTACTTATTCATGGATCTTTAAGATCATCATCAATTTGAATATTTAGTATTTTATTTTCCAAGTGAAAGACTCATTAAATTTTTCTCCTGAATTTAAAATGGTTACCCCCGTATTGAAACTCGTGGTTGGTACCACTGCGGGCCACCCTTTCCTCACTTTTGATGCTGAAAACCTTGACCTTCATTTATTTAATATCGCTTCGCTTGCATCCTGTTTTATCTCTAGCCGTCCTGTTCATGTCAACGAAAAAATTTATAATTTATAAGTCTACATATAGGTATATCTATACATCTATACAAATAAATAAAATTGGAGTGTCTGTTTGTAATATTAAAATAACAGCTTTTTACTAAGTGCATATGGATGTATACACGGTACATATACCAAAACGAAATTGTTTACAATTTTAGTCTGTCTGACTGTTTGTTTGTTCCGGCTAATCTCTGAAATGGCTGGACCGATTTTGACGGAACTTTCAATGGCAGATAACTGATGTAACAAGGAGTAACTTAGGCTACTTTTCCGAGGGGTAAAATAGAGGTGCGTGATACAACCGAATTCCACGCGGACGAAGTCGCGGGCAACAGCTAGTAATTAATATATCGCTCAATAGTTTTCCTTGTTTAAAACGCCAAACACATTGTGCTGTGTGCTAAACAAGTAATTATATTAATCATAGCGTGATTACATGATGTTATTCAAACTTATGGCCTTTGTGGAATTCAAATCTGTGTTTATCCAAGTGTTAATATGAATGTATAGGCGCCTACTCTACTATATATTTATTATAAGTTTATATGACGGGTCTACCAGATGTAAAGTACACCCAAAAACAACAGGCATTAGAATTTGTGTCAAGTTCGGCCCGGAAAGTACTGCCACCATATTTATGCCGCTAAGAAATAACACATTACTGTGTTCCGGTTTGATTTGTGTGGTTGCTGGTACAGGCACATGAGGCATTCCTCCTTCACGCCCATAGTTATGGGATACAATGTGACGTGGGCTTCCCAAGTACGGGAGGAGACGTATAGATTTTTGTTATGGCTAAAGTTAGCGCTTGCCGTCTTGTGAGCCGTTGCTCAATCCGTAACTTATTCACACAAAAGTAGCATTACAACTTGGGTCCTTCCGTACTAATTTATGGGAAGAACTTATTCGTCATCGCATTGCCCTACTGCCCTACCTGCCCTACCCTACACTACGGAGACTAGAAAAAAGAAGTCTCATTTGCCTGCATTTCTGAAAATACAATGGTCGTTTACAAGAAGTAGAGATAATAAAGTTCGTCAGTGCTTCCAACATTCACTCTGACTCCAAGCAACAAACTTCTGTACTAACGAAGGCATATAAAAACAAATAGCCCAACAAAGTACTTACCTCAGTTAGTAATCATCACTGTAGCAGTCACTAAAATTCGTAGCCAATAGCCAAATAACAGTAAAACGTTGCACTTTTTTAAAAACTGGTCTCATTTAACACTCCGGAAAACTTTTTTCACTATATTATTAAGAATTATTGCCTATTAATCAAAACTTTTAAATGGAATATGTGAAAACTTTTAGATTCGCGATATATTCTCAAGCGAACAAACACGTGCATTCTGAACAGCAGCGATGACTAGACTGCCTTGAGGAAAAGAGTGTTTGTGTTGTATGTATGTATGTGTTCATTATAACGTTCTGTTGTGAGCGTGTGTTCGCTAACTGAATTTCAGTGACCACTTCGATATATACCATTTATGGGAAATGGAACGCAACTTTTTTAAACGTTAACAGGAAGTGTCAAACAGGTCTGCTGGCATGATTTATGCTTGCAACTGGTTAACTAATTTTCGATACATTAAATACATTTACACTTGTGTTAGCAAAATAAGTTAAGCAAAATAGCAGTAGAACTTCTGCCAAGTTCGCCCGGAGAGAACTGCCACCACACCTGGTAATCTTCCGCCAAGCAGTGGTGCACTCGTGTTGCTGTGTTCCGGTGGAAGGGAGTGGGTGCCGGTGAAATTGCAGGCGCATGAGTCGTAACATCCCCGTCTCGGGGTGATGGACGCAACGAAATGCGACTTGAGTCATCTCATACTCTGGTGGAGAGGGCTTGTGTCGTATTATTGTTATCCATGGGCGGCGGTTGCCACTTAACACCAGGTGGGCCGTCAGCTCGGTCTATAACCTACACCACATAAAAAAAAACCTCTCGAGACGCTAGCCAAAAGGACTAATATTTCTAAATAAATAAGAAATTCTGCAGTAGGTTTCCTTATGCTGCAGATGTCGGCATGGAAAATCATATATATCACAGGTATTATATAGCACTCAAACAAGTAAATAAATTGACAGAACCGTCACACTTTCTCGATAACATTTTATCAAATTCTGTAAATTATTCGCTTCACGTAAATTCTCCCTTGGTTCGGTCTCAGAACTTTTATTACTTTGATATGAACTTGATAATTTGAAATTTATGAACTCATCATTTACAAAATCAGTCGTAGATACGTATTATCATTTTTTCATAGGGAAGAGCTAGTAAGACTCTGTGTCTCTGGTTTATATCACCACCTAACCCATCGACGACATTAGGTACGTCGAAATATAAAAGTATAAAAAAATACAAAAGCGCTCTCACTACAAGTCAGAGCGTACAACTCAGATAGCATATTGATTGAGCATGTTATCTAGCTTATCGCTGGTTCGAGTACGTATATTTGCACCGCACGTATTTTTGTGCTTATAGGCATTACAGTCATTGTTTACAAGACGAAACTTCTCTATGACCTAAGGCGACTGAGAAATACGTGCTACGTAAGTCACGCTATCTACTTTTAGCAGTTATATTAAAACGACAGATTGAGGTTAAAATTGGCAAAAATATTTTTTGTGATATTATATATTGATATTTGAGAATTAATTTGTGATGCCAATGATATATAGTTACAGGCTTCTGCTCGCGGCTTTGCCCGTATGATACCAGGATTAAAAATAGTCTTTGTGATAATGTTCTACGTTCGTTCTAAATTTCAGTCATTTATTTATGTCAATATAAATATGCATAATATAAGTAAGAATTCTTTCGCATTTATATTATTAGTGGGAAGTGTGGTTGACTTTATTTTCGTTTTCTTATCAGAAATCTAATACAGTCAATTATCCAAATATGATTAGATTAAAAAAAAAATGTTATACTAATACAAATATGTTCTACCTGTCGTAACTAAACTGGGATTTACGTAAAATTTCAAGAAAATATTTTTTGTAAAATTTTTAACAGATGAACTTTAAAGTATTAAAATGAATAGTAATAAAATAATTTATAAATCACATAAATATGCACCATATTTATATAAGAAAGTGACAAAAAATTTAAGAAAGTATTAATGAATGAAAACAAATATGAAAGAAATTAAGGTATTAGGTAGTTTACTCATGAAGTATCTCTTGTAGTGTAATTTTCTTAAATTCAAACAAATTTGCCCATTACCTAAACGAGATAAAGTTCAATATCAAATGTGAAACTTATTCATTTAACTTGGGCAGATTTTAACCTCTTAAGCAGAGCCTTGAGGAAAAGTTGTCTCAATAGCTTCAAGTACGTTAAAAAAAAAACACCTTTATACAACACCACGTCTCTTATACCTCTACATACTCGTAGCAGCAACTAGATAAAAACATGTGTTTCCACTTGTTAAGTTTCTATTTGTGTGTTCTTCTCTTAAATAATATATATGCGCAGTACAAAGTTTTCAAAACCGTAAGAGAAAAAATTGTGACTTTTTTATATTGTGTAGTTCTGAGCAATTTTTTTTTTTTTTTTTATTGGCTTAAACAAACAGTCACACAGTAATATTAAAATTAAAATAAATACTTAAATAAATTATTCACTTGTATATAAAAATAAAATGAATCTATATGAAATATGGATCTTTAAACTATCTATCTGGGAAGCATATGGTTTTTCTCACATAATATAACACTAACTATCTGTGAACTGCACAGCTATCAAGTGCCCTATCCATCTGTAGGCAGCAATGCATTTAATTACTTATTTCAAATACTGATTAGTGATTTTGTTACTATGAAACGTAACCAGACATTTTCTAAGAAACTCAGTATAATATCCCACTTGAAACTCGAATGCATTACTGCTTGGCGGCAGAAATGGGTATGACTTACATTCCTAAAAGCATTGTAAGTGATGTCACAAAAAAACGCAATTTGCAATCAATGACATACAATCCATGCGTATAAAGACTCAGGCAAATGCTAACTTTCATCAAGGCCACTTTGAAGTTTCCTCGCCGACTTGCAGCAAACTTAGCGCTGCGATGAAATCTTCAACTGCCTGAAGCAGAGCCGAGAACAAAGCTTGAGCCGACTTAATCCATACTCGCCATACCAATTATACACTTCGCTCGTAACTCTGCGCTGTCTTCGTACAAACTGAAACAAAAAGCTCTAAGCGGGAATTTTCTATCAGTCTATCTGTATAAGGCTAACCTCGTGAACAATTATTTTAATGTCCGTTTATGTTTAATCTTACCTAACTACCCACCTGGTGTTAACTGGTTAACCTCTGCCCATATGATGCAATAAGACTTGGGTCCTCCCCTACTTAGTACAACAAGACCCAAGTCGCAACTTATGCATCGTAACTCTGAGACGTGAAGGTGGAATATCACGTGCCTGTAATTTCACCGACAACCATGCCTTTTGTACCGGAACACAGTAACGCAAGTGCATTACTGCTATGCGGCAGATATGGGTATAGCGGCAGTATTTCTTCCGACGTACTTGGCATTACTTGTACTGCCAGTAGGGATTTTAATATAGTTTTAACTATACATAGACCTATTTACGAGGATGGTGGTCTAGTTGTCAAGTTTCACGATTTTTCAATATGTTTTATTTTTATACATACTATGTTTGCGAAGCGACCACAAAGGTGCTGACGGTTTAGCAAAAACACGAATTCCACGAGTCCCAACTAGGGTTGAAACCCGAAACGAAATGCCTACCTCACCTACGGGTGGCAGGCATTTCGTTTCAGGTCGCTATTCTGAAAATATTTCTGCTTAAAATGTGGCGAGTAACAATGGGTATGGGCAGTAATATTCCGATAGAAACAAAATGGTGAATCCAGATTGCGCCCTTCAATGGTAGGTAACATCGTTGAAACCGGGTAAGGCCTCGCTCAAAGGAAGATGTTCCTTCAGCTGATATCCCTTAAGTCCGTTACAGTTACGACCGTTAAACTTCATTTGTATTTCCCAATTTAATGAATCCTGCTGCAGTGTAGACTGCAAATGGAAAGGGCTGAAATTTAATTAAAAACATCGAGTGGAATAGCAGTTTTGAGCCAGTAACTCCGCCCACGGATTATAACTATTTGTTACTATCCTTTGTCCTTCCAATAGGTAATGAAACATGTTTATTTTGATGTTTATTTAGCTAAGTTTTAACTATGGCACTTCGTAGTAAGAGTGACATAATTTGGGATTGAATAGAATATAAGTTTTGTTTGTGACACACAGTTTACATATGTCATTAACGAAAAGAAAATACAATATGACACTCGTAGATATTTAGATGGTCCACTTAAATTTGCCTTCTTAATGCATATTTACACTATAAACGCCCTATGTCCTCCTAAACCAATAATATTTTGATCTTGCTAAATAAAAGAGTATAAAAACCAGTACCAAAATCCATAGTTCTCATAAATATCATCAAGTATTTGGTATCAGTATTCATGCTCTTTCACAAATTGGTAAAACTTTTAGTGTAAGTGTTCATAAAGTTCAATATATCTTTGAAGCAATAGCCGAAAAATTGCGTCGCAGTTTCAAGTTAAGTAGATCCACAAATTAGTCTAGCCAACAGTGTTACTATGATCTACGGTAATGTTACGCGAGTCTAAATCACGAACACAAAGCTATTTTTCTAAATAACTTTTTTATTACTTTGTTGTTCCGCTACTATGTTTCAAAACATGTGCTATTTACTTGAACTGTGTGCATACCAGATAACTCAGTCCTCTCCTGCGGCAAGACAGGAGTACTCTTATGAAAAAAATGACAATCACCTGTAAGTTGTAAAAGTTGAAAGTAGTATTCCATGACATACAATATTCCATTTGGAGGTTTAAAAGTTTATAATGTTCTCTTAATGTTAGATTGCACTTTATTTCATTTTAAGTATCTAGTAATGTAATGTATTTGAGCGATGAATACGTTAATAATATATATTATTATGTAAATGAGCGTTAAACTTTGCAAAGCACTAAAGGTTTCAAAAAAAGGCATTTCACACAGCGCCATCTAGCCCCAAAGTAAGCTAGCCCTAAAGTAGCTTGTATCATGGGAACCAGACAACTGATATAATACTTAAATACTTTTTTTGTAAATACACATATAATACATATCAACACCCAGACACAGAACAAACACCTATGTTCGTCACACAATTTTTGTCCTGGGTGGGAATCGAACCCACAACCGCGCAGAAGGCAGCGTTACTACCAATGAGCTATAAGGCCAGTCAAGAATGTGCACTAGCCCCCCACACTAGGATTTCTTGTGTTATGGCAGAACTGTGAATCGCGGGACGCCCGCTCTCTGCATGACTAGTATGTATAGTTTTTCTTGGTTAGGTGTACCTAAGTATTAATTACTTAGCATTCGTTTATCGCAGTAAGTATGGGCCAACATTGGGCGTGTCGCACGAATGATGTTTAATTAATAAGTGATTCAGCTGTTTAATTTGTGGGCGAATTTGTACCTCGTGAAATATAGCTCCTTTGGGATTCAAGTTTGCATGCACTACTTAAGTTATAAAGAAGTATGTTTTATACGTAAAAATGTGCAGAATTACGTGTTTTTAATTGCGACCCCGAGTGTCAATTCGGATCACTGGTTCAAACTGACGAGTAATAATGAGTTACTTTTCATTTTTCTTACTTTCTCTTAACTATCTCCCTTTATAATATCTACCGCCACTGAAATTCAGTCCAAAGTTTTATCAGTTTTTCTTACGTTGGTAACCCCAACAAAAATAAAATACCCAAAATATTATGTGTAAAAAAACTGTTTTAAATATTAATAGTAATAATTAGTGTATCACCTCGACCAGTAAGGTAATATCATAAATCGTGCATGAACGTGCCTCCTTGTAAAATTGTACTGTAAACTCACATGACGTCACAGGAGAAGAGACAGAACGCTCATTGCTCCTGACCGTAAACTTGAAACACTAGGGCTGTCTCAATAATCACATAATGTTCAACCCAACTAATATAGGGTGTTAACATGTATTATTATGTATGTATTTACAACAAAAAAGTATATATGTATTCTATCTGTTATCGGGTTCTAATAGTACAAGCTAAGCTTAGTTTGGGGCAAGATGGCGCTGTGTGAATTGTCCAACAATATAAAAATATATAAAAAAAACTGCTTCCTACGCCCAGACGAGCATGTTCTACTGCCTCTCTACTGCCTGTGTCCGGAAGACATATTGGTCAAAACTCTTCTCGTAGGTTTCAAGTTTTTTTGATCTTTTTTTACATTTGAGTTGTTCTCGATTGGTATAAAAATAAATGTTCCTTACTTACCCAGTAATCAATTATGATAGAAAAACATTATTCGAAATAATTAAAAACGAAAACTAATAATAGGATTAAAAATAATGCGGGTTGGTATCTCTTCCCCCCCTGTTTTCTGTTGTCTCTAAAAGTATTAAACAAAAGTATTTAAATACATAGGTAATGATTTTGACTGTTGTTAAACTTAGGTCATAAAATAGTATGATATTATAAAATATGGTTTATGGTGTAAATGTAGTCCCTGTATGGCGGCATCCCTATTTTTGCGATACAAATAATTAAAAGGTTGTTGTCTCGTCTGTAAGGCGACAGTGAACCCTTTCAGTAGCTTTTATCACGATATACAAACCTCTCTCTCTCTCTCTCTCTCTCTTAGCATATTGCAATCGATTAAACGAGAATTCAACGATTCACTTAGTACTGTCTATGAGTTATATTGCAGAGATAAAAGTAATTCGACGAATTGGTTGAGACGTTGGTATGTGAGATGACCAAATTAATAGAGGTTGTTAGGTAGATTAGTAGTCACGGCTGTTATAAGCAACAGCTACCTACCTGCAGCGAAATAAACTATGCAAATATTTATTTATGAACTGTTAAATGTAAACATAACTGAATAAATATAAAATTTAAATATAAATTTTGAAACCGATTCGAATCTTACGGTGCACCAATAAGTTTTCGCAATATAAATGAATAAATTGATGTGCGCAATACCGCGTCCTCAAACACGGTGAAGGAAAACATCGAAACTAAACTGACATTCCTACAACCAAAAATTCGAATAGATGTGGCAAATGCGAGGTAGGTGCCTCTTTGAGGCGTACTTTAAATCATTCGATTGGTTCGAGAGTGCGATTGACACGATTAGTAGTAATTAATAATAGAAAATAACTACGAATCTTCTTTTACATAGATATACCTATATAAAATTATTCTTCTTTTTTGAGGGTCGAAAGGGTATACAGAAATAAAAAAATTCCAAACTATCCTCCTTTTACAAAAAATACGACATAATGTCTGAGTCTGAGTTTAGGAGCCATTAATCATAATATTTTTGCTCAGCAGACATTACCCTCCGTAGAGCAGGATCCAATGGCGCATTTTTAGGTAATTCGTTGTCTAAATATGTGATGGTTCCCTGGACGAACTTGGCTCGAGCTCTACAGCCTACGCCCGACCGAACACGGCACTAGTTCTACTTCCTGTGCTACCGTCCTTTAACTAAAAGGCCGTTAAGCCCAAATTGGAGTTTTTGAGATATGTTCAGAGAACTCTTTTTAATTCCTTTTGAATCCGTCACTTAACGGCCTACAATTTTTTTATATCTCCGGAACTAATTATAATTTACAAACGTTTCTTAGACAGAAGATAGATAATTTTGAAGTGTATCGCTACCTATTAAAACGTCAAAATTGACCTTTTGAGGGTTAACGGCTTTCTAGTTAAAGGACGGCAGTATGTGTGTGTATGTTAGCTGTGTTGTTTCGACTTAATACTTCGATGTGACTGTTGTTTATTCAGTACATTTAGGCTATGTTTAGATTAATTACTAATAAGTAATCAATTCAAGTAATCAAGGTTCTTGATCAGTAACTGAAAATTGAAGTTACACTGTTATTTGCGCGGGGACAAGTGAAATTTCATGACAATTACATGATGTAGTAAAGTCAACAATGGCTCCAAACAGATGATATTAATTTTACAGTCTGTGCGCTCAACAGGCGACATCTGAGCGAACCCTTGTATCATCAATCTTACGGACAGCGAGATTTAAAAAGTCAGTCAAGCGTGTGTCTCTTATCTTGTTTAAGAGGACGCATACCTTTTAAAAGTTTCTCTTATGCATAAAAATAGCATATTTCAACCTGTAATTTAACCAGGACGAAGACAGCTGAAACCCTCACTCATAAATCACATGCTTACCTGGCAACACCAACCTGCCACGGTAAGTGACCCGACCGGAAGTCCTGTAAAGGTACTACTGCTAAATCTCCACTGCATTCCCAATCTTGATATGGAAGATATTTTCATCCAGAATCACTAGAATCCAACTTCTTCAGTCTGGGCACATACCTTGTAGAGTTAATCTCGGCTGTTTGACAGCCCTTAGGTTAACGAAACTAGCTGATCTATTTATCATTCATTTTGATTGGCCTCCTAGCTCAGTTGGTAGTAACCCTGCTTTCTGCGCTGTATGTCGTGGGTTCGATTCTCACCCAGCACAAACA
This sequence comes from Chesias legatella, assembly GCA_947359385.1. Lineage (NCBI taxonomy): Eukaryota > Metazoa > Arthropoda > Insecta > Lepidoptera > Geometridae > Chesias > Chesias legatella. The sequence continues at coordinate 2,216,313 of OX375780.1, read as the reverse complement.
TTTGTGTGACGAACGTAGATGTTTGTTCTGTCTAGGTTTTGATGTCTAGTTCCCATGATACAAGCTATGCTTAGCTTACTGAGGGGGCTTAGATAGCGCTGTGTGAAATGTCCACCAATATTATGATTTTTATGTTTTGTGGTGCATTAGACATGAAATTCATCAATTTGAAATGTGTGCTGTGACGTTATGAAACACGAGCCATGAAGATCCTCCGTGTTTGTGCTGTATAGCTAAACAGTATGATGTTTTATAAACGGATTTATTTAACTTCACACTTTCTCGTTCGACTTTTGCTGTGTAGCTAAAAATGTAAAACCACTTCGAATTGTGTGCTGAAAACGTCATGTCCATTGAGGCTAGAAAATAATACGAAACAAGGAAATTACCTGTCATTTGGCGTTCCGGCGGAGCCAATTTATTTTCAGAATGATTGTCGTTTTTCTAATTGCTGCGGAACCGCTCTTAGTATAGGTAATTTATACTGAGGCGGAACTCTACATTATACACAACTATTGTGTATAAGGTAGAGGGTTGGATTCCCACCCATGACAAACATTTGTGTGATGAACATAGATATTTGTTCCGTTTCTGGGTGTTAATATGTATTACATGTATGTATTTACGAAAAAATAGTATATAGTATAAATATTATATCAGTTGTCTGGTTCCCATGAAACAAGCGATGCTCAGCTTACTTTGGGGCTAGATGGCGCCGTGTGTAATGCCATCTTGATTAATATTATTATTATTAAAATACGTCAATTAAAAATCTCCCATGAGCACATTTGCTTTTACGTATCTAATATCTACTAGTTAAAGGATTGTGTTTTGGAACTCGCATAAAGATAGGTATATATTTTCACTATAATTACAGCAAATACCATTCAAAAACCATTTATAGCCCCTAAAAGTAGCTATGTGTCATCAATCTAGAATGGGCTCTACCAAATTCGGTAGAATCCAACAGCCTCCCATATCTCCGTATAACGTAACAAGGCAGTGAACACGAAATTACGATACAAATTACGTGGCCCCTTTCATTTGAATGGCGATTAATCATTGGGTATTACGCCCGATATCTGAAATCCTGCGATAGATTGTCGATGTACCGATGACGCCATCCCCCATTTAATACGTAGCGGGATTGATGTTTTATGCCGGATAATACACTTGTATTTTTAATGTGTTTCGGGTGGCCGGACGAGCTGACGGCCCACCTGATGTTAACTTACCGCTACCCATGGACAACAACAATACGACTCAAGTCCTCTCCACCAAAGTACGAGATGACTCAAGTCGCATCGTGTTGCGTCCGTCACCCCGAGACGGGGATGTTACGTCTCATGCGCCTGCAATTTCACCGGCATCCACTCCCTTCCAACGGAACACAGCAATACGAGGTGCATTACTGCTTAATACCCGCTATCCATTGTTCTTATACACATCAGATCATACTCCGTCTTTTTCGTTGGTAGATTCGTAACCAAAAATTCCTATTGCAATTTAAATAATAAGATGTAGCAGAGTAAAAAAAAAATAAGAAGCTGAAAAACAGCGCTGAGTATAAATTACTCGGTACATGCTGAACAAATCCCTTTTTCGGTACTGAACGCACAGGTAATGTTATTTTTTTTTCTTATTTTTTGTATTAGTTTCTTGCTCATTTTTGTATTTGTGTCGTATGTGCTGGAATAAATGTGGTATCTATCTTTCTATCAGAGTGGTGAAGACGTGAGATGATGATCTTTTTGAATCTGATAGTATCTGGTCCATCAAACACATTTTGAAAACGGCGAAGGGAACGAGGCAGCCGTTACAGAACCCTGACCCGTGTTAGGGCCGGCTTACAAATCAGGATGCGGGGCATACCAATGAATTATTTCACAAACCTTCGTGAAGGAATGTCGCAAGTAAACCTGTCTTAAAACTTATAAAGATAAATTATTATTCTTTTTTATATTCAATTATTCTTCCGACGAATCATTGTGCAAATTGCATCAGCAGCCTACACGGTACCAATAATATATCTTCTCATCTGCCAGACTTATATGGTGTGCCATTTACCAACAAAACAAATCATTTATTATTATAATCAATTAACATTTTACTACACTTATTACACTTCATATTTTTAATCATTTGCACTAAATGTGGTTACATGACAAAGAGTAGATAGAATATGTTTTATTTGACATACAGTTCACATATTACAAAGCATACACAAATCACAAAAGCCAAAACCAGGCCGGGCCTGTGTCACAGGCCATATGTTTATTAGTTCCTTCCTAATTTGCCTTTGGATGCTCTCCAACATATTTCATCTATATATAACATGTAGTAAACTAATTCGTATCATCATTAGCTCCATACTCGTAGGTACATTATTATTAGTGTTAATTTATGATAATATTCCTCTTGGCCATATTTTTTTTTTCTTTTTATGAAAAACATATTGAAAATTCTGAGTAAGCTTGGAGATATTCAGCTTAGAGCTCAGAGCTCAGCTCAGAGCTTCAATGATCCTTAGAATTTTCAATATTAAACAACCTATCCTAATCAATAAACCTAAGCTTGTAATAAAACATAAACACATATAGGTATCATTTCGATAATTCCAATGATTAGCATTCAATCGTTAGCTAGTTCTAGTACATGTCGGTTTCCTCATGATGTTTCCTTTCACCGTGGTGGGAACGTAATATTGCATACCTATACATTTTTCAACTACAAAACAATACACAAGTCGTTCCCTTCCTTTCGCTTTTTTTAAATCTCGATTTTACTACCCTACAAATTTTATTACCGGAGACTTTAAATAACATCGATTCTTAAGGAGTAAACTCCAAAAAAGTTATTGGTGTAAGTCGGTATTTGAACCAGTGATCTCCGGATAGATACTCGGTCTACCACTGGGCCAGCAGCTCTCCTTCGCTCAGGTAACTAGGACTGCCATCGTTTTGGGAAGATCCATATCCCCAGGTGGAGTGGGTGGAATACTCGTAGATAATATACGGTGTTGACTCCTGAGGCTGAAGTCGATTGCTTAAACATGAATGTGCCAGCACAATATATCAACGTCTGGTTTCAAAGCAGATCTGGTATGTGGGTGCAAAGCTCTACTCGAAATCGTATAAAACGTCCAATAAATAAATAAATATTGATGTGCCTTTGTAATTTTTTTTTTTTTTTATAATAAAATATTTATTCAAAAAAAAAATATTACAATTGACTTTGCAATTGTAATTGAATTTGTATGTGTATCAAGTATGAGACTAGAAGGCAGGTAGTTACTTTTAAAATTAAAAGACATGTTCAAAAGCATATATTGGAAACATTCGGAATATAATCTGGTAAAAAATTACTACTTTTACGACAGTTATTTAGACAGTAGAACCGCCTTGTTTTAATATGTATGGATCGCTTTTTACCTTTCCAACACTAAATAAAACACAAAAATTAACAAAACTCGTGTAATCAAAGTTGACTGCCTCTCAAAGCATTTTCGACTGTGCACGTTTTCATTAAAAGTTACGTAGAACGCGTTGCTTTTTATTTTTTGGAATGATTGCTACGCGAGATGTCTTGAAGATCGTATATCTACCTACATATAATGTACAAGAACTGATGTTCACAAAAAAAATATGTTTGAGATCGAATTAATTAATTTAGTTAGCTCCCACACTTGTGTAGTATACTGTGTCCATAGTATACAGTGTAGGTACAGTGGGGAAATGGAGGCTGGTATTCTTAGCCTCTGTTTTATTTTAGTGAAGTAGTTGGCCTACCTGATGTTTAGCTGTTTCCTCTGCCCCTTACAATTAGATATTATTATTATTATTATTACAATACCAATAAATAAATAAATACACTTGTTGTAACGCTTGGCGTAGGCAGTTCTCCGTCCTAACTGCACATCTAAATCTGTAGCACTATTGCTACAAAATCACTGGCTATATCGCTACGAGACACGATTGTCAATAATATTTATAATCTATATTTATATAAGAGAATTTGTCTTAAAAATAAAATTTATGAAAATACAAGTAACTTTGTATAGGGTTTATTGCAGGATGTAAACGCTCGCTAAGGGCGGGGTTTTGGAACAAAACGGTGTCACAGATTGGGTTGAAAAAATACATGATATCCTATACTGAATTCTACGCCAAGGAGCTGGCGGGTTCTCTAGTTGATTATAAAATAGCTTTAGCACTTATTATGATAAGTATAGAGGAATCGCAACTACTACGACAGGCCTGCTGAAGCCCTTGCTACCCTCCGTTCGTAAGTGACCATAAAGCTTTTCATTAGATTAAAAGCGTAGGTGAGTAAAGTAATTTCTTAATAATAGAAAACGATCATCCGTCCTTAAACTGGGCCAAGAGGATTAAATGTGGGCAGGTACTTTGTACCAAGTAGGGCACGTCAAAGTAATGCGTTCCACTCCTTTCTAGTAATATTTGTACAGGTTGCGAAATATTGATATGGATAAGTTGCTTTCAAATTAATAGTTGAATACAATACAATATTGACAGTAAGGTTAATGTCTCTTAATTCGTATGAAAATTAAAGGGATACAAGGTAAGAAGTAAGAGTTTACACAGAGAATATTTTTTTTAGGTTTAGTAAGTTTCACACCAACAGAATTAGTACCATTAAGTACAACTGCCACCAGTGTTTTGGGCAAATTATTTTATTTTGATAATATTATGTACATGGTACATATTTTGTCGTAAATTGTTGTACTGTACATTTAGTTAATTTTTTGCTATGTACTAAGTACCAATTTCATCCTTTGTGTTAATTTTACGATTCTGAGATACGTAAACTGGAAGGCACTCATCCAAATCATTTACAATATTTTATAGACCTCGCAGAAAATCCTGTGCAAAAATTATGCGCATCACTAATCATATAGGTAGTTAAAGCTGAGCACTGCTGTCAAATTTTTGCCTATTTGGCATCGTAAATTGCAAAAAAAATATAGAATTTATATTTTTCAATAAAATGTTTAAATGCTGCTACGCCATAGCTGTGCGTAGCAGAGCACGAAATTCTAGCAAAGCTATCGATGTTATGGCGTGCTTGGTTGTGGGTAGGTATGAGTAATTTTGTGCGACTCTGATTCACCGAGCAGATGGCCTAGTGGTACCCTCTGCCCATACCAACAGCAGTACACCTTAGGTCCGCTATTTACGTATAAAAAAAACACCCAAGTCCCATCATTAAAATCGGTATGACTTTTATGTAATTCCTTGATTTGGTTGAACGTATTTTCAGTACGATGTGTGACTGAAGTAATTTATAGTCCAATGGAGCCCTTTTCCGGCTAGATGTGACAAATAATATATAATTTATTTTCTGTGCTTATCATGCTGAGATTTCTTATATCTATTTTTGTTCACTGTCTCCTGGTTTTTAGGAAAGGTATTTTTCAGTACGAGATTTTAGTTTATTTAATTAGTGAGTACTTTGAGGGATTTTTAAATCCCTCAAACTACTCATGTGTCATGTATTTAAAAACATGGTTTTGTTGGCGGGCCGAGTTAGATAGGAAATCTTTTTAAATGTGTCCATAACATTCCTCGATCATGTCAAGACAGTACCAAATTCTTAACTGTTCAGAAAAGGTACTGTCTGACCAGTATTTGTTAGAATAGGTACATAATGTCAGACCATTAATTGTTAAGAATAAATACTGTCATCTTTTACCCACAAGGCTATTCGACCGAGACGATACTTCGAGCACGATTTAGCTCCGACTAACTCGTATCTTATCGTGTTACGGGGATATTTTCGTAACTTGCCATTGTGTGCTGTTGTTTTTGTCCCCGAAAATGTGTATCATCAACTATCAAGCTTTTATCAGTGCACGATAATGGAACATCGGCTTTGAAAGCTCTTACTGGAATTTACACAATACATTACTGTTTGATAGATACGACACTAAGTAGGTATAATAAGGTCGTTCGTTTGGCCTCTGCGTCTACGAAATAAGATTCGATATTTTCGTTGTTTGTGAATACAAATATAGTAGCCGAATACAAAATAATTTGCCTTTTACTTTCCATGATTAGCTATTATTTGTTTATTTCGTTTTATTTGTGTCCTCAGTGATTGTCAACCGCTGTAGACACTGCCAGATTTACATATATATTTTTATTTGTTTTTATATCTGCTTAGTAATAACGCCAAATGGCTTCCCTTGTGTAAATAATTGTGTATAAAACTATTGTTTTGGAAAGCATACAGAACAATAACCGTTTAATTTTTTTTTTAATAATTATTAATTTTGCCCGCGGCTTCGCTGCCATGTTATATTGCCCTCAAACTTGTTCGTCCGGGGAAGTACTGCCACCATTTATGTTGCCAATGCACTCGTGTTATTGTGTTCCGGTTTGAAAGGTATGGTTGCCGGTTAAATAATAGGTAAGAGACTTTACACTTCAGTCTCAGAGTTACGGGCGTATACAATGCGACTTAGATATTTTCTTACCTAAGTAGGGGAGGACCCAAGTCGTATCGCTTATTATTGACTTCGTAAGTAATTAATTCGTATCGAATACATACTTAAACGAAAGTAGTAGTGAGTTAATACGAAATTTTTCAGGCTCTATGTTATAAGATACCTAGGTTGGTACCTTTCCAAGGCAGCAAGCAAAGCATCAAATTGAATTACCGACTCCCAGCTGGAGTTAGTTTCTCCAAAGTGACTCATTTGAGACAAAACAGAAACGTCTGTAGACATACGCAGCCCTTGAAATGACTAAATATCGATAAGATAATCGAAAAAAAATATTTATTTCCTAACTATTTTTACATCGAGGGAAGTAACTGCGTAATTGGATCGTTACTTGGCTTACTGGGAAATTTTCCTTTTATTTTCAACATGATTAAGTGCCCATATACCTACTTTTAAATATATTACCTATTACCCCTGCCCGTAGACTGCCTTTCACTTTTAACTATATTTCCGAATGATTGATTGCCTACCCTATCTTACACAAATCCATAGGGTAGGTAAGAGAAGTCGTGCGAGCTAGTTATGCCTCAGACTTGATTAATTTGGAGATATTGTGAAACTTAAGCCGTTGAAAACTCAACAATAAACGTCGACGAAATAGTTTTCAGACAGTTTTAAGGGTGTTTTTTAAGCCGAAACTGCAAATTATTATCTGATTTCAATAAGGGTTACAGGTGAAGGTCACGGAACAAAGAAAACAAGGCCTAACATACCCTTACTTTTTTCAGGTAATTAGTAACTACTTTAATCACCTATGATAATTATTTTATATTTCGATGGAAAATACAGAAAAGCTATGAATTGCCTCTAATTTACAAAGTAAAAATTAATAGGTTTTACACTACTGGATCTTCTTAAAAAAAATGCTTAGATGTTTCCTAGACCTTTCTGTTCAATCATCGGTCTCATCTTCACTAAACATTAGGTGATTGGGGTTTAATAGATGTTTATATTTAATACTAATACTCAAATAAAACTTAGGTGACCATCAAATTGCTCAACGGACTTCCTCCCTGCATCTTAATGATTTTACTTAAGGCCGTCTTTCAAGACAAATATGACTATTGCTGGACACTGGCTTTTTGGAACCAGTAAGGTGAGACACCTTTCAAACAGCCATACTGGGAATATAAATTAGGCACACAGAACAGTGTTCAGTTGAAATCAAACACAGCATGTAAATTTGATAAATTTCCATATATTTATATAAACATTATAAATACAAGCGTTTCACGTTACAAACAGCATTCTCACTACTCAGCTTACGAACACTCAAAGCCATGTGACGTCCTAGAGGCAACATTTTTCATCATTTTGATGAAAAACCAACAATTAAGGGATATTATTATTGATAAACTTCAATATAAATACAGTATCTACTTAAGATACGTAGGAAAAAAGGAATCCCTCCTTTGAGAATTTTTGTCTGTTATCCCCCCCATGGAGGGTCAGATGGGGTATTGACAGGCATCTTAGCGATAAGTACGCGTGACCTTGTTTTGAATATTATTTATTGACGTTTCAAGCCATTTCTTCATGAATTTATGTGAATAAAGATTTATGACTTTGATACAATTATGTGAAATTGAGTTACTAATAAGCGCTGTTATTTATACTGGGCCTCGATGAGTCCATGAACTTAATCCTGCATCATAAAACCTTCCCTTTCCACCAAAGACAGATCATGTTCACTATAGAACTTATACTTTACGACGACCTTCAAAAATATCGAAAAGTTTCTATTACATTAACAGATCCATTTTTTTTCAATTAGCTTAATTGCAATATAAATATAATTTATTAGTACAGTATATTGTATAAAAAGCTCATAAACTCCATATAAATTAATTTAAATAAACATAATGTATATAACACAGCCAACACAAATAATGCTAGCAATTTTTAACCTTAAATATTACTGTGAACGGTTGAATATACGTTAAACATATTTAGTTAATATTTCTTTAGTTTGTGCGTTTGCGTTGAAAATACAAATCGTTTTTACAAAGGTTATACAGGTATTGCCAGATAATGGGACCCCCAGGGTAGACTGGTTAGACATAAACCTCGGTTATCTTTGGACTTTAGATATCCATTATACTACCACCAAACTGGCCTTAAATAAACTTGACTGGCCTCACAGCTCGTTGGTAGTACCATGCCTTCTGCGCTGTAGGTCGTGGGTTCGATTCCCACCCAGGACAAATATTTGTGTGACGAACTAGATGTTTGTTCTGTGTCTGGGTGTTAATATGTATTACATGTATGTATTTACAAAAAGTATATAAGTATTATATCAGTTGTCTGGTTCCCATGATACAAGCTATGCTTAGCTTACTTTGGGGCTAGATGGCGCTGTGTGAAATGTCCACCATAAAAAAATCCTTATTTAGTTCGACTACTTACAACATAATGTATAATTCAACAAACAGAATTCGTATTTAGGCTGTATATCGTTTTATTTTACAATTTTAGGTAAATAGTTTTCTTTTTAAGGTTTGTTTTCAAAACAATAACAGAAACTTAAATGACTAGTCACATTAAAATTAAGTGTTCAAGTTTCGATTATATCTGAACTATTTGAGTTGCGAATTTACTATCCGACTAGTTTAGTTTTTATCATTGATCACGTACATGTTTTGCATCTCTCTTCGAAAGGAGCCTCTTTGAGGCGCACTTTTTTACTTTACAGGTTTAGGATGTAGATGACAGTTATATGTTATATAATTAAGTATATGTACATAGTCGGAAGTGTCCAGTTTTTTCTTTACAGTGTTGGTAACTGCAACATACCAAGGAACTATGGGAGATAGAATCATGTTCACATGAAAACGAGATTCTGTACTTCATCATCTACGGTCCTAAGATAGTTTACCCCGCAAGGTGAATAGTAGCCTAGTTACGCTCTGCCTACCCCCTTCAGGAATAAAGGCGTGATTCTATGTATGTATATAAACTAGCTATTTGAAATGTATCCTTAAGGTAAGTCCCATACCGCGCAGTTACCTTTCGAGAATAATTATAGCCTCGATATGCATGAACCGATTCGATGGTATAATTGGCCATTATTGATTATTAGTTGGTTGATTAGAAGCACCAGATAAAACGTAAAGCTTTTGTTAAACAGACAAATGTAACGATATAACAATTATTATCCTTAGTAGTCTAACACATTTTGGTAACTTTTCAATTAATTTATAATATAATTTGTAAAAGCTACGTAACTAATATATATCAACACCTTTTTAATTGAATAAACTGCAATACAATATATATTTATATAGTTAACTTATATTAAGGCAGTTTAGTTTGTAAAAACAACTGATTGGCCAAAATGTATAGAAAAATCATTGATCGAAATGATACTAAATTAAGAAAGCAACAAATGGATGAGATTGTTCTTGACACTCTGAAGTGAGCTGTTAAAGGCCAAAATATGTTGCTATCCCTTTCCATCTCTTACACGGAAAGAGACAAAAGATACTCCAACCAACTTCAGACTAGTAAACGTCATCAGAAACGTACATTCTTATAATATTTAGTGATTTTCTTAAACGTTAAAACTTGTGGATACAAAGCGAGGTACGGGTTATAAATCGACTGTAGCAATCAACATTGTCAGATGTACATTTTACAATTTTATTTTATTCCATAAAAGGCCTTAGAATATAACTATAAACGCGCCTGTAAATTATTAAATCTCTAAAATCAACCATCTCTGTTTTTCTAAATGGAAAAACTAGTATGTGTTCAGTTCACTTTATTCATATTTGAAACTTTGAACGGCTGTACCCTAATATCGATTTTTCACATACGACTATGTTAATTGCTACAGTCGAAATTATCATAGAATATCCCCCACTGTTTCATTTATATATAAATTGTAAATAGTATTCATAATTTATCTACGTCACTACTGAACACTCATCAGGCAATATATTTACCGCAATCCTACTTACAAACATTCCCTTATCAATACTGTTATACTATAGAAATAAGTGATGTAAAAATGATACAATAAGCATTTATGGACGTGAAATATAAATGAAAAATGATGAGAAAAAGAAAAATAATGCAATCTTTTTTATTTATAATCCCACAAAAATGGAGTGATAACGTGAAGTGAAAACAATGGTTAGTCATTTATCTGTTATTATTATATTATATGCATATTAAGAGGCATTCAAGCTGATGACCCACCTGATGGTAAGTGGCTATCGTCGCCAATAGACCACTGCAACACTCGAGGAATTGCCAGCGCGGTGCTATCAGCTAATAATCATTTTACACACTTTTTTGATTGATTCATATTATACTAACAGTCCCACACCACTTTGTCTGTACGTTCACTTATAAATCGGACGGATTTGAATGCGATCTTAGTTTATCGCTGTAGCTTTTAACAAAGGCGTGGAAAAAGTGATTATAAAATTTATATATTAGGGCACTCTAGTCCTGATGGGCTCACATATAGTCAAAGGTAACCCGTACATAAAGTATACTATATAAGTAGTAAATAAAATAAATGTAAACAAGTACATAATATAACATAGATGAAGACAAAGCAAGAGAACGTATTTATAATTTGCGCGAGCGAAAACAGCATAGCAATATTTTTAGAAAAGTTGTCCTACATATAAGAAAATAGTTGTAGATTTGTAGAGGTATATTAGATTTGTAAACTTACTTCATATTCTGATATAAAATAAATAAAAAATATATTGGCTTACGACGTAGTAGGATAAATATGCAAAATGAGATTCGTAATAGAGGCTTTCAATCCAAAAATAAGTTACGCAAATGAATATTTTTACGTGACTATTTTCAGTTTTTTAATATTCGTCGTTATTAAGTACGAAATCCATTATTACAGATAATTAACGAATCGACTATACCCATCACTTTTTAAATTTGTGTAATGGAAAGAAAGGAGGGCTTTTACCAACTAAAACCTTTTTTGTTGGCAACTTATAATATACGTTTGGCAATGACGGGTATTACTGGCATCAGAAAAAAGCATGGTAAAAATATAATTAAAATTCTGAAAGTCACACAGATTTATATGGTCAATATATTAATAAATTTTCAAGTTAGCTCGAACAATGTAATGACTATTTTACAAACAAAAGCAATGTGTAACCACACAATTAATGTTAATGAGTTAATAATAAACATTTGATAAATACCACATTACAAAACCCAAATAACGCAGTTTCATGTATATATTATTCACTTAAATTTGTAATTTCATTTCCTCTACAGCCTGAACTGGCTATAATTTAATAGTAGTACGTAATTCGTGAGTAATTTCATACGTATGGGGGAGTCCCCTCTCATACAGGGACAGTAGCATCAGTATCGGTTACAGTAAAAAATCTCCAGTAAGGCTGCATTGTTCAGTTTTTGTAACTTAATTTCCCCTACAGTCTGAATTGGCTATAATAAAATAGTAGTAAGTGGTTAGGTAGCGTCTCACACGTGTGTGGGAGTGCCCTCCTTCTCATCGGGCACATTGGCGACGACGTGTTTGGCCATGTCTGTCAGGTCCTGATGGTCTCCGTGGGCCGCGAGGTCGAAGTCAGACCCCGACAGAGAGGCTATGTGGTTCCAGTTTGGCTCCGTTGGGTCACCTGTGGTTGGAAAAACTCTTCAAATATATGTCTTGGTTTTTTTTTCATTTTTTGCTTACTGAAATATTTGAATTTTATAAATCTGGCTTAAAGCTAGTTATGCGATTGAAGATTGCTTTTAGCTTTAAAGCTTTAAACTGATTACCTACCCATTATTTTTTTATGTAAGTGACAGGACGATCAGATAGCCTACTTGATGTTAACCACTTAATATCGCATTGCGCCCGTCACTCGTCGACATTAATATATTATGGTCTCATGTGGCTGTAATTTCACAACCTTCCCAAAAAAGAGAATGGTGAATGGTGGCTCAGGCGTACTCTGCTGACATCATCCATCATTCGGATGACTACAGTATTCTTTTTTTTATATGAGTAACGGAGCTTGCAAGATGGCTACCATGTTAGGCCATGAAACCTCTGCACGTGATCGAAACAATACATCTTGGATTCCTCCATATACGTACATCATGGTGAGGAAACCAACATGTCCTAGAACTAAAAAATCGAAGACATGTGTCAAGTGGACGAAAGGAGCCTCCTAGAGGCGCACTTAAAATCCTTTCACAACACTGGTTCGAGAAAAGCAGTGGCTCGAATAGAATAAAACCTACATCATACGAGCCAATCGACAGTCATATGATTACTTTCGTAGATTGTTCTCTTAGATACCATATTAGAACTCTTTTCATGGTTATGTGAGGAATTAAGTAGTATCTGTAAGGCAACTGCTATCGCTGATTTAAAAAATCATTACATCTACAAGATAGTGCAGCGAATCTCTCTTATCTTTCCAATAACACAAATCAAATTACGCGTTAAATTAATAAACATGAAATGGTTATAGTGATCAGCCCTTCAAAAAGCCGAGAAGCTATGACAAAACTCTACCAAAAAAACAAGTCTGGGCGAATTAGCAGAAGCCACGACCAATTTCCAGTTATGTGTATTTCGTGCCAATCCGAACACCGACAAAGGTTAACGGCGACGGCGACGTTGAGAATGGTTGGTATTAGCATAATAAGAGCGCGCAGGTACACGTTGCCCGTAAAACGTATTCAAACAGCGTGGGACGTTACGTGCCTACCTATAAGCTCCAAAAAAGCGGCCTAAGTACTTTGTTAAGCCGGTGTAATATCCCAATATCGGTATGTTATCCCGAGAGATAATATTCTCAACAAAATGGCAGTATTCTAAAGCAGTTGGATATTTGTATTGTACTCCGACGCTATGAAACTAAGATTTTCGTTTATTTTTTTATAAATTCAAATGGTTGATGTCTCTTTTACTTCGCGTATGAAAAGGGCGATACCTCTGCCGTTCCGTTTATTTTAAATATAAATTTAGTATCAATTTCTAGGTATAGATACTTAACGGCTCATTATTTTCCCCAAGTTCCAACCGTCGCTACTGTTACAGTACAGACGTTTCATTTTTTGAAACGTTTATTGGAAAATGGAATACACGGAAAAAATATTTAAAGTTTCCGATTCCGAAGGTTTCACATTTAATAGTGGAAGTTGGGTTAAGTATGATTATTTAATACCAACTTAAAATAAGAACTAATCCTTTGTACGTGATCCAAAAAGTGGTTATGTTATGCCTCAGCAACACAATAATTTTTTTATTTTCCCATCAGAATAACATACTAATTCGGGATCGATTTAACTGTCAGCAATGGTTAGTAGTAAAAATAGTATGTTGCTGATAATGAGTACGTAGATTCGATCCAACATGGTTATTCTAGCTACTGAACGTTAAATTGTGTTATGTGTTCGTGTTGTAAAGCCAAATAGTGAACGCATGACTCTAAATGCATTTTTTCTAGAATCCTAGCCTTGCTACTTGCGCCCATTACCTTAAGACATGAATATGGCCTTTGTATATTGATAAGACTATAATTCCACAAACGCCCTTACAAAATACGTATTTAGCGGCAAATGTGTAAATAAATATATTAACATTATTTTACTATGATTTTATTATTACCGAGAATAATTGCACGAAATTACCAATTGCTTGAATTTTTTTTTTTTTGAGACACGAATAATATTGGCTCAAAACGAGTCCCACACCCTGCAGATTTTTTTATAAGTTGATAAATAAAGAATTTATTTTATTCTCATACTTCATAAACGCAACGGAAAAACTAAAAATACTTGCCATTTAATCATTATATTGAAAAAGTGAAAGATAAGACACAAAATGCATTTAGAGTCAAATGTTGTACAAATTTTCCAACGCTGGCACATCAGTGGTTAATTGTTACGGTGTACTTATAAAAAAAGTTATTTATTAATTAAAACCATGCTGTTAATTTAAATACTTTAAACACTCACATGGTCGCCGGTTGTGGAGCGAACCTGGTATCGACTTGAATTATTCAGGTAAATATAAGCGGCCTTAGTAAGAAACTGTATGTATTGCGAGAAACTTCAACCCAAATTCGCCGGCTAATAGTGGTAAAGCCAGCTAGCTTTTAAACTTTATTTGCATCTCTGTAGGACTTAATTTTTTATTTATTTTTATTTTTTGTTACATAGAGATTTATTTATTAGTCGCTAGCAATCTTTACTACTTTCCACCACTCTTGGAACACAAAGTTCTCGCAAAACATTATCAAAGACTGCATTATTGTGTTCGACACACACTTACCAATAAGCTTACTTTGAAGCTATCCCTGCGGCTAATTGGATTTTAAAAGCTTGTTTCGTAGATCTCATATTCAAGCAAAGACAATTATAAAAATACGTTGTCAATGTTACCAATACCCCGATATAAAGCACTAACTACATTTTACATCACTCACATATGTAATCAAATATCATTTGAAATTAAATATTGTACCAAATTAACATTATTTGAACCAGAATATGGTTTTCATGTATTTGTTAGTTGTAACCTCAATACTCTATCGACTCTCACAGTATCAAACACACAAAACACAGTCTTATAAACGTTTTTAATTCACCGGTGTGTTGACCTCAAGGCCGATATTAACCTTGACCCCTGGTCAAAATGTCAAACAGCAAAATCGTTCAAATGTCAAGCCAAATATATTTAATCGTTATTTCTTTTGTCGTCTAATATTTAAACGACTCAGGTAATAAAAAAAGATGATTAATTCCAGTGAACGAAAAACGTTGTTAGTAGAAAAAGAAATGAATAAAGAAAATAAAGCGACGTGCTGCGTACCGTAACCATACACTAAACGGGCGTGGACGCAGCAGGGGCCACGTCGTGACCCCAGCGCCCCTCCCGCGGCAAGGTCAGGTGACCTTCACCCTGACCTTGACCTGGGGAATGGTGTTGACCTCGTGGTTGCGGGGACGGAGTGGCGCGCGACCTCGCCCTCGTCTCCTGCAGTATGAACGTGTTGATGACGTAGGCCTCGCGTCGGATCCGGTCGCGCAGCTCGGCCGACATGTCGGGGATGGCCCACCGGACTATTATCATCACCAGCGCCACAACATTCTGCACACATGTATAAGCAAATTAATAATAGCACAGCATATCCTACAAACAAAAGTCTAAGATATCGAGAGTAGCCCATTGGTGCGAGAGAGCCAGGGACACAATTAGCAGTAGTAGGAACATACCTCGAACACAACGACGAAAGCCAGCCTTGCTCCGATTATGTGCCAGTACCAGATCGAGTGCCCGTACTCCTCGCCATCCTTGTAGTACCAGTATCCGGGGTAGCTACAATAAATATATATATCTTTGGCCGTTTTCACACAGCGCCATCTAGCCCCAACCTTAGCACAGTGTGTACTACGGGAACTAGAGCCCGTTCTACGAAAGAAGTCTCCTGGCTGTGGCGCTAGTATCTACGCAAAGGCGAAACTTCAGTTCAGCTTTACGTTAGTTCCTTTAACTGCTGCAGGACTTATTTCGTAGAACGGACTATAGACAACTGGTAGGTTTTTGTAAGTAGGAATAAAGGTTACCATTGCCTGGCGGGCAATTAAGATAAACCATACTTTAAAACAATAAGGCTAGAGTAGCAGTAGAACTTATGCTTAGTTCGTCCGAGGAAGTACTGCTTGGCTGTGATAGATGGCCAACCTGATATATTAAACGGTAACCTATGCCCATAACACAAATATACGTCTCAATATCGAATTAAATTGCGGTCATAACTTTTGAGACGACAATCAAGGTGGAATGTCTCACACGCCTGTAATTACACCGGCAACCACACCGTTCAAACCGAATCACAGCGATGCGATTTCATTACTGCTTGGCAGCAGAAATGGGTGTGGTGGCACTTCCGCGGACGAACTTGGCACTAGTTCTACTGCCTGCAAGATTGTTAATGTAATTTCTCACCTGCACATGGTCTGATTGTAAGTGGAAGAGAGAGGTTTATGTTCCAACACAGTGATGTTGAAGTCGGCTAGCGTGTGGTCCACGTATCCGTTCAGTTTGTTATCGTTCGAGAACTGATAGACCAGACGCGGTATGAACTCCGATGTGAACGCTATAATGAAACCCTGGAAATATACACAACATTTCAAAACTTGTTTGTTACTTTGTATTTTGAAACTGGCTTTAAACATATTAGAGTAACAGCGAATTCGTCCGCCCGGTATTTGTCTTATCACACGTCCCACGTTGTACGAGAGAGCTGGTGACGCGATCAGTAGTAGTACGTACATTAGTAATGATGCTGAGCTTCCCGATGGAGTCCAGTATCCTGTACCAGACCCCGATGTCGGTGACGCGCTGCGGCACGGGCCGCCGGTAGCACGACAGGAACTTCTTTGCGTCGAGCCGCATCTCCAGCACGTTGTTGATGAGCGCGAACAGCGGCGCCAGCGGGAACGCCGCCACGAATATCGTCACGAAACCGTACTGCAACACTGGAACCAAAATACACTTTATGTTTATGGAATTAAGGGTTAAGTTTGAATGCTTAGATTTTTTGCTTTGATGCTTAGACAGGAAACCGTTTTTTTATGCTTTTATTTTACTTATACACTCCATTATATAGTCCATGGTGGTGTTAAACGGTAACCTCAGCCCATTACGAACAATACGACTTGGGCCGTCCCCTATTTTTGTAACGAGAGTCTATGTCGCATCGCATTACGTGCGGTACTCTCAGACTTAAACATGGAAGTCTACCATTATATGCTAATCCTTATATGTACTTAAAGATCTGTTAAAATTTCGTTGGAGATCGATGTGGTTCAACTGAGATACACGATACAAGGTAGCAAATAAAACTCACCCATTTCCAAATATTCAGGGAACAGTCCCATGTTGCCGAAATCAACTAGTTTGAAATCTTTCACCCACTGCATTGGACTTTTTATCCTGAAAATATTAAATATTTGAATAGGACTCAGAAATTAATATCGTTTTTCTTTACATTTATATTTGGGGATATTCATACTCCTCGTGGAATATTTAACAAAGAAGGATCAGAAAGTAAAAAGGATTTTAACTACCTCCTTGCTAAAATTTAGGTAACATTCCTTTTAGTGCCTGTTACTTTGTAAATTTGTAACTTTAGTTATTTTAAAACACATCAAAGTAAAGAAAAGCTAAAATTAAGTGAGCTGAAAAGAACATAGTTTAAACATTTATTAAACACTCACTGCTTTTTCCTGCCTATAGATCGCATGACGTTCCACCATTTTAGCAAATATGGCATTAACATTTCCACGATAGTGTTTATGAACTGTTTGCCGACCATTATGATGGCCAGTTGGATTGACAACTCGAGCAAGCAACCGCCGGGCGCGCACTGAAATAAACGCACAAAATATACCAACAAACACGGCTTACGACTCTGCGTAGGTAAGCTGGGCTAAAGGCAGACTGACACTTAAAAAGTGCAATAACTATAGTCTTCAGCGCGGAACTAGCACTTACAATTTCGGCACATAAAAAGTTCCATTTATAATCGTTCTAGTAAAGTTTTCTTTATTTTATTTTTTTATACCTAAAATAGTTGCATTAGAAAAGGATTACCTAAATTAAAAAGCCGCAAAATCAGTTCGTTTTTTAGTCTACATACCTCCTCTTGTCTATGCCCGAACAGTCTCACAAAGTCTCCGGGCCGCCCGACAAGCTTTCCCTTGAAGAAGGCTATGTAGAATATTGACGCGTAGTAATTGACGAATTGCAGCAGGTAGATCTTTAACGTAAGCGAGTCGTCGAATTCTGTCTGCGTGCGCAGCAGCTCTTTCTCTGTCAGCCATTCTGCTAGGAATTGGTAGATCTGTAAACATGACGAGCTTTGCTAAAACTCATGCGAAAACTAAAAGTGCGTGCAAATTTCACCCCAATTTACTAATGCAAACTGATTGAAAATTCAGTTGCAGTGCAACAAACCAATACGCACAGGTCAATATAATAGAAATGATATAGGATCTAAAAACAGCCCTGAGGTATCCCATTGTCAGCCGCACAAAAAAGCTTAACGCTCTGCTTTCACAATACACGCTGACTTGAAGCAAGCCAAAGGTGCCTCATGCCGGTTGCTGTCTTCCAAACAATATTGATTTCGACACTCGAAACAGAGTCAAATGCTTTAGCAAAGTCAAGAAAGATTCCGGGGATTTCTTCTTGTTCATTAGACAGTTCTAAGAGAACTGTCAAAAATTGCATTCGAGTCCGGAATAAAGTTTTTATTGGTTTTGTTTTTACTTAAATAACTACATATAGATGAATACAATATTGACGCACTGACTCGAAGGACTGAGTCGAAGCCATATGCCCGGGCTTTTCTTCTCATTCTTACCTTAATCTTAATCTGAGATTACCAAAATCTGCACAGTCTCGAACAGATATGATTCGAAAATGGTTTTTACTTACATAATTGAATATACAGATGAAGACAAGATTGATGCACGCAGCAGTTGCAGTGGTAAACATGATAGGGTTATAAGTGATAAGCTTGTTATCCTTCTGCCGCAATATACTGGCTCCGAGCAGAGACATCCTGTATAGTACAACGCCCAGGACCGTTGCAAGCGCTAACAGCACGAGCAATGAGACGACGCTGAACGACATCAGCGTCGCGGGGAGGCGCATGCGCCAGAATGGAACCATGGGTTCGCGTTCACCTGTTACTACGTTCAGCTGAAATAGAAATTATATAAAATCAGAAAATACGATAAAAATAGAGACAACTGTTCAGTCATTTTAAGAGCAGTAGAACTCTCGCCAAGTTCATCGGGAAAAGTACTGCCACCATGCCCATTTCAGCCACCAAGCAGTAACGCGTTTGCGTTACTGTGTTCCGATTTTAAAGGTTGTTTGCCGGTGAAATTACAGACACGTGCGACATTCCACCAAAACGTCTCAGAGTAACGGGTGCATACGATGCGACTTGGGTCTTGACGTGACTAGTAAGGGTGGACTCAAGTCGCATCGGTTGTTATGGGTAGAGGTAACCACTTAACACCAGGTGGGCTGTCGGCTCGATCGTTAACTGTTTCACATAGAAAAAAAACACACCTTAGTCCGTTTGACGTGGGCGAGACGCGCGAGGTACTGCGGCCGCGGGTGCTCCTCGTACACGTCGAACCCAGTGAGGTCCCACCGGTGCGTCATCTCCGACGAGTACCGCTTCCATAGCTCCAGGAAGCACGCCGCTGAAAAACAGACAGGTCATTTCTTTCTTTTGCTTCCACTTTCATAATGCGGACAGCCCAACAGTGGAACTCCTTGCCTGCGTCCGTATTTCCTGAAACCTATAATCTGGAAGTCTTCGAGAGGGGTGAATTTGAATTTTAATTTACGATAGGCTAACATTTGACCGCAATCTCACCTGATGTTAAGTGACGATGCGGTTTACGATGTAGGATGCTAGCCTAAAAGATATCTATTCACTCTCCTCTTGAAGACCTCCAGGTTAAAGTTCTCGGGAAATACAGATATTAAAGGTATAAATTCGTTCAAAAACTACTATGTTGATGTTGTACTCACCCCAAAAACTCATGAAAACAGCAAAGAACACTGTGGTCGGGTTGTCGAATAGATATGTGATTCGTGATTGCATACACGTCGCCTTCAGATCCCAGTAATCACAGTGGTAGTCGCACAGGGGACACATCATTATTGTCGAATTGTAGTTGCAAACTTCTTCACTAGAATATAATAAAAGAAATGCATATACCCCACATTATTACGTGAATCGTTATTTTTACATTAAATAAATATTAGTGGACATTTCACACAGCACCACCTAGCCCCAAATTAAGCATAGCTACTGATAGAAAACTTACATACTTTTTTGTAATAAATACATATTAACACCCAGACACAACAAGCATTTGTATTCGTCTTACAAATGTTTGTCCTGGGTGGGAATCGAACCCATGACAGCGCAAAAGTCAGAGTTACTACCGATACAGCTAATTGTGCAATGGTTTAAAATTTGTTAGCACAATTCAATACAAACATTGCTGCTGGTAAAAAGATAAAAAATGCCAATGTATAATGACAGAGAAAAACGTATAGTACCTCACCTAATTAATACGAGTAATCGTACATGATAAATACGACTTATTAATGTAATTTCCGTAATAATTTTCATTATTATGATTTTACTTCATTATTTCAATATTTATATCTTACCTAGGTATGTTCTGGTACACAGTTGCCACTGAGTAGATGAAGCATATAAGTCCTACTATTGATGCCGGAATCAACATGTGAGTGTAGAACCCTAGCCATGCGAAATATAAACCTGAGAAACATCATATATTATATTAAAATATGTGGCGACTGACCAGTACATTTTAAAGTAATGAAACATGTTACAGCAAATACACAAGTTGTCTGGAAGAGATTGCTCATTGCAATAAGGCCGCCCATTGTTGTTCCGCATTTAGGGTACACTTTTTTTAAGTATTAAATTGTATTGTAGTTGTGCAATAAAGAATTATTGTATTGTACACAGTAGACATTCGTGTAGTTTCGTGATGCACTGATCAGATCGTCAGAAGCTTATTGGAATCATATGCATATCTACACAAATATTATAAAGATGTAGGTAGGTAATATTATCAAGGGCTTTTCTTACGAACGCCGCCTTAACCGTATGAGACCGTGTTTTCAACAGAAAAATGTAGAGCATAGATTCACGACGACACATATCTATATTATGATTAATTCACAAACTAATAAAATATGACATAACCATGTAGCTAATCTTGAAGACACTGGCTGAATTATACGCAAGCGAAGCGGGTACAGCTGTTTTTTATAATGGCGTGCAACATTTCGACAAGCATATGAAAAGTGGGCATTCGTTTGGCCAGTACAATGACCCGAATTTGTAACAGACTCCATAATGTTGCACATTCGTTACAAACATACGTTCTGATACATTGTTAGGTAACTCGCCTCACATTTGTCCTAACCTTTTGCAGTAATGTATCCTTACCTATTTTAACACCAAAATAATCCTTAACATAATCCAGTGGTTGGTACTTCAAACACTTTGATACCGCCGCCCATTCCGTGTATAATAAATGCCTCATTGAACCTGGAGTTTTGAGATCACCCTGTAATACAAAATATTAATTTTGTATAGATATATAAATTGGTCATATTGATATTTATATTTATTAAAAACAATTACAAAATCATGTCTGAAATATATTCTAACCTGTGAATTAAATTCTCTACTCGTATCATATAGTGTACATACAGCATGCTATTATGGAGATCAATAATTGGTATAGCCTATTGACGTCAGCAACACCGGGAGCATTACTGATGCGTTGCCTACCCTGGAGATTTCTTTTTATATTTATCTTGAAGCTGCCCATGTCATACCTTACCGGGAAAACCTCAGGAGGTAGCCCATTCCACACTGCCGTCCTTTAACTAGAAAGCCGTTAACCGTCAAAAGGTCAATTTTGACTTTTTAATAGGAAGCGATACAGTTCAAAATTCTCTATCTTTCTGTCTAAGAAACGATTGTAAATTATAATTAGTTCCGGAGATATAAAAAAAAATTGTAGGCCGTTAAGTGGCGGATTTAAAAGGAATTAAAAAGAGTTCTCTGAACATATCTCAAAAACAACAATTTGGGCGTAACGGCTTTTTAGTTAAAGGACGGCAGCACAGCCTACAAGGGTGCGGTAAAATCCTCGTGAAACGAGTTGTCCGATCTTTAACCTACATTACATTAAAATAAATGGACCGTGTTATGCAGAAAGCAGCCATGTGGGGAAAAGTACAAACGGAGTTATAAGCATTTATCTGTCGATGGTTGCACTTCGGTTGTATTGATTCATATATTGTATTGGCTCATATCTCCGTGAAAAATAGAGATATCGACATGGCTGTTTTTACTAATAGGCTCAAATGTACAATAGTACGTACATCGTGCAGAGGGTAGGCCGCGCTGTAAGTGCCGTTGGATATAAGTCTCGCGACACCGAACGCGAAGTCGTCATGGGGCGCGTCCGAGAACTTCTTCCTGTCCAGTATGAACTGAACTATCCTGGAGCGGATCGAAGGCGTCCAAAAACATTCCGCCGCCGTGTCGAATCTGATAATGTAAAATAATAATAATATAAATAATATTGGTGAACATTTCACACAGCGCCATCTAGCCCCAAACTAAGCCAAGCACAGCTCATGAGAACCAGACAACTAATATAATACTTGTATACTTTTTGTAAATACAATACATATTAAACACCCAGGCCTCACAGCTCAGCTAACCCTGCCTTCTGCGCTGTAGGTCGTGGGTTCGACTCCCACTCAGGACAAACATTTGTGTGACGAACATAGATGTTTGTTCTGTGTATGGGTGTTAATATGTATGTATTTGCAAAAAAAAGTATACATGTATTCTGTCAGTTGTCTGGTTCCCATAGTAAAAGCTATGCGTCAAACTTAGCGATAAGTACGCGTGACCCTGTTTTAAATATTAATGACGATTCCAAACTATTTCTTTATGAATTCTATGAAAATAAAGTGTTTGACTTTGCTTAGTTTGAGGCTAGATGGCGCTGTGTGAATATTATATAATAAAATTATACTCACAAATACTCCTTATCCTTAGAATAAATGGCAGTCAAGCGATGCTTCCTCTCCGGGAACTGTGTGGGGTCCACCTTGATACGGGACACGAGCCGCTGCCAGCACTCGTCTACCCTGTCGAACATACTGTTCGTCTTCTCGCCGACGTCTTTCAACGCTGAAAACTGTAACCCCCCACCCACCTTATATTCCGTTCAGGACCGTACACACTAGTTTTTATCCAAGGCTTCGCTAATCTAACCCATAAGAATCAAGCTTTATGCGCAGTAAATGATGTTAAATGTATAATAATAATATTGGTTGATATTTCACACAGCGCCATCTAGCCCCAAAGTAAGCTAAGCATAGCTTGTATCATGGGAACCAGACAACTGATATAATACTTATGTTTTTTTTTTGTAAATACATACATATAATACATATTGACGCCCAGACACAGAACAAACACCTATATTCGTCACACAAATATTTGTCCTGGGTGGGAATCGAACCCACGATCAACAGCATAGAAGGCAGGGTTGCTACCAACTGAACTGTGAAGCCAGTCAATACGTCTTTGTAACTGGGTTATTTATCCACAGATATGAAAAATGAAGTACTTTCGGATAAGTAAAGCATGACAATCTATCGTTGCATCGCAGTACCAGAGGTGACTTAGTAGTACGACTCTTCACTGGTTGATTAGAAACGGTCAAACTACGTTTAAACATTTTTTACTCTGTTCAAATTATACGAAGTCTTCTTATAGAGACCATTTAGACGCAAACTCTAACAAATGCTTTATTTCAAGAAGAGTTAGACTCTATGATAGCGCTAACCAACACAACTAAAAACTCTTCGACAAATAATGGTTGCTCATACACCCTTCATCGATATTAGTATGTGTTTTGGTTGGTTTATGTTATTTGTTGTGGTTGGTTGATGGTTATATATATTGAATAAATACAGAGGCGGGCTTACAGAAAACTGATACAGCACTGCCACCCAAAGCTAGGTTAGATTAGAAAAGCTCTCAGTTAACTATGTAACTGTCCTGACTGTAATAAAGTTAAAAATCAACATTTGCAATATAACAGTCCAATTAGTACCCAGTTATTCCAATCATATTACGAAAATTGTGATTAAAGTAACAGATGCAAGACCATAATCAATTAGTGGCTATATTTTAATACAAAATGTAGAGTTAGTAATTATTACAACGAACGCTAAAGCTTTTAGATTGGCACAATTTTAGTAAATTTTATGAAAAGTGTAAACGCGAAGCTCAATCACATCAGTTATTTTTATTTAAAAAAACTGGTTAATATTATGACAAATAACTTTCAATATTAGTAGACATAAATTGCCTATCAAGAAGTACAACAAATATTTAAAAAAAAAACATACTTGAACTACAACAATTAATTTCAAAAACGTTTTTACATCTTACAACACCTACATAGCAAGACAACATCGAATACATAAACTACAATACAACAATAAATAGTATGTATTTTCGCATACAAATTGCAAGCGTGTACGTCGTTTGTTAGCAAGCGAGCCATGCTACCATCGCTCATACCTTAGACATATACATTGCTGCATTCAGTATGGCATTGGTCCGACCACTCTTTCGTATCTTACTGCAGTCCTACAAACGACACACAACGTTACAGTGCTTACATAATGTGCAAGTGCGTTATGACGCGTACACAATGCAGCCATATCCCCACCTCTGTCTTCTTGGCTGAGAATTAACTCAGACAACAATCCTAGTAAAACTCAAGGGAAACTATATCGGCCAATGTTGCTTATGGTACGTTTCAGGGGAGAAAGGGCTGTTCTAACTGCGTTTTATAGTTGTGATTACAAGATTTTAAATAATTTTAATAATTTCACCGGCCTCACAAGTAATGAGGATTAAATAAAAACGCCAATAATCATTATTTATTTCCTGTTTTTATCAAAAATCTCCTAAATGTTAACTTATTACTGTCTATTTGCTCACGTTGCTTTCCTTAGTATGGAGTGGTCTTAAATTTTTAAAACGATCATTTACAATCAATATAACAACGTAAATCTCCCTTTATTTTCTTCCCCTTTCCTCACAATTTATTTTTCCAGACAACATTAATGCCATATATAAGAATACGTGTGGGAATTGGCAATAATAGTTACAAAAGAAAAAATTAAGGAAAATATGTTTTTAATGTAAACAGCAATGCTCTAAGAACTTTCATTGAAAGCTACAAATCTAATCAAAACTCCTTCGTAACAGCTGAAAGTAATCCCACTTTAAGCTTGAAGCTTCGAGCTATTAACCATTTATATAAGCCATTCATCTATTCCGCGGGGGTTCCTATAAGTTCGTTAGTCCTAGTAACGTACCTTCATTGGCATCCGTAGCTTCAAAATCTCACTGTAGTCTCTCAATACCGCATAAGGCGCATGTATCTGAAAATAATAACAATTATAAACTACCCACTCCTTATTTTGAGTATCAATAAAGCTGTCTCTGCGTCACAGGTGGCATAAGACTCGAACACAAATCTCAGAGAGTAATTAGAGCTATGTTTAATTTAGGGCTAGATGGCGCTGTGTAATATCCACCAATATTTATTCATTTATAGCGTGCAAAAGTGTACTAAAAGTAGATTCTCAACTATATATTGTAGCTTTGATACGATGTATACTATTGGGTTGCACTTATGACTGGATTGGGATTGTCAGTGAAATTTAATATGAAATCCATTGCAGGCATCCTACATTCACGTTCGCTTTTTCCAACATTCCATAACTGTTCTTGATACTTGCAATAATAGGGTAGGGCGAATCTCAGGCGGGTCTATTACTGATCTAAACATTTCCTGTCAATCTCCCCTCCCGAATCAATCTCAATTGAATAGAATTTTGATACAAGTCGACATTTGACGGCGGATTAATATTACGAATCCAAATAATTATATTGGGACCTACCATCGTGCTAAGAAATCACCGTAGGGAGGGCTGTATTAGAGAGGTGGTGGTCTAGTGGTACTCAATCCGAGTTTTAATCCGGAGTACGCCGGTTCATATCCTAACGTGCAACTATGGGGTTTTCGACTAAAAGATTTATGTGCGCATTACCAAGTTCTCAAAACGTTGAACGAAAACATCGTGAGGAAACCGACATGTCCTAGAACTAAGAATTCAAAGACATGCGTCAAGTGCACAAAAGGAGCCTCTTTGAGGCGCAATAAAAATCCTTTCACCACACTGGTTCGAGAGCACCAGTAACTCGAATAGAATAGCAACCGTGGGGATACCTCAAGGCCGCCTTAACAAAATGCCCCAAACTATACCTTAACAAAATTCAGTCCATATAAATTGGCAGGCGCTTCCCTCTCCAGCTGCAAGCCCTCCGCCTCGAGATTCTCCTCGAATATCCTCCGGTGCTTCTGGTCCTCAGGTGTATTCGAGTCCTCTTTCTGCGTCTCCCACACGAGGACAAAGTCGACGGAGCGGACGCCGTCGTTGAAAAGCAGCGACGGGTTGTTCATCACCCCGCCCATTATTATACTGAAAAAATAATAAGTATTTTGGTTGGATTTCTTTTTTCCCTAAATAATCTTTTAGGTTCCGACCTAGGACACCTACGCCCATAGTACTATTCAAGACAAAACCAACGAGCCCAAATACGACGGCGTTATTTCGCCATCTTGGGTGCCCACCGTATTGGATTTAGAGTGACGTAATTTTATTTTCTGTTTTCTTCTAAGCAATCCCTTTCATATGACACCATACCAAGGGAGTGCATAAAAAATAATTGGTACACCACGCCGTTTTGGGCGCCATATCGGATTTACAATGTCGTCACTTAGTTAACCAGGTTTGAACAGGCGTCAAACAGCGATAAGTACGCGTGACCTTATGTTTTGAATATTATTGAAGTTTCCAAGCCACTTCTTTGTGAATTCTGTGGAAATAAAGTTTTTGACTTTGTCTTTGAATCATGCATTATCATCCAAACTAAACTGAACGCAAAATTTCAGCTCAATCGGTTGAGGGCAACTATATTAAAATTTTGATGCAAGTTTTGACCCTAATAAAATACGTTGCAAGTTATGTCTTATGCTTTTTTGATACACACAAGCAGATATATGTCTAATAAACCCCCACTGACTAACTGCAAATTATTTTTTTGTTCACAAATTAGGTAAGAAGGGTGTGATTCTTAGTAGGCGCATGCTCATCTTAGATGTAAGTACCTAAGTACTAGTTTTGACATCATTTTTGACAACATAAAAGTCGATAATGCTATCAAAGTGATTTAGGTAAGGTCAAATCTCAATGGAGCCAAGGACGAAGCAATCATTAGTTAATGATTACAGCAATACGAGTTGAACAAATGCTGTAGGCATATAAACGTAACGTATAATTATGTGATTTTTATAACGTTTTTATATACCTCTGGTTATAAAAATATAAGAGAATTAATTAATGAAATAACAGGTAGCGACTGCTTTGTCGGATGTTGTGAAGTTCTCAAACTATTCCATGAGCAAACGCAGAGTTATAGTCGGAAGACAAGGTTATCTTATTACATGCCATGCGACACCTATTGAACAGAGCACTATACTGCTATGCAACCTCGTTTCATACATTACATTTTATGATTTACCTCTTGGATCTTAGAATGCCTCAAGTGGCTTCATGCGAACAAAATAGACTAGCTGCACGTGTCTCGGCTGTGATTTTCACATAGTGATTCGTATTAATTGGAACGAACAAATTCAATTGCAGAAGAAATAAACGGTACGGAACTTAAAACTGTTTCCTCCCAGAGAGCTAGACCGACTTAAAGCAGCTTTTGGGACATAGAAAGAATACACTGCAGATAACTGCGAGAATTGACAAAGCGCGAAAACATTCTGTCATAGTTAGCTTACTTATTGCTAACGCTGACACGAAACAAACAGGGCTAAAAACGAATATGCTTTTCAGTAAACGAAACCACCCATCTTCAAACTTTCCATACTTCCAGAACCAATTTGAAACATGTGATTTAAATTATTTTTAAATAAAAACATTAATGCTACATTCCGTTGGACAATAATTCCCAATTTAAAAAAATTTGACTCTTTTCTAATTTTTATGACGCCAATGGCTATTCTATTCGAGTCACTGGTTCTCTCGAACCAGCGTGGTGAAAGGATTTAAAGTGCGCCTCAAAGAGTCTCCTTTCGTGCACTAATATATATCTATATAATCTATATCTATGGCTAATGATACAGATAAATGATAGTTTTTATACATTTATGAGCTAGCGAGTGTGGTGCTACGGTTTTGGATCGTGGATTGATCGTGTACTCACGAGCAATGGTTAGCTGTCGGTTTAGCATTGCCCTTCGAGACATCAGCCCCGTCCGGTATCCCACAACCGCATTCTTCGGCGGCTCGAGTAGACGCCTCGCTACCGTTGTCTCTGAAATATTTTTTGAGACATTCATCTACACTGACACGTTTGAACATTTATAATCATTGAGATATTTACTAATTCTAAAAGGATTTAATTACATCTAAGTGCAGACTAATAAATAGAATTACAGCCACGATATTTAGAGCGACATAAACATACTAGCTGTTGCCCGCGACTTCGTCCGCGTGGAATTCGGTTTTATCACGCACCCCTATTTTACACCCCTCGGAAAAGTAGCCTAAGTTACTCCTTTTTACATCAGTTATCTTTCAGTGAAAGTCCCGTCAAAATCGGTCCAGCCATTTCAGAGATTAGCCGGAACAAACAGACAGAGACAGACAGACAACAATTTGTAAAAATGTTGTTTTGGTATATGTACCGTGTATACATCCATATGCACTTAGTAAAAAGCGGTTATTTTAATATAACAAACAGACATTCCAATTTTATTTATATGTATAGATATACTAGCTGTTGCCCGCGGCTTCGTCCGCGTGGACAACAAACAAACAGACAGACAGACAGATAAAAATTGTAAAAAATGTTGTTTTGGTAGATGTACCGTGTATACATCCATATGCACATAGTAAAAAGCGGTTACTTTAATATTACAAACAGACACTTCAATTTTGTTTATTTGTATAGATTATTTACGCATCATGCAACAGGATAATCGAAATCGGAATTCACATACAATAGAAACGACAACGAAAATTTCACTCCATCACACGTATTCACGCCAATCATAACTTACGTTATAATTTTATTAAATAAACTATATCCATCAGAAAAATCAAAAGGATGTTTCTGGATGAATTCAGGTAGGACATCGTTCCCAAAGTATTGATGTAACCCTTCAGGGTAAGAGCTCCTGCAAAATATAACTGTCCTAGCTTTTTGTGCGACCACAGCCTGCAACTTATCTCTGGGATCGGTAATATATGCGATAGTAAATCAAGGAAGTTTCCTTAGAAAAAGCAATATTCATGAACACAAGGAAAATGTTAATTAAAACGAAAAATAAAGCGTTTGGTAATTCCACAGATTGCTGTGTTGCATGCATGCGTGGGAGTGGATTACTTATCAATTGGTCAATTGTTCGGTGACAAACCGAGAAGCAATGATGCCATTATTTTAAACCAAATTTCATATATTAATAGACCGGAAAGGAAACTAACCAAAATTCACAATTATATAATAACTTATTTTGATTTTAATAGAATGTATGTTTTAATAACTAATAAATTTTATTATGTTACAACAATTTACAGTCATACGTACATAATATTAACAAAATTTAATGAAATCAATTGAGCTATCTAAAGACAGTTGCTTTTTATCTGTGTTTTATATTATATTTATTATTATTATTAGAGTGAATATAATAATCAGAAATCACGCATCACCAAGACTTCGCCGTTATTATTGGGGTATTAGTAAAGTTATACCTTAGCATATTTTAAAACATACGTTATGTATAGCGACGGCCCGACGTTTTTAATAAAATGGTTAGTTACATCAACAGAAATATTTGTCTTATTTGTATGAATTTCGCCTGCTTGTAGTTATGTTAATCAAGGAATAAAATAGTTACTACACAAATATTATAAATAGTTTAATTAACTTATTAATTAATAATACAAACAAAATAAATCAGCTACATTTTAACTTAGTGCTTTAGAAAACAAATGAATCACTAGTTCATAACAATGCAAGGTCAACCACAATTTCAGAAATCCAAACTACGTATGACACCAGTTTACCATATTATTATAAATAATAATTACTTGTTGTGTGTTTATTTTATTGTGACGTGTATTTATTTTATTTAACAGCCAATGTGAGCTCCAATTGGTTAAATAAAAGAAATAGTAGGTTAGTAAATAGTTAATTAGTAAGGGTAGATTAAATTACGATACTGATAATAAAGTACTATACCACACACATAAATAGTAAAACAGAGAACATAATATATTGTTTTAATTATCGGGGTCAAATAATAGACCCTTGTGATACACCCTGCGGCCTTGAGACCTTCCCAAGGGCTTTAAAGAGAAGCTAATACACCACATACATACATACATACATACAACCACACGTTATAATTAAAATATATTATAGGTATATCTACTTCATAATTAATATTGATGACTACTACCTGAATTAAAAAATAACAATAGCAAATTATCAAGGTCAACTATATCGAAAGCCTTGCCAATGTCAAAGGAATGTAAAATTTGTGAAACAGCAAATTATTTATGATAATTCTATGTTTTTAATTCTAAGTTACACATGCAGCGGTGCCAAAATAAGCTGTCTTTATGTAATATTTTAAAAGTTTGTGTAAATTATATAATGTGCTGCACAACTTCAGCTGACAACTTATTGGGAGTTGTAAGTGAAGATACGAATAGGAACAATATGTGACAAAATAGTATTTTAGGGACAAATTTAATTTCAATTGTACAAGAGAACATCAAATTATAGGAAGGATCGTGCTTACGAAAAAAATTGAAGCCCTCGATTAGGGATTTCTTGTCGGATAGGGTTTGAACAGGCATCAAACTTAGCGACAAGTACGCGTGACCTTATGTTTTGAATATTATTGACTTTTCCAAGCCATTTCTTTATAAATTCTATGGAAATAAAGTTTTTGACTTTGACTTATAGTAAAAAGAGTACCTTGGTGAATTACTAAAGATAACATCATGTGCGAACTTAAAAGTGGAAAAACGAACGGAACTCACCGATCTGTGTTCATATCCTGAGACAAGTTGTCCTGGTAGTTGCTGAGAACCGACATCGCGTGAAGGTCACCCATCTTCTCCTCCACCTCCCTCTCAGTCTGGACCAGACAGAAGTTATTTCAGATACTCAACTATACAACTGTTTTTTTTTAACTGGATTTAGATGACATGAGCCAAGAAAGGGATGAGAGGACATTTTGAGTCTATCCTATGAGACCTACATAACGTGGATGTTTAAGGGATCACGATTTGTGACTTATCCGCTACTTATTTAAAGGATTACATAGTAAACATCCACCTGACAATTATGCAACAGTTGGAGAGTACGTGTGACTAGGCTCTGTAAACATGTAAGTACATATTACTCATCCCAAGCGGAAGAGGATATTCCATTACTAAGTGTTGAGTTGTTAACGTGTCTTATTAAGTTCACTGGTATCAAGGCGGTATTGTCGACTTCGTACCTTGATTGACTAACAACAAAACTAAATATGTCTTTGCAAACTTTAATGCCGACAAATACTATAACATAGTAAAAATCAAATTAAGATGATAACACCATTCATACGTGGGATTTTCTGCGACCATAGTTGTTCACTCTCAACAAAACAGCATCATAGGATATGTAAGACAGCACATCCACAACACACCTAGCGATCATTACTACACGGCACTTGTAACACACCTAGTAGCGATCATCTCGGCTAACTGCCACGGCACACTGACGATCAAGCCGTTGCCGGGTCAACCATAGCATTTGGACTGGAAGGAAAAATTAACATTACGTACCAACCAAACCGCGACCTTGGCCCGTCCGATTCCTTCATCTGACTCATTATCTCGAAGTAAGACTCGCGATAACGCTTCAGTTTGGCACTTAAATATCTTTAACTTTTAATCTCACGAATAAAGAGAATGAGTACAAGTAATATGGCAAAGGATGTAGACGTTCGTCCAAATAAAGGTTAGTAAAATAACTAAAGAGTTTTCGATAACGAAATTGTATGAACGTGCGGGCAAACACTGTTAATGCGTTATCTACACGAGACGATTCGTACCGGCTAATACGTTTCGCCTCTATAGAAGATAGAATAGAGATATTCACAGATTCGTATATGAACATACATAGGATTTTAAATAATATAATGAAATTTAAGATGATGTATAATGTAGGTAGTTTTTTTTTATGTGATTGAGATACGGAACGAGCCGACGGCCCACCTGGTGTTAAGTGGTAATCTCGGCCCATAACAACCGATGCGACTTGGTTCCTCCCCTACTAGGTATGACAAGACTCAAGTCGCATCGTATGCGCCCGTAACTCTGAGACGTGTAGGTGGGATGTCTCATGTGCCTGTAATTTCATCGGAAACCACACCTTTGAAACCGGAACACAGTAACGCGAATGCGTGACTGCTTGGCGGAAATGGGCATGGTGGCAGTACTTCCCCAGACGAACTTGGCGTGAATTCTACTGCTCTTAAATAAGACATTAAGTACGACATATCCATGATGTCAACACGGTTCGAAGAATAACATCGTGGGTTCATATTTTAAAGAATTTTGGAATGGTGCCAACATGTATTTAAACAGTGTTGGTGAAATCCTACCTGCTTTGAATGTTTCATCAGTGGTAGACTCTCAAACAATGAGGTAGTGTGACTTAACACGAGTTTCTTTATACGAATAAACACGAAAAGTTCTGACAGAAAATAGCCTAAAACGAATTATGGTATGACTTTCGTCGCACAGTGTGAACAAGCCTTAGTAGTGGAAATACTAGTTACCACTTATCTTTATTAACAGAGTACCTCAGGGATTACCATGACAAACGAAATGATGCATATATAATAACTCTATTATGTGTATACAGTACCAGTACACATATCAAGTGTGAATATCTTTCTTTAGAAATATAAATACAAGCGTGGACCAAATATGCTAGATACAAAGATCTATTATTATGTTATAATGAGCTTGTAGCAGGTATAGACACCGTGAGAATGAGACAGCCTACAACTCGGCCAACACTTTTTCAAGTAAATCTCCCCTAAATCGGCATCTTATGCCAATGTACTAAATCGAAATGGCCGATAGATACAACAGCCATTGAGATTCATTATTCTGTATCTAGTGGATTATTTATCTATTCGTTATTCTATATCCCTTATACATTACTTAGGTTATTACTAGGGTCCATGTTGTTTCTCACTCAGTGGGAGACCAATAAAGCCAACATAACACTACCAACAATTGCATTACGTTGTACGAGCCTCTACCTACGCTCCAAGCCCCGCTGACTCGCCGACACAGCATGACGACTTGGTGTCGGTGACCTTATTTGGTAGAATCATGTCGGCACCCCGAGCGGGCTACCACCTCATGTAGCCCCAAACTAAGCACAGCTTGCTTTATTGGAACCAGATGACTGATAGAATACTTATTTTGATGAACATAGAAATTTATTAACAAAAAACATATGGTTATTATATCAGTTGTCTGGTTCCCATAATAAAAGCTATGCTTAGTTTGGGGTTTGATGGGGCTGTTTGAAATAATTTATACATTTCTAATGTCCAACAATATTCATTTATTATTATTTAAGTAAGTTAGTTTAATAGACTGTTAAATCATTATTTTATGTAAACTTTTAAGGAAACTTGATGTCAGTATAATATATTGTAATAAATTAATAATATTATGTCCTATTATGTTCAAATAAAAATGTGTATATAACCTGTATGTTTATATATTCTTGTATACATATTACACCAAGACACAGAAGAACATCTTTGTTCACACACAAATGTTTGTTCTGTACAGGAATTAAACCCTACTTAGTTACAACCTTCTTAGCTATGAGGCAGTTAATTCATAAGCCGAAATAAATGGGCAGGCCACATAGCTAAAAGAACCTACAAACGTTGGGGAGTAAAGGTTCTCGAATGTCAACCACATACCGGCAGATGCAGAGTAGCGTGGCCACCTACCAGATGGACTGATGATATCATCAAGATGGCAGGAAATCGGTGGATGGAGGTGGCTCAAGACGGTTCAGTATGGAAATCTTTGGGGGAGGCCTATGTTCAGCAGTGGACTTTTACTGGCTGATATGATGATGACGCCGAAAAAAGTTACTAAACTTGCACCGACATGTCAAAGACAGTTTTTCCGACTTGTAGAGTCGTGAAGCCGCAGACTAAACCATCATCACCTACATAAGTAGTATGACACATACTAGCACCCATAATTATATGCCTGTTTCAATTTGTTGACTTAAATTGGTGACAACTGAGCAGGAACAGATCTTCAATCTGTGATTTCACACATATATTTATCTATAAATGCTAGTATAAAGAAGATTTTTTGTCTTGCAATTAACTATTATTTATTTTATAAGTCCATAAGCAATATTTATTAGTAATTTTACTTCAAAACTTCTTGTTATTGGTAATTTATGTTTTATTGGTTATTTATGTTTTTTGTTATTCCTAATATTATATTATGTATGTCTGTACATCATAACAGTTTTGATTAAAATCTATGACTAATGATTTTTCGAAAAATAGTTTTTAATCATTTGATAATTTACTGTTTTCTAGCAAATATTAGTATAGAATTAATTAATTTTAGGAACAAGGCAAACAAACCTAATCAGATCAGTCTTTTTTGTATTTGAGGACAAATAGTATAGCATTAGCACACTTAGCTAATCATAGATAGGTATTTATTTATCATAATGACTTAATTAATTAATATTAATGATAATATCTGTAATGGGAACTATATTTTTAAGTTTCCTACATTATGTACATAATACACATATTGTGAATGGGGGCAGGAAGGGACCTTAGTAAACATTCTTGAATTGATGGATGCAACAAAAGGAAAAGTAAATAATGAAAACATTCACCTGGTGAAATTCCTCATCTCCATTGCTGAAGAGCTGTTGGAACGCGAGGTCATTCCGCTGTTCATCTGACAAGAAGGATTCCGTCTCCCCAGTGCTTGCTCTCTTGTGGTGCAGCTTCACTCCTCCAGTGTAAATAGGTGTCGTTATTTTCGGAGTGAAGACATTCTCCTCCACAGCGAGCAAAGGCTTGGGAATATCCTCAACCAAGGAAGGTGATCCGTCGGACATCACACACAATTAGTACTGTTCTTCTGCGATAGTCATCTCTCGAAATCTTCACGATTAGTCACCACACACTGCACACTGACCCGACGAAATCACTTTCTTGTATTGACTTGAGGGTGAACTAATTGGTTTCGAAATCGATGAATGAAACTCTTTGGTAAAAATCAGGTTTTATGATATGTATAAATTATCAAATATTGTTTCCGGTTTATTTTTATGTATTAGTTATGAATATAAGGAAAAACTTGGACAAAACCTAAAATAGAACTACCTTTGTGGGAACCTTACCTACTGTATCTACCTAACTATACCTTCAAAATTAAGTCAGTGTCAGTAACTTTAATTCCTAAACTTCAGGCCGTTTGGCACACGATTGACAAAGGAATCTGGCCCACAGGCCGTCTGCTAGAAACTGTGGCAGCATGATGACAATGACAGTGACACTTTAATATATTATGATAACAACAACACGAAGTCAATAACAATGACAGTAAAACAAACTGTGTAAAAAAAATAAGCTGCCTGCCACGCTGCTCGAAAAACGTCAACCAACCAAGCGTCGCCGATACACTGAGAAGAGAATAGGTTGCCGGCGAATTATATTGTGAAATTGCAGGAGTATATTTGAGTTTCTCATGTAAAGTAACATATATAGCTAGGAACTGTACAAAGCCAATATGACGGTGGAAGTTCAGAGTAAGACGAGGCTGCCCCAGCTCTCGTCGGAGAAACAACTAACATTCATAAAGTTAGCTGTTTTATCGATGGCAGCGATTCTTTGTGAGTATTGCTTGCTTGTTTTAGCTCACCACGAGGTTTCAACAAGAAAACTATCAAATTTGAACTGCAGTGTTCTCAAATGCACTGACTTGTTTGGGTCTGACGTGGTCTAATATTATTGCTATCTGATGGTATGTTACGAAATGCTGACGCAGGGCTTCCAAATCCACACTAGTCTATTTATTTTGAATCATAAAGTTATTTATTTGTGTACACATTTTTTTAAAATGTGAATTTGTTTCTTAATGTATTGACGGCGGCTGTTAGATGTTTAGCGGTAACCTCTCTTCATAACAAAACTACATACAGGGTCCTACTTGTATGAAAAGCTGGAAAAGCTGCATAATATCATGCCTGTAACTGAGACGTGAAGGTGGAATGTATTATGCATGTAATTTCACCTTATTCATGAATTAGTCATCCTACACATACAGTCCATCAGACTTTATTTATTGTGAAGATATAACATTTACTTATATTTTTTTTATTGATATTGCAATAAATAATGCTGATTGGGGCAGGCAGGCATTTCTTCTGGCATTTATAAAATATTAGGTTAATTTACTTTTGAACTGCTCTCTTTTTCCACAACTTACTCTGCCCTTAGTTATCATATTCATATATATTTTTTGAAGTATTACTACTACCGCCACTTCTTATGATATATTAATATTTTCCTTTCATTCCAGCCTTTGCAACCCGTCTTTTTTCTGTGCTACGGTTTGAGAGTGTAATCCACGAGTTTGATCCATACTTCAACTATAGAACAACCAGATACCTCACCGAGGAGGGCTTCTATAAGTTCCACAACTGGTTTGATGATAGAGCATGGTATCCTTTGGGGCGTATCATTGGTGGTAAGTTGTAGCGTAATAATAACTGTAACTATAAACATAATAACTGTAAGTAGTAAGTGAGTGAGAGAAGTAATTTTAAATTTTAATGTTTATTTTTTGAGTAATTATCAATATTCAATAAACTTCTGTAAAAATTGCTTCTGTGCAAAAATCAGAGGTAACTGCTGAAATTGTTTAAGGCCTATTTAAGGCTAAAAGAGGTTCCATAGGTGCTTGATGATGAGGCTTTCGCTAGTCTGGCATATTCAGTAGTTAGGCAATTTTTAGCTTGGCTTGCATACCCTATAAAATGGCAGTTTGCTCTTCAAAGTGCCAGATTAGAGAGTGAGGGTATAAAAGATTTATTGGTCATATTTGAAAACTGTTTGAACTGACGATAATTTAAAAAATTATATCCAAGACAATTAAGCCAAGACCTTGTCAATTCAATTACTTATCTGCATGATAACAATAACCATAGATTTCAAACATTTTTCAGCTAATTCATCATACAAGATGTATATGAATAAAATGATAACCTAAAATTTTTCGACTTGCAGGTACCATCTACCCTGGCCTGATGGTGACATCGGCCACATTGTACAACATAATGCAGTTCTTGAATATAACCATTGACATCAGGAATGTCTGCGTGTTCCTCGCTCCATTCTTCTCCTCCCTCACTACTATCGTCACATATTTGCTTACCAAAGAACTCAAGGTTTGTATTTTTTTGTTCTGGATAATAACGACTGATGAATTTCACATGAAAAATGTATGTGCACAAGTACCATGTTTTCAAAACAAAGGATTGTGAGGAAACCGACATGTGCTAGAACTAAAAAAAATCTAGACATGAGTCAAGTGCACAAATGGACCTTTGAGGCACTTTAATCCTTGCATCACACGTTTGAGAGTTCGAGAGAGCCAATGTCACCTTAGTTTCTTTATTAGTAAACTAGCAACCCACTCCTGTCTCGCACGTGTGCAATTTACCGATAAATAAAATTGGATAATTTAATTACACATATTTTATCAACCTCATTCTTTTTTTAAAATAAATGGGGAGCCCACTGGCTTCTAGCTTGCGCCGACGGAAGGGCCGTGGCCTTTTATTTTGGGCATTTGGGAGACGTGAGAAAAATCATTGGGAACCTCTGGTTTAGAGATTGCACCTTGGATTGGATTTTTTTATTTTACACAGTTGCAGAACGAGGCGACGGTAAAATAATAATAATGCACGAAAGTAGCCTCTTCGAGGCGCACTTAATATCCTTGCACCACACTGGTTCGAGAGAACCAGTGACTCTAATAGATAGTGATAACTTCGGCCTGTAACAACTGATGCGACTTGGGTCCTCCCCTACTAGGTACGCCAAGTCTCAAGTCGCATTGTAAGCACCCGTAACTCTGAGACGTGTAGGTAGAATGTCTCATGTGCCTGTAATTTCACCGGCAACCACACCTTTCAAACCGGAACACAGCTAGCTTGGTAACTTGACTGCATGGCGGCAAAAATGAGCATGGTTGCAGTACTTCCCCGAACGAACTTGGCGTGAGTTCTACTGCTACTAAAGTCACTCGCTAGTTATTAAATAAACTCGCAGGATGAAGGCGCGGGGCTGGTGGCGGCCGCCATGATAGCGATTGTGCCCGGCTACATCAGCCGGTCGGTCGCCGGCAGCTACGACAACGAGGGCATCGCCATCTTCTGCATGCTGCTCACTTACTACTTCTGGATCAAGGCGGTCAACACCGGCACCATACTGTGGGCCACTATGACGGCCCTCGCTTACTTCTACATGGTGAGTTCATACACTGGCCCTTTTTTTAGAAATCGGTTAAAAAGAGCTTAAACCGTATACTTTTTAGCAGACTTCAAAAAAAGGAGGTTATCAGTTCGACCCGTGTATGTATGTAATATTTCCAAAACTGCCCAGTTTTCGTATATGTTGGTCTATATCAGCTTCTAAACAAGTGACCCAAAATTTCAAAAGTGTATGTATGTATCTTTGTATATTTGTCCTCGTATATCTCCGGAACTACAAGTTAGATTTAAATAATTCTTTTTTTGTTGAAATAGGTATTATTCAACTTAGGGAATAGTGCAAGTTACATCAAAATAGGTACAGTAGTTTTTGAGATAGGGAATTTTAAGTGTGTATTAGTTATTCATGGCTTAACAGCTAACTTAGAAGCATGTTATTCTATAAGCGTTATTAAAATACAGGGTGTACCCAAGTATGGGCGAAAAGTAAGGGATGAAAAAACTGAAGCAGGCTTTTTTAGATTTTTTAAATCATTCACTTGTTGAAATTATGAGATTATGCTCAAAATAAACGAAATTAATGCTGTAGGCGTTTTTTTATGTCTTACCGCGTTCTTCTTTTAGGAGATATTCTGATATAGAGCTACCATTCCAATCTTTAAACTAAGCGTCGCGTCGTCAGTAAATAATATTAGGTTCATCTCTAGTTGTTTGTGTCTGCGTTTTTTGAAATGAATGCTCGTAAACTGAGCGCTTTGCAAAGTTAAAAGATCACTCGGAAAAATGTGTGATTTAATCATTGTGTTATTGCGTTTCCCAATTTTGATAATGAGTAGTTTTTCTAAGTAATTTTTGTATTGTCACGTATTAAAATGATTGATTAGAACCCGAGGTGCCGAGAAGAAATATTTTTTCTGTCGTCTGCAAAACAAAAGTCGCATACTTTTCATGATCCTTGGCGTCCTAATTGTTCAACAAAATTACATTAAATAAAAAAAGAGATTTGAATCAAATAAAAATGTTGAATTATGCGAACAAATTCAACAAAACTAAGAATCGCAGTCCTTCAAACCAAAGGACTTCGATTCTTAACGGGGAACGCCGGGGTTTGAACCCGGGACCTTTCGCAGTCGAGGCGAACGCTCTCCCATTGAGCTACGCTCCCTTGTATCCTGAGGTATGAAATTCGTAGACGCTTTCATCTCGCGAAGCTTACTGCGCATGTCCAAATACCCCTACCTGTGTACCATTTATCTCGGCATCGGTTATTATCGAGAGCAATTAAAAGTACAGGGATGCAGCCCCTACTAATGGACCGCCCTCGACCGAGTATTGCAGCCCTAACTGAGCGAAGGGAGTGCAGTACGCATGTGCAATGCCAGGGCGGGAAAATGTTCATTATGCATTTGCAGATTTCAGTTAGGCATTACTTATCGACTATTCTCGATCTACTTATCTATGTTGGTAATATACGCTTTGTTAACTGATAGTGTAACGCAATAATGGTTTTTGGTAAAGTTACTATAAACTACAATATATAAGTTACATTAGTTATGATCAACTTCTATTTCAAGATATCAGTGGGAACACATACACGGTATTCTTCGAAGTCGATCACAGATCACTCAGATGAAAGCTTCACGCCAATAAGTCGCTGGGGCTGTTTGGTTTTTGCTCTTTCGTACATTACTTTTCTATTTTAATGTGATGTATGAATTTGACTAACGAACGATTTAGATGGGAATATTTTTGCATTCGAGATATCTGTTCTTTCACTAGTTGTTTTTTTTTCTATGTGATACAATTGCGGAATTAGCTGATTGCCCACCTGGTGTTTAGTGGTAACCTCTGCCCATAACAAGCAGTATGGCTTGGGTTTTCTCCTACTTAGGAACAAGAAGATCCAAGTCGCATCGCATGCGCCCGTAACTCTGAGAAGTGAAGGTGGAATATCTCATGCGCCTGTCATTTCACCAGCAACCACATTAAATAAAATTTAAATTAACATATTGTGTATTGTATTGAATAAATTATTGATGGAGGAATGCTAATTCAATAAAGTGAATATTAACGAGGCACGTCTGTACAGAGTACAGACATGTAACTCAGCTATCGTAGAAGGTACTAGTTATGGGTATTAAAAAAAATACTCTTAACTAGTATTAACCCTTAACAGCATGATAGTAAATAATAATAGTCATATTGACAGAAGCTTTGTATTTTTAAATCAAGTTTGTTTTTGTTGAGTTACAAATAAATATTTTCTTTCTATGTATTCTTTATTGTGTCTGTACATGAAAATCGATTCTTAACGAGCAACTTCCATAATGTCAACACATGTAGAGCTAAGTTGGTAAGTGTTGGTGTCAGGTGTCGTCGTGGGGCGGCTACGTGTTCCTGATCAACCTGATACCGCTGCACGTGCTCGCGCTGATGCTGCTCGGGCGGTTCTCTGCGCGCGTGTACGTCGCGTACAGCACGCTCTACTGCGTGGGCACCATCCTCTCCATGCAGATCTCGTTCGTGGGCTTCCAGCCGGTGCAGAGCTCCGAACACATGCTGGTCAGTGTTACACCTACTGTCACAGTGACGTAGATAAAATAGTAAAAATTGTGCAAAAGCCAAAGTCAAAAACTTTACTTCCCTAGAATTCATAAAGAGGGGGTTCTTATGAATTTCAACACATTGGTTGGTCTAGTAAGTAGGAGTGGCACTACATTGAGAGTTCGAAGTGATGCTAAACGCAGTAGTAAATGCTTATGGTAGTATACATATTTGTGGAAAGTTACGAGTCCGAAAGTTACGAGTCCAACCAAGGGTTTTTGGGGTCTAGCTCGAATAAAACCTTCAGAGAGCTAATAGTTAAAACTTCTTTAGGAAATACGCTCCTTCCTCCGGTATGCAGGGTGGGGTAATAGACAATACTTTAAGATGTAGTTTCCTACTCTCATACACTCCCGAGTCTCAACTTAGAAAGAGCAGATCGAGTGTTGAGATTTGATATGTGCACATTAATCACGTTTGAGGCTGAGCCAAA
This sequence comes from Chesias legatella, assembly GCA_947359385.1. Classification (NCBI taxonomy): domain Eukaryota; kingdom Metazoa; phylum Arthropoda; class Insecta; order Lepidoptera; family Geometridae; genus Chesias; species Chesias legatella. The sequence continues at coordinate 2,174,399 of OX375780.1, read as the reverse complement.
AATTTCTTGAGCTATGTTTAGTTCTTACTAGAACAAAATAGTTATCTTGCAGTAGTAGTTAGTTATTTGTCATTTAGTTCAGTTTAGTTTATCACTTGGGTTTGAACAGGCGTTTAACTTAGCGATAAGTACGCGTGACCTTATATTTTTAATGTATTTACGTTTCTAAGCCATTTCTTTATGAATTCTATGGATATAAAGCTCTTGACTTTGACATATAATTATGTGATGTACCCAGGCGCTGGGCACGTTCGGTGTGTGCCAGCTGTACGCGTTCACGCAGTACCTGCGCGCGCGGCTGTCCCCCCCACACTTCGAGGTGCTGTTCAAGGCGCTGGTGAGCACGCTGCTCGCCACGCTCGGCACCGCGCTCGTCGCGCTCACGCTCACCGGTGAGATACATGATCGTACACATCTACAGTACAAACTGACTTTTTTTTTTTTAGAATTTGGCTGGCTATTTAGTTTTTGTCATTTTTATGTGATCAATTATCTTATGTTGCTTAGCTTATCTTATGTTTTTTTCTTAATTTACTTATATTAAAAAGTAAGAAATTAAGTTATATTAAAATTGCATAATATACCACTAAGGTTGGGGACAATGCTATAATGAGTCTTCTTCTTTGAGCTTCTAGGACGTGTTCCTTCATCGTTTTGAGGTAGTGGTATTGCGCATATAATTTTTTTCTATTGAAAAACTCTTGTGTTATGATTCTAACCAGCGACCTCCAGATTAAAACTTGGGTCTGTACCACTGAGTCACTACGCTCTTTGCAGTAGTGATAAGAGTCCTGTTTTATAAAAAAACTATATCAACCATAATATTACAGGTAAAATATCACCATGGACCGGCAGATTCTACTCCCTCCTGGACCCGTCATACGCAAAGAATCATATTCCCATCATTGGTAAGTGAACAGACACAGACAACAGAACACAGTAAAGCATTCGCGTTACTGTGTTCCGGTTTGAAAGGTGTGGTTGCCGGTGAAATTACAGGCACATGAGACATTCCACCTACATGTCTCAGAGTTACGGGCGCATACGTTGCGACTTGGGTCTTGTCGTATCTAGTAGGGGAGGAACCAAGTCGCATCGGTTGTTATGGGCCGAGGTTACCACTTAACACTAGGTGTTCCGTCAGCTCGTTCTGTAACTGTATTACATTAAAAAAAAAATTGTTTATTTCCCCACAGTGTCAATTTCCGAACATCACTCAAGAGTGATCCTCATTGTTCATCTTCATTTCGGCCGAAAGTAAACCTTATGCCAGTAGTGTTTAAAGTCCAATTGCCCGAAAGTAAACGTTGTGGTAGTAGTGTTTAAGTCCATTTTCCCCCGCAGCGTCGGTGTCGGAGCACCAGCCGACGAGCTGGTCGTCGTTCTACTTCGACCTGCAGGTGCTCGTGTTCCTGTTCCCCGCGGGCCTCTACTTCTGCTTCACCAAGCTCACCGACGCCAACATATTCATCATACTGTACGGAGTGCTCAGCATATACTTTGCTGTAAGTTATATTTGGTTGCTTACTGTCTCTGGCGATGGCAAACTTAAATGACGAATTTTTTGTTGACTTTTGGGATCTTTGAAGAAAGAAAGATCATTTATTTGACACGCCAAAAAGAAATGAAAACATTTAAAAAAAGCACTTAAAACAAAAACATACATAGGTAGTGTTGTAATAATAACAATAATAGGTACATCAGAGAAGTAATTATGAGTACCACCTATATTTCGTTATACAAATAGGTAGCTAGAACAAATGGTACAAAATTAATCAATTTACAATGTGTATTACAAATGATATGAAAATGTGGCTAGTAAGGAATCAGTGATATTGTAGTGTATATGATAGTCAAACTTGAAATAATAAACTTTTGTGTTTCTAGATTTTATTTCAACTCATCACTTACATTGGCAACTTGGATCTATCCCACTGAGCCGACTGGACTTATAGCTCAGTCGGTGGTTGCCTGAGGTCGTGGGTTCGATTCCCTCTCAGGGCACATTTTTGTGATTAATATGGTTGTTTCTTCTGTGGCTGGGTGTTAATAAGTATGCTGTCAGTGATCTTGTTCCCACAGTACAGGCTATGCCTAGCTTGGGGCTAGATGACGCTGTGTGAAATATCATCCAATATTACCTTTTGTCCCGTGTATCCAAAATGATGATAAAACGAAGCTTGAGCGCGTATAGGCAACGTTGAGCGACGTTCGTCATTCCGTAGCCTCCGCCGATGACCAAACACTTTGATCGCTGACTACTTACATAATGTTCTCACCAAGAACTCATTTCCAACTTCACGTGACTTCTGTTTGCTTTAAAATTTCAGGGTGTGATGGTCCGTCTTATGTTGGTCCTCGCTCCGGTCATGTGCATCGTCTCCGGAGTGGCAGCGTCCAGCCTTTTGAGCCTTCACGTCAAGGATATAGAGCCTAAAGTCGAGAAGCACCATGAGAAAAAAAAGAAACATGACAACAATCTGGTGTTCCGTTCTGAGGTATGTTAACTAGACAGGTTTGAGACCGCTCCATCTTTTCGTCTCAAGTGCCCTAAAAAGTCGTTTAGGTTTTCCTTCTGCTTGTTTTATTGCTTCAGACATCTATCTATCTATGTTTGTTCCCTATGCGTTCCGAAACCATTGATCAGATAGTGATGAAACTTTGATAAAATGTTATGGGGTAGCCCGCGACGGTTCCTGGCCCAAAAATCTATATATCATTTTTTTTTTGTTCAAGTAGTTAAATGCTGATCTGTGCTTGTTTGTATGAAAGCCACTATCGCGCCACTGTCGCTCGATGTTTCCCTCCCATGTAGGCATCTGTACATCTGTACAGATAACTACGAGTGTTAATACATAGACATGGTCCAATCAATGTGTACACAAGTTGGTTGTAAGTGAAAACTATGAGTCTAGGTATAGGGCGACCACAGCCTTAATTCTGCCCTACGGCCATAATATTACCTAGACAAAGGCAAGGTTTAGTTGTTTACTACTGTTTAGTACTGTGTTCTGGTTTGAAGAGTGTGGTTACCGGTGAAATTACAGGCACATGAGACATACCACCTACACGTCTCAGAGTTACTGGCGCATACGATGCGACTTGATTCTTGTCGTACCCAGGAGGCGAGGACCCAAGTCGCATCGGTTGTTATGGGCCGAGGTTACCACTTAATGGGCCGTCGGCTCGTTCCGTAACAGTATTAAATAAAATAAAAACTCAAAACGAGGCAGTCAGTAAAACGTGCACTGTTCCAGGTGGGTGCACTGTTCGTGACCGTGCTGGGATGTCTGCTCGTGTCGTACGTGTTCCACTGCACGTGGGTGACGTCCGAGGCGTACTCCTCGCCTTCCATCGTGCTGTCTGCGCGCGCGCACGACGGCGCACGGATCATCTTCGACGACTTCCGCGAGGCATACACCTGGCTCAAGATGAACACCCCCGAGGTATAGCACACTCGACGCTAACACCACGAGTATAACGCTGATTTAAATCGCAAAACAGCTCGAGAATTGATGTTAACCTGAAGGATAAAATCTGCGATGAGTTATCTTGTGAATAACTATTCTATTCGAGTCACTGGTTGTTTCGAACCAGTGACTCGAAACCAGTTACTGAAAAGGATTTTAAGTGCGCCTCAAAGAGGCTCCTTTCGTGCACTCGACACATGTCTTCGAATTTTTTAGTTCTAGGACGGTTTCCTTACGATGTTACCCTTCGCCGTTTTGAGAACGTGGTATTGCGCACATACATTTTTCAATCGAAAAACTCATAGTTCCACTTCAGGATTTGAACCGGTGATCTCCGGATTGAAACACGGAGTCAGTACCACTAGACCACCACGGTCTAATGAATGATAAAAACCTCGAATTAAGAAGAAACAATGCGTATAGAATATGATTCCAAAAGTATCGTTGACAAACATAGTGCTATGTAATATATTTACCAGGTACCACAAAACCCTTATCCATTCTACTAATAATATAAACGTGAAACTTTGTATGGATGTTTGTTATTCTTTCACGTTCAAACGGCTGAATGAATTTAGATGAAATTTGGTACCAAGATAGCTTATACCTGGAATAACACATAGGCTACTTTGATCCCGGAAAAGTGCAGTGTTCCCGTGGGATGACTTACTCACCGCAGGTAAGACCGCGGGGCGCAGCTAGTAATGAATTTTTTATCTGAATGTTGTCAGGACGCAAAAGTGATGTCGTGGTGGGACTACGGGTACCAAATAACGGCGATGGCGAATCGAACGGTGATAGTGGACAACAACACGTGGAACAACACGCACATATCTCGAGTGGGGCAGGCGATGGCCTCCACCGAGGACAAGGCGTACGAGATCATGCGAGAGCTCGACGTCGACTACGTGCTCGTCATATTCGGGGGGCTCGTCGGTTACTCGTCAGACGGTGAGAGCTCTCAGAGATTACGTTTCTGTGCCAAGACATTTAAATTTCTTCACTTTCTCTTCTCATCTCTCCCCATAGTGTACCCACTCTTGAGAAATATATTTGTCCGTCAGACATAAACAAGTTCCTGTGGATGGTGCGCATCGGCGGGTCGACGGAGCGCGGCGCGCACATCCGCGAGGCGGACTACTACACGCCCGCCGGCGAGTTCCGCGTGGACGCGGACGGCGCGCCCACGCTGCTCAACTGCCTCATGTACAAGATGAGCTACTACAAGTTCGGACTCGTCTACACCGAGGGAGGTACGTGTGCGAGCCGGACTACTACACGCCCGCCGGCGAGTTCCGCGTGGACGCGGACGGCGCGCCCACGCTGCTCAACTGCCTCATGTACAAGATGAGCTACTACAAGTTCGGACTCGTCTACACCGAGGGAGGTACGTGTGCGAGGCGGACTACTACACGCCCGCCGGCGAGTTCCGCGTGGACGCGGACGGCGCGCCCACGCTGCTCAACTGCCTCATGTACAAGATGAGCTACTACAAGTTCGGACTCGTCTACACCGAGGGAGGTACGTGTGCGAGGCGGACTACTACACGCCCGCCGGCGAGTTCCGCGTGGACGCGGACGGCGCGTCCACGCTGCTCAACTGCCTCATGTACAAGATGAGCTACTACAAGTTCGGACTCGTCTACACCGAGGGAGGTACGTGTGCGAGCCGGACTACTACACGCCCGCCGGCGAGTTCCGCGTGGACGCGGACGGCGCGCCCACGCTGCTCAACTGCCTCATGTACAAGATGAGCTACTACAAGTTCGGACTCGTCTACACCGAGGGAGGTACGTGTGCGAGCCGGACTACTACACGCCCGCCGGCGAGTTCCGCGTGGACGCGGACGGCGCGCCCACGCTGCTCAACTGCCTCATGTACAAGATGAGCTACTACAAGTTCGGACTCGTCTACACCGAGGGAGGTACGTGTGCGAGCCGGACTACTACACGCCCGCCGGCGAGTTCCGCGTGGACGCGGACGGCGCGCCCACGCTGCTCAACTGCCTCATGTACAAGATGAGCTACTACAAGTTCGGACTCGTCTACACCGAGGGAGGTACGTCTGCGAGCCGGACTACTACACGCCCGCTACACTACAGTTCCGCTTAGACGCGTTCAATTTATTAGTTACGATTTGAATGGTGCGGTTGCCGGTGAAATTAGGACTTGAGACTTTCGCCTTCAAGTCTCAGAGTTGGGCGCATACTATGCGTCTTGGCTCTTGTGAAAAAATAGGGGAATACGTAAGTCGTATTGCTTTGTTATGAGCAGAAATTACCACACCAGTTAAGCGATCTGATTTTTCCGTAACTCACAAAATAAAATATTAAAATATTTTCGACTGTGAAGGTACCATAACTATTTTTCTTTTGGTCGAGCTAATATATAGCCCTGATGAATGTTTAAAACCTATATGTTATTTGGTTTCAGGCCGACCGCCCGGTTTTGACCGCGTGCGTGGCGCCGAAATAGGAAACAAAGACTTCAATCTGGACGTACTGGAGGAGGCGTACACCACTGAACATTGGCTCGTGCGCATTTACAAGGTAACTATAACGGTCGTGGTCGTTGTTAAATTGTGGGTAGTCCAGTATAGTGAAACTCATGTGTAATCGGTTCAACCATCTTGTACATTACGTTTGTTATGAGAGTAAGAGAGATATTAAGCTTATGATCCCCTGATTAGGTAGCCCATAACAACACATCATACAAACTTTTGCCTCGGCTGGGATAAGACCCGGGGCCCGTCGTCCCGAAGGCCTATCTGCCATTACTTCTTCATCAAGCGTGCCGCATAAAAAGAAGCAATGATGTTCGTACCGATGGCGCCCAGCGCGATACAAATCTCTGTAACGTGTGCTGTTCGTTCGCAGGTGAAGCCGCTGCCCAACCGCGGCGCGTGAGCCGCCGGCGTGTGCACCTCCCCGTCCCCACCCCCCTCCCCATCCGCGACACTTGCCGTTGTCGGGCCCGACTGTGTCTGTTACTAAGGTTCGCTGATATCTTTCTCTCTTCAGTGAAAAAACGGAATTCCTCTTGGCTTATCGAACTACTATTGATGCCACGTTTTCCAGACAAAGATAGGTGTACCTAAAAAAAGTTTTAGTCTATAGTAGACAGAATCACACCATCGCGTCGCTCCCTCGCTTGGTCGATCGCCGATCGACAGTTCCTACCGCATCAATATGAAGATCGACGTCGACTTATCTCCGTTCTGCCGTCGATCGCCGATCGATACGTCGGTGCGGTCACACCCACATCATCGCATTCTCGCTCAACATCGTTTCATATATTGGTACCTAGGGCGAGACAAATATATAGAGGAAATTTATTAGAGAAGACCGTATTAAAAAGGGCGCCCAGCTACTTGTTAACTTGTCACACCTTTGTATTGGAAACCGGTCTACTCTGTATGACTTTGAGATTTAAACGTAGTAAATAATTTCTTACTCTGAAACTTCACGAGAGATGATCTGTTTTCGTAAGAATTTGACATTCAATAAATAGAACTGTCAAATTAAATTTTCCCTTGTCTTAAACGAAACGATACTTGAGTTGCAGAGACGTCTGGCAGTAAGTCTGGTTATAAGGTTGGTTAGGTTTCTTGATGTGGTAATCGAATCGGGGCACCTGAAGGTGAAAATTCCATTTGAAAGCATGTCAAGTTAGAATGCACAGGCATTGCACGATCGCCTCTTCCTCATACAAAAATTATTGGAAAAATCACTATCTTGGAACCATTCTATCGCAGAATTTAATTTAAATCAATATTAGTTACCTTGATTTCTGATATTTTATAAAAATGATTTCATTTATTCTATGTCCCTTGTAATTAAAATTTATTTGATAAGTTTATCAGAAAGAGTAATTTGGATTTACTACTAGGACTAAATCTATTCCTTGTTATATTTGCAAATAAAAAAACTTTAATTAATTTTAAAATCTCCATCAAATAGTTGATAGGTGGAGTGCTATTAACTTTTTGACATAAAAAGACAGAATTTAGTCAAGATTAAATGTTTCATAATAATTTTATGAATTATTTTAAGTATGAGTGAAAGCATTGTCACATCTATCGTTGCGACGCTTTGATGTACGACCATCTATTTCTTGTTATGTGTTCTAGGTAGGTTTTAACTTGGCATCGGCCGATAAATTAACAATACATTTAATTATATCTCATCTAAATTTTTTATAGCTGTATTGTATGTATAGACTGAGCACTGTTTCAATGTTTACACTCATGTACATAGTGATACATGTGGGACAAACATGAACTTGAACATACATGGAAGGTCAGACTGGGTCTGAGAGCAAAAAAATGCTACTTTCTTGACGCTGTCTTAGTGAAATTTCAGTACGTTTCATAGATAATATGAAATAAAAATTTAAGAGAAGTCATTCTCAAACTAATAGTAGATAATGTAATAAAAAAATAAGTAACTTAATTATATATGTTTGTCTGTTAGTAAGCGCACAACTTCCATTTCACAAATTTGTATTTCTGTAGTCAGCTGTATAGAAATTAATGTTTCAATGACATGTGAATAGATCTTATGTTTGTCAAGTCAAATGTTGAATGTAAGCAGTTTGAAGTTGTATATATCATTTTTTTATTTTTATTAAAAATTAAATTTTATTATAATAAAACTGCGTTTCTATTTAATTACAAAAACTTAGGCACGTACGTAATTCTTAGTGAATTTTCGTTACCAACAAATGGACAGTAAGTATTCATATTCATACGAGTCACTTCAAGTATTAAATCCTAAAGGTTAAAAGATTCACTCATTTTACTATTTATTTATATATATCGGCGCGAGCGCGAGCGCGAGCGCGATGTACCACCGTCGCATTATTATATTAGTTTTATGGAATAATCATTATGGTATTGGTATTTCGTAATAGCCTCTCACTTAATCAAGGAAATTAACTAATAACTTATATTTATGATTTTGTTTTGATTGAACATAAGCAAGTTGTGATTTAAATAGATGAAATAATCCATTACTTAAAAAAAATAAGTTAAACAATTGTTAACTACATAGTTACACATGGGATAATTAATAACATTCAATTCAATCTAAATTCACAATGTTTCTTTGTTCACCCGCTCGGTAGACACATTCAGAGGCATTCTCGCTCCAATCTCAGCCCGTTTGGACCTCTACGTAGTACTGTGCCTTGCTATAACTATCTGTGTATAGTGAGGTCTATAAATACCGAGATAATAAGTATCGTCGTTTAGCCGAACATCACGGGTGATCAGCCAATGGAGATACTGAGACTTTTAAAAACCAACAACCTAGCTCTTTATCCGTCATATTATGTGTGAATTTAAAAAGTATGTAAGTAGCAGTATCCGATGTCTGATTCCCATTGGACAAACTATGCTTAGTTTGGGGATAGATGGCGCTGTGAAACGTCCCCCAATATATATTTATTCAACGTCATCTTCGCTGGAGCAGTCGTCGGGGTGGAAGGTATCATCGTTCGCGGTGTACGGGTTGTTGGGACGCGACCGCTTCAGCCTGCGACGCCTGCACGCAGACTCCACACCGAACTGGAACAATAAACATAACTTAGATTTTTACAAGCATTTTATATAACTATCAATATTTGTACAATCAGGTCACATCTTGCAACCGAATTTTAGGCCAGTTCCCTGCAACCGATTGAGCTGAAATTTGGAACATATGTAACTTCGATGACAATGCAATAACATGGTACCCTGGAGGTGGTCTCATGGTGGCTGGGGCCAGAGGAAATCCTCAACTTCTCATCTTAACGCCATCTTTCATAGTACCATGGTCCTAGGTGTCCCAAGTCGAATAATAGAAGCTTGTTTTGCTAAATATATTTTTCAACAAAACACATTTTAGTTTTAAATGATGTGACAGGTTTTGCCTGTTGATGTCAGGAGATATGAAAGAAGTATTCTATCACGTAAGTCGTACCTTGTTATGGGCAGAAATTACCGCTTAACATCAGGCACTCTCGGTACAAACACATACAATTAGTTTCATAAAAATTAACTCCTGTTTCCAAGCGATAAGAACGTAATTAAGTAAATTACTTGTAACATAATCAGAATACCTGTTGGACCATATGGTACGGGCCGACTCCGTCTATGAACGCCTCTTTGAACGCTTTGTGAAGAGGCTTGCGTTTGAACACGGCACACTGTTCCTGCAGAGCGTCTAATGATCCGTCCGGTAAATCTGGAATACGAGCAAAAAATATTATGAAGTTTTCGCATGAGGCTGGACAAACGGGAATGTCTCGAGAGACGTCTGCTAATTACTTAGCAGCAAAAATTCGTCTTAGTTCTTTGGTTTAGGAAACAAACAAGAAAATAGGTATTTTTTTTTCAATAAAAGCGCTTTTATTAGTCTAACTAGCTTGTGGCAGCGCGGCAAAGAATTGCTGTTGGGTTGATTACTGTCAACCCCGCAGCAATTATTTGCTCATACACTTTCAAACATTGCATAGTAACCACAGATACAGTTAGTTCATGGTTTTTTATCCATAATAAATTACAGGACATTTTTTCACAATATACATATAATAGAATCTATCTAACTAAAGAGTCGCTTCATAAAACCAAAATTCCAGGTTTCGGAGCCATTTCTTAAAAGATTCTATGGAATTATTATTTCTTTACTTTGATTAATTACCAATCTCGACAAAGGAGCACTGTTTGGGGCGGATGTCGTGGAGCCGGTACTCCAGCATCAGCGTGACTCCGATCTGGTGGTCAGCCTCCTCCATGCTGCTGCGCGCCGCGAACTTCACCTCCATGTGAGACCCGTCCAGGATTTTGAACATTTCCGCTTCCAGTTTCAGCATTTTCTACATGAGAATTAGTTTCCTCCTACATTATTTACATAGTTCTCTGCTTTTGATGAATTAAAATATGTAGCGATACAGGAACAAATGAAATCAGTATATCGGTAAAAAATAAGGAAAAAGTGAGATGTTATAGTTTAATTAGACACAAGTTTGTCTGGATGTTTTTTCACCCCTTCGAGCCAAAACTATTACACTGATTTGGGAGAAATTGTGAATATAAGCAGATGGGCTAGTCTTTAGATATATAAAAAAAAACTGAAGTGTCTGTTTGTAATGTCCAAACATGTCATAGGTTTACAGTAAATGCATATAAAAGTGTAAACAACAAAAAATAAATAATTTTCAATTGTTTTCTGTCTGTCGGTTTGTTCTGGCTAATCTCCGAAACAGCTAAATGTTAGAAGGAATTATTTAGTCTACTTTAATAAGGTTAATTCACAAACTGATAAAAGTGACTAAACCACATAGTCACAAAATGAATTTAAAGCCGGCAAAGCTACGGGCTATTACGTAATGAAAATGAGATTACTATTCAAGAGTTTGGTATGGTTTAATGTAGTTCGTAGCAAAAAAGTGAATATTGCTTTTTTCAACTTTAATGGCCCTAAATAATCTATACATATAATAAAATTGTAGAAAAGTGGTGTCTGTACAATGGAAATATATAAAAAAAAGTAGTAGGGGTTGTTATTATATCGATGCCGAACCCGAAATTGTAATTAATATTTTTTTTGTCTGTTTGTCTGTGTGTTTGTGCACGCTAATATCAGAAACGGCTTATTCGATTTAGATACGGTTTTCATTAATATATTGTAGTAAGCTTCACTTAACATTTAGTGTTTATTTCATGTCAATCGGTTCATAAATAAAAAAGTTATGTCAATTTAAAGAATCACGGCGAACATTTTTAACGTACAGAGTACGTACTACACGCCTCGCGCCTGAGCGTCCGTGGCTATATAAAGCGCGCTGAGAGCCGGCGCGCCGCTGCCATAAGGATTCAGTTATTCAAAATATGCTGCCCGAAAAGTCACTATTCCACGCGAACGAAGTCGCGGGCACAGCTAGTGCCAAATATTAATCAAAAAGAATTATTATTCTGAATGCATATTCTGTCCATTGTTACCTGATTGCTAATGGTTCATAAAAATCATTAGCTAATTAATTGCGCCCACATTACAGATAACAGAAAAATAAATCATGGTCAAACAATAAATTGCAGAGAATTCAATTAAGGACTTACTTTGAGATTATCAAACTGTTCAAGCCTGTCATAGTAGGCAACCAGCGCCTTCCTGACATCTACGAGACACTGCGGCATCATCACATTGTCATACTGTTCCAGTACAGCATTCAGGTTGAACCCGAGAGGCAGTGACGATGAGCATACTGTGTTATTTTCTGAAGTAAAAAAATAATAACATTTTATCCTGAAACACTCAAGAATTACAGTCAAGATCATCGATATTTCTTTTGAGAATGTTATTCTCAAAAAAATGTTTTTGTTTTTTGTTAAGTGGAACCGATGGTTGTTATGTGCTGAGGTTACCACTTAACATCAAGTGGACCATCGGCTCGTTCTGTAACTGTATCAAATAAAAAAAGCAATATAAAGATTTACAAAACATTACACTTACCAAAATTTTAACCAAAATATTAAAATGCAGAACAGTGAGCGAGAGTTGATTAGTAGCTACATCTACTAGTAGGTATTATAGAAGCTAAAGAGTATTATGATTAAATCGAAAGATTATGGAGGTGATAGGTCATTACGTAACAAGAAAGGATGCTGCAATAAGTTCTCAGGCCAAGTAGTTTGAGTAGTTTACTGACCAGACTTCATATCTATCTTCAATCCATGCTTGACCTGGTGCTGCGAGTCGTGCTGCATGTGGTACACTACAGTGCAGTGGTCCTGTTCCTCATACGACTGAACTTCTATTCCCGACAATAGGGACATCAGTTCTATATCCCTTTTCAGGCTTTCCACCGAGTTTGACAGGATTATTTTCTGTAAGAATTAGATAACCAAATAATGTATTTAGGAGACTACACGAAATTTTCAAATAAACAGGATTTAATGGAAAAAAAAGTTGAGTTTAGACCTGACCCTATTATGGATCTACCCATATGACTCAAAACTATACTAATTAATAATCCAGACAGTTAGCGCGAGGTTTTCTTGAGCCATCCTTATTTTCAATGAATCTTGCCTAATGTAATGTGTAATGGCAGTGTTTATGTATATATTTTTGTACTTTAGTCTAAGATTTAGTTATGTTTTCATAACAACTCATCAGATGTATTTTGAATGAGTCATTGTACACAACATAATCTTGTAGGTCTATGTTTACATCTAGGTACATCTTCTAAATCAGAGCTATATCTATTCATAGAAACTTTGAGTTGAACTTACTATTTTGTTAATGTTTCATTTTGCTTGTCTGATTCCAGAAGCCAGAAATCTTATATAAATATAGAATAATTAAATTTATATAACTTTTAGCAGATGCAATGAATAATTAAATAAAGTATTGTGTAATTTACCTGAGGTCTTACAAACGTTTCCAATTTCTTATCACACGGCTTCGAGTTTAAAGTTCGATTCCTGTGACTATTTCGCTGCAGTAGAAACAACTCGTCGTGTTTGACTCGAAGCTTCTGCTCCAACTCCTTAATCTCCTGCACAATGTCGCCACAGTCTTCAGGGATCTGTGTACCTGAGTTGCACAATAATGTATTATTAAACGAGTAGCATTAAAACACTGAATCAAAAATAATATAAACATGTACCTCCTCGGAACATTTTAGTTATTTTGAGCTGCTTTTTCGTATGCGTCATTGTTTATGATCGTGGAGTTACTTCTTGGCAAAAATATAAATTATTTAATTAGTTTTAGGTTTTTGTTTTACATGAAATTGAATTCAATAAACTACAACGAACTTTTTTTGAATCAGTTTGACAACAACATGCGACATGGACGTTGAACGATCAAATTAGACGTTTGTTTACCTTCATTTTGACAGCTTATGTCGTACGTCAGTACATAGTACGATATTTTTTTGGGCCGGCGTTGTCAATTATGTTGATAACAACAAGTTTTTTTATGTCTAGGATTAGAGTGCTAACTTGCCTTGTTTTCAAAAAAAAGGTGCTAGGCGCTTAAAGAATAAATGTGCATGCCCAATGCTACTGGAAGCAAAATGGTGAGACTGGGGTAGTGAATTCATATATAAATGGGCATGTAGCTTTTGGCTTGAAATGGACTTCATAACGTTTGCGCGGGATTGTTGGTGAAATCGGAGGCCCTCAACCAGGAACATTTAATTAAACACAAGGAAACCAAGGGCACCACATGCCTCAATCCGAAGTCCAAATCAATTCAACAACTCAAATAGAGGATGGCAGAAAATACATTAAAAGTTGGCAGAAGCGGGTGGGTATCTCAACCTCAGAGGGGTAAGCCACGATGGGGCGAATGGAAGTAGAATACTTACTTTGTTGCCAAAGTACATTTGGATCTATTACAATGAACATGATATTGGTGTTGTTACGAACTTTCATATTATATGTTTGTTGAAGATGAAACGTCTATCAAGGATAACTCTCACGGATCAGGCAGAGTTCACCCAGGTAATGGGGCCTATGTTATAGTCAGTGCTTCGGAAGTCGGACGTCGGTCGTTCGGACGGACGGATAGCCGAGTTTAGGCGTCCCTGTCAAAAGTACAATACACTGCTGCACTTTTTGGGAACTATTTCAAACAGGTAATATATATACATACCTGTTTGAAAAACCTCCAAATACTTTTGTTTTTGCCTCGCAAAGGATCTAGTCTAGGGTCTGTTCGTAATTTCGTATTGATGCCACATACGTAAGCGACAGTTGTTTTATACAGAGGAAATCTTGTCGCTATTTAAGTGAGAACAAAAAACGAGCATCACTAAAACAACAGTTTTATTATGAATTTATTTGTCTTATTACACTTCAAATCGTAAAAATATATTCAACAGATAAGTAGAACGACGTGACCAGTTTACAGGCATTCTGATTCAGCGCAACCGATGGATCTCAGATCATTCACACCCAACCTATTTTCATCCAACTTCACTTTCAATCTGAAATAGAATAAAAATACTGTCAGTAATGCATTATCAATAAAATCTGTTTCTATAAACACCTATAACCTATAAACACGTATTTTGTGGTCTGTAGAGACACGTTTCAGCATAGTGCTCGCCACGATTTGCATGTTTTTGCATTCAAGACTGCTCATACAGTTCAATGAAATCGTGAAGTAACCACGTCACGGTGGTAGGGCTAACGCCCGCTTAGTTAGCTGCCATCCCGGCAGTTACTAATCTGGGCGAAGCGTAGCGCCACCGTCAGCCGTTAGCCAAATAGAATACGACGCTACGTAAATGAATTAAGGTCAAATGTGACATTGACAGTGATACAAAAACACTGGCAACGAATCGACCGACGGATTCATGTTGGATAATAATATTTAAACTTATAATAACAAGCATTTATGTTAATTCATTCCAAAAAAGAGATTCATACTGTTTGTTTTATAAATAAATTTATACCGTACCTACAGCTTCAAAATAGTTTTTTGCAAAAATTTCAACCATCAACTCCTATGTTGTAACCATAGAGATGATATCTAACGTCGTACGAATTAAGAAGAAGAAGAACACATAATATATGTGTCTGGGAAATTTAGATTAAAAAAATACCTTTCTCTGTTATGGTAGATGGACCACAATGGAGGCATGAACTTGGGGTTCATAGAAGTCAAGAAATGCGTCCGCCACTCCTCTTCCAGTTTGAGCAGCCCCCCAGGGGACTGCAAGTACTTGGCGACCACCCTGTAGCCGTGTGAATCCGCTGTGAACTCTTCATTCACTACCCTGAAAATGGAAGCAACCGATCAGCTTAGTGGGTCAAAGGAAGTTTGGGTGGTACTTGCAATGTCAGTACACCTTCGAAGATAAACTTTATAAAAACTCCTTCAGTTGCTTGATACTGATACTGAGACTGGCCTCAGAGCTCAGTTGGTAGTAATGCTGCCTTCTGCGCTACGGATCGTGGGTTCGATTCCCACCTAGGACAAACATTTGTGTGACGAATATAGATGATTGTTCTGTGTCTGGGTGTTAATATGTATTTTATATTTACAAAGTATTATTATATTATATATATTATTAACACTTATATACAAAAAAGTATATAAGTGTTATATCAGTTGTCTGGTTCCCATGATACAAGCTATGCTTAGCTTACTTTGGGGCCAGATGGCGCTGTGTGAAACGTCCGCCAATATTATTTTATTAAAATAATACAATAATATTAATTTAATAAAATAATCAGAGCAAAAGGCAGGGTTACTACCAACTGAGAGCTATGAGGCCAGTCAAATATGATGATGTCCAGCAATTGGACCGTGTTATACAAAAAACAACCATGTGAGGAAAAGTACAAACGGTTAAGCAATTTTTCTGTCGATGGTTACTTCGGTTATGTATTGATTCATATCTCCGTGAAAAATAGAGACATCGGCATGGCTGCCTTTGCAAAAAAAAACTGCATAACTAGGCCCAATTATCCTCAAGAGATTGTTAGCATATTACCAATGAGTGGAATGGTAATATATACAGGCATAATGTGATTACTTACGTGTGGCGCATAGTGGCAGCTTCTTCCAGCAATGAGTCGGTGAGTTCTCGTCCCGGGAAGTGCGCCATCACCTCGGTCTCTAGTTCCCGGCGCCGCTCCGGGGGCAGGGAATGCTTCCGTCCGTGGATCAGCAGCGCGCGCGCCGCCATGCGGACTTTGCTGAACATACATTCATTCATAATAATACTAAATTATTTCCAAACGACTTCGACTTGACTTCGACTTACGATCTGTACGTCTTAGGTTCGGATCCTACAATGAATACACGCTTTCGGTTTTTTTTGACTACTACTTTTGGTGTGCAAAACAACTGTTCTTGTTGTGCTTGTAAGTCTACATAGTTAAGTACTTTCAGACAATATATACTAGCGATTTCGTACGGATGTAATTTTTACTACTATAGGAAATAAGGAGTGTGCTTAGCAAGAAAATATTAAGTGACATTGTTTTAAAGTTAAGTCATTTTGTATACATTACTTTCAATTTATACACAAATCTCTTAATTTCTATTATTGAAAACAGTATCGAAATCCGTTGCGAGGATTAGAAGAAAGTGGAGAAAGAGACAGATAGTGGCTTCGTATTTAGAGAGCTTTTTAATAATTTGATTGAATTTAATTTTGATGTACACCAATGTGACATGCCAACGTTATGAAATGTAACGAATGGTTCAATAAATTATATAAGACTGGCTGCGCCCCGCGGTGAGTAAGTCAACCCACGGGAACACTGCATTTTTCCGGGATCAAAGTAGCCTATGTGTTAAGCTATCTTGATACCAAATCCATTCGGCCGTTTGAGCGTGAAAGAGTGACAAACATCCATACATACAAACTTTCACGTTTATAATATTAGTAGGATGATGATATGGGGTACGCACTGGACGGCTGCGTCTTGGAACAGTTTGGGGTTGTGGTGCGCGAGGGGCGCGGCGCACGCGCGCTGGAGACGCTCGCGCTGCCGCTGGTCCAGCACGTTGGAGCGCTGGTGGCACGCGACGCACAGCAGCAGCACATCGTGCGACGAGTGGTCCTTCATTATCTCTGCACATACATTTATATAAATTTATCCAAAACAGAGGGAATCCTAGTGTGGCGGCTAGTGCACATTCTTGCACTGTTATTCACTGATTCAGTAAAAACAAAAAAAAAGTTTTTGACGTTAATTGCTGTTTTTGGTGACCAGTTACAGCCGATACAGATAATAATTAGATTTTAAATACATATTTGTGACTATTAATGTGTCTAGTCAGTTGTCTAGCATAAATTTTGTCTACAGGTCGTTTCTTAATTTAATTTCTGGAAGGTAAATTAATATTATTTTGAATATAATGAAAATGCAAACTTCAGGTCTCTGAAAGATAAATAATTATAGTTGCCTAAAGAGCCATATTAAATTGCAAAAAAATTACAGCTCTGCTGTATGAAAAATTCTTAC
The DNA here is from genome assembly GCA_947359385.1 of Chesias legatella. Classification (NCBI taxonomy): domain Eukaryota; kingdom Metazoa; phylum Arthropoda; class Insecta; order Lepidoptera; family Geometridae; genus Chesias; species Chesias legatella. The sequence continues at coordinate 2,156,959 of OX375780.1, read as the reverse complement.
TCGGCTATTCGATAATCGATAAGTGAACGAGAATTGAGAGTATTAAACGAGTCACGTTTAGGCACATTTCGTTACATAAGAGAGATAAAAGATATGACATAGTTTGAAATAGAAAGAGAGCTATATTCCGACACCACGGAAGTGGAGCAAAAGAGATCTACTAGATAATTGTAGCTTGTGTTCGATTCTCACTCAGCACAAACATTTTTGTGACGAATAAAGATATGCGTTCCATGGGTGTTGATATCTATTATATGTATGTACTAGCTGCGCCTCGCGGTGAGTAAGTCAACCCACGGTAGCACTGCACTTTTCCAGGATCAAAGTAGCTTATGTGTTAAGCCAGGATATAAGCTATCTTGATATCCATTCAGCCGTTTGAGCGTGAAAAAGTAGGATTTACAAAATACAACAGCGTAGTATCAGTCACCGGGGAAGTATCTCCTGTACTCTCTGGGCACGACGTTCTTCCTGATGTACGAGTTGGTGGCGCCGCATACGACGCACCGGTTCTCCTTCCGCGCCTGGTAGTACTCCCCGACGCGGCCGGTGGCGCGCGCGGCCGGCTCGAACCGCAGCCGCACAGTCAGCGGCTCCTCGCACACCAACACGGCGAGTCCCTTTTGTACGTACCTGTAATTGCAATAAGACGAATGTTTTTGATATCTGTATAATAATAAAAACTCGTGACTTTATTAATTCGCACTCTGAATCTCAAAACACAAGCCTAGCTTGAAATTCACTGATTAATCTACGAATATAGGAAATTAGTATAAAAATTAGAATTTAACTATTGTAACGAACGTGTAAATGCTGTCAAGGCTATCTGCGGCCAATAGTTAAAGAGTCCAGTCATTAAAGACAACAAGGCATACACTTGAAGATATATAAGAGTCAAGAGTGGACTGCCCGTACACGAGACACTGTTGTGACAGACATGTGTTTGGTAACACAGTGCACTCTAACCATTAATGTAGGTATAAGTAGAATATATTTTTGTTAATGGTATTGTTTTTAGCTTTAAATTTTCTTTCAGTTTTTTAATTTTCTGTTTTCTTATATGAGTCTCATGAGCTTGAAATAAATGCATTATTATTATTATTATCTATACTAATATTATAAAGAGATAATGTTGGTAAGGTGTATGTTGTATGTATGTCCGAAGTAAACTCAGAAACTACTGAACCGATTTCAAAAATTCTTTCACCAATAGAAAGCTACATTATCGAGGAGTAACATAGGCTATAATTTATTTTCAAAAAATTAGGGATCCGTAAGAAAATTATAATATTGTACCCAAGGTAGAAAACCCACAATAGTTTTTAGCGTGCGCTGCGAAAACTATTGATGATAGAACCAACTAATGTACTACAGGTTTGTAGGTCTTATTAATGTCTACAAAAAAGTCCGCGAGGCAACATATCTATCTATTATGGTTAAGTCACAATAACAGCTTTTGTGTTCTAAAATTTAATTACTATTAAGGTAAAAACAAAAGCTGGTTACATTTGCATCAAGGTATTAACCCTTTACCGAAAAAAAAAAATTGTAATCAGGCCTACTTATTTCTAAGTCAATTTCTTTTTAATTCGTTCGAATCGGATATTTGGTTTAGAAGTTATCACGAGTTTAAAAGAGTTCGGCGCGATAACTTGAACGGCCACAGAAAAGATAATAGTAGGTATTATATATCTATACTAATATTATAAAGAGATAATGTTGGTAAGGTGTATGTATGTTGTATGTATGTCCGAAGTAAACTCAGAAACTACTGAACCGATTTCAAAAATTCTTTCACCAATAGAAAGCTACATTATCGAGGAGTAACATAGGCTATAATTTATTTTCAAAAAATTAGGGATCCGTAAGAATTTTTTATAATTTTTGTCTGTCTGTCTGTTTGTTCCGGCTAATCTCTGGAATGGATGGACCTATTTTGACGGGACTTTCACTGGCAGATAGCTGATGTAATAAGGAGTAATTTAAGCTACTTTTCCGAGGGGTAAAATAGGTGTGCGTGATAAAACCGAATTCCACGCGGACGAAGTCGCGGGCAACAGCTAGTAATTATATATAGTAGTAGTCATTATTTCTTTTTTTTTTATACCATAGCGCCTTCTTGGTGTCGCAGGTGCAGAGCACCTCCCCGTCGGGCGCCTGCAGGTAGCAGTTGTGGTAGAGCGGCTTGGTGCGCATGGCACTCTTGCGGTACAACCTCTTTGGCTGTTTCTCCTTTCTTTTCATATCCTTTTTGCTGCTCAAAGTAAAAAAAATAACATTTTAACGTTCACATTAGTGCTAGGCTAGGTTACGTAAAAGTAACGGAAAATAACAGCTATTGAAACAATCTCGCTTATAAATTACTATTTTTAGAGTAAACGAAATTTTCACCTGTGAATTAAGAATTTTTATGGTTCCACAGAAATTTTAATGATGATAAATTATATTATTTATTTCGTAAACATGGTATACAAGGTTATTAAGATTTAAGGATAATACTCACAGAAATAATGCCTTCTTTTATAGGGGTTTTTGTCTGATGTCTTTCCATAATAATGTTTGGTAGGATTTGAAGAGGCGTCAAACTTAGCAACGAGTAGGTAAGTGTTACCATGTAATTTTTTTTATTTATTTGTGATAGACAAGCATTTGACCGCAATCTCACCGGATGTTAAGTGACGATGTGGTCTACGATGAAGCATGTTTGCCTAGAAGAAACCTATTCACTCTCCTCTTGAATACTTCCATATTATAGGTTTCAGTAAATACCATCTATTGTTTAAAGCTACTTCTTTAAGAGTTCAATAAAAATAAAATTCAGTAGTTTATCATAAATCAGCAGTGAAACAAAACTCACCTACCCTCGACTCTTTGCCGGTTGTTGTGCTGCGTCATGTATTTCACGTCGCTGTATTTCCAGCAGATCTCATCGATTCTGTCCCAAACGTCATCCGTAGAGTCTTGAGTCCACAGTTTCCTGAGATTTCCAGAGTTAAGTTTGTCCATCACCTGTCCAAACATAAGCTTATGTGTATACAGTGTTAGAGCCATGACACATTGTAATTCATAAAATGTAATTTAACTGATAGTATGATATAACAGTAGAAGTTAACAAAATATTCTCATCTCGGGGTGATGGACGGAACGCTATGCAACTTGAGTCATCTCGTACTTTGGTGGAGAGGACTTGAGTCGTATTGCTGTTGTCTATGGAAGGCACCACTTAACATCAGGTGGGCAGTTAAATCGTTCCATCACAAATATCAAATAAAAAACTGTTTCGACTTAAAAGTGTGGTTGCCGGAGAATTACAGAGACATGGGACATTCCACCTTCTTGTATCAGAGTCACGGGCGTGTACAATGGGGCTTGGATCTTCTTGTACCCAAGTAGGGTGGACCAAGCCGCTTGTTATGGGCAGAGTTTACCGCTTAACACCAGATGGGCCATCAGCTCGTTTCGTAACTTTATCACATATAAAAGTATGAATGCGACGATAGAAAGCATCACGGACCGTCACGTAAATTCGTATGGCTGAGTGCGCGTCCGAGGCGGCGTAGTGCGCCTGCAGCGCGGAGAGCTCCTGCGCCTCCCAGTCGCTGCATCGAGTCTGAAAGTTACCACGGATGCCTGTTAAATTACAAGTACAATTTATTCCATTTTAACTTTTAAGTTATGTGTGTAAGAGGCCAAAAATAATATATAATACTACATGTATTCTCACCTAATGCTGAGTGCTCCTTATTACGACGTAGGGTGCATAGGGACTAATTTTTTAATGGTTTCTTTCTTGTAATGTTTGGTTTTTGTGCTAAAATAAATGATTTCGTCTATGTATCTATCTAAATTATATTTCTAGCAAAATACATGTAAAAAAATTCTGTGGAATAGTATCAAAGCTCTACCTTGCCCAATGAATATTTATTATCAAAGATAATAAATATTAGCTTTGAATAATAAAAAATATTATTCAACAAGTAAAACAAAAAAAGGTTACAAGAATAAGAGATCGGCAATATCTAATAAAATTGAATAGTGCCGCTTACCGACCACCGTTTGTCCAGCACCACATTCAGAAGGGACTCCGACATGGCTCCTAAACCACCTGGTCGATGGTTGCATAATTCCACAAGGAACCGAATATCAATTGTAGATGATACAAGTGTATTATAGTCAGCACTGACATATTTGCCATCACACAGAGAAGCCACGCCAACTTTATATATGTCTCCACATTGTAAAAGCTCCTGAAATCAGAAATAAATAATTATGAAACTAATGTTATAATCCTTATTATTAAATATTCCTACAATAGATTTGTAGTTTCTTGGGTCTAGCTCGGTCCTAGGCATTAATGGGACCCTTTTGTGTTAATATGTAACAAAAAGTTAAGTATGCATTGCAGTGGTAGATGGAAAGCTGATAATGATATAAGTGTAGACATAAAAAACACAGACATATAACACCAGGTGGGCCGTCGGCTCGTTCAGTAAATGGATTACATAAAAATAAAATATTCAAAGAAATCTAGGTTCTTGTAAAAATAAATGGTCTTGTAGATAAGCCATGGGATTAGACCCAGCACACGTTAATTTTATCTCAAATGGTTATTATTATTATAAATTTCTTTTCAACATGGGACAATATGGTATGGCAGTGAAAGTTGGGTATTACAGAAGAAGGCTCAGATTAAAATTAATCCAGTAGAAATGAGAGCTTTGCAAAGTATGTATGGGGTAACTTCAAAAGATAAATTGAGGAGCAGTGTAGTATTTATTGCATATAGATATATTATATTGTACCTTAAAACCTGTCTGAAATAAGGGCTTTTATTATTATTATTATACAGAAATTTTGGATCAAAAAATCTCACCTTTAAAGAATTTGGAATAGCATTTTGTGGAAAAAAATTCAATCTGAACAGTCCACAGTAACCATCGTGAGAAGACAACTGCAGCAATGCAACCGGCTGCCGCCCACCTTTCCCAGAGATCCACTCGCAGTCAAATCCCAGAGCTTTGTGCTTCATACTTCTCCTAAAAGGTTTCTTTTTGAAATTATATTTTATAATATATTTATGTAAATGAATAGGGGTGTACATAATTGGGGAACCATGTCTTGGGATGTAAATGATTGAAACTGGATCTATGAAACTGCGTGTTTGTTTCAGAATACCTATATAGAGGTAGAACCTTTTTTTCATCAATCTGTACATCATGCTAGCCAACCACAAATAAAAATCTATAACACAGCTTATGAAATAAAAAACGTTTATAGGTAATTGTATAATATGAATGAAGTACTTGCGTAACTGATGAACTACATGGTTGCAGGCCTCTACCGTAGTCACAATATTGATATCCAAGTAATTGAAAACTTCATCAGCTTTCCGAGCTTTTGGTTTTTTGGGGTTTATCTTACGAAACAGGTGGATAGCGAGAACAGCTGTAGCACCGCATAAAGCAATAACAGTAGACGTTGTAAATATCTTGGAAAATACTCCCATTTCTAGTAATATCTGAACAGACGTTATCATTATTTAACCACTAAGATCAAAACATTTTTTTTAATTTGTGTTTTCCTATCGTCTCGCACTCGCACCCACTACATGTCACAACTGTCAGACTTTTTTTGGATGACAGAACAATTTGCTGTTTGCCGCAGATGGCCTTGACAGCGTTTACACGGACTTTTAACTGTCACACACAGCCACGAGTAATTCAATAGGGCGGGGGATACGGGACCAGAGTACATAGTCATTATTAAATGTCCAACACCAAATTTCAAACCGATAGTAGTTATTTGGATTACATTTTTTCTCCTCTCGGCCTCCTCGTCAAAATTATATTGAAATCCGCAGACTTTTTTACTCGTTGGTATATAAACGAGTATTATTTTTTGAGAAAGAAACGCGCTTTTTATTGTCAGTTAGGCTGGCCGAAGACGCTATCGCCTTCAAAAAGAAAGATTTCAACCATAGACAGTGATCAAAAATAGCGACAATATTAACGTCTGACATTGACATTTCATTTTGTTTAGTATATAGCTTTTGAGGCTCGTAAATCGCAGTTTATAAGTATTTCCAAAGTCTTTTGTACATCTTAGTGAGATCTGCTGTTTTGATGGCGCGGGACAGAAGTCCCGAACGCAGGCGGTCGCGTTCTCGTGAAAAGCGCGATAGAGACCGCCACGAGGACCGTGAATCTCATCGGGATAAACCCAAACGTAGAGAACGATCAAGAAGTCCCCTCAGAAAAGAACGTGAGAGATCTAGAAGCCCTCGCAAAGAAACTGAGAGAGCACGCAGTCCAAGAAAAGACAGGGATAGGAGCCCTAAGAAAGAACTCGATCGTGCCAAGAGTCCTGGTAAAAAAGAAAGAGGACGGTCGAGGAGCCCTAAGAAACGTGATGGAAAGGAGAAAGAACGGCGGAATGACGACAAGGATAAACGCTACGACGACAAGGAGAAGAATAGGAGTAAGAGAGATGATGATGCAAATAAAGATGAAGAAGAAAATCAAGAAATGAAAAAGGACCAGGACCCTAAGCCCGTTAAACGTGAACCTTTATCTCTAGAGGAGCTACTTGCAAAGAAAAAGGCTGAAGAAGAAGCTAGAAGTAAACCAGTCTTCCTCACTAAGGAGCAGAGGGCTGCTCTAGCTTTAGAGCGACGGCGTGAACAAGTTGAAGCCATGAGGGCCAATGTTGAAAGGCCCATTACTACTATAGACCTTACAGTATCCAAGAGAGAAGAAGAACGGAAACAACGGGAGGAAAGGGAGAAAGAAAGGGATAAGGAGAGAGAAAAAGAAAGGGAAAGAAGAGAGGAAAGAGAAAAAGAAAGGGAGCGCAAGTATGAAGAGAGGAAGAATCAAGGTGGTGATCGTAGAGGAGATGACAAAAAGGAGCGTAATGATGATGTTTCCAAAACTAAAGACAAGGAAAGGGAGGAGGAAGCCATTAAAGCTCGTTATCTAGGCATTGTCAAGAGAAAGCGCAGAGTGAGAAGGTTGAATGACAGGAAATTCGTTTTTGATTGGGATGCATCAGAAGACACATCAAATGACTATAACACTCTCTATAAAGAAAGACATCAAGTACAGTTCTTTGGTCGTGGACATATCGCTGGCATTGATATTAAATCTCAAAAGAAAGATCACAGCAAGTTTTATGGAAATCTACTGGAGAAAAGGAGAACTGAATTGGAGAAAGAACAAGAAAAACTACGCTTGAAGAAAGTAAAAAAGAAGGAAGACAAACAAAAATGGGATGATAGGCATTGGTCAGAAAAAGACCATGATGAAATGACAGAGCGAGACTGGCGTATTTTCAGAGAAGATTACAACATTACAATCAAGGGTGGAAAGATTCCCAATCCAATCAGAAATTGGAAGGAGGGCAACTTCCATGCTGATATCATGGAAATCATCAACAAAGTCGGTTATAAGAGTCCCACTCCCATTCAAAGACAAGCCATTCCAATTGGTTTGCAGAATAGGGATATTATTGGTGTAGCCGAGACTGGTTCTGGTAAAACTTTGGCATTCCTCATACCTTTGCTAACTTGGATTCAGTCACTGCCCAAGACTGAGCGCATGGAAGACGCTGATCAAGGACCTTATGCTATCATTCTGGCGCCGACACGCGAGTTGGCGCAGCAAATTGACGAAGAGACAAGCAAATTTGGTATCCCATTGGGAATCACATCCGTTGTAGTTGTGGGAGGTCTCTCCAGAGAAGAACAGGGTTTCAAGCTTAGATTGGGATGCGAAATTGTCATAGCCACACCCGGTCGTCTCATAGATGTTTTAGAAAACCGTTACCTAGTTTTGAATCGCTGCACCTATGTTGTACTTGATGAAGCCGATCGTATGATAGACATGGGTTTCGAGCCGGATGTGCAGAAGATTCTCGAATATATGCCTGTTACTAACATAAAACCTGATACAGATGCCGCCGAAGACGCATCAGTGTTGTTAGCAAATTATCACTCAAAGAAGAAGTACAGGCAAACTGTGATGTTTACAGCTACCATGCCGCCGGCGGTGGAGCGCCTGGCGCGCAGCTACCTCAGGAGACCAGCCATTGTTTACATAGGATCTGTGGGCAAACCTGTGGACAGAACAGAACAAGTCGTCTACATGGTAGGAGAGAACGAGAAACGCAGAAAGCTGACGCAGATTCTGCAATCCGGGGTCGAACCACCGATCATTATTTTCGTCAACCAAAAGAAGGGTGCTGACGTGCTCGCTAAAGGTCTGGAGAAGCTGAGCTTCAACGCTTGCACGTTGCACGGTGGTAAAGGACAGGAGCAGCGTGACTTCGCTCTGGCGAGTCTCAAGAACGGCTCGAAGGACATCCTAGTCGCGACTGACGTTGCCGGCCGCGGTATAGACATCAAAGACGTCAGTATGGTCATCAACTACGATATGGCGAAGACCATTGAGGACTACACCCATCGTATCGGCCGTACGGGTCGTGCGGGTAAGACCGGGAAAGCGGTATCCTTCGTTACCAAGGAGGATTCCGGATTGTTCTACGACCTGAAACAGGTTCTGTTGGCAAGTTCCGTTTCAACATGCCCACCCGAACTAATGAACCATCCGGAGGCGCAGCACAAACCTGGTACAGTGGTTACCAAGAAGAGAAGAGAGGAGATGATATTTGCTTAAGTGTAAATGCTTCTGTACTTGATGAAATAAAGCAATTAATGAATATTTTATGGTATTATTTTTATCACTTAAGACTTTAATCAAAGGATTTTGTTTTAAATTAGTAGTAGTAGTAGTAATAATAAGCAGCATAGGGAATCTGCCGGAACTATATTCTGTATTGTTGCATATTAGCAGTCATATTGTGAAATAGACTCACACCTCGGTTGTTAGTAACTGCCTTCTACGCTGTAGGTCGTGGGTTCAATTACCACGCGGGACAAACATTGTGTGGCGAATAGATGTTTGTCTGGGTATTAAAGTGTATTTACAAAAAAAAAGTATTCTATAAGTTATCTAGTTCCCGTAATAAAATGTATGCTCTGGGGCTACGAGTAGATGGCGCTATGTGTGATGTACAAAAAAATATAGCCAAGTTAAATTGCTATATATATAAAAAAAAACAATACCAGTATGTATGCATTTTAAATGTCTTGTTACATTGTGTTGCCTGCGACCACTGTTGGTTACAACACAATCGAAATCTCGGCATAACAAAATTTAAGAGGTAATTTATTAACAAGAGATTTATATCCTAGCGTCTCAGGGCGTCGGCATTAGTGCAATGCATTAGTAGGTAGTTTCCAATTACATTCTTGTATCTACACACAGACGGCCTTCACTTGAGATTAGTGTTTATCAGTAAGACTTATCCCTTCAAAAATGACGAATAGCTTTTTCTGATTTCATCACTTTAATAAGAGAAAAAAAATGGTAAGTGATAAAAATATAAATCATATATTCCATTTATTCACATCTACGATAAAATAGCACTGTAGGTATCAGCAAGCTGAAAATAAATTACTACATAATCATAAAAGGGATCTTCGGTCACGATCTACTTGTATTCCAGTACAAGTGCTGAAACAAAAATTTAAGTCATATTAGATTTGGTAGTGCCCTAGGCAAAGGTCTAGGTCCATTTTTTTATATTTAACTAGGTATGACCTATTGTTTTTCAGTCTTACTGTCTGATAGAGCAGTAGCAGTAGAACTTACGCCAAGTTCATCCGGGAAAGTGCTGCCACCATACTCATGTCTGCCGCCAAGCAACTGTTTTCCAGTTTGAAATGTGTTGTTGAGCGTGAATTTACAAGCACTTGAGAAATTCACTTTTCACGTCTCAAAAAAGTTACGGGCGCATACAAAGCGACTCGGTCTTGTTGTTCTACCTAAGGGAGGACCCAAATCGTATTGCTTGTCATGGGCTGAGGTTACCACTTAACACTAGGTGGGCCACCTGCTCGTTCCATAACTTGACCACAAAAAAACGGTGACGAGGACAACATTTCTTTCCAAAGGTATAAAAGATTAATATCTCACCATTCTTATTTCTGTCACTGGTCGTCTACTTCATCCTCTAGTACATAACCTGAAAATAAGCAGAGGAATCAAAATTTTGTACCAAAATGTATCACAAAAATCGAATCCTAATTATGAGGTCGAACAAATATAGAAAAGCACCCTCATTTTCAGAAACCCAAACACAACAAAATGCACAGATTCAAATGTGAAATATTACAAAACAAACAATGATGTTAATCCACGAACTATATCTAAGTATTTATGAATATTTCAAGAAGCGTTCGAGAACATAACAACCCTTGTTTTTATTAATTACCTGTCAGATGTAAATCACAAACCATCTACGGAGAATGCACGAAGCCTACATTGACGACCCTGAAGTAAGCCGCACATTGTTTTTTCCCATTCTATGTCTCAGACGTGAGCACAATACATTTTCATTACTCCCAGACCTTTAGTTTTAACTAAACAGTTGAACTGTTCAGTTAAAACTAAAGGTCTGTAGCCCGCTTTAACAAGCCAGAGCTAGGGCCGTCAACTTACAGTGTCGAAGTTAATGAAGATTGTTGGTTGGTGTAAAGACTACGGATAGTGAACACAAATTCCATTGAAACTAAACCAAACTAAACATTAGCCACTTCCTTCTGTCTCTTAAGGACTAAAAGAGAAAGCAATCATATAAAATCGAAATTTTATCGAATAAAGTATATTGAAATTGACAGCAAAATATAATTATCTTACCATGCCCGAAACATGGAATGGGACAAAATATAATAAATTAATAATTTCGATATTTTACGATGCTAAGCCCTGCCCTGCCGCCAGAACTGCATTTTATAGACAGGACACAAACTTTACTTCCACTGAATTCCTCAAGAAGCCTGGATACGTCAGACAACTTCATTTTAGTTTAATGCCAAAAGAAGTATAAGGAAAAGATAGCTAAGGAGGTATGTCAGGATCGTGGCAGGTGCAAAACCGTGATCTCTGCCTACCCCTCCGGGAAAAAGGCGTGATTTTATGCATGTATGTAGAACAAAAACATTTGTTCTTTTGGTATTAAGTGCAGAAACTAAGCGCTAACAAAAACATGCAGCAAACAATAGAAGAACAGCCAAGCCGCAACCACCTTCTATAATCTACCTATTCCTTGTTGTCTATGGGTTTAGAATCGGGTGCGTCCTTGGGGGGCGGCGGCATCACCGCTCGGTACACGGTGCACGCCAGAGACATCGTCATGTCGGTCAGCTCCGACAGGTCCTTGGGGAAACTGAGCTCGGGGAATTTGATCTCCAGCTGAGGGTCACCCGGCTTTACTGGTAGGAAACAATGGCGCTTCAATACATATACTTACGACAACTGGGTATGACGAAAACATTGGACAATCAGTGAAAGTGATTTATACTTACGACAACTGGGTATGACGAAATCATTGGACAATCACTTAAAATAATTTATACATACTTAAGACAACTGAGTATGACGAAAACATTGGACATTATCATCAATGAAAGCTCCTTGTGAATACCTCTTAAATAAATACTTCAGTATTACTACTATTCGCGTCACTGGTCTCTTGGACCAGTGCTGTGAAAAGGCTAAAGTTAGGCCCAAAGTGGCATTTTGTGCACTTGACACATGCCTTAAACTTGATGGATTCCAGGGCATGCCGGTTTTCTTATGCTGTTTTCCTTCACTTTTCTGAGAGCGTGAAACTTTTTTTAAGAGAAAAAATTCAACAATATTGAATAGTATCTCCAGATTGAAGCAAAGGTCCTTTTTACGACTGTGTCATCAGCCCACACTCATATAATGTAAAACTAAATGCTGTGACTTCATTCGCACTCGTCAGTAGTAGAGTAGGCCTGCCTAAGTCCCACCAGTGGGCGCAGTAGAGGCTGGTAGGTCATTCCAGTTTCGTTCCAGCGATCGAATTAGATGTTAGGGTCGCGGATTCGATTCCCGCAGAGAAAGTCGTGGTTTGTGATATCGCAATACAAGGAAAGGAATCCTTTTGAGAAGGCAGGATTGAGTTGCGTTAATATTACTATCCATAGAATTCGTGGTAAATTTTTCTCAGACATCTTCAGAGTGAGACCTTTAGCCCGACCCCACTATCTTAAATAGCTTTTATATTTAAAAGGAAAGGTGGAAAGGAAACTAAACTAGCTGTTACTTTATGTCGAAACTCATACTGAAACTCACCACCATAAAAGAAGTTGTAAGCAATGTTCATGTATTGCTTGGCGAGCGCAGAATTGTTCTTCAGTATTTCCTTAGTGTCTTCTGGGAAGCAGACTAGACCCATGCCTGTGGTGCCAAGGCCAGCGTAAAATATCCTCTGAAAAATATAAACAAAGATATTTAAGGATCACCATTTTTCATCATCCAAGTAACTTAGATGGTTTGGGCATGCAGGGAGGATGAATCAAAGAAGAATAAGGCGAGTGTGAATGTGACAGTTGGAAGTCTCTCTCTGTCTCTCTCTCTCTCTACCTATCTATCTCTCTCTCTCTCTCTATCGCCACTCTCGCCACTATCTAGATGTACCTACTAAGTACTGGGGGTAGTCGGCGACGTTTCGGAAAAAGGCCACGTCAAGAGTATCCTAAACCGAGGAGTATGCATGAAGAATATGATAATAGCGGAAGAAGCATAGGATTAAGTCATGTTCATAGCAGATGAAAAAACGTGTTCTCTGTCTACCACACCGGGAAATGGGCGTAATTTTCTGTATGCATGTTATTATAAATCTTCTATAACAGAAAATACGAGTATGATTTTGGAATACAAAATCATTATTCATAGTGCTGCAAAAAAGATATGTATTAGTTAAGAAATCAGTTTTGTAATGGTTTTATTTCTTTGTTGCACTGCAGTATTGGTCTACAGTTGGAGAAGGTTTATGTTAGATAGGTGTTTACAATGTGTACTTACTCTGATGAAGCCTCCTCTTAGGCCGAATATGAAACCTGTGAGACCACCCATGGCCACCGCTCCGTACCGGACATCCTTGTTCTCCTCCTCTCGAAGATATTTCACCATCCCTGGGTACATAATTACAGTTGTAGGGTGATGTACACATATATGATAATAATGATTAGTGATAAAGTTATATGGGTGGGTTGCGGAAATAATAACCACCTGAGTCTGAAACTTCATGATACAAGTTAAATGATACAGTCACCAGGCGCTTAAAAAGCAGCCGTTTTAGCGAACTATACATTGACAGTACAATATTTTTAAAAATAATGCACGTGAGGGAAAACTAAACCCAAATTATTTAGAATCATACGGTGCATTGGTAATTTTAAATAGGTTAAGCTAATCTTTTTTGCAAATCTCTAGCTGCAGTGATAAAGTTTTTTAATTAATGTATTGTTAATTTCAGGTAAAAAACATTTTTTTTTTGTACAGATTATGATAGGCCTGTTCTTAATGGTGACACCCATTAAAACATAATAACTGTCTGGTTTGAACACTGGATATGGAAAATTAAGACATCATTGATTTAGAATGTCCAAATGTAGTGCATCTAGTACAAATTAGTGCTCATCTCACAATCACTCTTGTCCATCAGCTCATGGTAGTTGTCCTGTATGGAGTGTTTCAAGGAGCCAGTCTGATCCCACACCACTTGAGCCTGCTCCCTCACTGCACTGACGGTTGGTAACAGTGCTGACTTAATGAAGTTCTTCTTATTGTCTTTTGCCTGTTCTTTCAAGTACCTATGGTAAATAAGCTGATATCAAATATTTTTACAGAATTGAATATGAAAATGTGTGATCCGGGAGCTGGCACCTCTTTGGCTCAGAGACTGACCATTGCTTTGGGCATGATCCCACTTGTTAATGAGCAATCTATATATTGCTGGGACTATTCCCAGCAATATATAGATTGCTCATTAACTCATTCTTTATATAGCTAATTTGGTTCCTTTATATATTGTACTATTACATTATATTTATTTACATTATACTATTGTTGTAATATTTACTTATGTATAAATTTAATTATAGAAACTAGATAATATAAAAATGTATAGTCTACTAGTTTTTTGGCAATCACTCAAGTTCAATGGGAACCCTGTTACTTAGCTATGTAATGTCAGGTATTTAGGAACTAAAGGAATGAGTGCTAACAATGCCAAAACTATTTTTACGGTAATGGTACATTCACTGATATATTCATAACACTGGTAGACGCTGGACATTCTACCAGCATAACAGCATTGTATGTAACCTCATGTTAAAATAATGTTGACTTACTCTCCATATTCAGCATGGGGAGCCTCATATATCGGCAGTTCGGAGGCTTTCATGGGAGGCGGGCAGGATCTTCCTTTGGCCTCCGGCGCCAGAGGGGTCGCCGCACTGACCGACGGCAGCAGAACAGCCACTCCAACAGACCCTATCACTACTCTACGCAGCATCTGTATCAATAAAACAAACTCATAAAGAAAAGCCACTTCAGATAAACACTGAAAAATTATATAAAACAAAGTACAGTAACTCTAATTACCTCGGAAGAGATGTATCAACGATAAAAATGTAAAATTACATAAATATCGCGTCGAAATCGGCTAGATCAGCTGCTTCCTTGATCGATCTTACTTGGTGACAGTTACAGTGACTGTCAATCAAATGTCGAATTGTCAAATGGGCAAGTAACAAAAAACCAGTAGTCTAATAAAACTATTATAAAATTACCGTGATTAACTGCGACAACATAAAACTTTTGTAGGTAAATGATTTTCTTTGTTATTTTTTACACATATATGTACAGAGAGCTAAAAATTATGAAATTTGAAAACTATCACTCTTTCATATTTTTTATGTCTGTATGTCTGCTAAGGATTTAATAAAATACTACGTAAATAATTAGATGTGTACAATTAATTTAATAGGTATACTTAATATTTTGTCAATCATTTGAAAAATAAAACTATATCAGTGTCTAGCCCAGATTAAGTAAGCAGACCAAGTCCACGGAAACCGTGGAAACCTCAATGAAAATGGACTAAAGAAAAGCAAATTCCTATGACACTTGACTTGAGTTGTCATTGTCAGCAGCTGCCTGACGGCCCCTCTCCCACCTTGCTCGTCCCGTTCAAATTCGTCGTCACAAATATTCTCTCGTCTTTCTATTGTGTTGTGCTGTGCTGTGCTCTACCTGTGATTTTATACATGCTCTAATTTTGGTGGAAAAATTAGTCTCCTTGTGAATTGGCGAATTTTCTGGATTATTTAAATTGTTTTCGGATTGTTTCTGCTTCCTGTCGAACATATTAACGATGGTGATCGTGAGTACGGCTTTAAAGTTTTCGGATCAATAGGACCATTGTATAACGTTCCGATTGGTTTTAAGTAAATAGAAATTCCCCAAAAATGTCCGGACTTCTTACCGGTCGCGTCGCTAAGCATAGGAGAAATCAGCGCGTAAAAAACCGCTCAGGTACGCAGTGAGACGCATGTTAGCATAAAGAGGCTGATTATCTATCGCTTGGAGAGTAACTTCACTAGTCTGCCTTCTTTATTTTCAGAGAACTTTCATTTCATGCTTTTTTACTTGTAGTGAACATCAAAAATATGTTTTCCTTCAAATTTCAATGCTACTTTCCATCAACTTATATCACAGTCAGATGAAATTTAAAATTACTTATACAATTTATCTTTCCTGTAGGGAATTTTTACAATTCTGGTTTCATTTACTGGTTACAAGGACACTCGTTATTCGCCTTTCATTCAGTTGAATAGGCAATCTAAAATTAACCTTGAGTATTATGAATACTGAGTAAAAATGGCTTGTGACACATTTTAACAAGTTCTGGAGCTGATTACTAACATAATGACTTGCCTTGATACAGGAGTGTGAGGTGAGGTGCATGACATAAAATCGATGGTCGCTTTCCTCTGAGGCCAATCACCAACAACAGAGGAATCTTTGGGATGAAATGGTACAAAAATTTTACTGTATTTTTGTGACCTCTTCTCAAAATTGATTGAGCTTGCAAACTTGACCAAAATACAAAATTAATTACAGTTTAAAAAAGGGACAATTGTGAATAGCAATAAAGTGCAAGTGTAAAAAATTTATTCAGTAATAAAGTGAGGTAATGTTCCAAGCTCTTTTAATATTGAGATATAGCTTTGATTATAAGTGAAATTGGGTATAATTGGGTGTAAGTGTAATTTTTTAAACACTTTAACACATGCATGTTTGCTTGATCTCCATTATTGACAAGAAAAGGTGGGTGTCAATTTTTGCACACATATTTTTCCTAACAATTTGTAAATATAACATGATATCTGTGTTTTAAATGAGAAGGGCAATTCAGGAGCTTATTCTCATTTTCATGTCTGTAGATAGCAGGTCAGTGAGACTGTGGAAACTTATAGTAAATATAGTCATCCTGCTTGACTCAACAGATAAATAAACAAATATAGGTAGACATTTCAAATAGCACCATCTAACCCCAAAGTAAGCTAAGCATAACTTGTATCATGGGAACTAGACATTTTTTTTGTTTTTGTTGTAAATACAAATACATTTTCATATTAACACCCAGACACAGAACAAACATCTAATTTCATCGCACGAATGTTTGTCCTGGGTGGGAATCGAACTCAAAACCTACAGTGTAGAACTGCAGAATTACTACCAAAATGAGCTGTGAGGCCTGTCAAGAGTATTTCAATGTAACGAGAAAAATCAGTGTACCCCTTTTGTCTACATTAACATAAACTAAAACATTAAGATACTTAATGTATCTAACTCCTCATTGTCTAGCTCTCTCTTTGAATGAGCCTCTTCGAGGCGCACTTTCAATCCTTTCACCACACTGTTTCGAGAAAACCAGTGACTCGAATAGATAGATTGTCTAGCTTTACCATAGTTCATAGTTTTTTATTAATAATGATAATTACAGGTCAATATAAATGGCAACATAACATGACAGTCATATTCAAAATCTATTCAAGTCCATTTTACTTTTACCATTTTACTGTATTGGAAATATTCCGGCTGCTGTTTCTCATTTTGTACATCACCTGTGACATCACTTAACTGCGCTGAAGCAATCAACTGTGAATGGAGGCCCCGTACCATCATTAGCATGACAATGTGCAGTTTCTCTGCTCATTTACAGTATATGTAGTTACTAGTTATAAATAGATTGTTGGTACTAGGTACCTGAATTAAGTGGGCATTGAAATCTATTGTTTCCTTGTAGAGATGTTTTTTCATAGATTAACTTTGTTGTGAAGACATCATTTTCTTGCCCTTATCCATATTAGATGTGGTTGCCACAACATGAATTTATCTTCCATTTCTCTATGTCAGCGCCATGTAAAATGTACGCAAATATGTTATTACATAATTTATTTTAAATGTAATCTTCATCTGTTTGAGTTTAAATTATTTGTATGTAAGTAGGTCACCTTATATTTTAGTGTTACTCTATTCTTGAAGTTTAAAATGTAGGTCTATTTTTAACTTGCCAAATTTTTCATACTAAAATTTTTATTCTTTTACCTAATCTTCTGATTCTATTGAACTGTATTATATTTTTTGGACGAAATTATTTTTTGATTTAAATAATAAATAATCAGTGTCTAACGTTAAACTTCATTCTCCATTAAGGGAAGTAGTTATAATTTAAACAAAACTTAAATTTCTCGCAAGTAGGTACCTACCTATTAGCTGATATATACATAGACTCCTAAGGACAATTGGCTAATTAAAATACGAAATCTTACATGCAGCTCTGAACCTTAAGTTATTGCTTATATTATTTTATCTTATCCGCTAGCCTCGCACAATGCTTTTTTATTGCGTCTGAAATGATAATTATATATGTATCTGCAATATACGGGCTCTATATATACTACGGGGGGCTCTACAAAATATTTTCAATGAGTAAAATATTGTACATATTGATATAATCTTATCATCTAGATATTAGCTACGATTTCGTTTATGTGAATAAGAAATGCGTATGAGATTGCGAACTAGTTTTATCATATTTTTAAGCTAAGGTTTATGTGGCAGTTAACCATTATGTTTAGGTTCTCCTTTCTGTCGTTTCGACAGCTTAATCAATTAGGTGTTTTGTTCATTATTTACTCTACTTATTTCTTTGAATTCCAGATTGGTAGAATAGGGCGATAATAATATAAAAGTAAACTTTCTTGCCGACTGTTATCCGCTATCTACACTTGACAGTAAGAGAGTGGCTAAGATTCATTCGTACCTACGTATCTCAAGAAAACATAGTGGGAAGGTCATTTGTTTTTCATAGTTTTTAAATAAGCATTGATAGTTGAACATACTTGAAAAATCATCGGACGGAGTAAAGATTCGAATCCTCCGCTAAAAATCAAAACTAAGAATATTATAACGCAAAGCCAAA
Organism: Chesias legatella; assembly: GCA_947359385.1. Classification (NCBI taxonomy): domain Eukaryota; kingdom Metazoa; phylum Arthropoda; class Insecta; order Lepidoptera; family Geometridae; genus Chesias; species Chesias legatella. The sequence goes on along the minus strand of OX375780.1, from coordinate 2,138,533 downwards.
TGTTACAACTTTCTGTCCATGTCGTCGTAAGACTGCCGAATCACATATTTACAAATGTTATGGTAGTATATGTATGTATGTATTATTTTTAAGTATGTATATCTAAATTATTATTTGTTTAATATATATTTAAGTTTTATATCTATATTAGTATGTATTTAGTTATTTTATTTAATGTTTTTTCTCTTGTATTTAACACCACCGTCCCATATCATTCCTGTTTTAGTCCAGTCCATCCAAAGGTTGCCTGGAAGAGATTGCTTTAAGCAATAAGGCCGCCCATTGTACTTCACATTAAATTATTATTTCATGCAACATTGTTAATGTATATCTTGTGGTGTACAATAAAGAGTTATCTATCTATCTATCTATCTACAACCAAGGTACCAAACCAAAAGGTAACAAATCCAGTATACCCACATACCTAACTCTTTAATAAATTAAATACCCTGCTAAACTGTCCACATGTCCACATTTAACCATGAACACCTCATTGAAACGGGCACTCGACGCCGACGGTGGAATATTGACGGCCTATATTCATATAATATGCCGCTTTGTTCATTAGATAAGCGCGTCAGAGCGTGTCCTAATAATCCAAAGTACAGTCGCCGCCAACTGCACTTATAACTCACTGTCATTAACACAAGCAAAAGTGAACTTGGACGTGAGGCAAGAGAGAGAGAGAGAGAGTTCTTTAGGAGTTTATTTGTACTTAGTTTTTCGAGTGTTGGCTTCAATGTACAAAAGTGACCATGAGGTTGTTAGAATATTACCAGTAAACCTGTATATTTTCTTAATTGACCACCATTCCCACCATTTATTCATACCTAAATTGGGCACCTTTGTTGATTAAGCCCATTCGATTTCGCTTGTTCTGAGTACGCCTGTGTCCCTGAATTACGAACAATAGAGACTGGTGAATTACGATACGAATTTCTGTTAAATGTTTTAGGTGTGTATTATATATCCCTTACTCAATATAACGTTTTACTACTACTACTAGTCGAGTCAGTGATTATCTGGGACCAGTGTGGTGAAAGGGTTTTAGGTGCGCCTCAAAGAGGCTCCTTTCGTGCACTATAACGTTTTAGTGTTGTTGTGGAACCAGTTTTATCAGCCAATCAAGTGCATAGCCATAGTTTTCTGGGATGCCACGTGCATATTGTATACTCAAAGTCGATTACTTACAGACTGGCACGATTATCGGCGATTATAATGTCAGTTTACTCATTTATTGGACCATTTCTTCAAAGTTTTAATGAAAAAAAGACGGCATTTGACTTAACTGTCTGAAAAATCATTTCAATCAAGAAAATAATTTAATGCACATCTGCGCGGTTGCCATTCCAAATTTTCTCCGCATTGAGATCCATGCGAATATTTCCTATTTCCAAAATATACTATATGGCTGGGCGTGAAATGGTTTAGCTCCAATGAGGAGATCATGCATAAAGCCAACGCCTATTATAAAGAATTGTCATAAGCTCAATGTACTGAAGGAATCGAAAGGATAGTAACAAAAGATTACAAAAGATGTATCGTCCTTGAATTTTTACCAGACTGATCACTATTTGCCCACGCGTAGTCTCTGCCACTCGACTCCACATATCGAAATGCACAGAATGTTTTTTTTTTGCACCATTTGCACTTTCTTATGGCCATCGCATTCAAAATATGAAAGTTAGAAACTTTTTTGCGAAAGTACAATTGCGATACGGGCTATCACCAATTAACTTGACGATTAAATTAATCGTGGACGATTTAATGGGCACTTCACTCCTAACGGTTAAATTGCTCAATTATTTCCGATGGCGACTGTACCTGGATTAGCATATCTATTGCTAGTTAGTGTCTGTTCTCAAATCGATTCACTTTGCTCCGTGAACGGCCTCGTCCATTTTCTATGGGGATTTAGAAGCCTTGGCCGGGAACTTAATTGATGAATAATGAGTGGGACATAATTAATATACACAAATATTTACGACATATAATTAGTACTAAGGAAGCAATTATACTTTCAATACACAAACGGATCATGTACATAAACCCTGACGTAGGTAGAACTGAAAACTACATTGATAATACTTGTACCTATAGTTTCGATATCACGGTCTCACTGACAGTCTGCTTACTATTAATTAGCTATGTCTATTAGTATCAACTACAGTATCTGCGCTAGGATATCACGATAGCGATGCACTGCAATCCCAAACAGCCGATATATTTTGTCACAATCCTTACAAGTTTTCAACGAGTTCTTCAACCGTTTTCAGCGTTGAGAATGATGGCAATAATGCAGGACAGGAATAGCGAGGAAGTACCAAAGGAGTTCCTCGAGACGGGACGGACCGGACGCAGGAATGCAATGCCGGACATACTGCACCCCCAGGGCGCGGAGGTGACCACTGCGGATCTGCCGTCGAGGCTGCAGCAACTCGTCACTACAGGCAAGTGATATATGCATATCATAGCGAAGATTCTTCTGGGACAGGCTGCAGTAACGAAATGTCTAAGTCGGGGCTTACCGGACGCAGGAATGCAATGCCGGACATACTGCACCCCCAGGGCGCGGAGGTGACCACTGCGGATCTGCCGTCGAGGCTGCAGCAGCTCGTCACTACAGGCACTTGCCTTCACTTGAGGCAGGGGTTTTAATGGGTCATTATTTAAGTGTCTGTTTAAAATTATTAATCCATGTTTCCATAGGCTTCTTTCACTGCCTACTTGTAGATCAAGATTCTCCATACTCTTATATGTATATGTATTACTTGTAAATAAAGCTGTTTCACCACCTCTAAAAAATAAAAGGTATCACACTACCGTCCTAAAAATACATATTTTGTTACTAGCACGTGTGTCACGTGGTCTGCCTCGCGCATTGCTCTAAAATAATATCTAGAAGAGTCTAAAAAAAGGCTTAAAAAGTAAATACATGTGACTGATAAAGGTCACTTGCATAAGCTGCTGATAAAAATGATTATTTTCCATGTAGTTGCAAAAATATAATCCTTTAAATAAAAATATTGACGTACATACTTATCTCCTTATCTAACCACCTAATCGTAATGAAATCGGAGGCCAGTCTGTTGTGAACCGTTTTTCTTCGTATTTGCTTTATTCTGAAAGTATTTGTAAATTGACCGAAACTTATTCCAGTACGCCCATTTTTCGTGAGCATCCGCCGTATCTCTTATATTTTAATAATATTCTAACACCAGTTTCAATTTCAGACATTTTTAGATATTTTGGTAAATTATGCGCAAAATCTTGTCCACGTCCATTTCAATGGCGAGGACTTATTGAATCTGCAATTCAAATCAATACTTTTCCATAAGAATGATATTTGTTTGTATATTGGACGTCCGTGGGCGAAACCAGCATAATATAATATTGAGGGACCTTATATGGAAATGAGTCATGAATTCAGATGTAGGAGAAAACAGCTTTCATATTCATAACATGGGCAATATTAGGTCTTATCCTTGAGATGACATTGGCTTGGACAGGGCTAAACAAAAGGGCTAAAAATAGTGCTCCACAGATCTAATAAACCTGGTTATTATTGATTAACAGCTACTACCAGATAATTTCTACAACACCGTATTGCTTGTTTATCTCAATCAACCTGTCAGGCCATAGAGATATGTGGCGTGCGATGACGCGCGTGACTCGTAATGCGTCGATAATTCGGGGTTATCTACCTATGACGTAGATACGTCTGGTGTTCGATTTCAGAACCGATGTTTGGATGATCGTTGACTTTAAGGTGGTCTGAAGGGCTTTGGCCACATTAGAAAACAGAATGGTTACCACCGGTCACAGACGCCAAAGCATCGTTATCGTGGCATTCGTGACCTTCGGTTGGACTAAACTCCTAGTTTTCTGTGTCGAGTCGAGTTTCAGGAAGGCCATTACACAATGAGGCACTGAGACATCGCGGTCACAATATTGTGGTCAGATTGTCGGCGACGCAAATGAATTGATATCGTTTTCCATATAAAACAATCAGCTTCAATTGTACAAGTTAGAATTTCACATAAAGTCCCATTTAGCATCGCAATTTCAGTCAATTGGAGATGTGGTAAAGGTCATCTTCCTGGGGGCCACAGCCGGGTGGGTTCATTGAAACTCATCTAATTTACTTCCTCGATTATTATTGTCCTTGAAACGCTTTGCGATGTCTCAGTTTTACCTAGCAAGCCTTGGGTTTCATTAATCAACCCATCAACGATCTAACTTATTAAAGTTGTGAATGACTTTTATCTGCCACGAAAACCCACTGCAGACAGATTTTGTACGGATCCTTTATAGAAGACTGTAATAACGGATGTTAATTTCAATCTCTTCGGATTATCTTGCTTCTATTCTTCTTTCTTTTCAACAAGATTCACGTTATTGGCTTGAGATAGCATTCACTAAGGAGATAAAGACATTCGTTAACCCAAAATTAGTTAAGTTTGCTGGCAAAAGCATCACTACCATTGGCATACATGCGATGTTTTCCTATACTGTCGTGAGACGCGGAGGTAATTGCGTCTCTTTCTTCTACAATATCGAATCTATTGCAACTATTTATCGAGTCACTAGCTCCCTCGAATCAGACTATTTATACATAGTTGGACTTTATGACAATTGCAAGACTTCCTTTTTTGTGCCTATGTTGCACAATAAATATGATTCTGATTCTACGTAACCACGCTTTCAAAACTGACAAACTCAGCATCAAAATTAAGTAATTGAACGCAGAACACCATTCCTGATGCATAGATCGTAATCCATCGCCAGTTGGCAACGTCGATTTGTTTACTAACGAGATAATGTTTAATTAAATAGCGACCACGTTCTGCTTATCGGATTATTGTGATAGGGCACTTATGATGGCCCATATAGTACCCAGTACGGTAATCATCGACATAGTATTTGAATTATAGGCTTTTGCTAATCTACGGAAAAATTAAGATGACGTGTTCAACTTGTTCACGGTCCTACCTAAGGCATCTTAAGAGCAGTAGAACTCACGCCAAGTTTGTCCAGGGAAGTACTGCTACCATGCCCATTTCTGCCGCCAACCAGTAACGCATTCGCGTTCCGTATATGTACCACATAAAAAAACTGCAGTGTATATAAAAACCAGTTTATTTATGAATCTATGCCCATTACAAGCAAAGGTAAAATAATTAATTACCATTTTCTCTCCTGCCTTCGAATAGTTAATTTTTGTTTAGTAGCTATTGACGAGCTTTAGTATTAGCAATAAAAAAGCGGGACCTTTTAGTTTTGACGTGACAACGTCTTATAATTCGATAGAGCCGGCTGCACGCACGAAAAAACATGACTCATGCGGCGTTACCTCGGTCTGAGGCGTTCCATGTAAGGCTTGTGCAAGTGCAAGCGAGAGCGCGGAACGAGCGACAAAGAAGCACAATCGGCCTTTGCGTTCGGCAGCGTTCGACATCCGTCTCTCTCCTACTTGAGTGAGCGATGCGTCTGCGTGGACAGCTGCTAATACTTACATTTACATGTTTTGATCGAGTATCAAGTGCAGTGTAAAACTATTAAATTGTAAAAAAAAAATTGACATAATTGTATTTATGCGTACAAATAAATCTAACTTGATCAATTTCATTGTGATTTCCAATTACCTCCTTCTCTATATACATACAAATCTATTAAACAAATGAAATTAAAATTTTCTTTTGAAAAATGCTACCATTCCATCAGTATTTTCTTAAGACGTTGTCACGTTCAACTATCGTCAGTAAACCGACTTTACAGACAACCATTTTTTTTTTCAATTTTCTGTTCTGTTTCTCTTTTCGTCAAGTGTTCAATAATGATTATGGTCAAATTTCGATTTAATGGGCGAACGTGCTATATTATATAATTTGAACGAAAAATTTCTAAGAATCTAATGAGACAGATCATGTGACTGCCCAAGTATTAATTATGTTGGGCGAGCGAACCCCTATCTTACTAGTACGATATTATAAATGCGAAAGTTTGGATGGATGGATGTTTGTTACACATCACGCCAGAACGGATGAACGGATGTGGATGAAATTTGGCGATGGCACGCATATATTATGTGATCACGTTGAAGCTAGTACTAATTAGGCATTCGTATTTAAAAAATAATATCAATCATGATGGTTAAATAAATATTTTGTTACCATTACAGACCCCGATAACCCACAGCCAGGGCCGTCCAAAACCGATCTGGAAGTCAAAACAGCAGACGAACAGCCAAACAAGAAGGAGAGCTGCAGTTGAGCAGTCTGTCTGTCGGTCCAAGCGGACTTGCAGTGGACTCGCCCAAACCTAAAGTAATCTCATCAGGTAATAGTATTACGAAGCACTGAGTAGCCTCCATATCTGTATAGCGTGGTGAACAAATATAGATCGCAATTAGGCGAATAGATTACTTGTGAGTTATGACGTTTTGTATTCGGGTTTGTCGAATTTATATGCAGTTTGTTTAAATGGTTTTTGAAACACCGTGTGTTGAAAGTGTAACGTGGAATAGCCATTTGATGTATCGAATTCATCCATTTTAAAATAGATTAAGGCTTAGGGCATCTAAGTTTTTTTTTACAAATGTTTTGATATTCGAGTGATGTTAATGGAATTAGACAATATTGAAGTTAAGGGTTATAACTTAAGAATGGCAGAACTAAAATATCAATTTTACTTTTATTATATGTCAATCGATGTTAAGTAATTATGTTTTAAATACGATCTTGAAAGATTTGGCATACAATTTGTACGAATTACAAATTTTTGGTGAACAAATAATAAATGTTTATTAAATACACTTAAACTTTTCTATTTCTGTCATCATAACAGATATAAGTGAGATAATAAATATGATGGTTTGCGATTTTCTATTGTTTTAACTAAATGCATATTAGTTTAGTTTCAAAATATTACGCTTAAATATAATATTTAATTAGATAAACTTATTTTAGTTTTAGTGGAAAGTACAAATTTGATTTTACCGTGTGCATGTTCTCTGTGCGGGGAGTTACCATTACTGAGGTCTCTTGTATCAAATTCCTCTGCACCTTTCTAGTTTGCGAAGTTCATATCGTTAATTATATTAAAAAGTGGAGAAATATTTGTCTCCAAAAAAATGTGCACAAAACATAGTAACTGAAACAGTGACCACAAATCTGTTACTCAGTATTTGCTTTTGGAACATGTCTGTAGAGGATATGTTCCTGAAGAAAACTGCTTCTTTGGTATTTCTTTTGCAGTTGTATCGGTCAGAACCTGGCAGTCTAATGCATCGGATGCATTCTGACAGGTTTATTTCAACATTCATACGGAGTTGCTGAAGTCCCAAATAATCTGCCAACTGTCTATTTAATAAACTTTTGCTCGATTCGCACGACTGATTAAATTCAAGGCAAAGTTTAAAATGAACCTTCATTATCTTTCACTGCTGAAATTACAGGCACATGAGACATTCCTTCTTCATATCTCAGAGTTACAGGTGCTAGGGCGTTAAGGCGCATACGATGCGGCTTGTGCCTAGGTAGGGTACACCGGGTGGGCCATCAGCTCGTTCGATAACATTACCACATAAAAATAAACTTGAAAATCCAAATGCATACTGAAGGGTTCGCTCAAACTGGCAAAACCAATGTATCAATATGTATTTATTTAACGTATATAGCACCTAAGATTTGAATACGTAGCATCACACAGTAACGAACAAAATAGTTAATAAATAGAGTCAATTACTGTTTTCAAAGTAACACTTGAGGCTGTTAACAATATCACATTTTTGTAAGTACATTTATTGATTTGTAGGTCTTAGTTGTCTTCAGACTTTGTATTGAAAATCTTTATGATTCGTATAAAAAACACGTCAATTTATTATGTATTCTGTAAGCTGCGGCGTGGGACGTGTTATTGTACTGTACTATTAAACTTGTCGTTTAGTGGATATCGTGAGTACTTATAGCTAATATTTCCACAGTGAACAAATCTCTGTGGGACAGCGTATAGGGAGTGATACAAAATTGATATCAATTTCCCCTACATTTTCACAGAGATCTGTTCGGATAGCAACTGTCGTGTAGGCGGTCTGTGACCACTTCTGAAAGTGCCCTCATTTGAATGACTATAAATTTATACAACCTCGGACTTCAGTCAAAATTCATTTCCATAGAATTCATAGATATGGAAACGTCATTATTCAAAATCAAAGGTCACATTACTCATCGCAAAGTTTGACGCCTGTTCTGCTCCTATCCGACCCTCGATTGGAAGACTTACCTACGACTGTATCATTGTATTCGTACTTATGCAAATAAAAATAATAAATTAATTAAATTTAAAAAAGGAGTTGAGTATATGAGTAACAAATAGTATGGTTGGCCAAATAACTCACATTCGTACTGATGAGTGTGAGTGGCGAAAGTTGCGACCGTCGGCCGCGTCCGATATTTTTCTTAATTGTTGTACATAATTTGACCATTTCTCGTTACTACAAGTTCACTTAAGGAAAGTCCATTTCTGCGTTGCCCTTTCCGTTTATCTTAAGTATGTATACACAAAATGTATTAAACATTACTTACATGAAACACTTTTGCTTAATATTTCAATGATGGCATTTAAAGAAGGAATCACTTACCTCCTAAACGGTATTTTTGTATTGAATCTCTTATCTTAAAACAACGCGTCTATGCCTTATTGTATTCTTATCTTCCTTATTTGAAAACATCGAATTGTATCCAATGTTCTAGGCCTATTGGTGTGTTGTCGTTATTTATATTATGGAACGATTGATTAATTGGACATTATTCAAATTGCCCGGGTATTACGTATAATGTCCTGATTAATCATTGGTCCATGACATATACATACCTTATGTACCTATTAAGTCTTAGAAAAGAAGCAAATGTCCATTTTCACCGGCAGGCCCTGTCTATAAGTGCCACTTATAGGATACTACAGCACAACATAAATTGCATATCATTTTCTTTCTTTCTAATAATTTCCATTACGTATTACTAATAACATCGCCCGGACTTGGTAATTTCGTTGGTGTAAGATTTATCCTGGCTGTCGGTTTATTGAGGAAGGAATTACTGGATAAAAGCGTTAGCTGAATTATTCGTGAAAAACAATGGTGGCGAAGAGCTCACCTCTCGTCACGTCTACATTCCTATGATAGTGCAACTCACAAGGTGAAAAGTGACTCACTGCAGCTCAGTCGACGCCTTCGGGGACAAAGGTGTGAATCTATGGATGTATTAATATAAACAGCATCGGTTTTATTTTAAAGTCACTAATTACAGTCATTTTTTTTTGGAAATGTCTTGGTTTGGACAGGTCTGTCGGTGAAATTTTAATGTCGTCGACCTACTTAATGAACCTTTGTATTTAGATATTGATGTTAATTATACATTATTGAGTAGGCACATAATGTTTAAACACAGAAATATTCAATAACCAAGACTGTACTACTGGGTTTCCAACGTTACTAAGCTACAGGTGAATTTGAACATTATTATGTCTCTTGAGATGGTAACACAATTTCTTCTCGTACCGATTAAAATTTTTATAGTGATGGCTAAATATATATTTTTCTCTAGACTCTAAATTATTCGCACTGTCATCTGAAACATCCTGTTTAGGTAGAGTTATTTAGTATTTCTGTGAAAATATAAATATTTTTTCCTCTAGAGTGTGTTAGTTTTTATACGTTTTATAAATAATTGGTACATTATGTACCTAATAACGTAGGAGGCAGCTTTAAACTAAGTTATACAAGTTTTATTAATATATTTTTCGTTTTACACCTTACCAAATAATTAAGTTTGCTTGCCATGCCTAGTCAGCTAAAACGCCCCCATACGCAATCCGTCGATGTATTCACGAAAGTTAACGGAAGTAAGGAACAACAAGTGTTACAACTAGTGCAATGTCGCGAGGGCCCCCCCTATCGGCTTACCCGAGGCGAGTATTCTCCCATTCCTTCCTATTCGATGCCCCAAACCGATGTCCGTACCTAATTGGTGCCCTTTTGTTATTTTTTTTATGTGAGCTTCCCTCTAGCTAAAAGCTTGCGTAAACGCTGTAAAAAGCCATCTGAGGCCAAAAGTTACATGTCCATTAAAAAAAAAGTTGCTCGCGTACCATCAAGAAAGGTGACGTTTGCGCACGCACTTCGGGCAACTTCGAGAGTCCTTTGACGCGGTGCTAAAACTGATATGGAGCGAAAGTTTCACAAGGCGAGCCTAAGGTGCACGAGGAAACGGGAAGTGATTTCGATAAAACCTACTTAAATCCCCACCGGTACTGTAAATAACATAATTTGACAAAAAGAGATGCGATCGATTGTTGACGTTCGCACTGTTACCCGTTTAATATCCACAGGATCCTTTCGTATACATATTTATGATAAAATAATACTTTATGATTAAAAGTTACAAACTTAGGTAAAGCTCTGTATTTTGCTGTCTGACAACTTAATATAATATAATTATATTAAGTTGAATACAAATCGATAAATATACATACGATAAACTCAACGTCGAGGAAGCAGATCTCTCGGTTGGGTGAGGGACTCTCAATTGGCCCTTATATTTTAGTTACTACCTGTTATTATTGTTATTACTCGAAAACATAATTTATTTGGCTGTGTACATAGTAAGAATTAATTATGTGTAACTTTTTGTAATAAATATGGTAACACCAGAACAAATCTACTTTTACTTTCATTTTGAGTCAAACCACACCAGCACGCCGCGCCGCGACACTGCCGACTACCCGCGCTCCACCGCGCCGAGCACATGGCCCACCTGGTGTTAAGTTTTATCTGCCCATAACCAGCAATGTGACTTGGGTCCTCCTCTACCTAATTATGACAAGACCCAAGTGGCATTGTATGCGCCCGAGACGTGAAGGTGGAATGTCTCACGTGTATGTAATATCACCGGCAAATCACATCTTTCCAACCGGAACTCCGTAATGGGAAGCATTACTGCTTTGCGGCAGAATGGGGATAAGCGCTTTGCTGTCCCCATCGCCATACAAAAGTCACATTGTATACAGATTGGCTGAACAGAGATCAAAAATATTAGCTTGTATTAGGAATGCAAGAAATACAAAACATTAAGAAAAAAAGAGATGTAAACTTGCCACTCCGGCTTTAATGCCACTCAATTTCTCAAAAGGGAAACTTACTCAAAAACGTGATGAGAAAATAAGAAACGTGGCCCGGCACTTTAATTTCCTTTTTATCGCGGGCTGTGCCTGATTGGATTTCATACAATACGCCTGACACTGGGCTGGGACAATCCCAGCCTTTGTTCAGGTATCTCAAGGCTTTTTTGAGAATTCGCTTTTCATTACGCGATTTTGAGTCTATTTAAAGTTATAATCAACAAGGCTCTCGTTCACAATGAATACAAAATGGTAAACCTTTTACATGGGTTTCGATTTTTGATAAACATTTCAGCGACCATTCAATTTCTTAAGAAAAAACAAACTAATTCTTTTCAAAAATATTATTGGAAAAATGTATTCTGCATAATAATTTGTTAGAATTGTGTAAAATAAAGAATCGTAACGCATTTATTGGACAAATTTGGGAGACCATTAAACAGATCACTTATATTTGTCCTCTTTCACCAATGTATACATTAAATAAGTTATATGAAAAAAACACCAATGTTACATACCACTTTTTGCAGGAAGTTGCGTAGTTGATTTAATTATTAATATATAAAAGTATTTAGGCCAAAAATATCACAGCTGGCCATGTGGTTTTCAAAATCTTTTATGTGAAGACAGTGACAGCACTAAATGTTTCGACAGCTGTGTAGTGTAGAGTGTGTATTTTATTCATTCATTCGCAAACGGATGTGTGTGAGCAATTGTGGAATTAATAGTAGAAAGTGAATTACGAAATGTTTAGATTTGCTCATTTATTGTCGAGATAATTCTGAAATTATTGTTTCCGCATCGTGAGCAATGTGCTTATTTTCGTACCGCGTCGGTCGCGATTATTCCTTCACAATAGACCTGAGAAAAACATGTTGGAAATCGGTGACTGACACATCGTATTCTGCAAGTTTAGTGTGATTTTCTCTTTCTGTGATAAAATTTAGCCAAAATGCCGAGAGGAGAGCATCGACCCAGCTTGTTGCTGTCGAAGGATGAGAACGAACAGGTGTTCAGTTTAATTGGGCCAAAATGTCAGGTCAGTTCTTAGTGCTCATTGGTATTCCGCGTGATTCAGGCTCTGCAGATTACGTATCAGTCTCTGTATCTGTGGATTATCGCCGATAGCAGTAAGATAACGTATATGTATGTATTTGCGTGAAATTCCATTGTATATTATACACCTAAAATATATTTATATTAACCACTGTTCTTGTAAACAAATCTCCAAAAGATTTGTTTACAAGAACTGGCAGTTACAGAACGCAAATGGGCCTTGTATGAATGATTCATCTAACACTGGTTCTAAACAGACTTGATTTTTAGGAAATTTTATTGCCATTGTTTTTGATATGTTAACAGTTTATACCTAGAATATCTAAGTAAGTATACATAGATAGATTTTAAAAATATTGAAAAAAAAAGATATTACCTTATTTCACTGTGATTAAAATGAATGAATTATTATAATAATCTCTAACATTAATAAATACAATGCCAAAACAAAGAAAATGACATCACTATTACAGGCAAGTCTTAATAAATGAAAGCAGTCTTGATAACCGGCTGTAAAATTTCTCTCCATAGCTGTTATGGGGTGAAAGTGATTATCCAAGTGCTATATCAAGCTGTAAGCAATATTTACATCTGCAATTAAGTAGCTTAACTATATACATGTTGTAGAGTTACTGCTCCCTTATTACTATGGCACCTTTGTTATACTATATACTTATAATAATAATTCATAAACAACAGTATTGCTGTTATTATACTAAAACATGGACAGTTTAACAACTCAGATATTCTAGATACCAAGTATATATCATAAATTAAGTCCCCATATATAAAAATTTACTATAAATTAAAGATTGTCCAATATTATTATTATTATTATTACTATTATTATGAGAGGTATGAATCCTCAAAATTCCCTAAAATTTATATTGTTTCATGCACAGACCAACCAGTCCACTTATATTAAATTACCATGTCCAATACTAGTTTACAATCTCTGACCAATACTTTGTTGAAATGGCAAAAAAATTGCATCTCCCATACCTGTTGGTAATATTTGCATAATGGTATTATGATTGCAGAGCTTAGCAACTGCTGTCGTCCAGCTCTTCACTACGGAAGGGCCATCGCATTCGGAGTGGAAGAAGAGAGACACGGGAGTGCTGTGCCTTATAAAGGATAACACCAAGCGGTCATATTTCTTCCGAATATTCTGTCTCTACCGGAAATGCTTGGTCTGGGAACATGAGGTGTATACACAGATTGAGTACAAGAGCCCGAGGACATTTTTGCACACATTTGAAGCAGAGGTAAGAATTACTACATATCCAAATAATATAAAATAAAGTCGCTATCTGCCTCCTCTGTTTCTCCGCTTTCTTCTTCTGAACCATGAATTTAGATACAGTTTTTACTAATAGAAAGAGCGATAAACGGATAAGATTTGTCTTTACAATTTGTAAATATTCGCTCGTAGATCGTACATTAATTACTTTCATTTAACTATTGTTTACCTTATTACGTAAATTTGAATCTCCGATTTCCCAGGAATATTAAGAAAACAAAGTATATTTGTTTACTAAAGTTTACGAACACGTTCAATACTTCAATGAGCAATGACATTATAATATTGTTGGGTGACTCACAGATACATATCATTCGCAAATAATTATGATCCGTACATCCTTGTCAGCAGTGACGAATGTAATAAACCGTAAAATGTGATGTAGGTGGTAGTACGAGCTGACGGCCCACCTGATGTTAAGTGGTAACCGCCGCCTATAGACAACAGCAATACCACTCAAGTCCTCTCCACCAAAGTACTAGATGACTCAAGTCGCATTGCGTTGCGTCCATCACCCCGAGACGGGGATGTTACGTCTCATGCGCCTGTAATTTCGCCGGCACCCACTCCCTTCCACCGGAACACAGCAACACGAGTGCATCACTGCTTGGCGGCAGATTACCAGGTGTGGTGGCAGTACTTCTCCGGGCGAACTTGGCACAAGTTCTACTGCTGCTTTGGGTTGATCCTTTCGCACCACCCGGGGGACACGTGTAGGGATTCAAAGGTTTATCACCTACGGACGCGAGCAACAAGGCCCCCCAAAAAAAGAATATACACATTTTGTGTTTATAAGCTGACGATTATAATAAAAAACTGGTATACATTTTATCTATTTATGATTACTCCGGATCCGGAGATTTTACAATAAGGCGGACGAATTCGCGGACGTAAATTAAATTATTTTATGTACGACTCTTATGTATGAATTAAACGTGCACAGAATATACAGTAGTAAATATGTACACATAGATTGCGTCACGAGGCGGGGTAGGCCGCGTTGCTTAAGGAATTCAATTACGTAAATACCGTAATACTAAATATGTGTTGTAGGTATTGTTTTTGTAAAGTTTGCCTTGACTTCTGGCATTCCTGTATAACGAATTTTTTTTTTTTTACAAAATTACACCTTTTTATGTTTTGAATCATCTAATGTTATAATGAAATGTTTAAACAGTCGCCCTCGGTGATTATTTATAACTAGCTGTGCCCGCGACTTCGTTCGCGTGGAATAGTGACTTTTCGGGCAGCATATTTTGAATTAAAATTGTTCGCCGTGATTCTTTAAATTGACATAACTTTTTTATTTATGAACAGATTGACATGAAATAAACACTAAATGTTAAGTGAAGCTTACTACAATATATTAGTGAAAACCGTATCTAAATCGAATAAGCCGTTTCTGATATTAGCGTGCACAAACAGACAAAAAAAACATTTATTACAATTTCGGGTTCGGCATCGATATAATAACAACCCCTGCTACTTTTTTTTATATATTTCCATTGTACAGACACCACTTTCCTACAATTTTATTATATGTATAGATATATTATTATTTAACCCATTTATTATGTAACACGGGTCCTATCCCGGTCCTTTAGAAGTCATTAGTGGGGCCGCAGTCAACACTAAGAGGTTCGCTTTATATGGGTGACTAGCTGCGCCCGCGGCTTCGCCCGCGTTGAATTCAGTTTGTGTTTAAAAGAGTAGCTACGTGGTTTAGTCGTTATTATGAATTTGTGAATTAACCTTAGTAAAAGTAGCCTAAGTTACTGCCTAAAGAATTAGCTGTCTGACAGTGAAAGTCCCGTCAGAATCAGTCCAGCCGTTTCGGAGAATAAAACAGAATGATAGACTTACAAAAATGAATCTTATAAGTGCCTTAATAAGCTGTTATTTTTACATTACAAACAAAAACTACACAATTTTAGATATTTTTTGTTTTATATTATGCTTTATTTGGTAAACAAACAGTACATGAATCATGTTATATTCATACTTATAAATAATACAGAAACCAGTGAAGTTTCCACCATAAGGTAGTACAGTTTAGGAAGCTTGTGAACAAATGTGAATTATATATATTCATGAATTTATTTTAGTGTGGCATGTACTGTGAACAGATGTCTGCCGACTGATCTTATTCTGCGATCGATCGCCGAGGGGTTACCATGAGGGGGGAATATTGGCTTCGTTGTTTTAACGATATATCGTTTTTCTTTTTTGCAGGAGTACATGACAGCTTTCAATTTCGCAAACGAAGATGAAGCCAGATTACTGCGAACGATACTTATCGAGAAAATCGAGCTGCGGAAAATCAAACGAGAAGGTATGACGTCATCGTCATCAGTGAATATTATAGTTGGTGATAATAATCATCAAAACTAATAGCAGTAATATATCCGGTTTTGCTATCATTTGTTTTGTTTTACAAATGAAAATATTTTGTCGAAATATCAGAAGTTTATTTGAATGATATCGTTTGAATGCGGCACAAGGGGGGTAAGCGACATGTTTACTAAACAATAAATCACAATAGATGTTGCAACTGAACAAAACTACGAGTGTAATAATGCGATCATTAATGGCGTCATCGAGATTTGATTATTTTCTGTTATTTGATATCAACTTCAATATCTATGATTTATTTTTAATGTTAGGGAACTAGCAGATATCCCACTTGGTACTAAGTGGTAACCTCTGCCCATAACAAGTTATTCGACTTGGGTCTTACCTGAATTAAGTACAAGAAGACCTAACTCGGAGATGAAGTGGAACGTCTCATGGGCCGGTAATTTTACCGGCACACCACACCTTTCAAACCGGAGCACAGTAATGCGAATGCATCACTTCTTGGCGGCAAAAATTGGGTGTGGTGGCAGTACTTCCCTGGATGGATGTAGCATAAGTTCTACTGCTACAAAAATACTTGTACGTGAGCCATGAGCCTGGTGGCTGTGCGGTGCGGACTTTGGATCGTCAATCCGGATGGTCGCTAGTTCATATTCGTAGCAGGCGGAATGAGTTATTGTAATTGAAGAAAATATTTGCATAATTGCTTTGATCTCAAAGAATAAAAGAATAAAAAGATAAGTAAAACTTGGAGAGGAAATCTTCAAGACGAGTGTCCATTCTACTGTAACATGTATGCAATGCCAAATATTACTACATAATTGTATAGCGGTTATCAGAAAACATCATCCTTCCAATTTTATCTATATAGTGCCAACTAATTAAATGATCTCCATTTTATCGATTGGCTCTCGAATGTCATTAAATGACAAGAGAAAGAGACTCTGATAGCTTGTAGGTGGTACTCCAGAAATAGCCGCAACATTATTTGAAACTTCAATTTGTTTGCAGAGAAACGTCAGCGAGCATTATTAGCGGCGCGGTCCAACCCGGCGATCAGACAGAATGGGACACACACGTTACCGCCCACGCCCACGCCCGCGCCCATGCCCACGCCCGACCCCGAGCCCGCGCAGCCGCCCGTCAGACCGCCCAAAGCGTCGCTCTCAGGTATACGGGGATGAAATAGTGGCTCACACTCGAAGGGAAGGAAACTTGAAAACAAATACGAATCTACTCACTTGTTTTTTCCAATTCAAATCATTTGTATGTTGTTACAAAGATCTTAATATATTTATAGGATACAAAAATAAACCCTGTTGGGCACACTCTCGTTAGTCTATCTAGCAAGCAAAGCGATTTTTAACTAATTGTCATGTTGGTCGGAAATCGCCATTGGGATTCAAAACAATTCAGTTATTAGTTCGAGGAGAGCTGTGAACGAAGCGTTCTGGGACTCGAACAATTGCAGTAAAACGTTCCACCTACACATCTCAGAGTTATGGGCGCATACGATGCGACTTGGGTCTTGCCGTACCTAGTAGGGGAGGACCCAAGTGTCATCGGTTGTTATGGGCCGAGGTTACCACTTACACCAGGTGGGCCATCGTCTCGATCCGTAACTGTAAGAATTAAAAAAGAAATGCTCCATATCTGTTTGCAGCCAGCAACAGTAATTACAACACGCTCAAGTCGAACAAGAAGGTGAAGACGCGCAAACTGACGAAGGCTGACATCGGCGTGCCGCTCGACTTCAAACACGTGTCGCACGTCGGCTGGGACGCGCACAAAGGTGAGTGACGTCAGAACGCTGCTAGTGCTTATGGTCAGTAAGTTCAGTCTCTTAATAATAGTCCCAAGATGCAATTGCGAACTTTGAAGCGTCTGGAGGAAATCACCACCAACGGAAAGTGTATGGGAATCATTAATGTTTAATGTTATTCTGTAAAACACACATAAAAATCTGTATTTGTAAATAGGCCGGTGGCCTAAGCTAGCAGGTATGGATACCTTCAAAATTTATACTAATACTACTGTACCCGACACATTTAGTTACTCAGAACATAAGTAACGTCTGGCGGCCCCGGGATCTTGCTCTGCAGCTAAATTAAACCAATCAATAAGGACTAATTCTACTACTAAGTAATAAATAATTCAAATTTGTAAATAGGTACTGCGCTGGCATTTCCTTGATTGTTGCAGGCGTCTCTAGGCGACTTAACATCAGTCTTGTGTGCATCTTCATTAGTTTAAACCAAGGCAGATCTTAGACCATTTAAGTACTACTACTAATCGTGTCATTAGACCTCTACCTGTACCTGTGTAGGGAAAAGTTTAAAGTGCGCCTCGAAGAGACACCACTCTTGCACTTTCCCTTGTTTTCGAAATTTTGGTTTTAGAGCTAACCTAATGAACGTTAACACAATGCAAGAAAGAAAGAAAAATATATTTATTTCGGACAGTCAGAAAAGGCAGAAAATATTGAAAATCACAGAAAACAAAGCAACAGGGCAATAAAACAAACATAAGTATAGCTGATAAATAGTTGGTAGGATTGACATTTTTGTGTCTCTGAGACTGTATATAGTCACAAAATGGCACCCAACTCAGCACATCATGCATCCCAGCGCTGGTCTTCTGTCGGAGCCAGGAGTATGCGTGAAGCACGGATGTCTGGTTGCCCTTTGCTACCAACTCGGTTGTGAGGCTAGTGATACGTAGTAAACACAACGTGTTCACGAGCCACGTTGCTCTTTGTCAGGTTTCGACGTGGAGAAGATGCCGAACGACGAGGAGCTGAGGTCGTTCTTCTCGAAGGCGGGCGTCTCCGACCTGCAGTTGCAGGACGAGGACACGCGCGACTTCATATACGACTTCATCGAGACGCACGGCGGGATCAACGCCGTCAAGGAGGACCTGCATCAGCCCAAGCCGGCCAAGGGTAACCTAACAACGCACATTCATCACGCACTTCATATATCTTTATAAATAACTAGTGACTTTGACTTTGACTTTGAACGGGATAAAAAGTATCCTATGCCCGTCTCCTGGTTCTAAGCTACCTCCCCATCAATTTTCAGCCAAATCGGTTCAGCCGTTCTTGAGTTATAAATAGTGTAACTAAACACGACTTTCTTTTATATATATAGATATAATATAATAATAGTAATATTGCTGGTCATTTCAAATAGCGCCATCTAGCCCCAAAGTAAGTAAACAGCTTGTATTGTTATATCCTGCTTTAGGTAAAAAAGTTGTGATTAGTTTATACTTCTTTGTTTCTCCTTGCTATATTTGTCTTCCGTACCATAGACTATCTAGACTGCCCCCTTGACATTAAAATTCAGTTGTTGTCTATGACATATATACATATCACACGTTCATAACAAAAGTGACACTATCGAAAAGTTGGCGGCATTGAATGATAGCGCTATACCTACCTGTGAAACCAATGTTTAATCAATTATTTAATCAACCAGACGTCCAGATGATTAATTGACGCCGCGACCACTTGACATATTGTGCTACCTGTGGAGCTCGGGCTGATTTTTATTTGACGTTCAGATGATTTAGGGGTCTCTTGTCTGTTCTGCCCCATGGAGGGTCGGATAGGGTTTGAACAGGCGTCAACTTAGCGATAAGTAAGCGTGACTTTGTTTTGAATGTTATTGACGTTCCCAAGCCATTTCTTTATGAATTCTATGGAAAAAAAAAATGACTTTGACTTTTGACAGGGGTACCACGTCCGGGGGCGGTGCCGCCCGCGCCGAGTGCCGCGCCGCCCGCTCCGCCCGTTCCAGAGCGAATCGCCGCCGCCCCGCACCACCACCCGCCCGCCCCGCGTGAGTACCTCGCCCCTTTATACTCACCACCACACTCAGAAAGAAGCCTTCAGTGAATGTTTCTAATAAAATATGAATCGATTTATAATATATTTCTTTTTTTAAACAAAGTCTTATATAATCGCACATAATTATTGTTTGTTGTATTGCGCAGCGAACCGCGCGCCGCCGCCCCCTCCAGCGCGTGCGGTGCCCCCGCCCCCGCCCCCGCTCGGCCTCCGCAACCCGCCGCCGCCGCGACCGCTCCAACGTGAGTACCGATAACATAACAAATAATGCTATCGATGTCGAGACTAATATGGTCAGTGAATACTTTCGCTCGTGGATATTTGAGTGTTGTCCTACAATATTTGTGATGTGCGCGTGAAGTGAGAAGATGACTTTTTTTTTAAGTGATACAGTTACGGAACTAGCAAATGGTCCATGGGTCTTGTCGTACCTAGTAGGGGAGGAGCCAAGTCGCATCGGTTGTTATGGGCAGAGGTTACCACTTAACACCAGGTGGGCTGTCGGCTCGTTCTGTATAACAAGAAGGGAATAACACAGGGGCAGCTTCTTCGCCTGTGCCAAGCTAAGGTTCGGGAAGGGTGGAGCCGCACTTTTAGAATGGCTTGGTCGAACACCCGCATAGAATTAGAGGCTTATTGGCGATCAACGGCCTTGCCTTTCTCTTTTATTGGTTACACTTCGAAATTTTTGGACAAGAACTGTGTATAACCTGATTCCATCAGCCCCGTTCCACTTCATCATCGACATCTTGAAGCCGAAACGGCTCGATAGGTTTTGATGATTCAATTGTCATTCATCGGACTGGTTTCGATCACCAAAGCGACATAGGCTAATTGTAAATAACTACGAATTATATTGGACTTAGTAGCAGTATATAAAAATACATAATTTTCAATTCAAAATCTCCAGCTAGCAGCTACTTCACAAAGTGTTTTATTTAATGTTCGACAGCGCCATCCACGGCCCCGCCGTCCGTGCCTCCCCCTCCGCCCCCGGGTGCGGCGCCCCCTCCCCCGCCGCCCCCGCCGCCGCCGCCGCCTCCGCCGCCCGCTCCCCTCGCGTCCCCCGCGCCCGCCTCGCTCGGAGCGCAGGCGGCAGAGGGCGCGCCGGTCGCGCCGGACGTGCGCGCACAGCTCATGGAGAGCATACGCAGCGGCGCCAAAACGCTCAAGGTACCGCTCCGAATCTATTTAGGATACTTATTGTGAGGGTCTTCATAGTAGTTGATCTTAATGCTAATCAGGTTTTACTACAGAATACTAAGACATGCGTAAAAAAAAAATGTGAGCCGTCACGGAACGCCTGGCAGATGTGAAACATCGACATAATTTTGTAAGAAACTAAGTACCCCTTCACTAATAATGTTTATGATTTGTCGTAACCTTGAACGGACCAATCAGCGCTCATGCCGTGGCGACGCGTCGCCAAGCCAGAAATCGGTTTTACGTGCGGCTATAGATGTTTCACATCAAAAATATTTACAGAGAGTGGAAGTCAACAACGATGCGCTCCCAGTGCTAGAAGACAGCAGAAGCAATTTACTGAGCGAAATAAGAAAAGGGTTCGAGTTGAAGAAAACGGTATGTTATCTAAAATTTGTTTAGCATTGCTGAAGAGACTTTAGGCAGATTCTTATTGCAGCTGGAGATCCGCATGTAAGATAACAAATTGTGCGGCCACACGCTGTTAGTTGCCTACTGACGTCAGCCATGCTACATGAGTACAGAGTAGAAAGGGTAGGACTGGACGAGTGGTGGTTGCCATTCCATTGAAAGTCACTCGGATAGTGCACGCGTCCCAGAGTTACGGTTGCTTATTTAGAGTAGAGTTCAACTTGTATTCCTCTAGCAGAGGTCACTGCTTAACATCATGTGAGACATCCACACGTTCCATAACATTAAAAATACATAAAATAAAAAAGACAATCCGCGCTCGCACCTCTGACGTTGGATAACCACGCGCTGTGTGTTTACATCTGTAGAACTCCGTATTAGAAATAAAGACACACGTCAAACATAGTCGTGGGCAGTACCTGTGGCGTGCTTCAACTTATCGAACTCATGTCAGTTCTCTCGACCCGGTGCGATGAAAGATATAATTAAATATTGGTGGACACTACACACACAGCGCCATCTAGCCTTATACTAACCATAGCTTGTGATCTGGTAACCAGACAACTGTAGAACTGATAGAGTAATTAAATGCCTTTATTGTACATACATACACAAATACACTGAACAAATAACTATGATCGGAATCGAACGACCTACAAGCACAGAAGGCAAAGCTGCAACCGAATAAGCTGTATGGTCAGACATAATAGATAAAAATCGAGGGATGTGCTTTTTATCCTCCTATTGTTATCCTTCATTTGTCCTTATCCTTATATCCTCGTATTTTTATCACCTCCAGGTGTCGCGGTCGACGAGCAGCTCGGGCAGCAGCGAGCGGCGCGCGGGCGGTGCGGGCGGCGCGGCGGGCGCGTGCGGGCTCGCCGGCGCCCTGGCGCGCGCGCTCGAGGAGCGCAGCCGCGCCATACACTCCTCCGACTCGGAGACGGAGGACACCAGCGACGGTGACGACGAGTGGGACGACTGATCGGGACCCCAGCGCCCCAGCGTCGATGACCTCGTGCCTTTCTACTTCGTAATCTGCTTGAAAGTCATTGGCCTCGAGCCGTCCAACTACGAGGTCATCGACCTCGACAGCTTAATGCGTCTGAGATGTATCACTTCCTTGTAAGCTAGAAAGATTGACGACGAGTTGGACGAATGACAACACTAACCACACACCGCTAACACAGAGGTCGATTCGGGGTCATTTGCCTCAAATCGTAACAGTTCACTCTACAAGATAACAGCGATATCGATGACAACTTTTTTTGAGATGTGTTTGACATCGTGTTCAGTTTCATGACAAACTAATAAACCAGCGTATTGATTTGTTTTATAATTCTAGGGGTAGGTTTACCCCTACATTTCATTTTTTATACATATTTTCTTAAAAAAGAGAATTATAAATATTTTATGAAGGTGATGATGTTTTAGAGTTCTGTTTTAGGTAGGTGAACATAAGTTGAAGAATTAAGCGTACCCTTTATAATTGCTTACGTTAACGTTTTGTTACTGACTTTATTACTTGATTCATTTAGATGTGTGTTTAGGTAGATTAAAGCTCAAAAATGTGTTCTTTTTATTGAAAATTGGCATTTGAACGAAATATCTCAGATTCTCGGATATTAGTTTAGCAAACTGTAACCTATTCAACAGCCCTTCAAGTTATTACGCCGATTGTAAAGCCAAATGTTTATTCGAGTTCACGAATAGCCCTCTGCTTCGTAAAGGCTTAGCAGAAAAGTGATTTTAGTGCCAACGGAAAGGTACAAAGATGACTTCAGTGTCATTTTTTTTTTCATTTTTTTATTGTCATATCTTTCACAACTTCGCCACCTTGCTGCGGACTGCAGTTTTCTTTTATTTTTATTTGTACTTGCACACGGTGAATGAAAAAGCTGCCACCACTGACCAATTGTGTCAACCGCCGACCGCTTATGTCGAGCACCAATCGCTTGAGACAACCACTGACCACTTGTGTCGAGCACCAATCGCTTGTGACAACCACTGACCACGTAAGTCGAGCACCGACTGCTTGTGACAACCATTGACCTCTTGACCATTGACCACTGAGCTCGACACAAGTGGTCCGACCAATTGTGATAACCACTGACCGCTTGTGTCGAGCACTGACCACTTGTGTCGAGCACTGACCACTTGTGTCGAGCACCGACCGCTTGTTCAGGCAGAGCCTCAGTGGGCCACTTTTCACTTTGTGCGGTTACACCGCCGTGAGAACGTAGACGTGACAAGGTGTGAGCTCAACGACGCCATTGTTTTCTCGCGAACAACTCTACTAACTCTTTATTCCAGTAATTGATTCCTTATCCGGCAGTTTCAATTCCACCATTATACCAATCGATATTATACAATATTTGATACATTATAATGTTACACAGAATCAATACATAGCATCTACCTGAGCTGATTTAACTAGTCACAGTAAATGTAACAATGGGTGACGCTCCTTCGATTGTAAGTTATGTTTTAGTACTTGAGATGGGTCATAAATTATATTATTTTGTATTTTAAACTATTTTATGTATAAAACTATAGTTTTTTGCGTCTAATGTAACACAAGGGTAAATTGACACGGTAAGGTAGATAGAAGCGGGAAGGTTATTTGGCGGCTCCATATTCTCCATCGAAATTTTAAGTCGTCTACACGATAAATTGTCGCAAAATCTTGCAACAGTGTTGCTAGTTCAGTAATAAAGAATATCGAACCGCCCAATGCTCCCCGCACACAATGGTTGTTAAAAACTGAGGGGTTGCAAATATGATTTATTTTCTACTTATATTTAAACATTTCTAATAATGCCCGTAATTCTGCGTTGCATTCTTTAAATCTAAAGGCAAGTTGAGAAGAGAGAGAGAGAAGGCAAGAGAGAAGGACTGTCACATACTGAAATCTCTGAAATGACAAAGCCTTCGAGTCTGACGTTTGCTAAGATAGATTAGGAAATTCCGCCCTTATATTAGGGTAGTAAAATGGGATACGCCTACCCAAATTAGGGAAAGAAAAATTCATTAAAGCGAGAGCAACATTAATCCGCTTTAGATTTAAATAATGCGACCCTGAATCAGGGGTTACATATAAGTTAATTTATAGGCCGCGTTCCGATTCACGCTAACAGTACTTTCAGCGCGCTCACAGTATCATACTAACAATTACGGAACGCACTTTAAGAATATGACGAACACGTAGAGTTGACATACAATTTATCAACGTCACAATAAAATTCCAGGATCTCACCATAGGAATCCTTCTATCGAACCCATTGGAAAGTCTTGTAACAGTTATTTTATTAGCTTCGCAACAGCTGCGTACAAAAAATACTGGGAAAATTGATGTCACTCACATTTGGCATACAGGAAGATGCGTCACCTTAAAGCATCGTAATCTCAGGGAGTGACGTCATCAGGCATTGACAGACACGACTTGCTGAAAGACTTAACCTTTGCGCGGTAACAGCATCATAACCACCTTTTGTTGACAACTGTTTTTTAGCCTCAACGGTTTGATGGAAGTAAACTCTTTGGAGGGTTAAGCTTGCTGTTGTATATATTATATGTATATGTTTTTCTTGTTACAATAATGAATAAAGAATTTTGAGACTCAGCGCGCTGAAAACAATGTAAGCGTGAAACGGAACGCGGCCATAATGTGTATATATATATCAAGCTGCTATATAGCTGCTTATAAGTAAGAGCAAGTATAACTTCGGTACATATTAAACTTTAACATCGTAGTTAGGTATGGGAATTAATATTTCCGTTGTTGGTTTTAAATATTTATATCAATGACTGATGAAGGAATAAAAGGTGATTTTAAAGTAAATTATCTTAGTGTTGTGTAATAAATATATCGTGTTGTCATATCTTCAGGACAGTTGAAGCTTCACTTTGCATAATTAAATAGCCAATTTTGCGAGAGACAAAGTAACAGATTGAAACTTGAACTTCAGACTTTCCCAATTTTAGTTTGCCCATTTGGTCCAATATTTTACCACTCCCGTAGTATATAAATTAGTCAATTTAAAAAGTTTTTGTATGCATTCAAATGAAAAGCTCAAATTCGCTCATGAAGTCACAGTATCATTGCTCATACTTACAAAAATCACGTAGTTAAGTGATACTTTGTGCCTTCGATAAGTCCATTATTGATTAGGCACTTATTAAATGCACGTTCGGTGTCGCTTCTTATAATCTCTTCTGTGTACCTCGTCATAACCAGAATGCCATAAAGTAATAAGTATCACTTGAGAAATAGATGTAGCAAAGTTTTTGATAATTATCGTCTCAGAGTTACGGGCGCATACGATGCGACTTGGGTCTTGTCGTACCTAGTAGGGGAGGAACCAAGTCGCATCGGTTGTTATGGGCAGAGGTTACCGCTTAACACCAGGTGGGCCGTCGGCTCGTTCCGTAACTGTAACAAATAAAAAAAATCGACTGCAGCCATTTGTCGGCGTAGTGGTGCTTTTAGCTCGAAGCCACGTGTGAGGCGCTTTCACCTGCTTCATCAAACCGGTGATGGCCTAACGGTAAAGCTGTATAAGCCATAAATTTTAGTCGCGTCGGAACTGAAACGATGACATCAAGATATGAATAAATTCTATAGAATAATGTAATAATTACACTGAAGTTGTATAATTAATAATTAGTGATTTATAATACTTACATAATATATTTATTTTGTTTAAGCAGTAATTATTGTATAAATTTATACCTATCAATAGTATTCAAGATATTTCGTTAACGAAACCTATTTATAATGTGTAACAATTGTAATTTAGCCCTGTGTATAAAAGCGCGAGCTATTTTTGTAATATTTAGTGTAATTAAGGATTTATATCATTTATGTCGTGTATAATATATCGTAAAAAGTATCCCCCACACTACGAAACCCAAGGGCCATTCGTTCACCAACTCACGCTTTCGATTATAATCAAATGCCACAACTGAAGGAAATTAATGGTAATATCATTACGAATTAACGCTTAGACCACGTGAACCTTTATTAACATAATCGCTCAAGAAAATTTCCGAAACGATATTTTGGATAAATTTAAAGTATAATAAACGTTGCCAGGCGTCCGGATAAAGCCGGACACAGTCAGGCTTTATGGTTGCATGTCCGGCCAAATTAGTTGGTGTTTGGCTTTTGTTAGGCTTTTTAAATTTAGCCAGTTTCTTTACATTTCTCATATGTTGGTATAAAGAAGACTTATTCATTCAATTTTATTGCTGTTTCATTAGAATTTAAGAAGATTAAAAAGTAAAATGATTATTGATAAAAAAGTCATATTTTAATTTAAAAAACCGTCGTGTCGACATTTTTACCAAAATTTCCGTCTAAACTAGCCCGTCTTTCGGTTTTACGACCTGGCAACCCTAGACGTAACCATAGATCGGAGTTGGTGAACCTGTTTTCTTTTACGCCGTTGTACTCCAAAGCGGTAGCGCGCAATGTTCGTGCGATGCTGTGACAGTAAGACATGACTATACGAATTGTGTAGGTAAGAACGAGATAACATTTTATTGCTGTTAGAATCGGCGTGCTAACCTTCTCATTGACCAACTCTAACATGTACCTAATTTAGTCAACTTTTTTCTGCAATAATTTAAAAATTTAGTCATGGGTTTTAAAGAACCTATAGGACTATTAATGCTGTTATGAGATACGACCAAAACGATGTTACACACTAAAGCGTATGTACTATTCATTAACCGTGTACACAAAATCTTACCTTAAATATGTCAAGTGCATTGCCTCTAACATCTGAATGGAAACAGACAGGTCGTATCTTATTCATTAGTTTGTAAACGTCAGTATATTAATGGATGAAAATGTATGACTAAATAAAAAACAATAATTTTATTACATTGTATGATTTTTATTTTATTCCTAAATTCAATATTCGCCACACTAGACCCATTCTCACGAAAACAAAAGCCATCCAAAAATATTATGTTCACATAACAATACATATTTTAAATATACAAAATGACGTAGTAACTAAAAATAAAATTACGCCCGCTTCACATGCACTATAAAATATACTAAACAAATAATTATTAAAACAATGAAATTTACAAAACATTCATACGTCATGATAAATATTTCTTAATTATTACATTGATAATCTAAATCATTTCAGGTTTTTACACACATGCACCTCGTCCCTACGAAGTTTCATTATAACGGGTATTGTGTCTAATTCTCGACCGGTCTGTGCAAATTATATCAAACCGCCGACAGACATCCAGCTCTTGCTATATATTTCTATAACTATAGCATTTCGAGGAAAAACATTCATATTTTCTAATTTCAATTTATTCTATTTCTTATAAATTTTATATTAGTTTTAATAATATAATTTTTAAGTTTTAATCAAATACATAGTACTTTTTTTCAACAGCTGTTTTGTGTTTCCGTCTTGATAACAGAACTGCGTCCAAAATACAGAGACATGAGTTTTTTTTTTAATGTTGACGTTTACCTTTTACAACATACCACCAATTCATTGAACCTATTTACATAAAACCTCTAAGCTGGCGAATGACTGACGCAGCGCGAAGGTCGGACATCATTTGCCTAAAATCCTATATTTCGATGAACAATACCAAAGCGTATGCTCGCATAACGTCAATCGTAGTACTTGTGTATGCTAAATATGGCTCAATCACTCGTTATAATGTACTTACTAGAACATTGTGTGACTATGCGAGAAAGTATTAATATTAACTGTAGGCAGCATCTTGGAAGAACTAACTACGCAATTACGATTCTAAACTAAAACAAAGAATGGGAATAAAATCTTGTGCCCGATACGGGAATCGAACCAGTGGCCCCTACCTACGTCTATCTCTCAACAGGAACATGATTTTTATATTACTCCTGTTACATTAAGTCAAATCTAGAATGTGCTGCGGTGTCTTATATATTACCTAATTAGCGAAATGACGTAGACACCAATCTAGACTCCTAAATATCACCACTCATCAAGTCACCTAAGCTAATCGAATATCAACTTCAAGAAAATGTCTGAATATAATACAGCCATGTAATTGTATATTATTTTTCATCTATAAAGTTAACATCCTAATTCCTCTACCTACATTTAAACCTAAATTAAATATTCTTATCGTAATCATATAAATTTAAACGGGACAAGAATATTAATGTGGATATTTGGAGGCGAAAATTATACACAGTACAGGGCAGTGGGCACGTTAGTATACATTCAATAAAAAAAACACCGAGCGAAAGGGCTGGCTATACTAACATCTAGATCGGTGCAAAAGCTATACAATGCGTATATTCATAAGCATAAAAGCTACACTAGCACTAACAGATATTTACATGTCAAACATTAATCCATTAAAATTTTACAGTTCATTATTTGCAAGTCAGCAATTTGTTACCAAATTAACACACAGATAAATCGTGTAGAATTGGCTATTATTTATTTTAAAACTAGAAATGCATAATTTAAGTACTTATTTAACATAATATCTTCTATTTTACATAAATACTCATAACAGAGCAATAGCTAATCATAAAGTGACGATCACTTTATAATTTGCCACCTATAATTCGGTTTGGTAATTCATACAAAGCACATAAGTCAGGTAAACAATTTTTACATAATTCAACCATCAAAACAACTAAATTTGTATTTGGCAAAATTTTCTGCTTTCAGTAACAAAATGGATTACTTTTAAATTATTATTTTAGCGCTAGAACCCTGAACAAAAGCTGAATGAAACTGAATAAAAGAACGTAGGTAAAAAGCTTCACAGCTTGCTAAAAGTTTCAATCATCTCTACCTAATATTCATAAGTTCAATATGAGAAAGACAATTCCATTTTAAAAGCTTACTACAAAACTAGACAATACATATATGTTATTATATACTTCCACATTACCAATATTTACAGTATGAATTACAGTTAATAGTTTCTGAAGAAATACAAACAAATTTTTTAAATGTAAGACATACTACATTTTGCTTTCAAAGTCTACTCCGTGAAGAAAAAACTCATAATTTAACTAACTAATTATATTAATATACATTTAACATGAACAAAATTATGAACCATATTTTATTTCATATGCTGGCTGGTTTTGTGTCAGCTTTAATCGTGTTTCGACTTAACGATGTTTAGCTTCAGCCATTGTCTTTAATTTATCCTAGTCTTTAATATTATATCTATTTAGACACCAAAATTGTAGAGAAGATGACACAATCTCTAAACTGACTTGAACTACCGTCAAATTTGAAATTAAACAACCCTTTCGCTTATGTATCAGTGCACTAACTGCGAGTGACGGAACTCTAAAAGTGACCGCCGCGAGACATTTAAACTAAAATCACAGTAAACTAATCGTCGATGACGAGCACTGTCGGCGGCGCAACGTCGTGCACGTCCATCGAATCCTCATCAGTGAGATTGACTATTTCTCCCAAAAACGTCTGGTCTTTGTTATCTTGAGTGCCCTCGGTCGCGTTCTCAAACAGCGACAGTACGTCGGATATTATCGGCGACTGGACCATCATGTGCAAGTTCCTCTCGTACTCGGCCTCCTCGGTGTCCTGCTGGGGCCGGGGCGGTCCCAGCGAGTGGGGCCCGTTCATCGCTTTCTTCACCTCCTCGTCTCGAGGTCGAGTCATCGCCTCCGGCAAGTTCGTCTCCACTTCCTCGTCGTCATCGGTGTAACCGTAGAACTTCTCATCATCCGCCAACTCCTCGGGGACGTACGAGTCGATGAGCGCATTCAAGTTTTCATCGGAAGTGAACACTTTAGTGTGGTCCTTGTCAATCTTGTCGCACTCGTGCTCCGCGAACAGTTTCGAGGACGTGAAGTACTTGGAGCAGCCCTGGCACTGGTTGGTCAGGTGCGCTCGGTAGTGGTTGTGCAAGTTCGGGAACGTGTCCCCGCAGATGACGCAGCGCGCCGGCCGGACGAGCGCGCGGTAGTGGACCTTCTTCGTGGTTTTGTGGACACTCTTCATGTGTCTCATGAACGGCCCGTACTTCACGAACCGTTCGTTGCACACGCGACACTTTATCGGTCTCTTGTTGTATTTTCTGCTGCGGTGCGAGAACGCGTGTATATTGAACGCATCGAGAGTTCTGAATTTGAGATGGCAGAATCTGCACGAAATGACGCCTGAAGTTCCGTGTAGAATGTCGTGTTTCTTCTTGGAGTCCTTCTTCGTGATGGGCTTGAAGCAAAACGTGCACTCCTGATAGGGCATCCCGGGAGTCTGGACGCCCGGAGCCTCTTCGGCATCACTCTCGATGGCGCACAGATGGTTGTCAAAGTCCGTCGTCGAAAAGAAATACTCGTTACATTTCTTGCATTTATTTTCCTCGTGGTAATCCAGGTGCCGGTGTAGATTGAAGAAGGTCTTATGACAGATGGTACAAGTCTCCTCGACGGATTCCTTGGGCATCACGATCCATTCTTTGTCGTCGCCGTGGGCTTCCTTCATGTGGGTTATCATATCCCTGAAGGGGACGAATGTTTCGTCGCAGTGTTCGCATTTGAACGGATCATCGACGTTGTGCACCGCCAAGTGATGGTTCTTGTGCTTCATGTAACGTGTCGTAGTGTTGAACTTCCTGGGGCAGTAGATGCAGCCGAAGTAGCCCACTGTGCGGTGGTACACCTTGTGGCCGGCGAGCGCGTCTTCGTTCTCGAACAGTTTGAAGCAGTAATCGCAAACCAGATCCTCTTTACCCTTCGACTGCTGCTTGTTAACTTTGATGTCGTGCTGCGTGCGGAGATGGCAGTCGAGCTTCACTTGAACGCTGAACGCCTTGTAGCACACCTCGCATTTGACTCGCTTCGGATACGGATCGGTGTCGCCGACGAGTTTTTTCTTATCGCAGGAGAAGGCGAGATGCCCTTCGAGGAATCGCAACGAGCTGAAGAAGGCGAAGCAGTAGTTGCATCGTAACACATTGTGGTAGTCGATGTGGCGTTCGAAGTTGCCTTTGCTGGCGAGAACCTTCAGGCACACGGAGCATTGCAGATCTTTCAGCGGACCCTCGAGAGTAGCTTCGGTCCGCTCGGCGATCCAAGTCTCGTTAATTCCGTGCACGTCGCGCAAATGGTGGTGCAACGCGTACCCCCACGTGAAAAGTTCATCGCACTGCGGGCATTTCAATGGTTTCTCAACATACTTCTTGGTGAAGTGACTCTTTATGTGTAAATGATGAAACTTCATGGAGAAGGAGTTGCGGCCGCAAAATTTGCATTTGACGAAGCTGGGCTTGCGCAGATGGGTATCCTCGTGGTTCTTCAGTCTCCTCTCGTCGCGGAAGGTCTTTGCGCACAGTTTGCAGGAGTAGTATTTGGGCGGGGCGGCATCGGGATCCTCCTTTATCATCTTGCTCTCCGGGTGGGTCCGGCGCAGGTGGCGAATCAGCTTCACCAGATCGGGGTAGTACCGATCGCAAATCGGACATTTAACTTTGTCTTTGCGCAGTTTTTCTAATCTCTTCTTATGGGACTGGTGGTCGAAGTTGTGTCCCTTGACGTGCCGCCTGTGATACTCCGCGTCGATGAAACCCTTCCCGCAGACGTTGCACTTGAACTCTCCGTTGGGGTCCTCGTAGTGCGAGCGCGTGTGGAGCACCAGGTGCCGTTTGTTTGTGAATTGGAGATCGCACATCTGGCACTCGTGTCGCGAACCGTACAGGAGAGTCTTGGATTTATGCCAGCTCGTGTGGCACTTGAGCGAGTTTTCGGAGTCGCAAACTTTGCCGCATATGTGGCACCTGAAAGTGCCGTCAAATTTGGCTGGATCCTGATTGTTGGGAACCATGTCACCGACGATAGTGTTCTGGTCGCTCTCGCCCTTCTTGTAGTGGATCGCCATGTGTGAGAGGTACACGCGCCGGAACTCGAACACGCGCTTGCAGATGGAGCACTGGTAGTCTTTGTTCTGGAAGCGCGTCTGTTTGTGGTAGTTCATGTGCATCTGTGCGGCGCGCAGGTGCTTGCTCTTGCGCCCGCACACGGAGCACGTCAGCAGCGCGGGCTCCAGGTTCGGGTCTCGGTAGTGCGAACGCATGTGGATCTTGTAGTGCCCTTTGAATTTGAAGCTCTGAAATTAATATAAAGTATTATGAAAATCAGTTCCTTCAAGCCCCTGAGAAGAAGACTGACACTTGAGGTGAGAAACACAGTTTCAAATTGAGTGTCGCCATGCAAATCAATGAAAAAACTTAACAATGGGCATCAATGGATGACTAGTAAAATTTAATCAGTGTTGAAACTATTCAATAGAGGGCTCTAGCCGCAGGCAGACACCTAGTCGTTTAATTATTTTTACAATGAAGGATTAATTGTTTGGCCTACATACACGAAAATAGTGCATCTTCTATATTAAGGCAATCCCCATGAAGAAAGTTCTTAGATTTAGTCAATTTGCTATTTATTTATTTCCACGTTCACGTCTCAGTTACGGGCGCATACGATGCGAATTGGGTCTTATCGTATCTAGTAGGGGAGGATGCAAGCCGCATCGGTTAATCGGTTTGAAAAAAAATTTTTGATGATGATGCATTACAAGCTGATAGTAGGTAGCCATAGACGCCTGTACACTCGATGAATAGCCAACTCAGTGCCTTTAACCTTTTTACACGCATTTTAATATGCCAGACAATAGATTCTCATAATTTTTATTCACAATGTCATAACATTCATGTGATCTATAAAAACGTATATATCGATTGAATACAAATTGTTATCTTACCGCTTTACACACGAAACACTCGTATTTGGACTCCAAATTGTTGCCGACAAACGAGTGCCAATTGACGTGTCTCTTGAGAGACACCAGAGTGGGCATCTTCTTCCCACAGATGGGACATGTGAACCCCGTCAGATTAACTGTAGGCGCTGAATTCAACGGAACCTCTCCAAAGCCGTTGTGACTCTGGGATTCATCCAGGGGTTCCGCCTTTGTCACAACGACCTCACAAAAATCCGCCATATCAACACCTAGAAATTGCTTTGGCACTTCTTGTTGCTTCAGTCTGAAAAAGGAGATATTTGTGAAACAAACATAAAATGAAAAGCACTTTATCTTGAACTAGCTGTTGCCCGCGACTTCGTACGCGTGGAATTCGGTTTTATCACGCACCCCTATTTTACCCCTCGGAAAAGTAGCCTAAGTTACTCCTTGTTACATCAGCTATCTGCCAGTGAAAGTCCCGTCAAAATCGGTCCAGCCATTTCAGAGATTAGCCGGAACAAACAAACAATCAGACGAAAATTGTACAAATATTGTTTTGCTATATGTACAGTGTATACATCTATACATGCTCTTAGTAAAAAGCGGTTATTTTAATATTACAAACAGACACTCCAATTTTATTTATTTGTATAGATAACTAAGAGTGTTTCTATACCTGTGAACCAACTTTATATGGTTGGCCAAGTTACTGCAGCTCTTGAATTTCTGGCCGCACTCGGCGCAAGTATAAATGTTCCTCGGTTTTATGTTAACCGAAATATGCTTCTGATTGTGCTCATTGATATCGCTCACTTTCATCTCCTCCTCACAAATGAGGCACCTTACGGAGCAATCTTTAAGGCTTATTTTAGCCCGCTTCATCCCAGCTACCATGGTGTGTTTTGTACGCTTATGTTGTATGAGCAGTCGTTTGTAAGAAAAATTCTTTTCGCAAATATCACACGTGTTATCTTCATCGCCTTCCTCTTGACTAGATTCTGAATCGAACTCCTTCATATACGCCTGGTTGGTTTCCGTGAGCAAATCGGGCTGCTTGTCGTGTGGCTCGCCCTTCACCGACACAATATCTTCGGAATGTTTCGCTTCGTGATTTTCCAGCGATTTCTTATACTTGAACTCTTTATCACAGATACGACATTTGAGAGGACCCGAAGCCAACTGAGACGTCTGCGAGCTGTGCGCGGATTGGACAGACATCGAGTCGTCCATTGTGTCCCCCCTGAAATAAACACTTTTTTTAATGACGTGGAAACAAATTCAATCAAATCAAGTACTATTTATGAAGTTACAGTTACCTCGAGTCAAAATCATCAGCGGTGTTGTCATCGTCGTCGATCTTCGACATGTGAGCGGCCAAGTGCGTGATGAGCAATGCTTGAGTGGCCAGTTTCTTGCTGCACATGCGGCATTCGAAGGTCTGACCTTCATCCACGGAAGCCACGTCCGATTTGCGCCCTTCGTGATGAGCGCTTCTTACGTGGGACGCGTACCCGGTTGCACGGGAGCACAGCTTCGGACACATAGGACACTGGAAAGCGGAGCGATTGTCCTTCATCGGGCACGAGTTCAAATGTGAACTGTACAAATAGTAATCCTCGAAATTTTTATTACAATAAATGCATATAAGTGGACCCTTCGGTTCGTTTTCCACTTTCTCTCTCTTACGCACCGCGGCGTGGACGACCCTCAGATGTTTCTCCAAGTTGTCAACGGTCTTAAACTGTGCCGTGCAGTATTCGCAGGTCGGTTTCTTCGAGCGTTGCTGCACTGCGTCGATCGGTTCCAGGGTTATGAGCAATTCCTTCATGGGCGATTTTAACGGTGACTTCACGGCGCACGACTCTTGATGCCGCTTCAGCATGATCTTCAGTTTGAACGTTTTGCCGCATCTGTGACAACCGAGCTGCTGGTCGTCGCTGTCGGGCTCGCTCTCGAGGCTTTTCTTCGGAATGTTGACAACGGCATCGTCTCCGAGACTGGCCTTCTTGCCGTGTATATTAGCCAAGTGCATCTTGAGACTCTTTCTCCATTTGAATGTCTTCGGACAATGCGGGCACGGGAATTCGTTTTTCAGAAGCGGCTCATCCGAGTCTGTTCCGCCGACAAAGCTGGACGCACCGTTGTCATTGTAGTCGGAGTCGTCGGAGTAGCGGGTGCGTTTTGGTTGTTTCCTCAGTTCTTCGACTCGTTTGGAGCTGCTGGGTCGGCTGTGCGAACGGCTGCCTACAGAGGCATTGTCGCTTTCGACGCTTCTCTTTCTGCTCCTGCTAGCCGGTGTTACTTTGGTTTCGGTGAAGGAGGATTTAAGGTTTGAGCTATCAGTGAGCGTAGAGAAGGCTGAGTCGCTGCTTTGCCGATTCGGCGGCGGTGGGGGGCTGATGCTGAATCCTATAATAAAGTGCATAACAGTATAATAAAAATAACAATATTGGTGAACAATTCAAACAGCGCCATCTAGCCCCAAACTAGAAAGAAAGAAAGAAAGAAGACATTTATTCACACACACACTGTATACAACAACGGCTAACATCACAAAAACACAAAAAGAACACTAACAAAACATAAAATAAAACAAAAAAATAATAATGTGGAACGCTGTCGCGTACAGCATTGTGTGAAAAGCCTTGAGCTCAGCACGTGCTGCAACAGGTTACAGCGCTGATTTCCAGCTCAAGGCTTTGGTGGCGTACGAATAAAAGAAGATACAAGAAAAAAAAACAATTTAGAACTAGAATATACACAGAAATTAAAAGCAATAACAATAACAACACAAAAATATGAAAAGTCATAACGAACTGAGCTAATAAGTTAATGGATCAATTAATTGGTGACAAAAATTTATAATAGAGGAATGTTTACATTGTCTTGATTTTTACGCTATGATTGAGTGCTTTTAAATTAATTAAATAAAGAAAAGAGAAAAAGAAACTGAGAATGCAGCTGTACGTAAAAATAAATAAAAAATATTAAATATATAAAAGAACTTAATTTTAACAGCATATTGATAATAACTAAGCATACTTTGTACTAAGGGAACCAGACAACTGATACATATACTTTTTTGTAAATTGATACATATAATAAATATAAACACCCAGACACAGAACAACCATCTATATTCTTCCCACAAATGTTTGTCCTGGGTGGGAATCGAACCCACGACCTACAACGCAGAAGGGAAAGTTACTACTGAGCTGTGAGGCCTATCAAACAATATTTTACATACTCATCTTTACTTCCAAGATCAATTTTTGTTTTTTAATTAGATATATTCTGAACATACCTGGCGGTGGAACATAATTGCGGCGTAGCTCCTGGTCCGATCTCTCGCACTGCTGCTTGAATATGTATGCACTGCTGAGCTTTTGTACGCATTCAGAGCACACTTTATCTGGTAGTCCATCTCCTTCGTATACCTAAAATAACTACATGTGTTATGATCCCGACACTGATGGAAATAAATGGTTGGAGGGAGGTAGTCACACACCAACCGAAGCAATGGTGGTTTAGTATTATTATTACTATTACTTAATAACAGCTGCTTTTGAACCATTTCATATTGCTAACTTACAAAAACTAAATTATCTAGAGAACATTATAACCCATTAAAAACTACAGTTTGATGTAGATTTGAGATTACACACATATAATTTCAAACACTAACTGGCAAAAAAAAATTAAGTCACAGGGTCTTATTTTAAGTACATGTGTAGCTTTCACATTTCCAAGTGGAATATATAAAATTGTGGAAAAAGTTTTTTGAATTTCATTACACGGTAGTATAGTTTGAGATGACAATTTTTCAATATCAAAATTCAATATGCGTGTGAAGCATACACATAAGGTGTAATCTACAAATTAAATTTATAGTAATAGCATATTATTTAATACTATAATGATAAATATGTCATACAAGATTTAGATTTGACTGGCAAAATATACCATGATATAGATTATAAAAAGTCTTAATAACTGAGCATGTTGAATAATTCATAAGATATACACAGAAATTTTGTAGACCGAATTATGTTATAGACACCTTTATCAACGATCGTTTCGGGTTCGCGTAAAAGGAATCGAATTTCACAAAGATGGTTTAGTAATAAATAATTGTTCAGCGACATACCTTTATTCTGGTACATTCCATGACCATCTCGGCCAGCTGAATGTCATTGTCTGCCGCGAATATGGAGTAGAAATCCCCGAGCTTGAGGCAAAGCCTGCATTTTCCAAGTTTGAGGGCCATATTGATTTGCTCGCACGAGTCATTTCACATTCATACCATTGAGACAGCAGAGATCCACTGTTAAATGTTACTGGATTGTTGAAAATTATTTTGATGGCCTTTGGAGTGGAATATGAACAAAACTTAGCGGCGGGGCTTTAACAATTATTAAAATAAGCACATACCTTCACACCGGCATATTTCCTACACAGTCCAAGCCATTTTTTTTATCACCTTTCACTCACTCACTGTCATTCTCATTCATGTCAATCCGCCGCGCGCCGTTTCGGTAGGTAATGTATTTCTGAGAGCCGGTTGGTCAATGGAATAGTCAAAAAAGGTGAAAAATTGCCTATTCAGGGCTCTGCCTAGTCCTTTGAGCATGAATAGACTTTCAGTTCAGGATATAAAGTCTGTTTTTGTAATGGCACTACCAGAATACATAAAAAATAACGAAACCGATATGCTTCTGACCCGTCACGACACACGTTATTTTGGAGGCCCACGTTGTTCCCCTCCGTAGGTGATTACACTTTGAATACCTACTCGTATCCCCTGGGTGGTACGAAAGGAGCAACCCAAAGTGGCAGTAGAACTTTTGCTAATTTCATTCGGAGAAGTACTGCCACCAACCTGATAATCTGCCGCCAAGCATACACTCGTATAGCTGTGTTCCGGTGAAATTGCTTGCACTTGGCATGAGTCGTAACCCCCCTCGTCTCGGGGTGATGGACGCAAAGCGCTTGAGCCATC
This sequence comes from Chesias legatella, assembly GCA_947359385.1. Classification (NCBI taxonomy): domain Eukaryota; kingdom Metazoa; phylum Arthropoda; class Insecta; order Lepidoptera; family Geometridae; genus Chesias; species Chesias legatella. The sequence continues at coordinate 2,100,419 of OX375780.1, read as the reverse complement.
TCTACTTTACTGGAGAGGACTTCGTCGTCCAAGTTCGCCGCTAGCTTTTCGCAGGACAAATAATAGGTATCAAGTACATAAATATTAATATATCTGTGGTTTTGCTTTGACATTGACAATTTCATAAATAGTGGTATGGTACTGGTGTTCCATCCCATCACAGCTATTCTACAGATGCGAGTTCATGTCACGTAGTGTTTACAATCAATTTAGAATTCTATTTACCTACTGCCTACACCAAGTACACCGTCTACCTACGTTGATATTTTGATTTTGTGTCGACTGGATATAACTGTTCTATGGTTATTTTCGAGTCATATTTAATATTCCCGTCTCTACAAATAAAACAGTTGGCAAAATTATAAAGCCTTCAAATGTACATTGTAACAGGCAGTAACTTGTTCGGCCAGTGGATAGCGAAGCAAACATTAATTGATAAATTCTGTGAAGTTTCAGAAACAGCAGAAACTTCTAATTTATTTAGAGAGAAGAGTGCAAAACTTGTGTTTATCAGTTGGTCATACAACATAGTTCAATGTGGGAAAGGATTCTTTGTCATTGGAGCTTGGAATGGATTAGAAAACCAATGCAAAAAGATAAATCTGCCAGAAGAATGTTTGAATTGCGATATAAGCCTCGTTGGTAATGATTACCGTCTAGTTATAGTCAACAAGAGCACAAGCACTCTCTTTACGGTCAATTTGGAAAATTTTGATGATGTTAAAAAGATCAAACTTAATAGGGAAGTTCCAATAGAAAAAGAGCCCAAAAAGCAGAAGAAAGAGGATAGGATTTTGAAAGTAGCAGCTTGTAATGATTCCTTTCTGTTCTTGACTGTGAATGGATTGGTGTTTAATGGCTTACTGCCGAGCTATATTGACACTAGCCATTGTGTGGGTAGAGTAGTAGATGTCCAGTGTGGGTATGAACACTATATTTTGCTTATGGATTCTGGTGAAGTTTACACATGGGGTAATGGACGGTAAGATTTCTAACCCCTATATATACTTAGTTTATATAATAGTCAGAAACTGTATTTCCATTGTATTCATAAAGAGATGTTATTCAGTCAGTAAATGAAAAATATTACAGATCACGCTATTAACAGATATTTACTGAGATTTAATGAATGCATTACTCAAATTTGTTTCAGGCGATTGCAACTTGGCCACGGCGATGTAAGCATACTGGATACACCTACAATAGTTGAGGCTCTCTCTGGTGTTAAAGTCAAGAAGATAGCTGCCGGAGGCTGGCACTCCCTTGCTCTCAGTGAATTTGGAGATTTGTACGCTTGGGGGTGGAATGACACAGGCCAGCTAGGTATTATAGAGAAAGGAGATAAAGAAACTCTCAAAAGCTGCTCAGTGCCAACTCTGGTTGATCTTTTTGAAGATGGTATTGAAGTCATGAAGAATGTAGAGGATATTGCTTGTGGATCCCGGCACTCTGCTGTGCTGCTTGAAGATCATAGTGTTTGGACTGCTGGGAATAATAAATATGGACAGTTGGGATTCCCAGTAGATACACAACCTGTAGTTACTGGTTTCAAGAAATCTTTTCATTGCAGTGATGGAATTGGCCTTATGTGTGGATTGTGGTCAACTGTTGTGATATCAGATAATAATAATAAGACATAATTTTTTAAATTTTATTAATTTAATGCTTAACCCTTCAATCCTTTTTAACCCTTCATATGTCAGAAATATGCTATAGATAGCCGATAGCCCAGATATATACATCAATAGCACATTAATTATTCACAATAGGAATTTTTTTTTTCGTAAATAAGAGCTAATAAAATATATATAAACTAAAAAGGACGTATATCGAAAAACATAAGGTATTGTTATTAAATTTCAGATAAAATGGTTTGAAGAAATGTTGGGATGCCAAACCTCATTCGATTGGATTGATCGTTTTTTCTCATCTCTCTTTTTACCCCTATCTCAATTATGTCACTGTCAAAAAGAATATAAAGCATCTCATTCGCACTCGAAAAATAATTTGAGGAAAAACAGGACGAAAATATATTTCATACTAAAATTTGGCGAATGCGTAGCGTAGAATCTGACACCCTGCGCGCTAATCGACCGGCTCTTTTCTTTTGAATACCTAGTTTGTTTTGGTAATTCGGATGCATATGGGGGACCGTACAGCGGTGTTATTTTTTGATCGCTTTGTTGATTGATGAAGAAAGTAAGCATTTATTTGTAAGTTTATTACACGGATATTAAAATAACCGAATTATGAATAGTACCTAAGTATAAGCAGCTATGTACATTTTTATCACGTTTTATAATTACATATTCCAGTAGAACTCGTAAGTTTTATATTTAGGTAGCATAGAGAGTTTATGTATCTTTTTATCTCTGTATAGGATTTACTGGATATCACAGTTATCTATATGTGTTCGTATTACCTTTACAGCTGTTAAAATGGATGAGAATCCATCAACACACTTCATACTTCTAGCTCGGCAGCTGACAGCTAATGAATGCTACCGTGAAGCTTTGGAAGTGTACCTTGTGGTACTCAGTCGGAACCAAAACCTCATAACCACTCATGAGGCAGAAGTTCGAGATGTACTCCTCAAGCTTAATAGTGAACTTACAGTATCTGATCACATGGAGGAAATATTTACTAATTTTGAAAAAGTAATGAAATTATATCCTAGGAGCACTTGCCTTTTGAATGATGTAGGCAAGTACTTATTCAAGTATGGCTACTATAAGGAAGCTTGGGCACACTTTGAAAAAGTATTGCGCTTAAACCATAACTGTGTCAATGCAGAAAAAAACTTTAACTCTGTAAAGAACTTGCTAGTTGAGCGTTGGCACTTCAGAATGTTAAATGATAATATACGTAATGAGTATTATAGACGAGCCATTCAAGAAGAGGTTGTTGCCGATGATAAAGTTCTGGACATTGGCACTGGAACTGGCCTCCTAGCAATGTATGCTTGTTCACTACAATGTTATGATATTGTGGCATGTGATGGCTCAAAAACAATGACTGAATTGGCCCAACTTATTGTGCGTAGCAATGGAATGTCAAGTATAAGCATAATAAATAAAATGTCCACTTCAATGAATTTCCTAGATATAAAGGGAAAAGGTACTATTTTGCTTACTGAAATGTTTGATGCTGGTCTGTTTGGAGAGAGCGTACTGCAGATGCTGCAACATGCTTGGCCAAATTTGCTGTCTGCACGAGCCACAGTTATCCCAAACGGTGGTGAATTCTACATTATTGGAGCTCAATCTAATCATTTAAATAGTAGATATCAATTGAGTACTGCAGCTAAAAAGCTATTGAATCTCTGTAATGTATATGTTCACGTTTTGTCACCAAATGAAACATACGACTGTGAGGATGTCCATCTCATAAAAGATATTAAGTATCTCACTGAGCCTCAACCAGTTGTTAACATCAATTTCAATGATCGGAAAGATATTGATATAAATCTTAACAGAACCAAACCGTATGAAGTAGATCTCAAAGTCATTAATGATGGTGTCCTAGATACATACATTGGCTGGTTCAATTTATATGTGACAGATACTCTTACGTTAACAACTGATCCAAGATCTACTTTGAGAGCAAATGCGTGGCAACAAGCTGTCTTCTATGATGAATTGCCTAAAACTGTCAAAGAAAATGAATCGTTAAAAGTTGAATTTCTCATGAATGGTGGGCGTTTAACTATGAAGCCAATTGAAACCGCCCAAATAACGCGGGTGTCGCCTGAGATTATCAGATTCTTGAATGATGAAGAATATATGAAGACCATTATTAGTGGTATTCCCGTGGCTTGCGTATATTTAGGGCAAATTACGGATGTATCCCAGGTGGACATCGTGGATCTGGCTCCGTTCCCGTTGTTCGGGATGCAGATGATGAGGCGCGGCGCAAACACTCTCATTTGCTACGCTCGGAATGAAACCGATAAAAAGTTCATCGAAGACGTATTCAAGACAAACAAAGTGTCGCTCACCAATGTCAGCATTTTGGTCGGCGGTGACTTGGCAATGGAAGTTTTTAGAGATGAAAAGTATCACGCTATATTCGCTCACATATTGGAGCTAGGCGGAGATGTCGACGTGTGCCTAAAAGACATAGCCGTGAAACTGAGAGAAAACCACCTAGTTAATGGCGGGCTGGTCATGCCGGCTAACATGTGGATCGTGGGTCAGCTGATCGACAGCCGCTGGCTCGACGTCAACAATAAAGTGATCGACGAGAACGTGGGCCAGTTAACAATTGCAGAATACATCAACAAGTACAGCGTCAACGTCAATTACTTCGTCGACTTCAGCACGTTGAAATACGTCCCAATATCGGACCCGGTTCAGGTGTGTTTGTATCCTGAGGGGAGCACGATCGCTTGGAATACTACCACTGTAATCAGTAATGGATTTGCAAATGCCATTATGTGCTCGTACGAGCTTGAGGTAATGCAAAACATGCCAACTATATCCACGAATAGACCCAATAGCTTTGTGGATGGGATGATTTTTATGACGAATTCTAAGCAACTCCTGAGCACTGGCAACACAGCTCGTATTACACAATTTAAAGATGAAGAAGGATGTTTTAAGTTGGTATTTAATTTGAGTGTATAAGTGAAGATTATAGTTAGAGATCACCACACCATATTCTTGCAAAATGTGCCGTATTCATTATTCTTATTTAATCCCCGACGAAAAGGAGGGCTGTTTGTAAGTTTATAGTGTCTGTGGCGTGAGAGCGTGGTGGCCCAATGGTACTGACCCCGAGTTTCAATCCGGAAGTCGCCGGTTCAAATCCCAATGTGCACCTATGAGTTTTTCTATTGAAAGATCTATGTGCGAAATTCCACGTTCTCAAAACGGTGAAGGAAAACATCGTGAGGAAAACCGACATGTCCTAGAATTAAAAATTCGAAGACATGAGCCAAGTGCACGAAAGGAGCCTCTTTGAGGCGCACTTAAAATCTTTTTACCACTGGTTCGAGGGAACCAGTGACTCGAATAGAATAGAAAAGTGTCTGTGGCATCAAAGCTCCTAAACGGATGAACTGATTTTGTTTTTTTTTTTCGTTTGAAAGGTGTATAAATCCAGAGTTTTCTTAGCTATGTTTCAAAGAAATCTACTCAGCTCAGTTTGAAGATAATCACCTCTTTTTTAGTTGATAAAGAGATATAAACAACTTCCCCAGGTTAACTAATTGATTCGAAATTAGAAATCCTGTCACTTGAAGATTGAAGATGGGCTTAGATTTTAGCTAGATGTAATTAATTGTTGTGTCAACCGGAAACAGGTATATCAATGTGCTATTTAAAATAATATTGTGTCAAATTTCATCTCATTAATGTTATGGATATCATATGGACAGGCCTCACAGCTAAGTTGGTAGTACCCCTGCCTTCTGCGCTGTCGGTCGTGGGTTCGATTCCCACCCAGAACAAACATTTGTGACTATAGCAGTTTTGTGTGTGAGCAAGATGTATGAAAGAGCGACGATCTTCAGTTACTGCGGTGACCGGTCAGTGTGCATGTGCCAGATAGGGGAATATTTTAATAAATATAGTCATGTGAATTTCATCTTTCATTCAGTAATTCCCTGTCCAGACCTAGCCTACATCACGAACATAGATGTTTGTTCTGTGTCTGGGTGTTAATATGTATTGTATTTACAAAAAAAGAATAAGTATTATATCAGTTGTCTGGTTCCCATGATACAAGCTATGCTTAGCTTATTTTGGGGTTAGATGGCGCTGTGTGAATGTCCAATAATATAATAGGTACACTCAGTGTTGTATATTCAATAAAGGTATGTGATAAATGACAATTTAACTAATTAATTAACTAAATCCTACAAAATAAAATCGAAATAGGTATGTTACACAGTTACACTATCATGCGGATATGTGACGAGGGGTGAGCTCGACGCACTGTGTAACTGTTTGTGGAAATTGATTCTATGGAAATCGAAGTTCCTACCTAAGTATTGTGATCAGTTTTAGGTATGTCTCTACATATTTGTTTCCACTGCAAATTCCTCGTTTATTTTTATTATTCTTTACCTATCTGCGGCTGAGTTTCGCTCTGCATAAGCCATACAAAAGGTTAATTTATAAAAGATTACGAAGAAACCGCCCTACGCTTGTTAAAATTATGTTGCAGATAACTAGCTGTGCCCCGCGGTTTCACCCCCGTTAATTTGAGAAACCTAGTAAAATATATTTTAAGATTTACTTAGTACATTACTTAAAGAAGCTATTTTAGGTACCTACATAATTTTGTATTTGTATTTTGTTACGCGAGTTGTAGGACTTCAGTTTGAAGGTGGGCCAGAACAAAGACAGTAGTACATCAAGTGGCGTATATTTGAACACAATGTTAGGGGGTTGGCCGGCCGCCATTGGGTTGTCCGACCCGGCGGCGTTGACGCTCCCCCCATCACGCGGTACAAATCACCACAGGCCGGGAAGGCGGACGCGACTAGTCGAACAGACCGAAGCCCATGTCGTCGTCGCTCTCATCTTCCTCTTTTTCTTCCTTCTTCTCTTCTTTCTTCTCGGCAGGAGCTGCGTTGGCGGCGGGAGCTGTCACAACGGCAGCTGCCACGAACTTTGATGGGTCCTAAAACAAGGAGTGATTTAAAAAAATATTGTAAAGATGATTTCGACTGTCGCTGTGTTTCGCTTTGCCTCTTTGTAATGGGGATCAAGCCCTGTTTTATTTTATCCACTGTTGCAGGAGAACTTATCATAGTTTTTTGGCAACATTGGGATGAATGAGAAAAATGTTTCTCCAAGATGCCAATGCAATGTTCAGGGTTTGGAACTTGCACTAGGATAGGTATGAAGAGTTGATTTAGTCTGAAAGCGAATCCACAGAGCTAATTTGAGGCTCGGTGGTATTAGAACAGACATAAAAGACAATGTGTGAAACATAATACTGCTGTCTAAAAAATGATTGATAAATGCTGCTTACTTTGATGAACTCCTTGATAGTTTCAGCCTCCTTGAACGCAACCTCGGTGGCGGCCGCGATGGCCAGCAGGTTCTTGAATCCTCTGGCGATGGAGTGAGGAGCAGAAGCCACGGTAGGGTAGCCAATGGCCAGCGACAGAGCCGCCACGTTGGCAACTCCAGCCATGAACTTCTCACGGAGATCCTCAGGCTTGATGTCGAGGATGGCCGGAGTAAAGATGGTCCCAGAGTCATACACCTAGAAACAGTTCCATTTAGTTTATCATCAATTTACAAAACTGATACTCCTAATTATTAGATCTGCTGCGGGGAGTTTATTACCTAAGCTGGTAAATCTAGTTGCTCAACTTCGCTATAATCATTGTTTGCCATAGGTGGTATTGTCAATTTTTATAATTGAAAAATTCACCATGGCTGTGTTGATTTCCCAAAGATAAATTATCAGAAAACTTCTTGGATGAAGTAATCTATACTCAACACTTTGGGGTTATCTGTAAAAGGATTTTCTGTGATACCGAGTAATAATACAGAAGCATCTTAGTTCAAGATGAAATAAACAAAAAATAAATCATTTCAAAAATAAGTTAAGTAATATTATGTATTGTATGAATATGTACCTGCTTGACAACAAGACCGTACGAGAACGGAGAGATGTTCAACATGTTGAGCAGGGTAGCTTCTGAAGCTCCCACCTTGTCACCAGGCTTCAGAATGTGGACATCGTTGATGATTTCAATAGTACCTGAAACACAATAATGGAGCTGCTATACGAATATGATTAACTATTAGCATATTGCGAGTCTCATGTTGTAGGATTTGTTTGTATCTTCAAAATGCCAGTGCAATTTTCTTGGGAAAACAATCACACTAGGATAAATTTGAAGAGTTACTTTTGTCTGAAAGCGACGCCGTGACGCAAATTTTATGCGTCATGGTATTAGAACAGACATTTCGATAACATATCTAATTTCGTAAATGATGACCCACCCGTCCACAATGGCGTTAAGATGACCACCATACCATGCCAATGAAAACCATAAAAAAAATTAGAGTTCTCATACTTAAAAGTATGACCTTGGCATTGCACTCCCAAGCCAGACTTGGAATATCAGAAAACTAATTGAAATGGAGTAGAACTAATATAAGAGTTTTAAGTGACTAGACCAACTTTTTATCAATTACTGACAGGAAATCAAAACAAACCAATAGATAAAATGCCTGATTTATAGTTCCAATGGCTGCAAAAGGTTGTCATACAAGAAACAATATATTATGACCCTTTTTCAGCAAAACTTCAGAGATGCCAAGGCTTCTTCAGGGCTGCAACAAGTTTAAGATATACAGCAATTTTAAATCTTAAGTCTAATCATAAAGAATCTCACCCTTGGAAATTTTGGTGGGGATGGAGAGAGCCTGGAAGAAAGAAGTCTTCTCGGGACCCAGACCGGTGTTGTGGGCCGGGATAACGACAGACAGAGGGGCGATGGCGCCGGGACGAGCCGGGGCGCGGACCTTGTTCTCCAGCAGTCTGTCACGGACCTGAAAATACATACTAGTATGAATACATAAACAGTTGTGGACATTTCACACAGAACCATTTAGTTGCAACCTGCTTGTATTATGAAAATCAAATATCTACATTATAAGTCAGCTCCTACCAAACGACCTATAAAGTCAAAAGAAGTTTACTATTACTCAAGAGCAATGCAGATATATTCTATTCAAATACTTCTTTTTTTAACAGGCAATGTTACAGAATGAGCTGATTGCCCACTTAGTGTTAAGTGGTAACCTCTGCCCATAAGAAGCAATCTGACTTGGGTCCTCCCCTACTAGGTACAAGACCCAAGTCACATAGTATGCACCCATAACTCTAAGACATGAAGGTGGAATGTGTCATGTGCCTGTAATTTCACTGGCAACCAGACCCTTCATCCAGAACAGTAATGCAAATGGATTACTACTTGGCAGCCGAAATGGGTATGGTGGCAGTACTCAGATGAACTAGGCATAAGTTATACTGCTACTAAATTGCCACACATAATGGCATTTTGGTAGCTAGATATTAAGGAAAGGTAAGTATGGAATGTATCTTCAAAATGCCAGTGCAATTGTCTTGTTTAACACAATCACACTAGGATAAATTTGAAGAGTTGATTTTGTCTGAAAGCGAAGCCATGGCGCCAATTTTAAGCGACAAGGTATTAGAACAGACATTTGTTATTATGTTCAAGATAGCCCACCTGATTATAAGGGGACTATCTTCTCCTGCTAATACAACTTAAGGTTCTATGTTCTCATAGTTAAGACTGGGAAGATCCACGCAATGAAACTGACAGTCCGATAAGGAACATTCGATAGATTTATTGATAGCATTAATTCATAGAACTGAACATATTCTCTAACCCAACCAGTGAACTACAGAGGTTTATTGATTGAACCACAAGGAATTAGTCAATGACATGCTAATACTTACTTCAACGAGGTCTCCACGGGTGAAGACGAAGCCGACATTCCCCTTGATGTGGGGCAGCAGCTTCTCAAGCGCCGGGTTGGCCTCCAGGTGGTCCTTGATGGCCTTGCGCATCATGGTGTTTTTGCCCATGAGCACGATGCTGCTGCCGCGCAGCGAGATACGGATCTGCTGCATCTGAGTCGAGCCCACGTTGTCCGCACCCACGATGAAACATTTTGGGTACTCGTCGAGGAGTTGCTGTGAAAAATTTAGGCAAAATAAGATACCCGAATAAATAATATCCGTGTAGGAACAAATCCACTGTGAAATGAAGTTTTATATATTACTAAGTCTAGGGTACTTACATACTATTACTTTATAACATATATATATTATAATGGTCTACCTATTTAGTGCTGTCTATTTTATTAGGTATAGGATATTCACAGCGTTAACATGAGCACTTGATATTTTGAGGTTATGTTACTATTTACACTATGTGTACAAAAGTTATACTTACGATGATCTTGGTGAAGTAGTTGGTCTTCCAAGTAGCCTTGTCCTCCCTACCCATCTTGCTGAGTGGTGTAGGGACTTCGAAGAAATTTAAGGACTGCAATGAAAAGTAAATATGCTAAGTGTCGCCGTGTCGTTGACATTTAATAAAATATTCATTTTGTAGCATATTTTAAGCATTCATCAGTGTAGTCGCGTCGTATACATAATTTCCAACGCACGATTAGCAAGATAACTTGGGATATAATTTGTAAACTTACCAAAACTAAACGCACAGAATTCCGTGCGGGACAATAATGGTTGATTAAGAGTTGGGACGTTTGCTAGGTAACCAACGTGATCGCTAAATCGTCTTTATAATCGATTATAAATTGATTTTATAATCGAACAAAATATACTCACATCGTCTATTGGGGTTTATTTTTTATTTAGCTCATGCGACGTTATTTTAGTAAGTTTATTAGTGGAGTTTCACCATTACAATATATCGGCGCGAAGACGTAATCTGAATTCTTAAGCAAAGAAAACGATGTTTTATTATTTAAGTTCCAGTTTTATCTTATATATATCCAGATATAAATAATGTGAAATAAATATTTAGCAACATTATTTGCCACATGTACACACATATTGTATATAGATATATAGATGATAATTTTTATTTTACACAGAAACAGAAATGTACATGATCCCAACTAGGGTTTTTTTCTGCAAATATTGTGACTTTTTATATTGGTGAAAATTTTGTTGGCTATTATTATTTATTAGTTTAGTGAAAAAAAAAACTCTTGTATATAAGTAGAAGATTAGATAGACTTGGGTGACAGGGATACTCAGGTAATTCAAACTCAGTAAACAGGTAGGGTTTAGGGACATCTAGCGGATTACAGCGAAGAATTTTTTTTTTCGCATAATTATTTGGCGGAATTTTCAGATTGTCTAGAGACTTTAAGTTTTGTAGAACGGCATCACTCTGCCAGTGATGCCGAACTTGGGGGTTTTCCCCCCAAATTTAGCGGATATCAAGATGTCCAGGGGATTTTTTTAGGCGGTACATTTATTTAAGGGGATTTTTTAGGGGGTAGATTATGAAATAATGTTTTTCAACGCACAGCTCTATACAGTTTATATTAAGCCTCAAACCCAACAACAAACTTAACTAAATGTAAACTCCAAGCGTGGCTATAACTGAAATATAAACTAATATAACTAATATAAACTATTATATAATGTGATCGAAGTGATAGCTCACAGGTCAGCGTGCTTGAACAGTACGTAGGAGGACTGGGGTTCGATAACGGGTCATGGTAATTTTTTTTATTTCATACTACTTGAATATATTTATATTTGAAATTTCCTCTCAAACCGAGTGTACAACATACATTTTCGGGGGTTTTTAATTGATATTTAGGGGAATTTGAAGTTGGTCCTAGGGGGAACACCTGTAGGAGTTGGCATCACTGCACTCAGCCTCTGCTCAGCCTCGGCCTGCTCTCGGCTCTTGGATTAGATTATCTGTGGTGAAGTGAAGACCGTGGTCCCTGATGTATTACAGTGTGTGTATGTAGTGTATAATTATTAATTAGTACAAACAAAATACGTATTACTTATATGATTATACGTGTCTGACTGTCTAGACTAGAAGGCATAAATCTAAAACAAAATCGAAATGGATACACAACCAAGACTCGACATTGCACCAAATATTTATTCAGGTGCATTTCCTCGCTTTGACCGACCTAAAATAATTGGTTTCATTGATTTGGTGAACCTTAAGTTTGCTAGAACATATCAAGAGGGCAGTGTACATTTTAACTTGAACTTAAATTATGAAAAAGCTATACATAAACCACAAGACTTGGATGTCTTGTTAACAAGTATGCTGGAGTTTTTATTACAGAATGAGGCGAGACTCGATTTCCCTTTAGAAAATAGTCTAGATAAAGCTCCATTTGTTTGCTACCGTGGTCTCATGTCATGTGTTGCGTGTACTCCATATGAGAATGCGGAGTCCTGGAAGATTGTTGCGATTTTATTCAAAGGTAGCATATACCTTTGTGGTCGTCAAACAGATGAAAAAAAGTACAGAAGAGAGAACAAGACTGAACAAGACAAATTATTTACGTCATGGGGTTATAAATTTGAACAGTATATGCTGTCAGGTAGGTTAAATATGTTTTGGTTTCACTAGCTACTGTAAGAGTCGCTTTTGCATATTAATTTTCTATTTGTATGAATAAGTGTTCCGTGATGGGAGTGCTAAGGATTCATCATTTCACATTTCTAGATAAACCAGACACCGAACCGAATCCAGATGAGCCTGTAGATGAAAATAAAGAGTTTTCATTGGTATTTACTACTCATTTGAATAGGCACACAATTGTTTACGGAGCTGAAATGGACGGCATTCGATGTGACAGGTCTCAGGTGTCAGAACCTCCAAGCCAAGATCAAGGAGTTCAGCCCATTCTGGATTATTTATCATCAAAAGAGTATATTGAGCTCAAAACAAACAGGCATATACAATATCCAAATCAAGAAAGAAACTTTAGGTAATTCATTCATTTTCATTCTATATAAACATTTTATGTGAAACTGAAATCTAATCAATCAGTGAAATGTCAATAATATGTAAATGATTATTATCATCCATCAACATGAAGGAAGCTATTTGGAAGCCATAATCTACAGATTTTTGTTATTTTAATCTTGTGAGCAATAAAATGTCATCTATCTATCTATTGTCCTAAATTCCTAAAATCCTAAATTCTAAATGTTTTATTTTTGCTGACGATTTGAAGATCGCGAAACAAATAAACACTGTTTGCGATGCTGTGGCACTTCAAGACGATGTCAACAGATTGTCCTGTTGGTGCATGCGGAACGGGATGTTTCTAAATGTTGAGAAATGTTCCTTTATAAAATTCACACGGAACCATACATCTCGAAACACAATTTATAAAATAAACGATATCGATTTAAAAGAAAATAAAACTATTCGTGATCTAGGCATCACTATTGATTCTAAACTGCAGTTTGTTCAACATATAGATGAATTATGTAAATCTGCTCGGAGCATGCTGGGTTTTGTATTCAGAAATGCTAAAGTTTTCAAAAGGCCAAGCACTAGGAAGCTTCTGTTTACGACTTTAGTGAGAAGCAAGCTTGAATATTGCTCAGTTGTGTGGAATCCTAACTACCAGTCACATAAAGATCGCATTGAAAGCATCCAGAGACGATTCACTCATTTTTATTCGTATGGGCCCAAGAAACGAGTACCATATTATGATCGCCTTGTGACTTTCGGACTTATGAGTTTGTCAAATAGACGAAAAATGCAGGATTTGATGTTCTTATACAAACTTTTTAATAATCTTATTTATAATCCTGAACTTCTGTGTAATATGAAATTTCGAATCCCCGCACGCTTGCCACGCTACCAGGTTCCATTGCTCACACATAAAATCTTTAAGACAAACTTGGGCCATTTCTCTGTCGTGCCGAGACTGTGCAGATTACTAAACGAGTTGTTAAGCAAAGATAACACAATAGATATATTTCATAATACGCTTACTGAATTTAAAAATAAAATTTTTAGAGTGTTTAACACACCATCTTCTTCAAATGTATAACTTATTTCTATTTAGTATATTTTATTTTCTTCATTGTATATTCGTTTATTAAGTAAAATCATTTCCTTGATGTTTCTGTTATAAAATTCTTGAAAATTATGTTATATAGTATCTATTCTTGGTTTATATCACGTAAAACAATAATTTTCTTAACATATTATTATTATCGTATTGTTTATGTACTCAAAAATTTATGCATGCTGTGTTCATCTTTAATTAAAATTACATGTAATCTGTTAATAATATCTAGCACTTAAGAACATAATCATGTAAATTTTGTTGATGAATCTAATAAATAAATAAATAAATAAATTGAAAATATAAAAGATAAAGTATTTTCAATGAAAGCTCTCTGTCAGTATTATTTCTTCCATCATCTTGAACAATTATTATCATATTTCAACAAATTAACTCAAAACAATATTAAACATATGTATAAACCTTCCTCTTGAATCTGTTGCTTAGTTTAAAAGATCAAAGTGTACAGAGGGACAGACTGCAGGAAGTAACTTTGTTTCATACTAGGTATGTATAGGTCATAGGTAATATCCTGTGTTGATAATATCATCTATACAAATAAATAAAATTGGAGTGTCTGTTTGTAATATTAAAATAACCACTTTTTAAGTGCATATGGATGTATACACAGCACATATACCAAAACAACATTTTTTCAATTTTTGTCTTACTGTTTGTTCCAGCTAATCTCTGAAATGGCTGGACCGATTTAGACGGGACTTCCACTGGCAGATAGCTGATGTAACAAGGAGTCACTTAGGCTGCTTTTCTGAGGGGTAAAATAGGGGTGCATGATAAAACCGAATTCCACGCGGACGTTGTCGCGGGCAACAGCTAGTATTGAATAAGAATGGCTATTTGTTTTTGTTCATTACAGGAGGTTCAAAACAAGGAAGTGGTGGTGTCAGTGTTTTCTTGTAGGAGTTGAATCTATACTGTGTGGATTCAGGAACGATGATGGCATTGTGGAACAACTAAAAATATTCAGTCTGAAAGAATTAACGAAAATGTCTCAGGTTTGTCTTGTACCTAATTATTTGAACTTATGTGCCTGCCAATACTTTTATTATCTTCCCTTTTTATTCTGGTCAAAGGTCACACCAAAGTACTTTCATTCATTCCATTCTAATGGAATAAATTAAAGTAACAGAAGAACTTGTGCCAAGTTCGTCCGGAGAAGTACTGCCACCACACTCTGTCATTTGCCGCCAAGCAGTGATGCACTCGTGTTGCTGTGTTCCGGTGGAAGGGAGTGAGTGCCGGTGAAATTGCAGGCGCATGAGACGTAACATCCCCGTCTCGGGGTGATGGACGCAACGCAATGCGACTTGAGTCATCTCATACTTTGGTGGAGAGGATTTGAGTTGTATTGTTGTTGTCTATGGGTAACGGTTACCACTTAATATCAGGTGGGCCGTCAGATCGCTCCGCCGCCAGAATCACATAAAAAAAAAGACGTGTGGCACTCGGAGACTGCCGCAGTAAAGCTATTGCGCGTGATATTTCAAAAAGTCATTAAAAGTTCTGGTATTTATCGATAGATGGAAAAACTAAAAAGTATCACCGCTGTGCCGGTCGGAGTGGGGGGTGTTAGGTTTTTTTCGTTACGGAATTTCTGGATTCGGTCTCCACGCTCAAGGCCCGCGATAGAAGCTATGCAATAGCTTAAAAAAAACTGTCTCCAGCTTTCAATACATCGCCGTTACCTGTATGATTTAAGCAGCCATTATAATTATTATTGTCCTTCTTGTTTTAGAGATATTGGAGTCCAAATGTGTGCATCAATTTCCTGGACAACTTTTTCACATATGTCAAAAATTGTTTCGCAAGAAAAATAAGAAGAATGCATGGAGATAAAGCACAAAATGAATTGCAAACATTGCCCATGGTCACTATTATGTTCGAATGGCAGCCCGGGATGCCAGTTACGGTGAATGAAAACTATAATCCCGCAGACGACCCTATTCTGCACAATTGGTTCTTAGATACCTATGGGAAGCAAGCATCAAAAGTAAAATAATATGGTTTATATCTAAGTAAAATTCAATATACTTTATTATGTAAGATATAAGTGTCTTTTGGACAAATCACAATTTATACACAAGCATGCATATAAATGTGAGCATGCTAGTGTTAGAAGTAAAATTGATCAATAATAATAATAATAATGTGACATATTTGTGTTAGGACTAGTCCTAAGGCATATTCTATGTACGTGTGCACATCAATTATTACCACTGATCAGTTTTGACTTATAAAATTGTGACTTGCCAAAACCCTAAACAAGAACTCTCCAAGCTTTCTTATCATTTAGGTAATCAGATATAATTTATTATGCTTTTAAAATCAGTTTGCTTTTTAAATTAATTCACAGTAATGATATCGCAAAGTGTTTTGTAATAACAATCACTACTACTAGTAGTAGCTTTTGAAATAGAACTCGATGGCCCACTTGTTGTTAAGTGGTAACCTACGACTTGGGCCCTCCCCTACTCAGGTAAGACGCATCGTATGCGCCCGTTACTCTGAGACGTGAAGGTGAAATGTCTCACATGCCTGTAATTTTACCAGTAACAACATTCAAACCGGAACACAGTAACGCGAATACGTTACTGCTTGGCGGCAGAAATGGGCATGGTGGCAGTAATTCCCCGGACGAACTTGGCGAGAATCCAACTGCTCTTAAAATACCGGAATGTTGCGTGAGGATAGAGGGTAGGGTACGTTATTATACTTAAATTTCATTTCCTAGCTGTGCGGCATTTCGTGGGCAAAGGTCTTTTTCACTTTATACGACGTAAAATACCCTGGAGCATGTTTTTTATTAATGACAACATTATGTAGGGTTGCCACAACTAGGCCAGGGTACCATGTAAACAATTTGCTAATTTAATTATTCACGAAACTTACATCGCGGATCGGTGAAAGTTGAAGTTAAGTTTAGTTTGGTTAAGTTTATAAGTCTATCGACTTATATAATTATCAGTCTCCTCAAAATAACAACAGGGTTTTCGTTACATTTTGTGAATTAAGAACAAATAGAAAATACTATGATACCATTTTATTATCACTGAATAGCAAATGATGTATATCAACGTCCATATAAGACTAATCAACAACATGGATATTTTTCACTTAAGATACATTTATACTTATTAAAACTTAAACATTAAAATATATTTAGAAATAAAAAAAATATAAAAAGAAACAGTGTCATGATTTTTGTATTTATGTTACATTTTATACATTAACGTTATTTTGTAGGTACCCCAAGTTATTGTTATTTATTCTGTAGTACGCTTTTATGGATCAAAATCTATGTAAATGATGCGTGAAGTGGTTATGATACGCACTGTCCCTGTGTTGCTTACGTATATTGCTATACATTTCATATAATATTTATAATAAAAGGGATAAAAGTATTTTAAATTCAGATTTACTTTAGAGAATGCAACATAATAGGGCGCATCATTTCGACTGTAGCAATTAACATTGTCTGATGTACTTTTTTGCTATTTTCATTTTATTGCATAAAAGGCCTTAGAATAAAAGTATAAATGCCCCCAAATTATTACATCTCTAAAATCAACCACCTCTGTTTTTGTAACTGGAAAAAGTAGTACCTATGTGTTCAGTTCACTTCATATTTGAAACTTTGAACGGCTGTACCCTAAAATATCGATGTTTCACATACGACTATGTTAAAAGTCGATTTACTTGAATTGAACGATAAAAATATTCTACAAAGGATTACTTTTTGTCAGCAATTCAACATTAGAACGTTGACGTGAACCGGTAAGTATATTCAAACATTATCGACACCAAGATGAATTTGTTCAACATATTTATCTTGATCGTAATAAGCAGTACAAGTACAAGCCCAAGGACAGAGTGGGACTTCACGGACGTTCATATAGTGTGACAGTAGATATGAGATGCAACAACCAATTAAAACATCCAAAACTTTAAAGCGCGATATTTAATTTACTAAGTCTTTCTATAGCTTCGGTTGCGCTATGATTCATAGAACATTAATGGAGTAACCGTGTTGGTCTAGTGGTGCTGACCCCGAGTTTCAATCCGGAGGTCGACGGTTCAAATCCCGACGTGCACTATGAGTTTTTCGATTGAAAGATTTATGTGCGCTATACCACGTTCTCAAAACGGTGAAGGAAAACATCGTCAGAAAACCGACGTGTCCTAGAATAAAAAATTCGATGACATGTGTCTGCACGAAAGGAGCCTCTTTGGGGGCGCACTTAAAATCCTTTCACCACACTGGTTCGAGAGAACTAGTGACTCGAATATAATAAATAATATAATAATGGCGATACTATCGAATGATTTCGTAATTAATTTACAATCATTTTTATGAATTATTTAGTTTTTTTAAAACTATATTTTCTATTTCATTCAAATTAGTCATACATTTCTAATTTTAGATAAGTACATCATAACTTATGATTGGAAGAATCATACAAAACTAATAAAAGTTTAAGAATGCTACGCAAAAAAAAAATCGGGAAAAAGGCCTAGACCTTGGCCAGACCTATCTCCTAACCACACATGTGAAGTAAGAGATAATTGAATCCATTATTTAACATTTATTCATTTTCCACTTCGTAAACTGTTAACGAAACCAGCTCTACATCAGAAAACTGAAGACTACATATTCAAATGGTAAATAATGATTTGAACCTCTGTTACTATATTCATCGTCTACAGCTACTACGGTAAACAATGTACCTGCGTAGTATATGTACAATACTTATAATTTATTGATGTCAACTCAATCCAATTATTTATAAAACAATATTCTATTTATCACAAATAAAACTCGTTACAATGATCACAACACATGCGACATTTCACACTGAAAGTTAACATTATAATGTTCACTTCACATTTGTTAAAACCACGTTTGTTTAGATGTTACTATATGAGATACCTAGTAACATTAACTTGGACATCGCGGAGTAGCTGTTATCGGCGGCGAACGATTCGCGTGAACGGCGCGAGTCGATCTGTAGATTCGGCGCCGTACGTTTGTACGGTACGGGGGTACTCGGCACCGACCGCGAAGTATATTTTTTTTTTTCATGCTGTTGGCTCTCTTTAGGAAATCTTCCACGTTATCAGTCGGCGCGCCTTCGGTGTTAAACGTTGCGCTCGCTTCCGCAGCTTCGGCTTTTTTCTCCCTCCGCGCCTCCGGCTTTAAAAAAAACACTCTAGGGTAGGACAGACAAGTCCACGTGGAGTCGGAGTTGACTGAGTCGGTTCTGTGACAGTAACTTACTTCGCTACCTACATTCTCAATACAAAATCAAATTCAAATCATTTATTTGTGATACACAGGTTAAACAAGATCTTAATAGGTAGCTATAATGAGGTACACTGTGATCTGCCATAAGGCGTACAAATTATTTACACATAAAAATTAATCAATAACACATATCAAATTCATAACTAAAATAATAATAATAATAATAATCCGTAATACTGTAAATATGCACTCAAAATATTAAAATAATTAAAATACTAGTCCCTACTGTTAAAAAAGTCAGGAATTGTATAAAATGTTTTATCGATTAAATAAGAAAAAAGCTTAGTCTTAAAAATTATAATATCTTTACATTCCCTAATGTCCGTTGGTAATTTATTATAAATTTTGCATGTCATTACTAAAACACTATTACTAAATAAAGCTGTTGTCACATTAGTCCTAAGTTGCAAATAATCTTGACGTCGTGCGCTTGTTACATGAGAAAATAGATAAGGATTACGCCTTATAAATAAACCCGTTTCATAAATATATAATGACGTCAAAGTCAGGAAATTGAGCTTTTTAAAATAAGGACGGCAGCTATCCCTTCTTTTCAAGCCGCAGATTGCTCGAATACAACTCTTTTGAGCAATAAATAATCGATCAATTTTTACTGCATTTCCCCAAAAAATGATCCCATACCTTAATCTTGATACAACATTACCATGGTATGCGGCAATTACCGCTTTTTGGTTAACTACTTTTTTTAGCATGCGTAGAGCATAGGCAGACTGAATCACTTTACCATGCACAAAGTTTAAATGGGATTGCCATTTCATATTACTATCAATATAGAGTCCAAGAAATTTTGTCGTCACAGTTTCACATACCTCATCACCTTTGTAGGTGAACTTAGTTGGAAGTGAGTTTGATGTTTGCACAACAGTGTTCCTAACATATAAGTACTTAAGTAACAAATAAAACAACTATATATGTATATATACATTATTTTATATTTTATAAACATAATTTACAACATTTAATATCTCTTCAAATGTATCTTTTTTATTTTGAAATATATCCCTCTTCCACAAATATTCATAAATTAAATCTGTAAAATTTTCTCGATTATTATTATTATCTTTAATGAAATATCTTTTGACGACACGCCACTGCGACTCAATCCTTTGAGTGTGCGTGCCGTTTGCTGCCACAAATGGGTTTTCTGGGTCGCTATGATTTACCCTCTTGTGAATGTACCCGTATTTTTCCAAATCATTGTATCCTCTCCAAAAATCTGTATGTATGATGGTGCCCTCAGCCACATGTTTTTGTATAAGGGGCACCAAAACTTCCGCAGATCGCACATTTTCCGGACAAATCTCTAATCTAAGGTCTTCACTCCCGAAAACGATGCATTTCCGCACAACGGGATGGGTATTGCTATGATCAGGGAATAAACTTCTATCAAATAAACAACTTTCATCAAACTTCCATTACCGTTCACTAAACCCGACCCCAATTTTTTGTATTGTATTGCATGGCTAGAAAAACAATACAGAGATCGACCCACGCTATTCATAATGCATTTGTAACCAATCCGAAATTTTCGGTGTTACGTAAATAATCTCTTATAAATGGGATGAGGTTGTCTGTGCTGTAGGTAAATTCTGCAGTTAGTGTTAAGCCTCCAGAATGAGATGTGTTCGAGCAGCTTTGCTGCATTTGCTTTGTTACGATGGATCTGAAACATGGGTCGGTACGGTTTCAAATTATGTAACCGGGGAGGTCACAACTCTATCTCCAAAAAAACCACTCATTCAATCAATCAACTTAATCATTCAATCTTCACTCATTCGCTCTTCCAACGTCCGTTCATTCATCAAGCGATGGTTTGCTGATGATAGTTTTACGCAAATATTTAATTATCGTTCTGTAAAAAGAGACAGTATTTTGTTTATTATTTACAATAAAATCTATAATTCAATTATAGTAAATGTTCCGCAAGCCAAAGAAAATCCAGAGGCGTGTGTTTTGTGCCGATGACGATGACGATGGAGACCCGGAGCCCCCGCCGCCGCCGATCATCAGCCAGGACTCACAGGAGAAGAAAGAAAAGAAGGAACGGAAGGAGAACAAACCTGTGAAGAGCATCGCGCTCCTCAGTTTTGCTGATGAGGGTAACGCTAGCTTGGCCTTGAGTAGTCTGCAGTAGTAATATCTGCTCATACAATTTCTGCCGCATTGTCACACTTCTTCCGACAAAATTTTCATGTTGCTATGTTACCGGGGAAGGAGTCACTAGTTTCGATCGGAATCTGAATTACGAAAGCAAATGGTACCATGGGTTGAATTTTATGAGATGCTCAGATTGTTAGTTGCCATCTATCATAGTACAGTTGTCATGCGTACAGATATAAAAATATCCAAAGCCCGAGAAATAACTGCTGATCACACAAATGTGTCCTGGCAGGAAATAAATCCCTGCACCCCTCATTTTGTATGCAGGGTTACAAGAGACGGTCGTAGACAGCCATTAAATTGAACACCCAGCAAACATTAAGAAAAACAGTCCACACCTTGGTTTGTAAACAAATACACAATAGTTTGAATCAATGCTTAATTCTATTCTAATGATTTCAGAGGAAGAATGTGAAGAGTTCAAGGTCAAGAAGTCATCTCAAAGCAAGAGGCTCTCCAAACGCAGGGAAAAGGAGAGAAAGAAAGTGCCCGATGGTGATAATAACAAATATGACAGTAACGGCCATGAGGTAAGGTGTACCATACTTGCAAACAATATTTTGACATTACAGATCATAAAAATTGCAGTAGAACTTGGTAAGTGAATTTGTTATAGACTGAAGATAATAAGAAATTTATGTTCTAGCTAATGTTGTACAATGTTTGTTGTGAGTGATGATGATCATAGTATTTCTGTTAAGAAACTGTCAAAGTTAGAATTACTACCAATGCTATTTTGACGAAATGACTTAATAGCAAAACTAAAAAAACTATGATCATCCCATAAAAAAGGAACAAAATAGCAAACAAGCTCTCAATTCTAGGTAAACTTCATCAATGCAGAAAAGGAGGCAACCATCGAGGCCAAGCCTAAGAAGCGGATGACTCTGGAGGGGTTGATTCTGTCGGGGCGCGAAGCTCTAGCGGCGGATGGGGCAGGGGATATCTCGGAAGATAGTGCGGGAGAAGATGCGGAAGATGATAGGGGGTTCCACCGGTACCGCGCGGAGACGGTGCGCGCCGCGCTGGCCGGCGCGCCGGGGCACATCCCCGACGCAGCGCTCATACACGCCGCGCGCAAGACCAGACAGCAGGTATGAGAGGTGAGGGACTAGCGATGGCCGCTGGAAGGATCCTTGACTCGTTGCTTCTTCACTCATCTGGGAATAGTCTTTATTCATATTGTTAACAATAGTTGGAAGGTGTTTGGGTTGGTGATAATTTCAGATTTACAATTTACATCTGTTCAGTGAAGAAGAGATGAAGTTTTTGTTGTCCAGTTTCTACACTGAAATTTCCCTGGGTTGTCACTAAATATTCTATGAATACTTTATATCATTAAAATGAAATCTTAATGAAAGTGATTGTTAAGCTGGAGTAAAAATATTAGGCGTATGTAAAAAAAAGGCAAAAATATGTAAAGAATAATTTTATATAGTTTGTACTTGGAGTTATTTACTCATTATTTGAATAAATTTCATGTAATCCATCTATTTCTAGGATACAGAAACTGTAAGAAAATAGAATACTTCCTTTTTTATCATTTACTTGCCTGTATACAATTCTGGCGATGAGTGTTTGGAACTATAATGATAGCTGCAAGAGGTTTTGTCCCGTACCATGAAGCAGATGTACAATTTTTTGGTCACTTTACAGCGTACTAGAGTTGCTAATATCTACTGTCAATGGCTATATAGCCAGTTTACTTTATGTTATAAAATAATGAATTTTCAAAGAACTATTCATCTTATTCTGGATTTTTTTTGAGAGTGGTCATTTGCCATAATTTTATTTGCAATTTTGCTTATGATTGGCATAAACCATCCTGTCCATAAGACTCCATAAGACTGTTTTCTAATAAGCATGTAGTTATCAGGTGGCATCAAGTTGTGTTTAAGAGGTCTTCGTCCACCAATGGACATCCTTTCTTATCGGTTGTCATATTCAATATTGTATATTCAATTGTTTGATGCAAAACATTGAAATAACATATTCTTCAGCTGAAATTATAATCATTTATTTATCTTCTAATATTGTTATAGCTGATATTAGCTTATTTATTGTCTGAATGCAGCGCTGCACAGTCTCAATCAAGAAAGAGAATAGAAATCTCTATTGTTGTTAATTATGCTGATAGCAATTTTAATTTAATCCACAAATGCAAAAACTTATTAATATTGCTTAAAAGCTAAAGCTTACATTTCAAGCTTTTGAAATCGAATTGGAAAGGCATTAATAAATAAAAAATAATTATAATGAATGGACTTATTAAATCTTAAAAAAACTATTTTATTACGCCAAATTGTTACATAATTTTTTTATTAATTAAATTCGGTCGTGGCGTCCATTCCTTGAATACTACATTTTTTGGATAACATTTCTATAAGCAACTTTCATCTGAAAATGAGATTAAAGTGCATTAGTAGTCTGCAGCGCTGCGCACACCGCAAAGCGTATAACCCAACAAATCTCCCGTTACAGGCTCGCGAGCTGGGTGACTTCGTGCCGATATCTGTGGAGCCGGCGGCCGGCGCTCGGTTGGTAAGGGAGGGCGACGACTCCGCCGACGACGACGAGGACCGCATACAAGTGAGGGGCCTCGAGATGCCCAGCGACAAGCCGCAACGTGAGTACCCTTGCGTTGCTGTGCCGCTCGCCCGCACCGGTGCTGCCCTCCGTCGTCCGGCTTAAGCTGACTGTAAGATTATGTGTTGCTAACTTATCTATCCGCTGTGTGGTAGCGATTTATATTTGAAAAGTAGCCCGGTTCATTGGAAAATATGGGAGAGTGATTTGTTTTGACTGGACATCATTTGTGGAGCATTTAAGTGAGCATTTAAAAAATATATTGAATTATAAACAACAAACAAGAGTTGTATATATAAATATTTAATTGCTACGAAAGAATAACATCCTAAAAACTTTACAAAATATCGGTTTATACTGTAATTAGTGTAATTTATAACAAAATTTTGTTTTTCTGTACTTATATAACTAGGTAGTCCATTTGGAAGTTCAAGTGTACCTTTTTCATATACTTTTTATATATTACTTTTGTCTTTGCACATTTATATACATACCAACCACATGAATATTTATCATTGGAAACCGTTTCAAACATTCCTGTTGTAGTTTCTGAGGATTAGCATTGCTTTACAGACAGACAGGCAAAAAATCGCGGTGGGGGACTTTTAGGGGACTATGTAGATCCAAAGCAAAGTTTCTTACGATTCGGCCCATTTGTTGTGACCAGTTTTTGGTATTAAATATTGTTTCAGATTCTCAATTTGTATGGTTATAAATTGTAATTGTGTGTTTATTCTCTGTGATCGCAGGTGGCACAGCAGCCATAGATCCGGATGAGGAAAACAACAGCGAAGCCGAGGAATGGGAAGAACAACAGATGCAGAAAGCCATGCCTGCTATCGTGGATATTACAGGCAAGTGTTTGGCAACTACTACACATAGGGTGGGGACTGTTACTTTAGTACAGTTCAGTAGCGTTCGCTTGGGGATGTACTGCCACCATACCCACTTCTGCCGCCAAGCAGAAATGAATTTGCGTTATTGTGTTACGGTTTGAAGGGTGAGGTTGCCGTTGAAATTACAGGCACATGAGATGTTGCACCTTCACAGAATTATGGGTGTATATGATCCCACTTGGGTCTTGTCATACCTTGGTAGGGGTGGAGCTATGTGGATCGCTTGTATTGGCAGAGGTTATCACTTAACACCAGATGGGCCATCAGCTCGTTCCTTAACATTACCACATAAGAAACTATGAGATATATCAAATGAAATAACGAAATGAATTGAAAGTTTAACAAGCACTAATAAATGGGAAAACACCGTTTTTCCCTATATTTTAATATATATCCAGCATTTAGTGAAAGCTTTTGTTGAAAAATACATTCATAACAAAACAAAAAAAACATAACAAGCTTTTACAATTAGACCCTGGACACCACATTTCCGATGTTTGATAAGCATTGACTGGCCTCACAGCTCAGTTGGCAGTGACCCTGCCTTCTATGCTGTAGGTCGTGGGTTCGATTCCCACCCAGGACAAACATTTGCATGACTAATATAGATGTTTGTTCTGTGTCTGGGTCTCAATGTGTATGTATTGGCAGAAAAGTATGTGAGTATTATATCAGTTATCTGTTTCTCACGGTACAAGCTTACTTTGGGGCTAGATGGCGTTGTGTGAAATGTCCACCGATATTTATTTATTATTATTATATTATTGTGCACGGTTACAGGTGAGGGCGGCATAGAACTGAACCCGTTTGCAGTGGCGCCGCCGCCGCCGCGCCTCCCCACCGCGCCGCACCTGCGCCCGCTCGCGTCCCTCTCGCACCCGCTCACTAGCGCCGCGCAACTCGTCGCCGCGCTCACACAACGGTAACCCACCCCCCCCCCCCACCCCCACCCCCTCTATGACTCGGGCTGCCTCAAGGCGATTAGATCTTCCAGGGCTTCTGGAAAGCTAGAGCTAAGTCGTTACATATGAGGAACAAGGCTGGTAGTTTGTATGTATGTTAAATAAAATGGGATCTCCGGCACGCTTCGCTTCGTTATTTTCAGGAGTAGAGGTGGACTCGGGACCTGCGATTTTGATGAAGTTGTCCCGACATTTTTACTCAACAGGAATAGCCAGTCCATTGATAGACTACGGAGAAGCAGTCTAATGTTGAAGTCGAAATTTGCTCCACCAGGGATGGAAAAAGATACCATACCATTCAAATGTATGTGTGTGATACTCTGCGGCTTGCGCATCTTAATTATTGCCTGAGGTAGTGCTGGAAGGTAGGGTTCAAACGTTCCATTTTGTTTGCAGGCTGGAGGAGCTGCAGTTGGACAGAATCAACACAGCCAACAAGCGGGAGCAACTGCAAACGCAGCTGATGCAGCGGGCTCGCGTGCGGGAGAGCCGCGCGGCGCGCTGCGGACACCTGGACGCGGCGTACCGGCGCGCGCAGGCCGCCCGCGGGTACCTCACCGACCTCATCGAGTGTCTCGACGAGAAGGTACACTAGGTGGAGCCAGAAGCCTCCGGCTTTTCATTAAGGAAGTAGCAGGGTGGCCCAGCTGATGTTGTATCTGCACATTGACTGGCCTCTGGATGTTTGTTACTCATTCACGCTCAAACGGCCGAATGTATTTGGATGAAATCTCGTATCAAGATAGCTTATATCCTGGCTTAACACACAGGCTACTTTGATCCCGAAAAAGTGCAGTGTTCATGTGAGTTGACTTACTCACCGCGGGGAATACCGTGGGGCGCAGCTAGTGTGTTTATATATGTTGTATCATACAGATGCCGGCGCTGGAGGGTCTGGAGGGGCGCGCGCTGGAGCTGGCGCGGTGGCGCTGCGCGTACCTCGTGGAGCGGCGGCGCGCCGACGTGCGCGACCAGGCGGCGGACGTGCTCGCGCTCGCAGGTACCCTAGTGCCCCCTGTCGGCTCTCACTCAACACACCTCCAGACAGAGAGAGAGAGACAGAGATATTAGACGTTGGGCTAGATACTGTGTTAGTTTATACTAATTCGGGGGCCAGTGTATACCTCCAGTTGTCTACCTCCGTGCTCAAGTGCATAGTTCTTGCATTAGTATTAGGTTACTTTTATTTTAGGGTACTCTGCAAGAGATCGTATGCTACAATAAGACCGCATACTGTATCCACAGCAAAAGTACTTTTAGTATTAATAATCACCTGTCTTTCAAGAATGAATTACTATTATTATATAGGAACCGGATCGGCTGCAGTCGCGACACCAAAACTTGGAGTGTACCGTTAGTTGGTTTTCAGGTCGGGCGGGCGCGGTGCGGTGCGCGGACAAGGTGCGGCGCACGGCGGAGCGCGAGGGGCGGCGGCGCGCGCGTCGTCTGCGCCGCGAGGCGGCCCCCGGCGCGCCGCGCTCGCACCGCGACGGCGACTCCAGCGACGACGAGCTGCCGCCGGGCGACCAACATCACGCCGCCAACGAGCGAGGTGCGCAACAACACTCAACACACGTACAAAATAATAAATATTTGGTGGACATTTCACATAGCGCTATCTAACCCCAAAGTAAGATAGTTAAATGGCTTGTATCATGAGAACGAGACCACTGATATAATATTTATATATTTTATACATATAATACATATTGACACCCAGACACAGAATAAACATCTATATTCGTCACACAAATGTTTGTATTGGGTGTGAATCGAACCCACGATCTACAGCATGGAAGGCAGGGTAACTACCAGCTGAGCTGAGCTATTTACAGCAAAAAAAATGTATACAAGTAGTATATCAGTTGTCTGGTTACCATGATACAAGCTATGCTTAGCTTACTTTGGGTCTAGATGGCGCTGTGACATGTACACCAATATTTATTTATTTATTTGTATCTTTGTAATATGATTTTGTACATATATTTCCAGAGGCGATCCGCGTGGCTGCGGGCGCGTTGTTCTCCGACGCGCTGGAGGCGTGGCGTGGTGTGAGCGGCGTGTGCCGGCGGCTGGCGGCGTGGCGGCGCCGGGACCCCGCCGCGTACTGCGACGCGCATCTGCCCGCCGCGCTGCCCAAGCTACTGGCGCCCTACGTGCGACACCAGGTATCACCCGTCTGCGATATACCCCCCCCCCATTCGGTTTATTAGTAGGTGGCTGCAGAAGCAACTGTGCTCAAAATGAAATCTACAATATATCTTCTGACTCCATTTCGTGATCCTACTGTTATATTATAATATTATAAACGTGAAAGTTTGTATGGATGTTTGTTACTCCTTCACGTTCAAACGGATGAATGGATTTGTGTAAAATTATGGTACCAAGATAGCTTATATCCTGGATTAACACATAGGCTACTTTGATCCCGGAAAAGTGCAGTGTTCTCGTGGGATTACTTATTCACTGCGGGTAACACCGCGGGGTGCAGCTAGTAACAAAATAAATAATAGTAATATTACAACAAAAATGTAATTGTTTCAGCTCATATTATGGAATCCTTTAGCCGATGAAGACAATGAAGACTATGAAAAGATGGACTGGTACAAGTGAGCGCGTGATACATTTATTTAGTTTTATCATCAGACTGCTTTTATTATTCTGTATTTAAATGAATAACCCGTCATTTAATCTTTTTGTCATTATCATCGTCATCAAAACAGTCCTACCAGAAATATACCTCAAGTTAACCCAATTTCTCGAAGTGGTGGCGTAATGCGTTGACTTGATCATTAACATAGTAAAGTACGGAAGGATACAAAATGTATTGCTGTTGTGGTCGGCAGTTTATACAGCTACATCAGATGAGCCATTGTGGTTTACTCGCATATAAATGTATAAATAATGTCGTGCGTAGATGTCTGATGATGTACGGTGCGGGCGGCGGCGGCGACTCCTCGGATTCGGAGACGGAGTCGGAGGCGCCGCCCTCCGTCTGTGAGGCCGGCGTGCGGGACGACCCTGACTTGATGCTGGTGCCTACCATGATAAGCAAGGTGGTGCTGCCTAAGATCACAGGTGTGTATATATTCCTCAAATGATGATTGTACGAGCTATTGGCCTCGTCCAGTAGAGCGATCCACTAAAACTGTAGCTCATGCTTAAGCATTTCAACGGTCTACGTCCACTTGTTTTACTTACATGCGAGGAGCGTGGTGGTCTAGCGGTACTGATCCCCGAGTTTCAATCCGGAGGTCGCCGGTTCAAATCCCGACGTGCACCTATGAGTTTTTCGATTGAAATATTGATGTGCGCAATACCACGTACTCAAAACGGTGAAGGGAAACATCGTGAGGAAACCGACATGTCCTAGAACTAAAAATTCGAAGACATGTGTCGAGTGCACGAATGGAGCCTCTTTGAGGCGCACTTACAATCCTTTCACCGCACTGGTTCTACAGAACCAATGACTCGAAGAAGAAGAAGACGACTTACATGTGTAACCTACTTTATTATTTTACGTGTATTTTAATTACTATTAAATCAGTTGTCAACTAGCACTCATTGGGTTTGGTTTTCTCTTCCACCCTTGTAGGAATCGCGGCTAGCTCTTCCCGGGATGCTGATATTAAAGTCGAGTATATGTAACAATAGCTGTATTGTATAAGACTACGACTAATATGCTGCTAATGAGTGTGGTTTGGATTATTGCCGCTGATGCACTGACTTCCGTAGGCGTCCGGTCAGCGCTCGCGGCACGAGTAACCTACTTAGGTCAAACTGCTGAATTTGCTAAATATCTACGTGATCGATATATCGAACACCCCTTACTTTACTTTCTTAACTTATACTTTAGGGCACAGCCCTTGTAGTTTAGTTACTGATTATATTTACACTCTGATGCGCGGCGTCAGTGTAGGCCATTGTAGCCCCTAATACGATTTAGAATTGGGTGTTGTTGTGTCGCAGAGCTGGTGGAAAGCGCGTGGGACCCGATGTGCGTGCGCGCGTGCGTGCGTCTGCGCGCGGTGATACTGCGCGCGGCGTGCGTGCCCGGCGCGGGCGCGCCGCTGCGCCGCCTCGCCGCCGCCGTCGCGATGCGCTCCCAAGCCGCGCTCAACGCGGACGTATTCCTGCCCGCGCTGCCGCCCAAGTATGCACTATATATACGCGTGCATGCACGCACACGACATGCGCACGCGCACGCACACGACATGCGTACGCGCACGCACACGCATGCACACACGTACGCGTGTCGACACATTGCCGTGCGCGCCCAAGAGTTGTGTCATTTAAGAGCAGTAGAACTCGCGCCAAGTTCATCCGTCGTAATTCTGCCACCATGCCCATTTCTGCCGCCAAGCAGCAACGCATTCGCGTTATTGTGTTCCGGTTTGAAAGGCGTGGTTGCCGGTGAGATTACACGCACATGAGACATTCCGTTTCAGAGTTACGGGCGCATACGATGCGACTTGGTCTTGTGGTACCTCGTAGGGGAGTACCCAAGTTGCATCGGTTTTTACGGGCCGAGGTTGCCACTTAACACGAGGTGGGCCGTCGGCTCGTTCCGTAACTGTATCACATAAAAAAAATGATATGCCAATCCTTATACCACCAATATGTATTTGATATTATTTCTCCCATTAACTTTTTTACGGAGCCTGGTCCTTTAGAAGACGTTAGTGAGCTGAAGGCACAATTAAGGCCCGTTTTATCTAACCATGACTCGGACATAATTTATTAAGGAAAGGTGGAGGGAAGAATGATTATTATGTAAGCACACCTTGTGAACCCTGTAACGATGTGTGTGTGGTGTGTGTGGCAGCGTGATGGAGGGTGGTGGCGGCGCGTTCTGGCGGCGGTGCGTGGGCGCCGGAGTGCGGCTGCTGCGCGGCGCGCTCGCACTCACCGCGCCCCCACCGCTGCTGCGCAACACGACGCACGTGCTCAAACTCATAGGTAACTATACACACGCATCACACGTAAACTAGCGTTGACTGACCTCGCACCTCAGTTGGTTAGTAACTCTGCCTTCTGTGATATAGGTGGTGGGTTCGATTCCCACCCCAGGACAAACATGTGACGAGCATTGATGTTTGTTCTGTGTCTAGGTGTTCATATGTATGTATTTACAAAAAAAAAAAGTATATGAGTATTATATCAGTTGTCTAGATCGCATGATACAAGCTATGCTCAGCTTGCTTTGGGGCTAGATGGCGCCAACCGCGCTAGCAACTCTGGACTCTATTGTTAAATAAAGTGATTGGAGAAGGCTGTTTTCTTCAATGTATAGAGAGCACGGTGTGTGTGCGTGTGTGTTGTAGAGACGCTGAGCTGCGCGGCGGGCGCGGCGCCCGGCGCGTGGATGATGCTCGCGTGCACGGCACTCGCGGAGACGCTGCCGCGCGGCGGGGAGGTGCGGCGGCGCGCGCTCGCCCGCCTCGCGCGCCTCGCCGCCCTCGCGCTCTCACGCCTCGACACTGACAATCCGCTGCACATGTGACTACCCCTATGTTATTATATGCGGACATCAAAAACTTTATTTCCATATAATCCATAAAGAAATTAGCTTGGAAACCTCGATAATATTCAAAACGTAAGGTCACGCGTACTTATCGCTAAGTTTGACGCTTGTTCAAACCCTATCCGACCCTCCATCGCGAAGAACAGATAATAATCTAGGAGCGATTCCTTTTTTTCTTTCGCGAGCACGATCCTTGTAACAATTTCAGTACTTCAGGTCTATGTTACATTTATGACTACATAAAATACAGAAATAAGATATTACAAAATGTTTTGTGTCTTGTTGAGCAGAGCGACGTCAGACCGTGGGGATTTATCATTTACCCCGTATAAAACTGAAACTATCCGGTTAGAAGGACTTTAATACGTTTTTAGGCTGATCATAATTTTTGTGGCGGTGAAAAATGAAATTATTATTCATCATGTTTCCAAAACTACTTTTATAATATTTTCTGGATAGAAAAAATCCTGAAGTTCCTCCTTGTACAACAATTTCAAAGCAAATAATTTATTATCTGTGTAATTTAATAATATTCCTGAAATTTAGTAGAATCAATAATAAACACCGGCTGTTGTATGATTTCGAATCAACAATAAATTGTAGAAATTTTGATGCTTCACGCGAGCAAGCTGTCGATCGTTCGCTGAATGTCATCGACGCTTGTTAGCTTCTTAAGCAGGTTACCAGGTAAGACGAGTTGCAATAATTTTGTTTACTTTCCAGGAAAGCTGTAGAGCAAGCGCGTGCGGTGATAGCGGAAGCGAAGGCGATGGAGTGACGTCAGCACTGCGCCCCGCGCCCCCTCGCCCTCCGCCCTCCGGCACGCGGCCGCAGCGAGCCAGTCGGGACTGCGGCCGCAGCGAGCCAGTCGGGACTGCGCCCGCTCATGTCGGAGTTCCGCACTTACCACTATGCTTCAGAATCAACTACTATACATAGATACCCAAAGGGGAAGGCAGAGGAGAGATGCAGAGACAATGGCCGCTTTAGAAGTGGGTTACGCCAGCTTTGCGACTAAAGTAGCGAATTCACATGCCAGTATATTTTACTAAACAATTCCGCTTGTGATTACACCCTGATTATAACTTCGTAGAGCGACATAAAACATATGTCCAGTTTTATCTCTCTATGTCGTAACGGTAGTGTGCGGTAGTAAATTAATTATAATTGTTACCAAAATTACTCTGATCACTCCGTCCCGTCTGCGGTGACCCTTAATCTTGTATCGGTGAAATAAAACCATTTAGTGGATTTAATTAATTACTAGCTTTTTGGAGTATAAATGACTGCAGATACTGCAGTCAACATTATAACGTTATTCCCGTAATGAAATGGAAAATATGAATGAGAATTACGTGATCATCTGATAGGATTAAAATTAAAAGAAATATATATATTTTAAGTAATGATTATTTTAACAATATAAAACAGTCACACGGGAACAAACCCGCTAACTCTGCGTTGCCTTTATCGCGTTACTGCGGTAAAAGATCCTATGACGTTTTAATTTTTTTGGTTCCAAAATAAACTAATACAGAGTGAAAGGAATCCATTTAGATGAGTTTAAGAAGCGACATCAATCATTTCAGAGTACTCGAAAATGATTTCAATTATGTTTACGGAATCGAACTTACTATTTTGATAAGTAATATTAAGTTATGAAAGTCACGTATAACGATCAAACATACCGCATCGTTTTTTTTATGTGATATAATTACGGAACGAGCCAACGACCCACCTGGTGTTAAGTGGTAACCTCGACCCATAACAAGCGATGCGACTTGGGTCCTCCCCTACTAGGTATGACAAGACCCAAGTCGCATTGTATGCGCCCGTAACTGAGACGTGCACGTGGAATGTCTCATGTGCCTGTAGTTTCACCGGCAACCACACCTTTCAAACCGGAACACAGTAACGCGAACGCATTACTGCTTGGCGTCAGAAATGGGCAATGGGCATGGTGGCAGTACTTCCCCGGACGAACTTGGCTTGAGTTCTACTGCTCTTAAGATTAAGAGCTTGCTAACAAACTCTTAAGAGTTTCATGCCAATTATTGTTATTTTGGTAACATTTTGAGTGGTTCATTATGTTTTTTATTAATAAGCGAATCATCGGTGTTTTGTGTAATGAATCGGTTGAGCGGTCTCGAGTTATATTTATGTGTATTGTATATAAGCAGCAGAGAATAATAATAAATACATTTATATGTATCATTGTTTCATTTCACCATGGTCTCACAGCTCAGTTGGTAGAAACTGCCTTTTGCGCTGCAGGTCGTGAGTTCGATCCCCACCCAGGGCAAACATTTGTGTTACGAACGTAGATGTTTGTTCTGTGTATATGCTTAGGGGCTAGATGGCGCTGTGTAAATGTTCACCAATTATTTAATCCAAAAGTTGCACGTGATTTCAATTTAAATGCAGCGTTTCTGTGTCAAATGATCTTTATTTCTTTGGCTTTATCCTAAACATCGGAAACGCAGGCCCCAGTGGGAAGCTGCATCTGATACCTTTACTCAATTGGTAATAAACATTAGCGGGATAAGGTGACACGTGCCGTGGTCAATTTAGTACATAGATTTGTTCAATAATTTACTAAACATCTTAGTTGGGCGTTGATGCCTGCGACACAGTTTTATTACTTCTGCAGACACCATAGTTTCTCAAGTATTGTGTATTTGTTCCCCTAATAAATATTTTGATTTGATTTGAGTTTGGTTATTGACTTGAGGCTCTATAATTAAAAAATCTCACAAAACTACAATTCAGCTATTATTATTAAAAAATAATTAATCGAATATTAGTAACAATAAGGCATTTGTTAAAACAATTGTTTCGATATCAAACCACACCGCGCAAGTTAAGTTCGTTTCCTATATTTTCTCAGTTGCCACATTACTTATGTCTACAATTAGTTTATGTACACGTTGATTTTAATATACAAATGAACAATTAAAGTCCTGAATTACAGTTTCAATTTCAGTAACGTCATACCAATTTACAAAAAAAAAATGTGAGCCGTCACGGGACGCCTGGCAGATGTGAAACATCGACATTATTTTGTAAAAGTAATATGCAACGCATATAGATAGGATATATAGATTTCATACCGTGGCGACGCGTCGCCACGCCAGAAATCGGTTTTACGTGCGGCTATAGATGTTTCACATCAGTAATCGACATTTTATGCATCAAATCTCTTTTAATTAAACTTCACTCGAATTAAGTTTACTTCGAAACTGTAAATCTGAACTTTAGTAGCATAAAATTACGGACTGTCTCTGGACTACATAATACATTATTTAACTCTTAATTTATATAAATATAACCAACTCTCCAAATAACAATTACCAAACCTATATACATCTGATGATAGACTAAGATAACATTAAATAGCCATGTCGCACTGAGAGGCGGATGTAGAACATATTGTTGGTGCCAATAGAAGTAATCATTCACAACCTCCAATATACATACGGCACACGACCAAAAACCAAATTTCGAGACAATTTTGCATATAATTTGTTATATATAAGAAGGAGATTAAACTCATTAAATGAGGTGACTAAGCCGAGAAAACTAAACAACGATAAATGAACAATAATTAATAGTATTTATTCTCATACGCTCGTATTGCCAACCAGGTCTGTACTTAGGCGTTGTACAAAGTCTCATATCAATAAATAATCCGATAAACGAATTTTACACTCGCCTTATGCACTTGGTTCATCATTCTTCTTTCACTCATCATCTCTAAATACCCAAACCATCTAAGCATACCTTTTTCAATCCTCATCACTACGTCTTCTTTCACTCATTTATCAACGGAACCCCAAAAACAAGAACTTAGATTCGCGAGACATCTAAACCAGTTAAAACGTAATTGGTTAAAAATCATAATTTTTTTATACATTTCTTTCATAGCCATCCTATTTCAATATAATATGAAGTTTATACAGGTTGCGGTAAGCGTACCTCTGTACCGTGTCTTTAGTGTCGATTCTAATGTCAAACCGGCATCCATCCTTTACTGTTTAATACGAAGTAAAAGAAACAGCAATAATTTAAGAGCTGCATTAGTCATCTTAGTCCAAATTTAGAGTCTGAAGTTGAAATACAAAAAATAATGCGCGTGAATTTGTTTTGGATCAGCATGTTTATTGGACTGCTGATATAATCGAATGTAATCTTGAATGATTGATTGGTAAACTCTTTGTTAATGATCAAAGTCTATATTTACTTTGCTCTATTTATCACTTCAGCTGAAAGTCTTAACCATCATTGCACTATCCGACGCGTTGAAACGACCAATTCAACAGCAACAGTTCTTCCTCAACACAAGTCGCCTTCGCCCAAATTCTGTCACCGGTGCTTCACCGACACCCAATACTCTCGGGGAGCGAGAGTGATCGGGCAACAAATCTACCGTGGGCGTAGATAACATCACTGCATTTATTCAGGTTTCCGATACCCTCCCACTCGGGACGCTAGAGGGTTCCCGATAGCGCGAGGTGATCGGGGAGCGACTACTATCACGGAAAGTCATTGCACTTGTTCCCGACCCGTCTACACTGGTGAGGCGAGAGTGTACGCAGTCGCACTATGTCCGCACCCGCGCGTGCGTGCACGTGTACGCGTGCGGCGCTCATAAGTCGAGGCGGCGCGCGGCGCCCGCGCCCGCACCCGCCCCCGCGCCCGCCGGCAGCGCCGCCACACCTGGTGACGCACACAACGTTGTATTAGTGATTTAAATTCATTATCACAGTATATAAAAATATTGATGTATATTTGCAGTACGGTAATGAATGATATTGAGGCCAACATTAAAAAAAATTAAAAAAATAGTACTATTATTCAGGCAGTAGATATAAAGGCTTTTATATTTTATAATGAATGATATTAATAAAGGTGGACATTTCACACAACGCCACCTAGTTCCAAACTACGCATGGCTTGTCCTTTGGGAACCATACAACTGATAAAATACTTAAATTATTTTATAGTAATTTTGTAGACACGTACTATGAATATAGTAAATATTTACAGCCAGCCGCAGAAAACTTGTCGGTCACACAAACGTTTGTCCAGGTGTGGGAACCTAACCCGGAAAGGATTCTTGCTATCTACGTCAGAACGTCTGGCGGGTTTTGCCGGTGCATTATAAGTGGTAGTTACCTATCTCCCCCCTCGCGCTATTGTTGATGGAGAGCGGCGCGGGCGCGGGTGCGTGTGCGTGCGCGTGCGCGCGGCGGCCTCGTGCTGAGCGCGCACGTCGCGAAGCGAACCCGCGTCCCCTGTCCCGTCCCCCGGCCCCCGCCCCCGCCCCCGCACCCTCGCGCACAGTCACCACCAGCGGCGCAGTGTCCGACGCGTTACCACTGCGTACACATATATATATATATATATATATTATATAGAAGTTGAAAAGGCTTAGTTGACACAAAAAGGTCTCTGTCTCAGCATATTGTTAGTTGGGTCGCAACTAACCCTTGTTTTCCGACAAAGCCGATTAGTGAAGTGACAATATTATAATTTTTTTTTATATAACTGCTACGGAACTTCTGTAACTGTTCCTGTCTATAGCCCACCTGGTGTTAAGTGGTAACCTCGGCCCATAACGA
This sequence comes from Chesias legatella, assembly GCA_947359385.1. Lineage (NCBI taxonomy): Eukaryota > Metazoa > Arthropoda > Insecta > Lepidoptera > Geometridae > Chesias > Chesias legatella. Next base: position 2,063,725 of record OX375780.1, on the reverse strand, counting down.
CCGATACGACTTGGGTCGTCCCCTACTAGGTACGACAAGACCCAAGTCGCATCGTATGCGTCCGTAACTCTGAGACGTGTAGATGGGATGTGTCATGTGCCTGTAATTTCACTGGCAACCACACCCTTCAAACCGGAACACAGTAACGCCAATGCGTTACTGCTTGGAGGCAGAAATGGGCATGGTATCATGGCATGGCACCAGTAGTTTCGGAGATCACCTCCTACATACAAATGTTGCCTCTTTATAATATTAGTGTTGGTAATGTAGACTATGTACAACTATGTACTAAGTAAGAACAGGGGGATTCCTTGTCCCAAATTTAGTCTAGAAACGTACTTTTCATCATTACTGGCGATAGCTGCGTCCTGTATGTGTGACTCTTCGGGAGGAGACGGAGGAATCTGAAAAAATAATGTATTTCACAGGCAAATCAAGACCACAATATCAAGTCGCATATATACAAAGCAATAAAAGGGGGGGAGGGGAGGCATCTAGTTGTGAACTTATCTCCCATGCTCCCACAATAATGTAACTGAAAAGTTGCCTATTAGATTACCCCCCCCCCCCCCCCCCCACCCCTCAGGGGAAGTAATAAATAAATAGTAAATTTTTCACACAGCCCAAAACAACTCCAAAGCATGTACTATGGGGACCAGATAACTGATACAAAAGATTGTCCTATATGGAAATCGAACCTACAACCCAGCCCCGAAGGCAGACTAACTAGCAACTGATTATTATATATATTTTTTATTTTAGGCCAATCTATGATAATATTGATGTTTGCGTTACCTCCTCTCCATTGGTACGTGCCCGCAACCTCGCCATAAATCTCGTGGCGCGTGCGAATGGATTCTCGCGTTGTTCGTCAAATGTGCCTCCCTGAAAGTTAATAGAAACACCAGGTATAAGGCGATCACATAAAGGCGTCGATTAGTGGCTGCTGGCCTTAAGGCATCGCGGTTTATTAAGGGGATTTCACACTGGAGGCGTTTTTGGCGCGTGTAATGATCGTATTTGTAGTCGGAGTGGTGCCGCCGCGTCGCGCGTAGGTAGAGCAACGTTACCAACATTCCAAATGCAACATTCTTCCCCATGGAGGGTCGGATAGGGTTTGAACAGAACTTAGCGATAAGTACGCGTGACCTTATGTTTGATTAATATTGATGATTCCAAGCTAATTATTTATGAATTCTATGGTATGGTAGTTTTTGACGTTGACTTTACCGCGGTGGGCGGCGGCGCGCGCAGCAGCGGCTCCGTGTCGGAGCTGTCAGAGTCGGAGTGGTGCCGCCGCGTCTCCCCGCACGCGAACACGCGCCGCTTGCACACCGGACACACGCGCTTGTTGCGCGTCAGCCACGGGTCGATGCACACCGCGTGGTACGCTGAACAGTACACAACATATCTTCACAACCGCACGACAGGCAATGCGTTATATATAAAAAAAACTCAATCGGCTTCTACCGGTACACATAGAAGAACCACGGCAGTGATTCCCAACATGACAGTAAGTATAAAAGCTGGACAGTTTTTTTTATTATTCTTGACTATATAAAACAAGAAAGCTTAATAAATAGTTTTGTAAATATAAAAAAATGTGAGCAGTCACGGGACGCCTGGCAGATGTGAAACATCGACATTATTTTGTAAGAAACTAAGTACCCCATCACTAGTAATGTTTATGATTTGTCGTAACCTTGAACGGACTAATCAGCGCTCATGCCGTGGCGACGCGTTGCCAAGCCAGAAATCGGTTTTACGTGCGGCTATAGATGTTTCACATCAATAATAATATAACAAAAAAAAAAATATGGAATCTGGCGCTGCCTGTTGGATTTCCCTTAATGAAATTGCAGCTATCCGTGAGTACCGTGAGCACAAGGCAGGACTCGCAGCCTCTCCCCTTCCTGGTAGTCGTCTAGGCAGATGGCGCAAGTCTCGTAGGGATCTCCCTTGCTGAACTTGCAGGTGGGTATCTTCTTGAGCGAGCGGCTCGGCAGTCGATGCCGCCGGGCGCGGCGCCTGTCCTTTATGCATTTCACTATCTGCACATACAAATAACCAATGTTATAATATTATGTTGTTAAGTGCTGATTGTATTGTGAGAGAAATTAATAATAAGCGAGTCGATTCCAACTAAGTTTATCTGTTGTCTGTCCGATCTCGGTAGGCTAGAAGCAGAGTTTTTAGACTGTTAATTATTTTATATAAGTAATATTTAATAATATTTATAATAAAAAGGTTTAAATGATAGTGAAATTAATGGCGTGCCAACACCAAAGATGTGGATTTACGTATCGGTGTTACCGGCCGCTTTAGCGTTTTGAATACAATTTAGTTTTTATACCACAAAGTTCCATAAATAATTAACAAATTGTCCGTATAAGTCTGAGTAAGAAAAAACTTCTATATCGGGTATTTGATTTCTTCTAAATGGACGTTGATGAACGTCTCTTAAAGTTTTGTATTTTACCTTTTTCCGAACAACTTTTATTCCTTTAAAAAATCATTGGCATTTTTTAAAATTAATAACTAATAATATTTCTTGTGTTCATGGCTCAGATGTTGCTGCGACTGTAATCAGTCCATTGTAATCGCAACAGAGGTGAACTAGAAGTCACAATTAAACTTGCAGCTGTTATGAACTGCGCGATTTGTTTTGGGATGAGCCCTCTTATTTCTTGCGGGCTATGTATGTATATCTTATTGTATTACGACTACAGTACAACTCAAATCTCAGAGTTCATACATTCAAGTCACTTGAAATCTAGAAAGCTGTGCATATCACACCCATATGGTCAATGTGCACGTTTTTGATCTATTCAACTATCCGACTTTTCATTCCAAACTTTATTACGGCCGTGTGTTTTTGTCAGCGCGATTCAGGCTCAGGCCGTAACTACTAGCGCCATCTAGTTATACACATAATTATAGTTACCAGAAATATGAGTATTACGAGAAGACACAGCACCACCACGATGGCGAAGGGCAGCAGCAGGTGCGTGTTTATGTTGAACGGCAGCTCGCTGTTCACCATTATATAGTACCTGGAATAACAACCATAACACTCAGAACCACGCTCTCCTGTGTCGCAGGTGGCATGTAAAATAAAACGCGAACATCTAAGGCCCGAGACAAAAATGTATGCCATAAGAGGGTGTACTTGGGAGGAATATCGGAACCCGCGTTGCAGGCAGGTTTACTACCGACTCAGCCACGGAGACGTGGAATAAAGAAATAATAATTAATTTATATATATTATATAATTTATATATAATTTAATTATCATCATTACGAATCATATAACATTAAAAAAAATTGTGGCGTCTGCAATGGTTACATATTGGTGGGCATGTCACACAGCGCCATCTAGCCCCAAATTAAGCACAACTTTTACTATGGCAACCAGAAAACTGAAAAATATCGACTTTATATCTTTGAAACTGATATTGCCTCACAGTTCAGTCGATAGTAATCCTGCCTACTGCGATGTAGGCCGTGGATCGGAATCCTACTCAGGACAAAAATATTGTGTAACGAACACAGATGCTCTGTCTGGGTGTTAATATGTATTTACATAAAAGTATGTATGTACAAAATATGCTTAATTTGAGGCTAGATGGCGCTGAGTGGAATTTACACCAATTTATTATTATTAATGAGGGATGTTTTTATGTTTACCATTAGACTCACCCCTTGTCGTAGAGATATTCCTCGGAGAGGATGAGTCCGGCGAGATCGCTCACGAACACAGATGGTATCACGATACCATCCGGGTCGTCCGCCGTCATAATCTCTGGCCAACATAATACATAATAATGATTATGGATGTTAAAATGTACAATATGTATTTATTTACAAAAATAAATGTAGTTGTCTTGTTCCCATTGTACTAGCGTAACTAGTTTGGGGCTAGATGGCGCTGTGTGATTTTTCCACCAGTATTATTATTATAAGATATTATTTGGTAGAAATAGCAGTAGCACTTATGCCAAGTTCGTCCGGGGAGGTAGGTACTGCCCAAACCCATTTCTACCGCTTAGTAGTTGATGCAATCGCGTTACTGTGTTCTAGTTTGAAAGGTGTGGTTTCCAGTGAAATTACAGCAAGAGACATTCCAGATTCACGTCTCAGAGTAACGGACGCATTCGATGTCACTCGATCTTACTTTGCCTAAGCATGGGAGGACTCAAGTGGTACTGCTTTTTATGGGTAGAAGTTACTACTTAAGTGGTACATATGTTCGTTCCGTAACTTAATATATAAAAAACAATGAAGCATTCGCAATTTGAACAATATTTTAGGGGTTTTAATTAGGGGTAAGACAGATTTGTGTGCCATGACATGACGTTGTCTTTTCTGCCTTCTGCTCCTCTGTGTTGTCAATTGCGATTACGATGAGAGACAACACATCCTCTAAAAAAACTGTCGCAACACAAATATAACAGTTTCAAGCAAAATGTGACTTTTTTTTCAGTTTATTCAAATATTTTATATATGTTTTGTTCAACAATTTAATTGGTACTTTATTCAATTATGTTTTATAATACTTTATTATTTTTGTGTCATTATTACTAAATAATACTTAGTAAATAATCACATTCTGCTTTAACACAAATACTGTTATTAATACAAATCGCTGCAGACAAACTATATTATCTTTTCAAACATAAGGTATTGACACTAAACGTTCAGAAGTAAACAAACGCGATAAAAAAACAAGACATTCAGTTAATCACGACAATAATACAACAGTGTAAGGGCTATTTACGGAAAAGGAGAGAGGAGATAACTTTTTTTTTCATTTGTTTATACAATTTTTATTACTTTGACGAGACGAGGACGTCGCGGTTTCGGAGTAAACGTACACACAAAGTTTACACTCGTCACAGTTTTTTTTTATCATATTAATATTATAAACGTGAAAGTTTGTATGTATGTTTGTTACTCTTTCACGCTCAAACGGCTGAATGGATTTGGATGACATTTGATACCAAGATAGCTTATATTCTGGCTGGCTTTACATAGGCTACTTGGTCCCGGAAAAGTGCAGTGTTCCCGTGGGTTGACTTACTCACCGCAGGGAGTACCGCGGGGCGCAGCTAGTGTGATATGCTTACGGAAGGAACCAACGGCCCACCTGGTGCTAAGTGGTAACCTCGGCCCATAACAAACGATGCGACTTGGGTCCTCCCCTACTAGGTACGACAAGACCCAAGTCGCACCGTATGCGCCCGTAACTCTAAGATATGTAGGCCACACCTTTCAAACCGGAACGCAGTAACGCGAATGCGTTACTGCTTGGCGGCAAAAATGGGCTTGGTGGCAGCACTTCCCCGGACGCACTTGGCATGAGTTCTACTGCTCGTAAATACCATAGAACATTAAAATATTCAAATTACCTTCATAAACAAATGTAGACACGTTTCTTCAGAAGTCATTCGCACAATAACTGTCGTATAAGTATTTCACTCGAAACACACATTTAATCATTCGAAAACTGACCACACGCAAGTAAAGGGAAAACATTTATATTTTTGTCACTTTAAAACTAAAACTATTTTTTAAAGTGGCAATTTATAACAAATCTTTAAACCCGCGTAAAGACACAGAACTGTAGTTTAAATGTGAAAAGGGGAAATTCCGAAACTGATAAAAAAAACTTCGATTACTGGAATGCAATTGAACGTATGCGATAGCGGAGGTGTACGAACAGGGAATAAGAAGAGACGCCCCCGTCTGTACAACAACAACTTTATCGGGGTAAAGGATGTTTCACGCTACGCCGCATCGTGTACGACTTGTAAAATTGCAATCAATTCGTATGACGCGATAGCTATGTACTAGGTTTAAAGCTATTTGCAACTGAATTTTAGACTAATTCCCTACAACCGATTGAGATGAAATTTGAAACATATATGTGACTTTGATGATAATAATAAAAACTATTAGTACTATTCGTCGTGACTTTCTCGAATCAGTGTGGCTTAAAGGAAAAGTGCGCCTCAAAAAGGCTCCTCTCGTCTTCAAGCATTTGGTTCTGGGTTCTCACGAAGTAAAATTTTTCAGATATAAACTGCATGCAGTGTTAAAAGAAAGTGTCAAAACGATATTCACGTTGCCTTTAGACGTGCGGCGTAGCGTGAGTCAACCTCAACACTTCGGAAGTGCGGTGCCGTTGAACAGATAATGGTCATTGCATTCATATGAGTAACTGTCGACTGTGACTTTGGTCGCTTGATCATAATAAAGGGGTGGCCTTGGACAATTTTGAGGACTTTTTTTTTTAAAGTATGATTTCGTTTAGGTTTTTCTTGTCTGTTCCACATGGAAGGTCGGATAGGGTTTGAACAGGCATCAAACTTAGCGATTAGTACGCGTGACCTTATTTTTTGAATATTAATGACGTTTCCAAGCCATGCCTTTATGAATTCTATGGAAATAAAGTTTTGATTTTGACTTTATTATTTTGTGTTTCATAAATATTTCTATTTCTTCTGTACAACATGTATTTACCTTTCATTTTTCTCTGTCAGACGTCACCTCAGCACTCACTCTTTTCTTACTCATATCGTCTTTCACGCCATCCATACATCTTTGGCCTACCTCTACTCTTACATCCATCCACATGCATATTTAAGACTCTCTTTGTGGCATGACTTTAAAATAACAAGCATTCTCAGCATAAGCTGAGCCCCTTTTTTCATATTTATGTGGGTCAATAGGTTAGTTTACTTTTTTCCTTTTCCTTTTGTGATATTGTTGTACTAACTAGAATTAAAAAGTTTTCATTGTCGCATTGGTATATAGACTGTAAGGACAATGTAAAAAAATAAATAAAATAAAAAAAAAAAAAAAAAAAGAATATATATATATATATATTATTTATGTATTGTTTTTGTTTGTGTCGTTTTTTTATTTTATTTATCTGTGTTACTGATGTTGAAATACGTTATGGTAATTTACCTAGTTCGCTTGAGTTGACGTTGTGAACGATGGCACCGTCGAATCCGGCCGCCTGCGCGTTCCGAATCTGTGTCTCGAAACTGCAGTTGTGTCTGAGGGAACAGAAAAGGTTTTTTTTAATATGATACAGTTATGAAACGAGCCGACGGCCCACCTGGTGTTAAGTTACCTCTGCGCATAACAACCGATGCGACTTGAGTCCTCTCTTGCTACGACAAGACCCAAGTCGCATCGTATGCGCCCGTAACTCTGAGACTGTAGAATGTATCATGTGGCTGAATTTTGATTATGTTACGCAGAATAAAGATTTTTCTATTCTATATTATTTATTATTTTATATATTTATTATTACTGGCTGATTAATTAGGGATCAGAGGTCAAACCAATTGTACACACAGAATTGAGCGCAGGCGCACTACTGACATATATAAAGAAATGTAAACATTTATAATACGAATAATGTCATGTGACGTTAGATATAACAACATAATTGAAATCTAGGTACATATTAGTATTATCTATTTGTATACGATTGGATTCCGATCCAAAAACCATTTTCTTGCAATTGGACTATAAGCTGAGTTTGGTTGACTGAAATAAATAAATATTTATTTATTATTTATTCACTAGCTGTTGCCCGCGACTTCGTCCGCGTGGAATTCTGATTTATCACGCACCTCTATTTTACCCCTCGGAAAAGTAGCCTAAGTTACTCCTTGTTACATCAGCTATCTGCCAGTGAAAGTCCCGTCAAAATCGGTCCAGCCATTTCAGAGATTAGCCGGAAAAAACAGACAGACAAAAAGTAAAAAAAAATGTTGTTTTGGTATATGTACCGTGTATACATCCATATGCACTTAGTAAAAAGCGGGTATTTTAATATTACAAACGGACACTCACATTTTATTTGATTTATTTGTATCGATTTACTACCAACCGACCTGTGTGGTGAGTCAATAAGTTTATGTCCTCGGTAACGTCCACTGATCCTCTATTAGTGTCCAGTGTCAGACCTAACTCTGTGTATCACTCACTTGGCCAACAGTACTATCCAGCGGCCGGTGAAGTTGTCGTCGGGCGGCGGCTTCGTCAAGTTGGTGCAGCCGTGGGGCGGCGCGCCCTCCACCAGGTACCCGCGCAGACCCTCGATGGGGATGTCGGACCCGAAGTCTGCCGGCATGTCGCGGAACTCCTCGATTATCTGAAGCCAACAGTTTAAATTTCAAGGCGAGGCAGTGAAAGCTATACAACTACTCTCCCGAACCAATGTGGTGAGTTGATTAAATTGAACCTTAAAGAGGCTCCTTTCGTGACAAATACCTGCAAATTTTTGATTTTAGGAGCCTGATTCCCGGTTATCTACCGGGTAGAAGATGCATGGCTTGTAATCGAAATTAGCATATATGCCAGGCTTCTAAATATATGAACGGTAAAAACCATCAAGAAGAATCAAGATAGTTGTAGTCACATGTCAAGGGGTGGTTAAATCAATAATAATATAATATTGGACATTTCGCACAGCGCCATCTAGCCCCAAAGTAAGCTAAGCATAGTTTGTATCATGGGAACCAGACAACTGATATAATACTTACATACTTTATTGTATATACATACATATTATACATATTAACACCCAGACACAGAGCAAAGATCCATGTTCGTCACACAAATATTTGTCCTGGGTGGGAATCGAACACACGACCTACAGCGCAGAAGGCAGGGCAGGGTTACTACCAACTGATTTATGAGGCTAGTCAATGTTGCATTAGTTCATGTTTTCTGACGGAGGTTTCGACTAACAAGCTTACCTTATCATACCATATTATATATCACTTTAATCTCAACAAGTAATTCTACTTGCTAGCTGTGGTTACCTTGAAGTAAGCACAAGACCTCTACTTTTACAATGAAAATTACGTAAGATATATGTATCACTTACTGAAAACCTTATAAATAAATATATTACAAGCTTTATAGATTTTTCAGTTTAAGTTTTCGTGTTCCACCAAATCATTTTTAATATTCTGTGTTATGCAAAATTTGTTCATATTTAACGTATCTATTATGCGCTCCATTACGAGTGAAACTTCCGCTTAGTCACAGTTGACGAGTTCACTGCGATTAATCGCCATTATATTAACGTAAATATACGCCTGTTTCCCGGAGGGGCAGGCAGAGAGCAAGGTTTACAGGCACAAGAGATATTCTGTTACGTCTCAGTTTCGCATACGTTGCGACTTGGGTCTCGTTGTACCTAAGCGGGGAGGATCCAAGTAGTATTGCTTGTTATGGGCAGAGGTTACCACTTACAGGTGGGCCATCTGCTGCCGTTATTCATCACATAAAAAATGCTAGAACTGCGAAGAATGACGTAACATCCCTATCTTGGGGTGATGGACGCAACGCAATGCGAGTTGAGTCATCTCATACTCTGATGGAGAGGGCTTGAGCCGTATTTTTGTTATCTATGGGTGGCGGTTACCACTTAACTTCAGGTGGGCCGTCAGCTCGTTCTATCACCTACACATAAAAAAGGGACAGGTCACAAGAGAACAAACTCATACTAACTAAATGTTGCATTCCAAAGATATGCAGCACCTTGACAGTATTGATTGCCAGATGTGACAACATTTTAATAGATTTCCTTGCACATAAAGTTGTTTACATAATATTTCATCCAATACCACTTCTTCCGCGGCACAGAAAACCGAATTTTACCATTAAAATTTGATATAACTATTTAAAATATTCACAAACATGAATTAATGAAACAATTAAACCATTAATGAATTATTTGAGATAGCATTTAATCAACGCATCGAAATGTATCGTTTCGCTAGAAAATTAATAAAAAAAACACTGTTTAAATATCATCCGCCTTTCGAATGAAATTTCACTGTTATTTAGATGTAATGAAAACTTGTTACAAAACTCTGGAGTGTTATGAACACGGTGTATGACTGTCACAATCTCGTGGAAATATCCTTAACGCTAGACGATAACAGTTATCATGTGTATTTACTAACTCTAATGTAATTGTTGATTACTTACTGCGTTGAGTTTCTATGATAACTGCATGTTTGGAAGGGAATCACTAATCACCATGGACTGTGGCTACTAGGAGAAAGCAACAGTTGTTCTAACTGTTTTAATGTAAATCGTCATTTTTTAGAGATTATTACTCCCAAAAAAAAAACAGAAACGAGCCGCCTTTATGTACACTTACAAAGTTGTGAATTAACAGATTTTTCTCAATATAATATTGGTACCTAAATCCCTATATTAATAATAATAATAATATTGGTGGACAATTCACACAGCGCCATCTAGTCCCAAACTAAGCATAGCTTGTATTGTGGGAACCACACAACTGATAGAATACATATATATATTAACACCCAAATGTTGTAATGTTTGCCTTCTGAAACAAATGAAACTAAAAATATAAATAAAGTTTTATTAAGTAAGTAAAGTCTAGTACTAAGTAAGTACAGTAAGTATGTATTAAAAATGACAAAATATTTATTTCAGTACAAATTATATTACTTTATAAAGGCCCAATGGTTATATGTGCGTTCCTGTAAGGTAATATAAAATAAACTATTATATCTCTAGTTATCTAGGACGATCTAAACAAAGCACTACGTCTTGGATCAATCGCATATTTTGCGGTACTTCTTGCTGTATTTTTCTACACACGCACAGACGATCACGCCTAGTATATTTATTTCAATACAAATCGCGGCTTACGGTAACATGAGTTTCTTAAGATAATCACAGTGCGCTGAACCAACTTCTTTCTTCGGTGTTACCCGCGGTGAATAAGTAATCCCACGGGAACACTGCACTTTCCCGGGATCAAAGTAGCCCATGTGTTAATCAAAGATATAAGCTATCTTGGTACCAAATTTCATCCAAATCCATTCGGCCGTTTGAGCGTGAAAGAGTAACAAACATCCATACAAACTTTCACGTTTATAATATTAGTAGGATGTACAGGTCTGTTGGTTGTAGGTTGTCTGTGATAACAGAGTTGCAACTCGCGCGGAATCAGTCTCGATTGAAATCGCTGACCTTAGACTTTTTATGTTTGTGTCATTTCGACGAGTGGGTTATCTGTACTATAACCCATATAAGAAGAAGAAAAATACTTTAAAAGATATTATTGGATGTATTGAGATACCGCTCTCACTCACCTAGTTTAGTTATCAATATTGTTTTCGTTAGCATAATAATTTGGCATCATTCTCGCGAATATTTATCTGTATGGGCGTTTTTACATGATCGTATATAAAACGGGCGTTTTTCTTGTACATGATGACATCAATCATGTGTGTGATTCTTACCCTAACTAAAAAACATCAGGACAACCTCAGTGCATTCGAGGAGATAAACTATCTTGGTACCAAATTTCATCCAAATCCATTCAAACGTTTGAGCGTGAAAGAGTAACAAACATCCATACAAACTTTCACGTTTATAATATTAGTAGGATATGTATGTATTTACAAAAAAGTATACATTATGTATTCTATCAGTTGTCTGGTTCCCATCGTACAAGCTATGCTTAGTTTGGGGCTAGATGGCGCTGTGTGAATTGTCTACGAATATTATTATTATAATAATTTACTAGATACAGAAACTAGTTAGATTTCACATAAAATGTACTCGCAGAATGCTGACCCGCCTCGTTCGTACAATATCGAGTTACGTTACCAATATCCTTTCATTCGGTGCGCTCTCGTCCTTGTAATACGGTTTACATTACCACTGTTTTTAGGTCGGGTGTTCAATGTTTATTTCATGCGCTTTCATTATGTGCGAGTTGCTGCCTAGTGGTACACATCAAGTTTCATTCCGAAGGTAGCCAAATAAGTCATTTTCGCTTGCAAAATGTGTCCAGGCAAAGGAAAAAACATCATAATAATAATAATATTGGTAGACATTTCACACAGCGCCATCTAGCCCCAAAGTAACCTAAGGATAGCTTGTATCATGAGAACCAGACAACTGATATAATATTTATAAACTTTTTTTTGAAAATACATACATATTAACACCCAGACACAGAGCAAACATCTATATTCGTCATACAAATATTTGTCCTGGGTGGGAATCGAACCCACGATACGGCGTAGAAGACAGGGTTACTACCAACTGAGCAGTGAGGCAGCAGTCGTTCACGCTGACAATATTAAAACCAGATTAGACAGAATAGGTGATTCCAGGTCATATGTTATTTTTGGCATTGGACTGTTTGATAGGGCAAGAATTAGGCGTTTGGGTCAATTGTCATCACTGACACAGAATTTAGAATGATTTTGCGGGGGATGGAGAAAATATCAAATGAGATGAGATCTATATTTTAATTCGAAAATGGACGACAATATTTTAATAAAATATTTTTGTACTACATATTCACATACTTTTATCAGACTGAACAAGTAGTTCCGTATAGTACAGAATTACCCTTGAACGATACACAGAAAGCAAGACGGTTAATCACTAAAAATCATGATTACAAAAATAGAATTTATTGTTAATGAAGATATAAAAATAACATGCGCAACCAATAGCGACGGTACCGTCAACACAATGTTGGCTTATAGACTTATAGTCAAACCAATTGGAAGATATGTTTACTTTATTAAAGCAAAACGAGCAGATGCCCCACATAATGTTAAGTACCTTCTGCTCACAACAACAACAAAGTTAACATGTCATAATATGGCCTAACTTTTTTTTACATTTCATTATCATTCAGTATCATCTAGCCCCAAACCAAGCATAATATAAAAAAACCAAGATATACCTACAATATATCAAGACTGTACACATCGAAAAAAGGCATCCCTCTTTTAGGGGTTTTCCGTCTGTTCTCCCATGGAGGGTCGGATAGGGTTTGAGCAGGCGTCTTAGCGATGAGTGCGCGTGACCTTATGTTATGAATATTATTGACGTTTCTAAGCCATTTCATAATGAATTCTATGGAAATAAAGTTTTTGACTTTCACATTATCCACTCAACACATCACACTACAGATATCTATATTTTCCTTTAAAACACCAAAATTAACTAAATATAAATATACCTATTAAAAAGGCGCATTACAATAACTCTTGATTATTATACTTTCGTAATATTTTTCACAAACCAAAATGTGTCTTATCACCTATATAGAAGGCTCAATTTATTTCGGCCAACGTCAGATCCAAAACCAGTTTTCAAATATTTGCATTCAGGTAAGTCAGCACCCAAATATTGAGTGCAATGTCCTTTAAATTATTTTGACATTGTTATTTAAAGACATCTATTTTTATATGATTTTGAACGAGAAAGCTATTCCAGGGACGCCTTAAACATATTTTAAATAGAATATATAATATAATCTATGAAACATTTGGTTTAATTGCAGTTTATTTGTCAGATTTTAAGTTTTATTAATAGTTGACATGCAACACTAAAACTGCATTTTTGCAAGTTCAGAAACGCCTGTGATATTGCTAACATCATTTAAGATAATATATGCATAGATAGGCCTTTCTGCATTCAAGTTGGTGACTCTTGAACTTTAATAATAACTAAATTGAGAGTGGAGATTTGTTTACATTTTTCTAATGTACGCAAAGATTCTCTTACTCCTTGTCAACTAAGCTACAAATTTATCTATATGTTGAATGCCAGTGAAGCAGACTCAAGGATTAAAATAGTGTGATGCACTTAAGAGACCACATAAGGAGGGAGGATGCAGAAAGAAAACAATAACTGAATAACATTGATGTAAAAAAAGGTCTTAAGAGGACAGAGGGCTGGCACATTTTCTACATAAAAAAAACATACCATCCACTCTGGATTTTGACAGTAATGCATTTCTTTTTTAATATGATTGATAACTAGCTTGTTTGCTATAGTTTTTTTTAATTAATTACAAGTTCTGCCCCCAAAACTTCATATAAATATCTCTCTTAAACTGGGGTAGTTTAAGAGAGACACCATCAAAATGCATTCAATATGAAAAGTTATATGGTGTATTATATATGTTCATAAAAATCAGTCCAATTTAGGAAAAAAAACATGGTTGTATGAAACATCTTTTGTTGCCATATGATATTGGCATGATGAGTTGCAAATTAGTGCTTTCAATTAGTATGAAAATATATACTGGGTGCTAGCAACAGATTTGCAAAATGCCTACTTCTCAAATGTTACAGCAACCACTTTTTCTCTTAAAAGTAAGCCTGTCCTAGCAGTAAGGCCGTTAGAAAAAGGTATTTATTAAAGCTGAAGTAATAAGTTTTACAGCAAAATGTATTAACTTACAATATGTGGAGTCACTTGAGTGTATACAATGATGTTGCCCTCGACTGCGGAAAGCAGGGCCAGGAGCCCTATAACAGCCAACATTGTAGCGCCTTTCACATTACAGCTTCAGTTGTAGTGACATCCCTGACTGAATATGGGCAGGCGAAGCAATTACATGATGTTGGACCCTGTGAATGATAAGATAAAAGTTTAATATTATAACTTAACTTTGGATGCAAATATAGGGAAAGTGTTGCAAGAAATGACTGAAGTACACTGTAAGAACACATCAAAGACTAGACTGCACACATACACAACACACCCAAGACATGAGAACAAACCTTACACTCATCGCATAACTGTTTGCGCTGGCCAATGATCAAATTTATTGCTTTGAAGGCAGTATTACTACAACTTAGCTACAGATCATCACAATGTTAATGTTTTTTAAACAAGACATACAACACACTCCCATTATTTTCACTGTAATGCCAGATGATAAACACTTGTGGCTGAGTCATCAATTAGACGATGTGATGATGCTGATACGCTACTCTTCCACACACACAAAGGAAGTGCATTCAGCGAAGCAACCGATATGGAACGATTTCATAATCACAATACCAGTTATGATTATAGTATGTCAACAATTGGATAGTGGATGGTAATAATTCAATTAATTATGGCGCCGAACGACCTTGGATAAAGTTTGTATCGACAAGATCTCAGATGTCCACACAAAACACATGATCCTAGCGAACACTGGAATAAAAACAATGCCAAATAAATTTGCGAAACGTACATGAAATCATTCGACAGAGTTTTTGTTACATACACGATAGATGACTGGATTCCACTGTTTTTAACTTTATCACTAGAGATTTAAGGAAAAAGAAACGTGTAAAACATAATTACGTCTGATTCACAAAAATTATTCCCGTGGTCCGAGCAAAGCAGCTAACAGTAAGTGTTGCCATATGTAGGAAGTGTTGAGTATGATAGAATGTGTAAAAGGGGCGAATTATAAGTACCTTTTTTTTTAAACAAAGGTTATTTTACATGTCATAGTTACGGAACGAGCAGATGGTCAACTTAGTGTTGAATGGTAACGTCTGCCCATATCAAGCAATATGATTTAGGACCTATGTACGACAAGACCCAAGTCACATTGCATGCGCCGGTAACTCTGAAACGTGAAAGTGGAATGTCTCATGGGCCTGTAATTTAGCCGGTAACCATATATTTGGAACACAGTCCCAGCCCCAGATTAAGCATATCTTATACTACGTTAAAATGATATGTATATACTAATAGAAATAATAATATTATAGTAGAATATAATATTTGTGGACCATTCACTCAGCGTCTTTATTTAATTAACCACCAGAATTTATTTAATTAAATTCTCGCCCCGAACCGTGTCACACAGTTGTAAATTTCATACGACGGATTCTGCCCCTTTTGGGACTGTCTGGCAGCACTAAATATAAATGACTAATGAAATGTCAAAATAATGTGATAGCTGTCGAAGATTATGACACTAGCACATATATTGTCAATGTCATTGTTATTATCGTACATCTGTCAGATAATACCCAAATATTCACTCTGAGCGTTCGTTCGTATGTTTTGTTGCACGTTGCTTGCACTTGATGATAAGAATACTGCAGTTGGACTATCGTCCAACCTCCGAACTCGTGCAAAACTTAAGGAATCTCCCATAAACACGACCGATCCCCTTCTCTCCTCCAACGCGGGTAAAACACAGCGTACTTTCGCGAATCTGTATTATCTGCGCATTTACACTATCGGAAGTGTACGAGCACTTTGGAACTGGATGACAAATTGTATGCAGTTAGGGCATGCTATAGTCTAAGCGGAGCATGCCCTATGTAGATGCCGTAGAAGTTCAATAATTATCTTGAATCTTGAGTGTTGATAATGCGTGATAAAATGAATGAGATCAGCGTTCGCTTAGTACGCCTGCCACTTTACAATAGCAAATAGCCCCATTTGGGTCATTGCTTATAACACAATAAACAATTTGTATTTGTATTTGACAGTTGTCGGATATACCTACTTTTCCATTTGCAAAGAACACGTACTATACTCAGCCGAACAGTTTGTTATTTTCCTGAGATACAATCGAAAAACTTTGTGCTTTTTACCTTGCTTGTAAGATAAATAGATAGATGACACCAAATATAACAAGTTTGATGTTTGGTAACAGTACCGACGAATTGTGTTAAAAAAAGTCATTACCGATTCTTAAAAGGGGTTTAATATTCTTAAGCAGATCTTATGAATAAATAAAACAGAACGAAGTGAATCGATTTTTGTAAATAATTTCCTAAAAAACATAGTGTGCGCGATACATGAAAAGGCTTTGCTTTGCCTATTTTTGACTGTGAGCATAAAGCACTAGGTACGTTAGAGTACCTACTAAACTACATATTTTATAAGTTAGTAAGTTAGTAAGTAGCTAGTAAGAAAGAATACCTACACTTCTCTAGTTATGAAAATGTTCATATAATACTTTAACCCCCTTTTTAACGGCCCAGTCAGGGTCTGTTCACATAGATGAACTGGGAACATAAATATGACAAACCGTAGATCTTAGTAAGACGTAGGTCTTACCAAGATCAACTCTACAAGCTCTACTCTTGGAATAATACTCTGGACGAGAAAATAAATATGACTCATGGAATTAGATATTCTTATTAAATTATTTGAAGAATAAATAAAAGAGATGTAGATTAATCATTATTTAAAGTAAATCTGCGACGGGGAGTCTGTCTGAGCGCATTGGGATAGTTCTACAGTATCTAGAGCGGGATGCTGTAGTTGATAAATGTCAGAATAAATGTAAATTATATTTCAGTATTCTGTCTTCCTATCAATAGTCAGGTATCTAGTATAGTTTAGTATAATAATTAATCACTGTCGCAGCCCAAGAATAAGCTTACTAATAAAAAAAAACATATCTGTAAGATACGATCAAAAGCTCTGCTCTCCGAGTTGGTTGTGAACGGTGCCTTAGGTAAAATGCCGCACTGCGCTGTCTGCCAAACTTTCTTCCAAAAGCTAAAAATATACAATCTCACGGCAACACGCGTCGTTTCTGTAAGCTTTGTGTGAAAGAAAAGTGTATCGAGCTAAAAATAGAGCTTAAATTTCATTGAAAGAATATTCATGCGTTTTGTTGTGTTGTGGTACGAATGTATTTCGTCCGGCAGTACACATACGATTTACTACGGAACGGCCGCGCGAAATCGTATAATTTATTTTTCGCTTCGGAGTATGGCGCTTTCACTTAACTACTTTAATTATTAATTTAATTATTAAAACAATTGTGACTGATAAGTGTACGAAAAGTTAAATTAAAAATCTAAACGATGGTAAGTCTTTAAAACACAGTGAAATGAACTTTATAACTGATGAAGAAAAGGGAATAAGTAGGTACTTGTTGGAAATATTTACCAGAACATTGAGAGGTACCTACTCACATACATACATACACAAAATTAATAATCCCTCTTCCCTATAGAGGTAGGCAGAACCTCAATGGGATACTTGTCACCTCGTGGGTTACACCATAGTAGAAACTTAGGCTAGGCAGTCGGTGAGCTCATGGCCGCCATTGCTGTCCCATAAATATCCCACCAATTAGTTTCTTCCGGTAATTAATTCATTATTAGCAATGAATTAATTAACGGAAGAAATTAATTATATTCAACTGACGGCACAAATTGTATACCAACGAAATTAATAACAAGTCTGAGCGAAAGTACATATTAGGGAATTCACTATAACGATATTTAAAACCTACGTCTTACCTACTCTCCACAAGGTAAATGGGCTTACGGTCTTTGACTGCTCCAGTCCAGATTTTTGATATCACGTGTCTTCTAATGTTCAGTTTTCACACAACGTATTTTCTTCAATGTTTTGGTAATAGATAGGTATTACACGCAAGCGATAAAATCCTTGATTTGAAAATGAATTCACGATCTTTGGATTAAAAGTCGGGGTCCGTACAATTTCAACACCGCGC
Organism: Chesias legatella; assembly: GCA_947359385.1. NCBI lineage: Eukaryota > Metazoa > Arthropoda > Insecta > Lepidoptera > Geometridae > Chesias > Chesias legatella. The sequence goes on along the minus strand of OX375780.1, from coordinate 2,045,397 downwards.
TCAAAAAAACAGTTTAGTGTGATCAGAATATTGAGCACTTCGAGATAGAATCTAGGTTATACAGATGCCGGCAAACAACTTGAAAAAGTAATTCGATGCGCAGAACTCATTTTGCGTACATGCGCGAACATTGCCCCACTTCGTCAATCATGTCCAAGTTGTTTGCCGGCAACCTAGTACCATATGGCATACCTAGCTATCACTCGGAAATACTTCAGTCAAAAACAGGTTCATATTTTAAATATGAATGCCAATCTAAGTTATGTAACTTTTTTATACGACAGAGAAAATATATTATATGCGACTGGTTTTTATTCGCTGTCAATGACTTAATTGACTGAGCAGATTGTCTCGCGACACAAACAAATGTATGATTTCCCCATTCTTGACTGGAAGAAAGGACTATGTGAGGAAACATTATTTTCTACTTTCTATTTATGGGGCCTTATTGTTTGAATTGTTGTAGGCAAGGTTTTTTTTCATGTCGTTCTTGTGACGGAACGAGCTGACGGCCCACCTGATGTTAAGTGGCAACCACCGCCCAGAGACAACAGCAATACCACTCAAGTCCTCTCCATAGTACGAGATGACTCAAGTCGCACTGCGTTGCGTCCATCACCTCGAGACGGGGATGTAACGTCTCATGCGCCTGCAATTTCACCGGCACCCACTTCCTTCCACCGGAACACAGCAACACGAGTGCATCACTTCTTGGCGGCAGATTACCAGGTGTGGTGGCAGTACTTCTCCGGGCGAAATTGGCACAAGTTCTACTGCTACTTTGGGTTGCTCCTTTTGCACCACCCGGGGGACATGTGTATGGATTCAAAAGGTAACCACATACGGGCGCGAGCAACGTGGCCCACCAAAGTACGTAAAACATGAAATTAAAAATTGTTCTAAAATATTCACTTTGCTTAAACTGTGTTCCATTATGGAGGGAGTGCCAATTACACACCGTACACATGATAATTTCCAAATATCAGCCGCAATGTGATTTTTCAATAATTTTTTGAATTGAATAAGCTCAGTTTATCTATCAATAGATCTGTGAAATCGGCCTTTAGATAGCTCGGTTGATTTTATTGTAACTTCTAAATACGAACATATTTCTTTGTTTACAGTTTTAACATATCTGTACAAGCCCGTATATTGCTTTTATTAATAGTATGTCCCCGACCATGAGCTTATTGTGAAACCGGCTGGTAATTTCCTTCAGTGGCGTTGTAAATTACATGCTATTTACAGTAGTGCGTGTTTGATAACAAGGCAGCGCCATCTGCCGCCATAACGCCGCGCCGTTCCCTGACAAACGGTGACCGGGCGTTATAGAATTTGTTTTGCCTCACTTGACTAGCGAGTAGTTGTAAACATAATGTCGGACGGTAAAATTAATCGCTCGCTTTGATACTATATTAGTAGTGCATTAGCAGTAGAACTCAAGCCAAGTTCGTCCGGAGAAGTACTGCCAACATCCCCATTTCTGCCAACGCATTCGCGTTACTGTGTTCCGGTTTGAAAGGTGTGGTTGCTAAAATTAGAGGCACGTGGATGCGACTTTTGTCTTGTCGTACCTAGTAGGGGAGGACCCAAGTCGCATCGCTTGTTATGGGCCGAGGTTACGCTGGGCCGTCGGCTCGTTCCGTAAAAGTAAAAAATAAAAATAAAGTGACCGTTTGAAATAATTAATGAAGAATTCATTAAAGTTCTATATTAAACTTTTCACTTTTGAATTTACAAATGAATTATTTTACTTTCGGTTGCTAACTTGATGGACTGTTTTATTTTTAATTCCTTTTTAATTCTGTAATCCAGTTTTTAAATTTATTATTTATGAAGTCATTGTTCTAGAATATTATAGTCGTCTCACCGTGTAATAATAAACAGATAGTTGTAAGACTTCTCAAATCGCACGGGTCTTATGGTGAAACCGTTACATATATGTATGTAAAAGGATTAAATAAACCTGTATATTGAACACAACAACAACTAGTTAGTTACCGTTCTGGACTTCGATGAAAATAAATTAATTGCTTATTATTTATTTTTATGGATGCAACCTTTGGATAGATTAACAACTTAGGACAGTTAATAATAATAAGACTGCAGCGTCCACTAAAGAATATCTTATACCTTAAGAATATATGTTAAACTAGCTGTTGCCCGCGACTTCGTCCGCGTGGAATTCTGTTTTATTGCGCACTCCTACTTTACACCTCGGAAAAGTAGCCTAAGTTACTCATTGTTACATCAGCTATCTGCCAGTGAAAGTCCCGTCAAAATCAGTCCAGCCGTTTCGGAGATTAGCCGGAACAAACGGACAGACAGACAAAAATTGTAAAAAAATGTTGTTTTGGTATATGTACTGTGTATACATCCATATGCGTTACTGTGTTCCGGTTTGAAAGGTGTGGTTGCCGGTGAAATTACAGGCACATGAGACATTCCACCTTCACGTCTCACATTTACGGGCGCATACGATGCGACTTGGGTCTTGTCATACCTACTTTGGGAGGACCCAAGTCGCATCGGCTGTTATGGGCCGCAGGTTACCACTTAACACCAGGTGGACCGTCGCGTCGGCTCGTTCCGTAAAGGTATTACATAAAAAATAAATAAAAAAAATATATGTAAAAAGCGGTTATTTTAATATTATAAACAGACACTCCAATTTTATTTATTTGTATAGATTACATATAGCTTAGTTTTGAAAGTACCTAGAGGTTTGGTATATTGGACACTAAAAGGAAGACAGTTCAACAACTGTACCGCTTGAAGAATTGTAATAACCGATGCGACTTGGGTCCTCTTGGATAAATAATATATATTATATTATTTTTTCCGATGCGTTATTCGTTTTGCTGCATCCAATTTTACGTCAGTTAACAGCGACACGCGCAAATACCAATTCCTTCTCAGGGTTCTGACGTCAATACAATAATTGCATTGTTACGAAATGGTAGTTCAAGTTGTTTAACCCATTTACAGCCTTCACTTGAATAAATAGTCATTCTCACAAAACACAAGCGGACAGTGGAATTTGGTCAATATTATTACGACAATAGCAGTAGGTAATTTGGAAATATGAATATTAAACCGATGAAGCAGATGGCTTGCCTGATGTAACTCTTCACGTACTTAATTCTAAAATTGACAGCGTGGTAGTGGTACTGACCCCAAGTATCAATCCGGAGGTCGCCGGTTCAAATCCCTACGTGCACCTACGAGTTTTGCGATTGAGAAATTTATGTGCAATACCACGTTCTCAAAACGGTGAAGCAAAACATCATGAGGAAACCGACATGCCCTAGACTAAAAATTCGAAGACATGTGTCAAGTGCACGAAAGGAGCCTCTTTGAGGCGCACTTAAAATCCTTTCACCACACTAGTTCGAGAGCATCAGTGACTCGAACAGAAGACGTACTTAATAAAGTGTGGGAAGACCCAAGCTTCATCGCATTGCGACCGTCATCCTGAGGCTTGAAGATCGAACGTCTCACGCGCCTGTAATTTCACGGGCGGCTTCCATACCCTTCGAGCCGGTATAGTGCTAAGACGCACTGCTCGGTGGCAGAAATGGGTATGAAAGGTACTTTGCGGTCAAAGTCTACACATACGTGTACTAATACAGTTGGTTCTACTGCGCTAGTGACAAAACTCTTTGGTGCTGAACGGGATTTGAACCAGTGACCTTCGGATTTAAACTAGACGCCTGTGCCACTGGGCTAACATTCTCTATTGTAAGTAAAAACTTTACTTTTTACATACTTAATTAAATGCCGAAAATGCAAGTTCTATTATGTAATTGTAATTAAATGAAAATTAAATTCTCAATAATATATAAATGCATTAATAATAGGTAGTTTATATACATATACATTTATAAAAAACAATATATAATAATATAATTACTTCACCAAATAAACCAACATGATATAAAGACGAAATTACCCAAACTCCTAATTTATGCATTTTAAAGGTTTATAGTTTAAAGTTGTAGTAACCACAAAAGTGATTTTTAAAATCTATTGACAAAGCCATTCCAGCTATCATGGCCTCGTATACAGAAAAGGAATTATTAAATATATTTTTTCCGCATATCGGGTGAGTGATAATGCCTTAATCAAACTTTAAATTTTCCGCCGCTGATGGAAGATGATCTACTCGTAAATGTGCGTCAGTAAAACACAATATTATATTCATTCAGTGTATTTATAACAAAGCTACAGGAACATATATGAAAATTACTTTTAGTAGTATTAAATATTACTTAAATACATTGGATGGGTGAATTTAAAATTATAATTAGCAACATATCTACTAGAACGACGCGCTTAAGTTTTTTTTTTTATGACTGGACATTATGCTGTTGGCCGCAGATGGCCTTGACAGCGTTTACACGGGCTTTTGGTGAGAGCAGACGGCTCTCAACCGGTAATAAACGCTTAAGTTATCGTAACTAATGATTTGTTTTATTCTCGTGTAAGTGACGTATGTATTTTTTGAGAAATAAAGTTCTATAAACTTTATTTTCGTATTTATGTTACATCTCTAACTCGCCGGCTGTGTCCTGCCTCTGTAACTGATCATTATTAAAACGCCTCCAAATCGGAAGTTATGCATACCTACGCATAGTTTTGTCCAGGTATTGAAACCTTATTTGCATGAAGGTTTACTACTACTTAACCACGTAACTACTACTTAACCTATTCTATTATATTCTACTAGTTAAGCACGAAGTCAATAACTGTATCGTCGCATTGTGGGTCAGCGGTCGGGTTGGTCGCCATACTATTATATCTGAAGTCGAACACTTTGATAATCGATTGACTCCATGGAAACCAATGTTCAATCTTTTTTTTATTTAGATAGATATATAGATGACACTTTATTGCTCACAAAATCAAAATAACAACAATCAGTTACAATATACAAAAGAGTGGAACAATGAGCGGTCTTATCGCTATAAAGCGATCTTTTACAGACAATCTTTGGATGGACAAAAAATACTGGACTTTATATGGGGCTAATGTTTAACATCATTCTCCCCTGATGTTAAGAGATTTAATGCAGATGTTTTTAAAACTCTACAATACCTAGTTCTATACATATTTTAATGTTATTGGTATATTCGTTTTGCTAGAACAACGCGCATTTTTTTTATTTGACACAGTTACGGAACGTGCCGACGGCCCACCTGGTGTTAAGTGGTAACCTCGGCCCAGAACAATCCTCCCCTACTAGGTACGACAAGACCCAAGTCACATCGTATGCGCCCGTAACTCTGAGACGTGTAGGTGGAATGTCTCATGTGCACACATTTCAAACCGGAACAACGCGAATGCGTTACTGCTTGGCGGCAGAAATGGGCATGGTGGCAGTACTTCCCCGGATGAACTTGGCGAGGGTTCAACTCTTTAAACTGGATTTAACCGATTATTACGTAGGACGTTTCACAATAGAGTGTGCATTATGTTTGACACGCAACCCTAGTTTGCTCGTAACCTAAAGATCGATTACCTACGTGTGTGTACTACTGACAGGATGTTCATGTCATGTTCAGTAATCATGTGCCGTTGACTTCACTGTTTATTTCTCTTGCTGGTTTATGAACGGTTTCTAAACATTGAAGTTTCTAAAAATTTTGACAGGCCTCACCTCTCAGTAACTCTGCCTTCTGCTGTAGGACGTGGGTACGATTCTCACCCAGGACAAATATTTGTGTGAATATCGATGTTTGTTCTGTGTCAGGGTGTTTACAAAAAAAAAGTATATGTATTCTATCAGTTGTCTGATTCCAATATGCTATGCTTAGTTTGGCGCTAGATGGCGGTGTGTGCATTGTCCACCAATATTATATAATAATATTATTGAGGTAGAAATGTACGTACATACATAGAAACAGACCTTTATCACGGTAGGGGTAGGCAGAGCTTCAGCGAGCCATTATTCATTTTGTAGGTTACACTATCGTCAGCAATGTAGACGTGACGAGTGTTAAGCTTGTCGCTGCCATTGTTTTCTCACGAATAACTCAGCTAACTTGCTCAATAATAGACAGCCAAGACCTGTTTTCTACCAACGAAATTACTTACGTCTATTTTTTTTCCAGGCTTTTTCTAGGCAAAAAGACCATAGCTTGTTGCCGGAAGGGGCAACTGTGACCTAAAATTAGTCACAACTTAATTACTTATAAGAGTTAATTTCCTTTAATTGATTGGGTGACGATCAATTTTCTTACTGGACACTAAGTTTAGTTAAAACATTAATTGAAACGACATCCGGTGTGGCCATTACACGGTTCCACACAATTTGTGTTGGTTATTCTAACTGTAGCAAAAAAAATCTATACAAATAAATAAAATTGGAGTGTCTGTTTGTAATATTAAAATAAACGCTTTTTACTAAGTGCATATGGATGGACACGGTATATATACAAAAACAAATTTTTTTTACATTTTTGTCTGTCTGTCTTGTTGTTCCGGCTAATCTCTAAAATGCTGGACCGATTTTGACGGGACTTTCACTGGCAGATAGCTGATGTAACAAGGAGTAACTTAGGCTACTTTTCCGAGGGGTAAAATAGGGGTGCGTGATAAAACCGAATTCCACGCGGACGAAGTAATTGTAAATTATATAGCTTTTGCATATTTGGGATTTTAGTTACCTGTTTTAATGCGTATATACTTGTGCGCTAGAGCAGATTCATCTAATTTATTGATGTACATAAGTAAATCATCATGTTTTATGTGATTGTGCAATGCATAGAATACCACATTGCTTCATATATAAATCCTAGATTGGCAGTCTTATAGCAAAGGTGCCATTATAAAATTCTTGCTATCAATCTCCATCTAATAATAGATTGTTTATAGATTTTTTATAATGGACGGAATGCATTCATTGTTACGTGGGCAATTTTGTTATTACTACATAGCTACATTATTTATGAATGTTATTTGAATCAATGATTTGATGAGTTTTGTTTCTCGATGTGTTGTTTTTGATCGAGGTGCTTTTAACTTAATCGTTACAAATCAGGGACAGGGAGAGGGCCTACTCTAGACGAGAGACGTTGAATGGAATTCAATCTAGTCTAGATTAAGATTATAGAACTCAATCTGGAATGATAGATGTAATGTGTATTCGAGTTTTTGTTCCTGGGATATCCGCCACAATGTTTTATTTCGCAATTATAAACCGTGGTAATCATGATATTACATTTACCATTTAAAATTTTACTATATACATTAGTCTACACTAAAGGTAATTTTTGCAACTACTGAACCGATTCTGAAAATATCAGAGAGCTACATTATTAAGTCATAAAGTCAAAAACTTAATTTCCATATAATTAGCAAAGAAATGGTTTGGAAACGTTAATAACAAATATTTCAAAACATTACTACTATTCAAAAGGATCTACTATGAAAGAATCAAAGTGCGCCTCAAAGAGGCTCCTTTATACACTTGACACATGTCTTCTAGTTATTAGTTCAAGGGCAGGTCGATCTTCTGACGATGTTCTCCTTCACCGTTTCGAGTATGAGGTATTGCGCAAATCAATCTTTCTTGCGAAAAAACTCATTGGTACTTGTTGGAATTTGAACAGGCGACCTCTGGATTGAAACACCGGTGTCACTACGCCACCATGCTTTCAAATCTGATGAATACATATCGCTAAGTCTCAACTAACCTCTAGTGTAATAGGCTATCTTTTTATTCTGATGAGTTGCAATAGGTACTAACATAATAGGTATAATACCTACTAAATACCTTGCGAAGCCGAGAAGTGCCGCAAGTAAATATTAAAATTAAACACTGTACGAAGAATATTTTTATATATTAGATAGATATATATTACATTTGTACAAATATTATCAGCGCTAGTTCCTATATTACAAGTAACTTAAATGTCTTAGTTTAGGTTCCAGTTGTTTTCACTAAAATTGTTATTATAACTACCTTAAACATAACTATTTTTAAGTTTCTATGTTAAATATATAAGGTGCAAAGGTTTGATTTTATATTAAAGGATTTAAACAAGCGTCAAACTTAGCGATAAGTACGTGACCTTATGTTTTGAATATTATTGACGTTTCCAAGCCATTTCCAATTGTATGGAAATAAACTTTTTAACTTTGACTTTGACAAATAAATTATTATTATATTATATCGCTTGAGGAAAAATTTGTTTCGAATTTTGATTCAAAAGATTGCCGCACACGTTAATCAAAGATCGCATCGCAAGCGTCGCGCCTATTTGCTAATATGTAAATTCCCTTTGAACAATCCTTAACATATTTTAGGTGTTTTTATGTAAGCTCCACCAGTCAGCAATCAGTGGCCGGCGTGACCGGACGTGCGTGGAGGCGATCCTCATAGATAATATCCGACTTAATCCAGTGTTGTGATAAACTGTTGCGAAATGAAGAATTCGGTGATAGATGACAGAGATGACCATCATTTCAAGGTTTTTATCGATTCACGATGTCCTCACAATGTTTAGTTAACATAAAAAGCTTAAGTTCAATGGTTAATTTGTAAAGTTTATCCGCAGGTTTACGAAACTAAAATAAACACAAAGTTAAGGGCACGTCAGGAACTATGGCAGATTTCTATTTTAACGTTAAGTCAGTCACAAATTTCGTTTTTAAAGATTAGCTATGTTTCGTAATGTGTAAGTAAATCTAAAGATTTAAACATTTGATTGAAATTATTGATAACAGGGTTGGCCAATGGGCTAACGTCTGTGGATATCTACGCTTACTGAGTACTTGAAAGAACGTCATTTAACTCATTTTTAATTAATGGAGAATATGTATTTGTAATTAGGACTAAGGCTGGAATAGTAGGAGCGACAGAGGCCAATAAAAAGTATTTATGAGCTACCAAAACCTCTTAACTTTTGTAAAGACCATTGTGAAAACATTTTACAACTTGGATTTAAAAAACTCAAGTGACATAAAATATCTAATGTTTTGTTCTAAAACTGATAAAACAATAAACTAGAAAATGGTGCATTATGTTATCATATACTGTTTCCTGGTTACTATTCACTATCGCACTTACCGTACCCATTTCTGTCGCCAAGCAGGAACGCACCATGTTCCGGTTCGAAAGTTGTGGGTGCCGGTGAAGTTACAGGCACGTGAGACATTCCACCTTCACATCTCAGAGTTACCGGCGCATACTATGCGATTTGGGTACCTCTACTTCTAACTAAGTTAGGAAGACCAAATTTTTATTGCTGATTTTAGGCAGAGGTTACCACTTAAAACCAGGTGGGCCGTCGGCTTGTTCCGTAACTGTTATCACATAAAAAAATAATCAATAGATAAATAACATTTCACACAGCATGTCATCTAGCCCTAAACGTACATTACTACAATTTTTTTTTCTTTAATATATATAATATAATATAAATAAAAAAAGACAGAACAAACATTCGTCCCATATGTGTTTTTCCTGGTGGGAATCGAATCTCTATCTTGTGCGCTGTAGCGCAGATGCTGCCAGCTGAGTTGCGAGGCCGGTTAAAAAAGATATTTTCTTCTTTCAGGAAGCGAAAGAAGCTCTAAGTAAGAAAGAGAATGAGTGTGATGACGCGGACGCCCTCGAGGCCATCCTCTGCCACGTGGGAGAGATGGGCACGTATCAGAAGCTGCTCTTCCTGGGAATGCTGCCATTTGGATTTTTCTTCGCGTTCGTGTATTTCGTGCAAATGTTCGTGGCAGCCACACCGCAGAGGCACTGGTGCAAAATACCAGAACTGTCACACTTGGATATGGAGCTTAGGTAAATGCTTTACGACTACCTTCTGCCTGTGTTTGAGGAAGTCCGGTTTATCAATATAATAATATTGGTGGGCTATTCACACAGCGCCATCTAGCCCCAAACTAAGCATAGCTTGTACTACGCGAACCAGACAACTGATAGAATACATATATAATTTTTTGTGTCCCAGACACAGAATAAACATCTGTATTCGTCACAAAAATGTTTGTCCTGGGTGGGAATCAAACCATGACCTAGCGCAGAAGGCAGGGTTACTACCAACTGAGCTGTGAGGTCAGCTAGGTCTATTTAGGTGTTGTCCATGTGTTATAAAGATATATCATTGTCAACTAATCGATTTGATAACTGAAATCCGCCATATTTAATGTTGGCTGCATATTCCATATTCACACGGCTGTCACGCGAAACATAGCATGAATCGATATTAAAGTTATTTATAATAATTAATCCTTTTATAGGTCTTTATGTGTGGGTATTTAGTTATGTAGGAAATTGAGAATAACTGCACCATATCCCGCTAATATTATAAAAGTGATAGTTTTTTGGATAATCGTTAAAACGCTTCAGGCAAATACTATACTGAACTATTTAGCTGAAATTTTGCACACAGTAACCAATATGGAGGTACAGGTTACTTTGCATGTTGGTACCACGGGAGCGAAGCTGCAGGCGGAACATAGTAATCACCTTAATAAGCTTAGTTATCGCTTATAATACTTTTTCATCCTCTCGGGAGTATCTAACAAACCTGCCGATAATGTCGAGATAAGATTTTTGATTATCGGCGAGATAATGTTGGCCTGATTGATTTAATACGTTTATCATTTCTTTCAAAACTAGTCTACGTAAATATGTCTTCATTTTCCTTAGCGATAAAACAAATGTTTTGTGGTTTTGACGAATGACAGATTAGAATGATATGCAGGTTTTTTTCTTTTAATGTGAAACTGTTACGGAACAAGCCAACGGCCAACCTGGTGTTAAGTGGTAACCTCGGCCCATAACAACCGATGCGACTTGGCTCCTCCCCTACTAGGTACGATGAGATTAGTCGCATCATATGCGCCCGTAACTCTGAGATGTGTAGGTGGAATGTCTCATGTGCCTATAATTTCACCGGCAACCACACCTTTCAAACTGGAACACAGAATGCGATTATTATGCAATCGATTGAATTCTTAAACGAATACCTTGGAAACGTATGTTTGTCAGCAATCATTAATAATCAGCAGGGGAATATTAAACAATAAGGCATTAATAATGAATATTAAGGGATTATTAAACTTATATAAGTTTGTAGTTTAAAATTAATATGAATAATAAATCACACAGCAGAATTTAGAACCAGATAGCTTAGCCCGAATAGGCTGACATTTGGTATTCGTGCATAAACCTGATGATACATTGTTATGGTTAGCTGGAGCTGATTGCAATCCATCCAACTCCTTTTTTTTAATGTAATTGAAGTCACGGTACGAGCTGACGGCCCACCTGATGTTAAGTGGTAACCGCCACCCATAGACAACACCAATACAACTCAAGTCCTCTCCATAGTAAGAGATGACTCAAGTCGCATTGCGTTGCGTCCATCACCCCGAGACGGGGATGTTACGTCTCATGCGCCTGCAATTTCAATTCCTCAATAGCTTACATCAGACATATCGTTTTAGGCTCGTAAGATTTGTTTTGAAAATTACTTCAGCCTCGGTGGTATCCAGGGATTGATAGTAAAAGCTAGTTTAGGGAAAAATTTAAAAAAATACTTTCATAAACTTTATGGTTTCAGGCGAAATCTGTCAGCGCCGGGCGCAGCGCTGGGTGGAGAATGGGACAAGTGCTCCACGTACGCGGCAAACTGGAGTCAGGTGCTGCTGACTCTCACTCCTCCAGACCCGAGCACGCCGACGGTACCGTGCGCGCACGGCTGGGAGTTCGAGCTCACTGATATACCCTACCACACTGTGGTCAGCGAGGTGAGTGCGATGACAGTGGAACTTGGTAACTAATAAATAAATATTGGTGGACATTTCACACAGCACCATCTAGCCCCAAAGAAAGCTAAGCATAGCTTGTGTCATGGGAACCAGACAAATGATATGATACTTAAATACTTCTTTTTTGTAAATACATATTGACACCAGAAGCACAACAAATATTTACGTTCGTCACAAAAATGAGTCTCCTGGGTGGGAATCGAACCCCGACCTACAGCGCAGAAGGCAGATTGCTACCAACTGAGCTGTAAGGCAAGTCGAACATTGCCAAATCTGCAAAAGTTGACATTCAATGTGAGGCCCTGAAGTAAATTGATAGGGTCTTTTTTGTTATAATAAAAAAACATTTTGTTTTTACCATGTACCTTGTAGAAGGAGACACAGCAATGAAACAATGAATATTTGTTGTACGAATAATTTAGGGGAACGAGCAGATGGCCCGTGAAATGTTAACTACTCTGGTATGGGAATACACAACACACAACGTTTAACGTATAGATAACATAGCTCTTTTTTTTAGTAGCTTAGCTTCATTAACATATGTTTTCTCACGTGTAGCGAGGATGGGTGTGCGAATACTCAGGCTACGCTCCGACGGCGCAGGCGATCTTCTTCGCCGGGTCTTTTGTGGGGGGAATCCTGCTCGGGTGGATGGCTGACCGCTTCGGAAGAGTGCCTGCTTTGATGGGTGAGTTGACGAGAGACATGGTAAAGAAGCAGTAGAAAGAAGCCAAGTTCTGTGGGATGTACTGCCATACCCATTTCTGCTAGGTAGTAAAATTGAAGTGAAATTACGCTCACAAAACATTCCACCTTCAGGTCTCATAGTTATGTGTATAGGATACGACTTGGGCCTCGTCTTACCTGAACAGATGAGGACCCAAGGCGTATTGTTATGGGCAGAGATTACCACTTAACATAGGTGGGCCATCTGCCAAAGAGTCAAACCAGAACTATACACGTAAATTATAAACGTGATAAATAGTTAGAGGAATTTCATAATTTTTAATTTGTTTCTATTTTGGAAAGTTGTTTAGTTTGGTGGAAATTAATGAAATGTTACGTCTCACATGGAGCCAGGAATAGGCCCCCTTATATGTTCCGGCACGTTTCTATGCCACAGGTACATTAGTTGAACGTTAAAGTAAGCGCAAAAGAAACAGAATCTAATGATTTAACACAGACAAGATAAAGTATCGGGGAAGTTTCTGTGGTTTTTCGGAACGTTTGAAGGTATAATATATTAATAATACAAATTTATAACGTTCAATGAAAGATTGTAGTTTGCGATAAAGTCCATTGTATCATCATTATGTTTGGGAAATGTTTTTGTGGTACGTATATTTATAAAATTTATTATATTTTATTCTTTTTTAAAGTACTATAAGTAATTTAAACGTCATAGGAGCAGTGCAAGGTCTTGTAGATCAATCGAACGAATATATCGTAATCAGAGTAATCACAACGTATCAATGTGTCAATATTTAAGGAAGCACAGATAACAGGAGTGAGCTACATTTCATATTATATCCCTTGAAGTGATGACCTTGTGCAATACACCAAGCGTCCTGTTTTAATTAATCACGACCCCTTCCCCCCTCTCCTACGTACCTACACAACATTATTTTTAGGGGGCCCAAGTTGCTCGCGTCCGTAAGTGATTACCTTTGAATCCCTACACGTGTCCCCCGGGTGGTGCGAAAGGAGCAACCCAAAGTAGCAGTAGAACTTGTGCTAAGTACGCCCGGAGAAGTACTGCCACCACACCTGGTAATCCGCCGCCAAGCAGTGAGGCACTCGTGTTGCTGTATTGGTCGAAGGGAGCGGATGCCGGTGAAATTGCAGGCGCATGAGACGTAACCCCGTCTCGAGGTGATGGACTCAACGCAATGCGACTTGAGTCATCTCGTACTATGGAGAGGACTTGAGTGGTATCGCTGTTGTGTATAGGCGGCGGTTACCACTTAACATCAGGTGGGCCGTCAGTTCGTTCGGTGACTTCAATTACATAAAAAATTAAAATTTACACATACAAATACATAATTTATTTGCAAACTAAGTGTACAATAAGGTCTTACAGATAATCTGGCGCTTAAAACTAAGTTGGTATTTTCAGGCATTGCAAACTTATATGGGCGCTCCACTGTACTAACAGGCTCCGCCTGAAAACCAGCGCTGCTATCGGCATGATGGGTTTATATAAATCATGTTAGGGAGTGGCATCTTGCTAAGACAGAGACCCATTTGACCACGCGATGCACAAAAGCCAATTTATTTTATTTCTACTGTTTATGTAAGTGCGTACAAATAAAAAAAAACTATTCTATTCTACTAACAAACATGATGGAAAACATGTCGATATGGATTTTGCTACATTAATGCGAAGAAATCGGATGAAAAAAATACATTAATTTCCTATATTTTTCGCATTCAGCTAAAATAAAACATTTTTATCAACAGTTTTTAATTACTGCCTGATGACCCCCCGCTGCGTGAAGTGCATGGGCGTCCACGGCACCGCAGAGTGCAAGCGTACTCCCGACTCCCCTGGCCCCCCGGCTTGCGTGCTCTGCGGGACCGAGGGTCACCCCGCGAACTATCGCGGGTGCCCCAGAGCCCCAAAGGCAAACAAGGCGGTGGTCCGGAGGAACCAGGAGCGAGCTGCTCCTCTGGCCCCCTCCCAACACCCGAAAGCTACCTCCAAGGTAGCCGTCCCGCCCCACAGCGAATCACCTCGCCTAGCCCCTACCCTGATCCCCTCGGCGTGGACTAAGCCCCTAGTCCACAGGACTGAGGCCCCGAAAGCCCCAGCTGCGGTCCGCATGACCGCAGTCCCCCCACCGACCCGCCGCGCCCCTGCCTCACACTGCCCCGCGCCGTCCAATCAGCCCTCTAAGGAGGATGATTTCTGGACGATAATGTGTGCCGCATACTCGACCTCCGCCGAAGCTGCCGAGCTTGCCCGGCTAATACGCGAAGCCCCCACCCAAGCCGAGAAGCAGAAATTGTGCCAGAACAATGCCCTGCTGATCGGAGTCCTCAAGCGCACTATGCCCATCCCCCTTACGGTACAAATATGTTAGGACTCCCGAAAGAAAGACTTAGGCCCCGATCCCTATCGTTGGCGTTCTTCAACGCTGACGGTGTCCTCAAACAGCGTGGCCGCGTCCACGACTTTCTGACCCGCCATCAAATAGATATCATGCTAATGCAAGAAACCTTCTTGAAGCCGAACAAGGCCACCCCCAGGATGGCCAATTACCAAGCAGTTCGCAATGATAGAGCCCACGGACGGGGAGGTGGTACCATCATCTATCACAAGAGGTCCTTGCATTGCATCCCCATAGACGCACCCCCCCTCACTAACTTAGAAGCCTCCGTGTGTAGGCTAGGGATGACCGGTCATCCGTCCATTACAATAGCCTCTTGCTATCTTGCCCCCGACAAAAACTTGCTCAGAAGGGATATAGAAGCCCTTCTTAACTTGGGAAGCTCAGTCATTCTGGCTGGAGACTTCAACAGCAAGCATGTCCTCTGGAATTGCGTAGCAACGAACTCCAGAGGACGCGTACTTGACAATCTCATCCAGGAATTAAATTTTGATCTCATCTCCCCCTTAGCTCCGACCCATTATCCTTGTAATGTCAATCATCGCCCAGACGTCTTGGACATAGCGTTGCTAAAGAACGTAACCCTACAGTTGCGTTCGATAGAAACGCTGTACGAACTCGACTCCGACCATAGACCCGTTCTTCTTCAACTAGGCCCCCCCCCAGACTCGTCTCCTCCCACCAAGACCGTGGTGCAGTGGCATAAGCTTGGGATTGCTCTCAAGTCTATCCACTCACCCGACTTGGATAGGATCCCAGACGACATCTTGACTAAGGACGACATTACTGTCGCAGTCGACTCGTTGACCAGCCATGTCACTACCGCCATTGGCGGATCGTCGAAACAGGTCCCGGTGGTGCCCGATCATCGCTGGGTCCTGCCAGACGATGTGAGACGGTTGGTTACCGAGTCGAACGCCGCAAACCGACGTTACAGCTCTTGCCCCTCTGAATTTAACCGCGTTACAATGCGTTCCCTCCACCGTCAGGTGAGAAAACGAATTAAAGACCTCCGCAACAGTCGATGGGATGACCTGCTTTCGGAGATCGAGCCGAGCCACCAAGCATATTGGAACTTGGCAAGGTCTATGAAGTCAGACCAACTGTCGACTATGCCCCCTCTTAACCGCCCCAACCATCAAACCCCCGCATTCGACGACGAGGAAAAAGCCGACACGTTGGCTGCCAGCCTCGAAGCCCAATGCGCCCCCAGTCTTAATTATGTCGACCCTATTCACCTTAATACGGTGAACAGTGAAGTTGACATACTAAGCTCGCGAGTCCCCTCTTCTCCCCCTCTGCCCATTATTAGAGCTTCCGAAGTGGAGCACGTCATCAAGGATCTCCATCCGAGGAAATCCCCCGGTTCCGATGGCATAAGCAACAGAGTGCTCAAGCACTTTTCTGTTGCTCTCATTTATCTCCTCGTAAGCATCTTCAATGCGGCAATGGCCAATTGCACTTTCCCCGACGCCTGGAAGGAAGCCAATGTCATTGGCATCCCCAAACCAGGCAAGAAGGCCACGGAGCCTTCTAGTTACCGTCCCATCAGTCTCCTCAAGACCATGGGGAAGCTCTACGAGCGTCTCCTCCTTAATCGTCTCTGGCCCATTGTCAATGAACTTAAACTCCTCCCGGACGAACAGTTTGGCTTCCGAGCCAGACACTCGTGCCCCCAGCAGGTCCTCCGCTTCACGGAACACGTCCTTTCAAACTCTCAAGGCATTTGGCCTAAAGATACCGGAGCCGTCTTCCTAGACGTGGCAAAGGCGTTCGACAAGGTCTGGCACAACGGCTTGGTCTACAAGCTTTCTCAACTTGGTGTGCCAGACAGACTCGTGCTCATCATACGAGACTTCCTGACCAATCGTAGCTTCCGCTATCGAGTGGAAGGGAAGCTGTCCGAACCCAAGCCCATCCGAGCCGGAGTCCCTCAGGGCTCCGTACTAGCCCCCCTCTTATTCACGCTGTACACCAGCGATGTCCCCCACTCGTTCCAAACAGAGCTCGCCCTGTTTGCGGACGACACAGCATTATACGCATCTGATCGGAATGCCGATAGGGTGCGTATAAAGCTGCAAGCCGCACTCAATGCACTCGGTGCATGGTTTACGAAGTGGCGCATTGAGGTGAACCCGACGAAAAGTACCGCGGTGTACTTTTCCCGGCGACGCCCAACGCTCAAGCCCCTCACTCTCTATGACGAACCCATTCCATGGGCGAAGTCTGCCCGCTACTTAGGCGTCGTCCTTGACAAACGTCTTAACTTCAACGAACACATTAGAACTGTTCGTAACAGGGCGGCCTTCATACTGGGTTGCCTCAATAACCTCGTATGCAAGAAGAGTAAAATGTCCCTTGGCAACAAGGTGAGACTTTACAAAGCTTGCATACGCCCCATCATGACATACGCCTCCGTGGCTTTCGCTCATGCTCAAACCCGCCCCCTACAGCTTATTCAAAATCGTTTCCTACGGAAAGCCACGGGCGTTCCCTGGTACGTACGCAATCGCTCCCTCCACCGAGACGCGCGTCTCGAGTCTATTGCCCGCTTCATGAAACTCGCCTCCCAGCGATATTATGATTCGGTCGAGTCCCACCCGAACCACCTGGTTCGCACCATACCCGACTACTCGGTTGTCCCCCCTGCTAGGCGCTCTCTCCGTAGACCAAGACACGTACTTGGTGACCCCCCTGACGAGATAACGGCCGCCTATCCGGAGTTATTCCTATCGTCAGCCCCCCACAGAGAAAACACTCAACCTTCGCACCGACCCCGCCGGCGGGGTCGAAGTATCTCCGTAAATGCCCGCGCGGGGCGCATTTTCTCCAATTCCTCCCGACTCGCAACGCCCCAAGCCGAGGTCCGAACCTAAGTGGTGCCCTTGGTGACGTTGTGTATAATATTAAGTTTTACCGGTTGAGAGCCGTCTGCTCTCACCAAAAGCCCGTGTAAACGCTGTCAAGGCCATCTGCGGCCAACAGCTTAATGTCCATTCATAAAAAAAAAAAAAAAACAGTTTTTAAACAATTATTTTAACAATCTAGTGCGATTTCACGTTCAATAAACATTATCCGATGAAATCTTCGTCTTGTATCGTCGCTAACTCTGTACTATTACTAATTCTACGGCCAAACGTAAATTCAGCACATGTGTAGATTGACCTTGTTTATTTCTATTAATAAACAGCGTTAGTAGTATTGTATCGGGCACGCCTCCTCAGCTGGCAATAGGTTATTGCTCTTTTCGACTCGATTCATAGAAATACTTATACTTTGTGCACAAACAAAATTCGAAAAAAGTGTGCGCGTCTGTTCCGACGCTCGACTGTACCTACTATAAGAGTTTATCCTTTAAGTAATAATAATAAAATACTGGTGAACAATTTACACAGCGCCATATGTATTCTATCAGTTGTCTGGTTCCCATAGTACAAGCCGTGCTTAGTTTGGGACTAGATGGCGCTGTGTGTTTCCACCTATATTATTATTATTGCGCCCGTCAGACTGAGACGAGAGGACTAAGTAAAAAAAAAAGAAAAGAAAGGTAAAGAAAAATAAAACACTTTAAATTTAAAACACGTTATATAATGATAGTGCACTGCTTGGCAGTTTAAATGGGTATGGCATATACAGTATTAAATTTGACCATACTATAAATAAATAAAACTCATCTGGATGCCAAAGAAAATGCACTTTTCACGTAAGCTTCGGCATGTAGTACGGGTACGGTAGGTAAGTATGACCCCACTGCGGGAGGGACCAAATCAACCGACCCACATCTTGGGTCGTTGTCGTTAGAATGTACAACTAGCAGTAGACCACAGAGTTAATTTAATTAATTATTGATTTTAATGATGCATCTACGGGATAAGCATGTCGTACGAAATAGTATTTCATTACTGAACACTCCATGGAAATATGTAGTAGGCATTTGCAACTCATTTATTTCCCTAGAAATACTTGTTTTTCAATGATAGAGGGTTCTATAAGGATGGGAATCTCATAACTTTGGATAATATTAATTTACACATTGCAATGCACTTTATTGTGTAGGTGCAACGATCACGTTAGTAACTTCAATTGTTCACTTTACTTTATGTGCACTTTATTAAGCACATATGTAAGCCAACACCAATGTGTGAATATTAATATGAAGCAATCGTAACCGTGTTAATAGGTACCAATCTGATATTAAGATATGCAACAGATTAATATTATGAATTTGGTTGTTTACAGCATCTAATCTTATCGGGTGCGCGGGCGGAATTGCCACAATATTCACCACTGGACTGTGGGACTTCGCCTTCTGTCGTTTCCTCGTCGGAATGTCATATGACAACTGCTTCATGATGATGTACATTTTAGGTGAGATATTTAGTCTAAAATATATTTATTTGTGACAGGACAGGCAAAGAACACAAGACATTGAAAATGATGTGGAATATAAAAAAAACCAACTTAAAAGTACAATAAATAATTAGTATGATTATCATATTTTTTGTCTATGTTGTGTGTGAGAGACTGTGGATAGCCACAAAATGGCACCCAACTCAGCATTTATCATAACTAGATCCCATTTCATCCCACTTGTCGACCCTATTGTCTATACAAATATTCATTACCTACTAAATATTATGTCAAAAATTAGATTAATTTTATTCGTCTTCTAAGCCCTGTTGATCTTGCGCAAAAGGGGTAATTCATGGAAAATTAATGTGCAAGAAACCACTTCAAATATAAGAGAAAATTCTTAATAAGGTACTACATAAATAGCATATCTTTGGAAAGGAGGCCGTCTTTAAATACAGATGGTTGCAAAGTAACAGATTCGTAGCGCTACATTTTAATCACTTTAGAATCCTGTCCATAACTTTTTGCTCGTAATCGTGATAATAATATGAAATCTTATCTATCCAATTGTCCTACAAAAACGTAGGTATGGAAGTATTATGTGGTTGATTGGATGGAGCGATAAATATCAGCATTGATTTTTTGGGTTTTCCAACATGATCTAATGCGGGCTTCCTTAATTATGCATGGGTATTTATTAGGACTTTGCGTAGATATTTACTTAGTTACTTATTTGACCATATAGTTAGCACTGTTTTAACCATGTAGTTAGCACTGTTGGCCGCTGGTGACAGACCTTGTGGTTATCCTCAAACATTCACCTAATTCAGGCCGGCTTCCATATACAGACGGGCATGTCAAGTGGGTGATTTGTAGTCATTATCGGAACACAGCAAGAATTTAAATACGGAGGAAGAATTGGCTTTGTATTTAAATTAGGGATCCGTAAATATGTCAGTGCAGTTTCGTTGCTTGGTACGTTAAGTAACCAATTTTTAAAGTATGTGTAATCTAGTAACTATTATCACAAAAAAAACTTGTTTTTCCAAAAAACTGTTACCTATCAATCAGCTTTGATTGTGTTATCTAATACCAATTGATTTCGATAGTGATCACCAATTTTATCGATAGGACAATTGAATTAGCACGTTCCGAATGTGTAGATAACTCGATTGGTTCAGAGAAGGGAATTTTAAAAGTACTCATAAACAGCCAAACAAGCTTATCTTGCAAGTTATGTGCACCGGAAGATGATGCAATTTCTTACGATGGCCTGTGGACAAAACCGGGTTGCATATCCGATCCGGTGACATTCACTGTCCACTAACAAACTTAAATAATCAAACAAGATTAATTTAATTCAGGGCGACTGTTATTAATGTACATATTTGCATCCGAAGTTAATGCAAAGACACCCTTTTAAGAGCAGTAGAACTAACGTCAATTTCGTCCTCGGAAGAATTGCTATGCCCTTTCTGCCGCCAAGCAGTAACGCATTCGCGTTAATGTGCTCCGGTTTGATAGGTGTGGTTGCCGGTGAAATTACAGGCACATCAGACATTCCACCGTCTCTGAGTTACGGGTTCATACGATGCGACTAGGTACGACAAGACCCAAGTCACATCGTATGAATATGTAATAATGAAAAAATAAAAATAATATGTAATATGGTTGTTATGGGCCGAGGTTACCACTTAACACCAGGTGGACCGTCGGCTCGTTCCGTAACTGTATCACATAAACAAAATACTAACGCTTGGACCAGTTTCCTTACCGGAAATGATACCTATCAGTTTCGTTAAGGATCCATTCACTCACCCTACCCCCAGACCCTGTTAGGTGGGTAAGAAGAAAGAAGAAGAAGAAAGAAAGAAAAAGTTTTATTGAGTCCAAAAACTTTATTTACATACATAATTACAAATTAAATACATAGACAAAAACAAAAAAAAAAAACGAAAACATACAAAAACAAACTTTAATTAATTATGGTGTAGGGTAGGGTGAGTGACCGCCATCTATACAACCTGTGACCATCTAACATGTTCCCCAGTGCTAGAATATATCGGACCGCGGCACCGCACCTACGTAGCGAACATGTCGATAGCTTTGTTCTTCGGCGGCGGGTGCGTGCTGCTGCCGTGGCTCGCGCTGTGGATAGGCAACTGGAGGACACTGCTTTGGGCGACGTCTCTGCCCATGCTCGTCGTGTTGGCTGCCCCGTGGCTGGTTCCAGAGAGTGCCAGGTGAGTCTGTTGATAACCTAATCATAATAATGGGATTAGTCAAAAACTGCTCGACAAATAAATAAGGGATACGATACATAAATTAACGGTGGACTCTTAAACAGACAAGCTAAATTAAATAAATAGTTTACAAAGATATCACCAACCAATCGAGTATAAAGATGGCGGGATAAAGTATCTGTGGAACTAGATTAAATAAATAAATATTGGTGAATATTTTACACAGCGCCATCTAGCCCCAAAGCTCGCCTTTGTTCATATTTTTTTTATATATGTTAATTTATGTTTATTTTTCAAAGAATAA
Organism: Chesias legatella; assembly: GCA_947359385.1. Classification (NCBI taxonomy): domain Eukaryota; kingdom Metazoa; phylum Arthropoda; class Insecta; order Lepidoptera; family Geometridae; genus Chesias; species Chesias legatella. Next base: position 2,023,594 of record OX375780.1, on the reverse strand, counting down.
AGAATACATATAATACATATTAACACCAAGAGACAGAACAAACATCTATATTTGTCACATAAATGTTTATCCTGGGTGGGAATCGTACCCGCGATCTACAACGCAGAAGGCAGGGTTACTACTAACTGAGCTGTGAGACCAGTCAAAATAAATAATTAACGGTGAATAATGAAGTGACTTCCATTTACAGGTGGCTTCTGACTAGAGGTCGCGTCAATCAAGCCGTGGAGGTGTTGAAGAAGTTCGAATTCGTTAACCGAACTAAAATCCCTGAGGATGTACTGGATGAGTTCATTGTAAGTCCTATACAGTGTACATATTCGGCTGTACCATACTTTTCCAATTTAAATCCTATTCTGGTGTGACCTTGCTTTATATCCATCTTAAGTTATCAATTTAACTCCTAAATAATGAGTTACTCAAAATGCAGTTCAGTGCCGCTTTCTTGAGTCTTGCCTGATAGCGTAATAACATGCAGTGCATAGCACGAACAACACCTTAAAAGACTATAAATAGAATTAGACACGTTCCAACACCAAGTTCTAAAACTGCCTTGTGGATAGAAGAACTTTCTACCCACATAGCTTTAGAATATGGCTCGAGATGTTGCCTTGCTTAATGCTGCACCAGACGTACGCTTCTGGAACAACCTTCGGCGAGGCGGGAGAACGGTGCATTCAACTGCAATTTGGTAAACTCATCATAATTAATGCGTTTTCCAAATTGCAGTCCCCTTATTGCAACATCTAGTAAAGTCTAGTAAAGTTCGCGGAATGACTTTTTTTATGTGATGTAGGTAGAGCGGTCTGACAGCCCACCTGATTTTAAGTGGCCGCCCATAGACAACAGCAATACCACTCAAGTCCTCGCCACTAAAGAATGAGATGACTCAAGTCGCATTGCGATGCGTCCATCACCCCGAGACAGGGATGTTACGTCTCATGCGCTTGCAATTTCACCGACACCCACTCCCTTCCACCGGATCACAGCAACACGAGTGTGTCACTGCATGGCGGCGGATTACCAGGTGTGGTGGCAGTACTTCTCCGGGCGAACTTGGCACAAGTTCTGCTGCTACTTTGGGTAGCTCATTTGCACCACCCGGGGGACACGTGTAGGGATACAAAGAGTAATCACTTACTGACGCGAACAACGTGGGCCCCCCAAATTTTTCAGGAAAGTCCTCTTTGTTTGTTCCAGGTGACATCCCGTCAAACGAAGCAGTCCACAGACACAATACTGACGCTGATGCAGAGCGGGCCCCTGCGCTTCACGCTGATACTCATGGTGTTCGTGTACATGTGCTGTGCGCTCATCTTCGACGGCCTCGTTCGTATGTCCGAGAACCTCGGGCTGGACTTCTTCATCACGTTCACGCTGACCTCGGCTACTGAGATCCCATCGATCACTCTGCTGGCGTTGCTGCTTGATAGGTGAGTGGGAAGGGTCCAATACTCTAGTCATACAAAGCTGTAAAAACCAGCGCCGCCACTGGCATGGATAGATAGATAGTAAGATAGAAAACTCTTTATTGTACACCACACAAATACATAAAAATAAACAAGTTAAAAATAATTTACAATACATGTGACATACAATCGGCGGCCTTATTGCTTAATTGCTTAATGCTTATTGCGTGGTGGCAAGCGTTGTGACTGAATTGACAACGAATCGCATCATGTTCAATAACTTATATATTTTGTATCTGTGTGTATCTTCGTTCAATTCAAAAGCCTTTCAATAATAGAATCTAGGCATTTATATAGAAAGTCAAAAAACAAAATAATATTCCTATTTTCGCTTTCAGATGGGGTAGAAGAGTCCTGACTTGTGGTCCGCTTGCGAGTTCAGGAACTTTGATTATCATCGCTATGTTTGTTCCGAAAGGTAAGCTTGAGAAATTTCAATCGTGTTCCACATTATCTTCGGAATTCTGATTAAGTATTTCTGCAGCCAATGTCCACTCGCGTGTTCCGGTTAGAATGGTTGAAAGGTTTCTGTGATATTATAGGCGCATAGGATGTTTTAATTTTAAGTGTCAGGGCGCAGTGCGGTGCAAATTTGGTTTTCTCATACGGGACCAAGTTGCATTTGTATATATTTGTATTTGTATTGTTGCATGTAAAATTCTTCCCATATAATAATAATATTTCCGAGGCGTCTAAATTCCTTAGTTAATCACACGGATACCCACGATACAGATATATATCTAGTGTCTAGTGAAACTAGAACAAAAAAAAAAAAATGGTTGTCTGTAAAGTCGGTTTACTGACGATAGTTGAACGTGACAACGTCTTAAGAAAATACTGATGGAATGGTAGCATTTTTCAAAAGAAAATTTTAATTTCATTTGTTTAATAGATTTGTATGTATATAGAGAAGGAGGTAATTGGAAATCACAATGAAATTGATCAAGTTAGATTTATTTGTACGCATAAATACAATTATGTCAATATTTTTTTTACAATTTAATAGTTTTACACTGCACTTGATACTCGATCAAAACATGTAAATGTAAGTATTAGCAGCTGTCCACGCAGACGCATCGCTCACTCAAGTAGGAGAGAGACGGATGTCGAACGCTGCCGAACGCAAAGGCCGATTGTGCTTCTTTGTCGCTCGTTCCGCGCTCTCGCTTGCACTTGCACAAGCCTTACATGGAACGCCTCAGAGCGAGGTAACGCCGCATGAGTCATGTTTTTTCGTGCGTGCAGCCGGCTCTATCGAATTATAAGACGTTGTCACGTCAAAAATATTGTTTTAATCTATAGTCAAAAGATGTTAAAAAGCGTTATGTTTTTTAAAAGCATTATGTTTTTGAAATGACATTGACAATGACAATCGCACTTCAAGAGTAAACTCCAGTTGCGCGTTGGAACTGAGACGCAAAATTTTTGGATAGAATTGATTTCATTGAAAGCTCCCAGGATGAAAATTTTGTGGGTAGTAAAATCGAGAATTGCTTTTTGTTAAAGTTAAAGTTCGATTTTACTATCCATAAAATTTTCATACACGTTATGTTTTTAAAACAAAAGAGTAAATCCAGTCGTATAGGAACTGACATCGACATTTTTTTTTCTGTACAGGCGTGCCTCAAACGGCTCTGGCGATTTTCGCCCGGTTCTTCATCAACATGTCGTTCAACGCCGTCATCCAGTGGGCCACCGAGCTGCTGCCGACCGGCGTCAGGGCTCTGGGCTCCTCCGCGCTGCACATGAGCGGCTACGTGGCCACCGTGCTTTCGCCTTTCATCGTGTACTCGGTGAGTGCCTACCATTGAGAGCGGGGTGGTCTAGTGGTACTGACCCCGAGTTTCAATCCGGAGGTCACCAGTTCAAATCCCGACGTGCACCTATGAGTTTTTCGATTGAAAGATTTATGTGCGCTATACCACGTTCTCAAAACGGTGAAGGAAAACATCGTGAGGAAACCCACATGTCCTAGAACTAAAAATTCTTTGTGTCTTACTCCTTTCAGCCTAGTTATAGTCCCATTGCATTAAAGAGAGTGGAACTGTTATAATCTGTGACACCTATTTTACATGTCTAATGTCTGGGGTCTACCTTAGACAATATTCTCACACAATATTAATTCTTTTTTTTATTTGTATTCTGCTCTGACTGGCCTCATAGCTCGATTGGTAGTAACCCTGCCTTCGCACTGTAGGTCGTGGGTTCGATTCCCACCCACAAAAGTTTGTGTGACAAACATGGGTGTTTGTTCTGTGTCTGGGTGTTGATATGTATTATATGTATGTATGTATTTACAAAAGAGTATTTACGTATTATATCAGTTGCCTGGTTCCCATAATACAAGCTTAGCTTTCTTTGGGGCTAGATGGCGCTGTGTGAAATGTCCACCAATATTTATTTATTATTATTATTTTCTGCTCAATGGTAGTGTTAAAATGCGTTGCGATCTTTCCTCCAGGAGCGAGTGTGGACCCTCCTCCCGCTGTTGATCCTGGGCGTGCTGGCGATGCTGTCGAGCGGGTCGGCTGTACTCCTGCCGGAGACCAAAGGCCGGTCCATGCCGCAGTCCATAGCCGACGGGGAGCGGATCGTGAGAGAACACTCACTTTGCGGGTCTGTACCACTTCTTCTTCCGAGTCACTGGTTGTCTCGAACCAGTGTGGTGAAAGGATTGTAAGTGCGCCTCAAAGAGGCTCCTTTCGTGCACTCGACACATGTCTCCAAATTTTAAGTTCTAGGACATGTCGGTTTCCTCGCGATGATTTGCTTCACCTTTTTGAGAACGTGGCATTGCGCACATAAATCTTTCAATCGAAAAAGTCATAGGTGTGCGTCGTGGGTTCGATTCCCACACGGGACAAAAATTTATATGACTAATATAGATGTTTGTTCTGGGTGTTAATTATGTATTATATGTATGTATTTACAAAAAAGTATATAAGTGTTATATCAGTCGTCTGGTTCCCGTGGTAGTTCTAGCTTACTTTGGGGCTAGATGGCGCTGTGTGAAATGTCCATCAATATTTATTTATTTTTACAGGAAACCGGATAAGAACGACATCGAAGTGCCAGTTTGGAAGACTGAAAACGAAAAAGCTCTTATTGCGTAAACGTACGGTCCACATTCGCGGATCAAGTCGAGACAGTTTGGTTCTATTAGTACGTACAATGTCTGTGATGGAATTATGACATAAGAAATTAGTTTTATCATGTGTACATTTCATAATAATAAGGAACTGAAATAGAATTTCGAGTGAGATTAAAATTTTAAGTAGGTATCCCTTGGAATACTTTGTAGTATGAATAAGCTACACTGTACTAATAAACAATTTTTGAATGGACGGAGCAAGATATACCGGTAGTTGTTTCAAGGCGCCGATTTTAAGAAAAGTGGTTGCTAGGTTTTGTGACGCATATAATATAATATATAATAATAGCACTGGAGAAGTGCGAGAAGAAAAATATATTTAAAATTATCTAAAATAATACAGAAAAATCTGATGTATGTCTCTTGTAATTTCCGTAATGTAAATTTTCACGACTCATCAATACAATAGAAAAAATCCTACTATCATTACACAACAAAACTGGGAATTCCCCAGATCAACGATCATCAAAAAAATACTTTAGTAATTTTATGTTTGGCTGATCATACTCAATTAGTTAAAAATATCAGTAATATAGTTATTTCCCTAATTGCATTCCGCGCTATATTTCCATACAGTACAGTTTGGGTACATACACCCAATTGAATTAAGTACCTGTTTGTTTAGGCAAAAGATTATTATTATTGAATGAGAAAACATTGTTAAAAATCCCTTAGTTAGTTAAATATTGTTTCATTTAATTTATATTCATATATTATATGTACCATAGAAACACTTGGTGATTTCAAGTAGGTAGATACATACATCGTTTTGTAATTGGGCTGTACATAATTTTAGCAAGTATAAGCATTAATAGTTAAAAAAAAAAAACTGAATTGTTAAATCAGTACAAATAAACAAAATACAAATATGTGAGCTGAGCCCGGCGCCCGCGCCGGCGCGGCGCCGCCGTCGCGGGACCGAAACTTAATGACTACGCCGCCAGTTGGATGAAACCACACCAGCAGCGTACTAACACGACTGCGTACACCACTACACCAAAGTAATTCCAGCCTCAACTCAACAATATATATTATTAACATGTATGCACTTTTATTTTCTTTATGCAATAAACAATTAACGACAGGGCGCACATTGGCCTGGGGAGTGCCGGAGATATCAGAGAAACTAACGTTTAAGGTTTGTCTTAATACCAATAAGGTTCCTACACAGGGTGTTTGACCATTGTCAGAATTGGGCCACATGGTTTTGGAGGGATTATTCGTCGCTTATTTAAATAAACTGATTAAAACGTTTTTATTTTACCACAACATGTATTTCAGTGATTACTTTTAAAATTGATAATTGGGGTACATATTAACCAAGAAAATTAGTAGTAAAAAAAAATTATAATTATTATAAATAATAATATAAAAATATAATATATACAGGGTTACAGGAAAAGTCGTGCTAGATCCGTTAAGGGCGTGGAGTACCCATCATTTCTGACTTATTTCACTATGAAACACCCTACCCTAAACTTAACCCTTTTCGAGATATTCGACTTTTAATTTTTTATTGAATATTGCCGATTTTTAGGCTACGAAATTTATTTTTGTTTATTTTGTGTATCTTATTATTATTATTATTGCATTTTTACATGTGTAATAAGATGCTTTAGGACATCAATCATTAAAATAGTGCATAAGTTAATTGAATAGACCGTAGTAGACAAGTGAAAGTAAAAAAATAAAAAATATATTAGCAAGCTTATTTTTCTCTAAGGGATATCTAAAAAAAATATTATGACACTTGTTCGGCAGATATTTTTTAAAATATCTACGTTTCATCAGCTATCTAACGAGGTCTAACAATCTAGGGTTTGTATTACATTTCGTGGAAAAAAGTAGTTGGGACGCTCCAGGTAGCAGTTCTAACGGTCCCGCGCCTATTTTCCTTCAAGTTAAGACGCACCGAGAGAGCGAGACAAGTGACGATTTATGTAGGTGCGAATGAAAGAAAAAGTGTAGAGACCGGTTAGAGCTGGGAATACAACAGGGGGTATTGTTTTGGTTGTCAGTCTGCTTTTGTGCTTCGTACATAGTAGATGTGATATCGTTTTGCTCTTTTTCTCGACTTGGCTGTGATTCTGGATTATTTCTTCTGATTTGTGACTACTGTGCTTGTTAACCGGACTCTGATTTGTACCTGTGATACGGAAGTGTTGAAGATGACGTCCTACACACCTGAGGAATATGCTGATATGCTTATTTGTTACGGATACTGCGATTGTGTGTCTGCGCAAGCTCGTAACGAATACATAACTCGCTACCCCGGTCGTCGAGTGCCGGATGTGGCCTGTTTTGACAGAGTTTATCGAAGACTTAAAGAAACTGGCTCTGTTTTGAGACGAAATACAGACATGGGAAGACAACGAATTGACGACGAAGAACAGGACAATGAGATAGTGCAACGCTTTCGAGCGGATCCGACTACTTCCACTAATATTGTTGCCCGTGATCTGGGACTTTCGCAATGGAGAGTGTGGTTTACAGTGCATACTGCTGGCCTATACCCGTACCATTACACGCCGGTACACGTTATTGAAGAAGGAGACCCCGCGAGAAGATTGGACTTTTGCAGATTTATGCTAAATGCTGACGTAGAAGACCCAGATTTTCTAAGAAATATCTTGTGGACGGATGAGTCCAAATTTGATAAAGATGGCATAACCAACTATCACAACGTCCATTACTGGGCCCCAAAAGAACTAAGGAATCCCAATAGGAAAAGAGTGAAAGGGTCCCAACGAAGATTCAGCGTGAATGTGTGGATGGGCATTATCTCTAATCATTTGATTGGACCTTACTTTCTCCCGGATAATCTAAATGGGGAAAGCTACGAAAATTTCCTGAGAGCAGACTTGAGTGATTTGCTGGATGATCTGCCACTCAACCTGATCAGGGACATGTGGTTCCAACACGATGGCTGCCCTGCCCATTTCAGGAGAAGTGTCAGAGACTGGCTGGACACAAATTATCCAAACAAATGGATAGGACGAGGTGGGCCGTTGCCATGGCCAGCAAGAAGTCCGGACCTAACCCCCATGGATTTTCATGTATGCATGAAAAGTCTTGTGTACAGCGAGCCGAATCCAGTTTTGTCTGTGGAAGACTTAAGAGAAAGGATTGTGGATGCAGCAAATAAAATGAGGACCACGTTGACCACTGGAGTAGTGAAGACTGGTCTCCGTAGAAGGATGCGACAATGTTTCAGAAATAGAGGCGGCCATGTTGAACATGAACTGTAGAATAAGAAAAAGTTGTGTGAAAACCTTTAATAAATGACATTTCATGCATACCTAATGTTTTATTTTACTTTTTAGGGCTAAGTATAAATTTTCTTCTCCACTGTCGCCTATGAAACTAATTTTTTTCCAATGCATTTGAATAAAACCCTAGATTATTATACCTCGTTAGATAGCTGATGAAACGTAGATATTTTAAAAAATATCTGCCGAACAAGTGTCATAATATTTTTTTTAGATATCCCTTAGAGAAAAATAAGCTTGCTAATATATTTTTTATTTTTTTACTTTCACTTGTCTACTACGGTCTATTCAATTAACTTATGCACTATTTTAATGATTGATGTCCTAAAGCATCTTATTACACATGTAAAAATGCAATAATAATAATAATAAGATACACAAAATAAACAAAAATAAATTTCGTAGCCTAAAAATCGGCAATATTCAATAAAAAATTAAAAGTCGAATATCTCGAAAAGGGTTAAGTTTAGGGTAGGGTGTTTCATAGTGAAATAAGTCAGAAATGATGGGTACTCCACGCCCTTAACGGATCTAGCACGACTTTTCCTGTAACCCTGTATAATTCCTTACAGCATTTTTATCTCCAAAAGCGTGTGGCTAAGTTGTTTATTGGGCCGAGCAGACGCCCCATCTCTTCGCGAATCGCCATTGCCTTCATCCAAACTTGTGTATAACATCACTCAGTACTTGTAAATAATTTCCTTATTGCTTTAACACCAGCAAACAATCGTAGTTCACGGCTGTGTGTCACACAACGTTTTATAAATACCTAGGTACAATATCTAGATATGCAAATGTTCTATCGCCAAATAATGTACGCAACGAATCAGCAAATATTTGCACCGCGCAAACGATGACTATTAGTGACTCGGCACTGTTTTTCTGGGTTTCCGTGGTGACGAATACTTATTAATAGTTGATTAGTTCTTTACTGTTTGGCTGTAAGGACAGGCTCACAGCGTTAAGCCTACAAGTCCAGTACAAAACCAGGGTTTTCGCTACACCAGAGTCACAATTACCATTATTTTTCCAATACCCATTTCTGTCGCCCAGCAATGATGCATTCGCTTTACTATTTCCTGGTTTGAAAGATGTGGTTGCCGGTTAAATTACAGGCACGTGAGACATTCCACATTCACGTCTCAGAGTTACGGGCGCATCCGACGCGATTTGGTCTTGTCGTACCTAACTAAGGGAGGAAAAAGGTTTTGTTTGTTATGGGCATAGGTTACCGCTTAACACCAGGTGGGCCTTCGGCTATTTCCGTAACTTCACAAAGAAAAAATGTAAGAAAAAAATACTTGTAGTGATATTTCTGGTTAAACGGAAAATGTAGATAAGTACTTATAATTGGGATGACGATTAAAACTGTTTTGTGATAAAATATATTTTCTTATAAGTACCTAAGTATTAAAGTTATTGACGATGACGTCTGTTTGCCTGAGTTGGCCCTAAGGTGCTTCTTACTAATTTAGTATTATAAGTAATCACTTAAAAAAATCATTGATGTACAAATTAAGTCTGAAATGTTTATTTTAATATTAAGGAACGTATTTTTTATAATTAAATGAGATTATACGTATAGTTTGTTTAACTAAGAGCTACCACAACCCATATTCTAAAAATCTTCTCAGTTGTTGAGCGGTGTATAAAATATGAGTGATGCTTGGTAATAAATAAACAAATATTGAATAGAATAGAATATTTTTTTATTTGACAAGCACATACCTACATTAACAGTGAAAATAAAATAAATTGGCTTTTGTTCATGTGATGGCCAAATATTGTTACACATTCCACACATAATATCATATCTATACTCAAACTAAAATATAAAATTGAACCACGGCGTACGGAATTATCAAGCTGTCATTTTATTTACACAAGCTGTTCTCTTTGTAATAGGGTTTAACATATTAAGACACTGCAGATATAAGGCCGAAAAATGATAATTTACATGTGTCATATCACATGCGCACGGTCACACGCACACACGCGCACACACACACACACACACACACACATACACACACACACACATACACACACACACACACACACACACACACACACACACATACACACACACATACACACACACACACGCACACAATATCGAACAAATTTTTTTTTTGAACTAAGCATATTTTGTACTTACTATGAGAACTAGACAACTGATAGAATACCTATATACTTTTAGCAAACGCATAAACGGTATATAAAGAATATCAACACAAAGAACAAATGTTCGCACACAAATGTTTGTCCGGGTCTAAATTGAACCTCGCACCATACAACGCAGTTCCCAACACCTGAGCTGTTACACCAGTCAAGATATGTAAGTCAATTTGCGATACTAGTCTGTAACATAGTAATCTATAAAGCTGTTCTGTTGCACTAACCGTCGTAGGTAAAGCTTTCGCATTTGAAAGACGTGGTTTCCTGTGAAATTACTGGCATTTATAGACCATCCAAATTCACGTCTCAAATTTACGGGCGCAATACAATGTGACTTCGGTCTTCCCATACCTAAGTAGGGGAAGTCATTTTCTGTATTAATCTTAACTTAAGGTGGGCCAATGTGCTCGTTCTGTAACAAATTCGCATAAAAAGAAACGGCTCGCCGGATGTCGTTTCTGACCTAATGACGTTTCTGAGACCTAGATAGGTTGAACCTTTCTGTCATAACCCTAAGGTAATGCAAATACCTTGGCTAGATGCGCTCCAATCATATGCGATTACGCCCGATTATCAAGCCATGTCAGCAAAAGCTTAAGCGTGACGTCACAACAGCTTATTAGCTCATTAAGCGTCTATTTTTGAAGCTTTCCTTTACTCAGCAAATACTTTCAGCGCGGTTTTGGGTTTTAACAGCCAAAACGTATTTCCCAGTTGAAAAAGAAACCGTGAATCATTATTATTATTATTATCATTTTATTTCAGATTAAACCGATACAAATAAATACACATGTCATAAAACTTAAAATTTTAAATATAAAATAAAAACAATTGGTATTTATTTATATACATATATTATTTATTATATGTTATATCTTTTGGGTATCCCGGTATGGGCGTTTATATTATCATTGCATCGATACAGGCGTACAATCGATAACAGAGAGTGTACGGAATGGGCTGAGTCACGCACAACCTTGTATAAATCAATAATATATTTTCATTACATTGCGTTTCTGATTTAAAATTACCAATTTTCTTATCGATTGGTAGTTAGTTATTGGACGTTAGGAATCGCTAGAAAGCTCTTTAGTTGATAACAGTTTTAATAAGTATTCGTTAACCTATATTTAAACAATTTTATCCAATAGAGTCCAATAAATTCCCATCTCAAATAATAGTTATAATCAAAAAGGCATCATAAATAAAAATTATACGCTGTTCGTTGGCAAGCGCAGGCGTGTCCATTTTAGTTAATTATCTGAATCAGGTTTTTAGGGAAAGAATGGAAAACTGCAAATTGGGGAAAATTTTCAAGTTGCTTTTTTATGGGATTTTGTCAGGACGTCTGTGGGATCAATATGTTAAAAATAAATACATACAGTAATAAACTTTTAACATGACTATTGAAATTCGTACTTGGCGCCATCGAGTATGTTGATATTTTTTTTTGTGATATAATAGTGGTTTGTATTGTGCAACCCATATAAAAACCCACAATGACTAATGGGTACTACAATCTAACCAAAGATACCCAAAAATCCGATTATCTTTCCACATGGACACAATGTGATAACACTTACCTACATGGGACGTATATATTAGCTATTGATTAGCACATTTTTATAGTCTTTCTCCGTGAGAAGTTATGAATACGGCTGATAAATATAAAGAAAAATTTTGCTAATCCATAGTTAATATACGTTTATACTGAGATAGCCGTTTGTGAATCAATACATAAGATATACATTATATATTTTATCAGTTGTTCATCTTATTAGGGGCTCAGTGTGGTTATACCGTGATAAGGGAAATGTCCTTTTCGTTTTAGTTTACTTCGTGTAGATACAGTTATGTTCTAATATTATTAGTGTAAATTTTTTAAAGCTTTTTTAAATGTTGTGACTTATAAATTTACGGATTACATGGATTGACGACATCGTTAATATAATCTGAGCTCAACAGTAATAAGTTACCTACAAGAACCACCGATTACTTCAAAAGTTTATTAAGTTTACAGTTTCAAATAGAAATGTCAGAAAAATCGCTGCAAAAGGTGAGTTTTTAGAGCATTTTACTATAAATTTTACTTACATAATATACTTTGCTGTAAGCCACTGCAATTTGACTCGAATTATAGCTCAGACATCTGTGCTGTAGGTCTATGGTTCGATTTCCACCCAGGACAATCAGTTTTGTGTCGTACGTAGATGATTGTTCTGTCAAGAACAAGATGTCACTCGTCACGTCCATTTTCCCAAGATAATGTAACGCACAGTTCTGTCGCGGGTCTGCCTACCTCTTTCGAGAAAAGGCGTGATGAATACGTAATGTCTCCACAACATTTTTTGACGTGTCAACGTCTTATAATTCGATAGAGCCGGCTGCACGCACGAAAAAACATGACTCATGCGGCGTTACCTCGCTCTGAGGCGTTCCATGTAAGGCTTGTGCAAGTGCAAGCGAGAGCGCGGAACGAGCGACAAAGAAGCACAATCGGCCTTTGCGTTCGGCAGCGTTCGACATCCGTCTCTCTCCTACTTGAGTGAGCGATGCGTCTGCGTGGACAGCTGCTAATACTTACATTTACATGTCAAAGTCAAGTCAAAGTCAAAAACTTTATTTCCATAGAATTCATAAAGAAATGGCTTGGAAACGTCAATATTCAAAACATAAGGTCACGCGTACTTATCGATAAGTTTGACGCCTGTTCAAACCCTATCCGACCCTCCATGGGGAAGAACAGACAAGAAACCCCTAATGGAGGGATTCCTTTCTTTTCGCGAGCACGATCCTTGTAACAATTGAGTACTTAGGTCTATGTTACATTTATGACTACATAATATACTATTACAGGATGTTTTGTGTGTCGTTGAGCAGAGCGACATCAGACCATGGGGATTTATCATTTATATAATCATTTACAGTGTAATAAGCTTTACTTACCAGACCCTTCTTTATGTATGACTTGAATTTTTGGGTCGGAAGCTTCGTTGCTTGTTCAGGAAGTTTATTATAAAAGTGTACACAATTTCCCATAAAAGATCATGTTTTGATCGAGTATCAAGTGCATATATACATAAAAATCTATTAAACAAATGAAATTAAAATTTTCTTTTGAAAAATGCTACCATTCCATCAGTATTTTCTTAAGACGTTGACACGTTCAACTATCGTCAGTAAACCGACTTTACAGACAACCATTTTTTTTTAATGTTTTATCTGGTTCAGAATCTGTTAATACATTTTGATTGATTAATAGCCGAGTAGTATAGTGTAGTATAGTGGTCACGCATATATCGGAAACATCGCAATCACTACGGATCTGTTGTGGGAATGGATACGGAAGCTGGATATATGAAATCAACTCATAAAGATAGCTCTTCGTATTAGGGCTTCTTGGAAATGTCTAGTAATAGTCCAAGGAGGTTACCGAGAACTGATTGTCATAATATATTTATCATTAAAAAATGATTTTAAGAGCAGTAGAACTCACGCCAAGTTTGTCCAGGGAAGTACTGCCACCATGCCCATTTCTGCCGCCAAGCGTTCATTCGCGTTACTGTGTTCCGGTTTAAAAGGTGTGGTACAGGATACGCCGCGACTTTTTGTCACATTCGCTTGTAACATTCCGAAATTTAGAGCATCGATTTACCAGCTAATTATATTTTTGCAGGAGACGGAGGCGCTGGAAACGGCCGATACAAATATCATGGAGGAGATCTTACTGCAGCTGGGCGGGCTGGGCACCTACCAGCGGCTGCTGTTCCTCATGATGTGGCCCATCGGCTTCATCCTCTCGTTCACGTACGCCTCGCAGATGTTCGTGTCGGCCACGCCGCGGCAGCACTGGTGCACGGTGCCGGAGCTTGCACACTTGGACATCGAACAAAGGTATGTGGTTCTCATTCTTTTTTCTTCATAACTGAGTTATTTGTACCGTAAAGCTTGTAAAGTTGTCCTCTGCATATGAGAGCAGTAGAACTTAGCCAAATTCGTCCGGGGAAGTAGGTACTGCTGCCATGCCCGTTTCTCCCGCCAAGCTGTAATGTATTCGCATTATTGTGCTACGGTTTAAAAGGTGTAGTTGCCGGTGAAATTACAGGCACGTGAAACATACCACTTTCGCGTCAGAGTTACGGGTGCATGCGGCGCGACTTGGGTCTGTCGTACCTAAGTAGGGGAGGACGCAAGTCACATTGCTTATTGGCAGAGGTTATTACTTAACACCAGGGTCATCTGCTCATCCATCAATTGTGTCACATGATAAAAACCAATCACTATTTTGTTAAAGATAAAAGATTTTATCAACAAAATGGTGGTTGGAGGCCTTTGGTTATCTTACTAGGCATGTATACTTCTGTTAAACTTCTGACTAATGAGTGCCTAATACAAAGTATTACTTAGTACATTCTATTAGTTTCAAATTATCCTCAACATTCAGCTTACGGCTGAATCCATCTTTTACTAAGGTTTTCTTTTCAGACGAAACCTCTCTATACCTGGCGCTGCATCAGGACAAGACTGGGACCGTTGTAGAATGTACGATGCGAACTGGACTCAGGTGCTGGCGAACTTGACGCCTCCGGATCCTGACACTGCGACGGTACCCTGTCGAAACGGCTGGGAGTTCATTTACGACGATATACCTTATACCACAATTGTTAGCGAGGTAAGTTTCTTATGTCTATAAGTGTCTTAGGGGACCCATGTTGCTCGCGTCCGTAGGCGATATCCTTTGAATCCCTACACGTGTCCCCGGTGCGAAGGGAGCAATCCAAAGTAACAGTAGAACTTGTGCTAAGTTCGCCCGGAGAAGTACTGCCATCTGGTAATCTATCGCCAACCAGTAATGCCCTCGTGTTGCTGTGTTAGAAGGGAGTGGGTGTTGGTGAAATTGCAGACGCATGAGACGTAACATCCCCGTCTCCGGGTGTTGGACGCAACGCAATGCGACTTGAGTCATCTCGTACTTTGGTGGAGAGGACTTGAGTCGTAGTGCTGTTGTCTATGGGCTGCGGTTACAACTTCACATCAGTGGGACGACAAATTGTTCCGATCCATAGAAAAATGTCCTGATGAGTACATTGTTGATTAAAACCAAAATTCTTGGTTATCTTACTCATCTTTGCGTGTTTGTAATGTATGTCTGATGTCACTCTGCACAACGACACACAAAACACCTTGTAATATATTATTTCAGTTTTTTATGTAGTCTCAAATGTAACATAGATAACGAAAAAAAGGAAGCTCTCCCTTAGAGCTTATGTTTTGAATATTATTGACGTTTCCAAAACATTTCTTTATGAATTCTATGGAAATAAAGTTTTTGACTTTGACTTTGTAGTGACGCCATAGTTTCTGCGATGTTTTTAATTACATGCACTTATTACAGCAAAAAATCCGTTTGATATTTTCAGAGAGAATGGGTCTGTGATAAGGCAAGTTTCGCACCTTTGGCACAAACATTGTTTTTCGTCGGTTCCACGATTGGTTGCGGCACTTTTGGATGGATTGGTGACAAATATGGCAGAGTTCCGGCTTTAATGGGTAATTATCCTGATATTATAACAAACCACAAAAATAGGAAACTTTCTAATTTTCTCGTAGTTAAGGCATATTATAGCGTTTTTTATATTATATAGTTGCATATAATATAAAAAACGCTATAATATGCCTTAACTACGAGAAAATTAGAAAGTTTGTTGTTGAAAGTTGTTGATATGTAACTAGCATAATTTTTTAACATTGTGTACCTGTTGGTTGGACAGTACACAGTGGACATAAGCCAAGCTACTACCATACCAAACCTGTGTTTCACAAAAAATAATTTGTATTTGTAAAAAAGAAGGTCAACAAAATTTAAAAAAAAACTTAATTTCAGGTTCAAATCTCATTGGCTGTCTAGGCGGTCTAGCGAGCGTTTTCACGGTCGGATTTTGGGATTGGACGTTCTGCCGATTTCTGGTTGGAATGGCCAATGACAGCTGCTTCGCCATGCTTTATATTATAGGTTAGTGTATCCCAGTATTCCCAGTCCATGCGATGTAATAAATAAATAAAAGTTGATGGACATTTCAAACAGCGCCATCTAGCCCAAAGTAAGCTAAGCATAGCTTGTTCATGGGAACTAGACAACTGATATAATACTTAAATACTTTTTTGTAACCTAATAAATAATATAGTAATATCAACACCCAGACCAGAACAAACACCTATGTGCGTCACACATATATTTGTCCTGGGAATCGAACTCATGACCTACAGCACAGAAGGAAGGGTTACTACCAACTGAGCTGTGAGACCGGTAATTTTTTTTATATATCATATTAATGAAAGAACGAGCTGACGGCCTACCTGATGTTAAGTGGTAACCGCCGCCCATGGACAACAGCAATACGACTCGATTCCTCTCCACCAAAGTACGAGGTAACTCAAGTCGCACTGCGTTGCGTCCATCACCCCGAGACGGGGATGTTACGTCTCATGTGTCTACAATTTCGTTTTATATATAATATATATTATATTTGTAATGTATCGTCTCCTCAGCTGTAGGATACGTTAATATAACTTGAGCTTCAGTTCTAGAGTACGTGGATAGCCGTTACCGTTCCTGGATGGGGAACCTGTCCCTCGCGCTGTTCGTCAGTCTGGGCGGTACCACCCTGCCATTCCTGGCTCTTTGGATACGGAACTGGCAACGGTTACTGGTTGTGACGTCAATGCCCATGCTTCTGGTTTTAGCAGCACCGTGGGTCGTCCCCGAGAGTGCCAGGTAATCTTATTTTTTTTCGCTTTGCCTATCTTAAAACATAGTAGCTGCGCCCAGCTCTGTAACACGCGGTGAATAAGTCATCCCATAGGAACCGTACATATTTCAGGGATAAATAGTCAAAAGTCTTAAAGATTCTGACAAGACACAGACGCCAAAATCCATCCCTGTATTTAAGTTGCTATTTCCAATCAAGGAGACGTTTTAAGTTCCTTTTACTTTTTAAAAGTACGTACGATAAATAAACAAATTGAATGCTTTATGTTCCAGCTGGCTCATTTCAACCGGCAAAACGAAGAGAGCCGTTAAGGTACTGAGAAAGTTTGAAAGAATCAACGGCAAAAAGATACCCGAAGAACTTATGGAAAGCTTTGTTGTAAGTTGGTTTTATCTATACAAATAAATAAAGTTGGTGTGTCACGCGACGCCTTTACTTGGAACTGACGACAGCGGTACACACCACCACCTAGTTGCTTGGCGGTAGATATTCTAGTATTTCCCTGTCTTCTGCGGTCTGTGTTCTTTAGGTCATGAGTTCGATTCCCACCCAGGACAAACAGTTATGTGACGAAGATGGATGTTTGTTCTGTGTCTGGGTGTTAATATGTATTATATGTTATGTATTCAGTTGTCTGGTTCCCGTGATACAAGCTATGCTTAGGTTACTTTGGGGCTAGATGGCGCTGTGTGAAATGTCCACTTTTATTTATTTATTCAACTTGAAGGTGGTATTACCTTCACCTCCTCACGACGTTTTGCAAATGGTGTCAAGTTGTTTGGTTCACTGATTCGTGATAATGTATATCATTCACCGCCCCGCCCACTCCGCATTGAAAGCGGCCTTCGTCGGAAACGAAATAACGACTAAATTGACGTTCTTCCGCAGGCTTCCGCAAACAAGGTTGTAGTGACAGACGAATCAATGATGGCGCTGGTCAAAAGCGCGCCCCTGCGGAATAGCTTCGCCTGCCTGATCCTGGTGACCTGCCTCAGCAGCATCGTCATTGACTCCATCTTGCGACTCTCCGAGAGTATCGGCTCTGACTTTTTCGTGACGTACGCGCTGTCTTCCACGGTTGAAATGCCAGCCATGGTACTGGTCGCTTTAATATTGGACAAGTATGTTGAGTTCCGTTTTTAATACCTATGAATAAGAAATCATTACAAATGCGCCATTTTTTTATGTAATGAATAGAATAGAATGTTTTTTTTATTTGACACGCACATATTCAAACAGTGAAAATAAAATAAATTTGCTTTTGTTCATGGGGTGGTCAAATAGGTTTCCGCCTCAACAAGGTCGCATATGACTCATAACAGATATTATAGTAATGCAGGGGATAGAACGAGCTGACGGCCCACCGGATGTTAAGTGGTAACCGCCGCCCATAGACAACAGCACTACGACTCAAGTCCTCTCCACCAAAGTACGAGATGACTCAAGTCGCATTGCGTTGTGTCCATCACCCCGAGACGGTGATGTTACGTCTCATGCGCATGCAATTACACCGGCACCCACTCCCTTCCACCGGAATGCAGCAACACGAGTTCGTCACTTGGCGGCAGATTACAAGGTGTGGTGGCAGTACTTCTCCGGGCGAACTTGGCACAAGTTCTTTGTGTTGCTCCTTTCGCACCACTCGGGGGACGCGTGTAGGGATTCAGTGCCATTTCTGAAGTGTGCTCTTTTTATTATAACGTACAATCCACATTATATAAACCGTTGTCTTCATTGTCATCGTTATTTTAAATTGGTAAGAGAAAGAATGATATTAATATGTTTGTTAAGGGTCGGCCGTCGCTTCTTGACCGCTATAACTACTGCATTGGCTGGTGTTCTATCGCTCGCCTGCGTTTTTGCGGCTAAAGGTAAGTTTCGTATCTCATCTTTTTTTTCAAATATTTTTGTTGTACATGTAATATGGTGATGGGAAATTAAAGGCTTTATTATTATTATTAACGGAAGAGTTTTGCACGCTCAACCTTTATGTAAAAGTTGGTAATAACTGCATTTAAGGGCTGTTAACCAAATAAATTACAGTATGTGTTGTCAAATTTTGGTTGGAGCTACGAGCGTAGCTCCGGCAACTTTTTTTTTATGAATGGACTATTTGACTGTTGGCCGCAGATGGCCTTCACAGCGTGTAGGTTTCATTAAAAAATCTAGATAAAGGGGCCGCTACCGCTAAAATATACTCTGTGGATCACCTTTTGGCAGAGCTACTTACGATCTCTAAGTCATAATATTCAGTGTGTTTATGTATTGTATATAAATTGATGTATAACATGTATTAAAACTATACATCGATATTTATCATTACGTTTGTTGTACGCCATCGTTCGTAGTTGTCCGCATATATTTTGTCCATCCAAAGGTTGCCTGCAAGAGATAGCTTTTTAGCGATAAGACCGCCCATTTAGCAGTATTTTTGTATGTTTCTTACTTATATTGTATACAATAAAGGTATCTATATAGTATTGTATGTGCCCCTCAGGAACACCCCAACTGATCCTGGCTCTGATGATCCGCTTCTGCATCAACATGTCGATCGGGGTGCAGATCCAGCTCGGCGCGGAGATGCTGCCCACGGGGCTGAGGGCTATGGGCACCTCTATCATACACATCACGGCGTGTGTCGCCACTGCTTTCTCACCTTTTGTTGTCTATTCGGTGAATATTTTATTAATGCGAAACATCTATTCTATTGTTTATTTTTTCATGTAAATTGAAGTCACGGAACGAGCTGACGGCCCATCTGATGTTAAGTGGTAACCGCCGCCCGTAGACCACAGCAATACCACTCAAGTCCTTTCCACCAATGTACGAGATGAGTCAAGTCGCATTGCGTTGCGTCCATCACCAAAAAAAAACAACAAAAGTATACAAGTACCTATGTATTATATAAGTTGTCTGGTTCCCATGATACAAGCTATGCTTTTCTTACTTTAGGGCTGTGTGAAATGTCCACCAATATTTATAAATTGCATCCTAAAGTTGGAAAAATGTTTATGTTCGCTTTTCAGGGTGCGAGATGGGAGAGTCTGCCGCTACTAATTCTATCGGTGCTGGGCCTCTTGGGCGGTAGCGCCGCGTTATTACTGCCCGAGACTAAGGGCAGGGCGATGCCGCAAACCATCGCCGAGGGTGAAACGCTCGTTAGGGAGAATACACTTTATGGGTACGTAATGTAAAAATAGTTCATTCATTCATAAGTTACACGTCCAAGTGAATAAATCGAAATGATATAAAAATATTACAATCCGTATATAATCTATCTCTGTGCCAAGTTTCATCCAGATGCGTTCAACGAGTAACAAACATAAATCCATCGAAAACTTCGCATTTATAAAAAGACAATAAAATAAAAAAATAGTAATAAATTATATATTTATTGTTTGTTACAGGAAACGTGTGAGAGATGATCAAGGAGCAGACGTTATGTTCTTGGAGAATAAGAACAGTGTACATTTAGATAAATAGTACAATGTTACAATAAGGACAATTCTGATAAATAGTATAGGTACACACATCGAATGCATAGAACGAATCTTTGGCAATCTTTGGTGGCACTTTGCGGCCTGTATTTTAATTTTATATAAAATATAGTCATAACTATTAATCAGTCTATTTTTAACAAATATCTAGATAACTTGCATTGTTTTACTTTAGTTTTGGTAGGTAGGTACATTTTGTAATTTATTAAACTGTTACTTATTTTTTTACATGTGAAAACTAGACAGTCTGAAAGCCTCTGAAAACGGGAAGATAGTACTAATTATATCGATATTGGACGTTAACAAGAATCGATTTAGTAGTAACTATATCGATATTGTTCGCTAACACAGGACTCGAGTGAAAAAATATGAGATGAATAAACTTTTTTCGGAATGCAACTGTTCGTCTTTGCTTACTGTAATTAAATACGCACTTGAAGCTATTTTTCATAGTTCCTTACTTACCGAAGTCAACTAAATAATTAACTGCTTTATAAAAGCATGTCAATGCTAAAATATCTTCCTGAGATTACCCATCTCTACCCAAACCTAGAGATGGAGCGAATTGCACTCATCTGCAACATGAATGTCGTTAGCGTCTGCAGTGTTCCCCCAGAGAACCGTAGCACAGCAATGACCGAAAATAGCTTAACTAACGAATCTTTGAGTGCATTTCCTTAGTTTTCTTACTGCAAATAGACTTATAAAGGAATTAAAAATGATAACAGTTGGTACAAAATCAACAATTATAATTGATTTACATAGTCTTAATTCTAAAGTACATCTTCCCGCTAACGATCTGTCCGGTCGATCCGATAGAAGATACACCAACGCCATGATATTGAAGCGCTCAAATCAATATAATCACGTGGGTTTGATGCTGAGGTACATCTTCCCGTTGATGTTCTGCTTGAGCGGGTTGATACGTTTGAGGATCTGCGTCATGGTGGCGACGAGAAGTTCGCTGCTGACGCCGGTACGCTTCGACTTGAACTTGGTGAGCAGCTCGGTGGTGGTCATCGGCTTGCGGGCCAAGTACCGTCGCACAGCCTCCTCAGTCACGCCGCACTCGCTACGGGGGACATTATATTACTTTAATCTGTACAAATCAATAAAATTGGAGTGTCTGTTTCTAATATTAAAATAACCGCTTTTTACTAAGTGAGATACATATACCAAAACAACATTTTTTTAAATTTGTCTGTCTGTCTGTTTGTTTCAGCTAATCTCTGAAATGGCTTGACCGATTTTGACGGGACTTTCACTGGCAGATAGCTGATGTAACAAGGAGTAACTTAGGCTACTTTTCCGAGGGGTAAAATAGGGGTGCGTGATAAAACCGAATTCCACGCGGACGAACTCACTCCCTTCCACCGGAACACAGCAACACGAGTGCATCACTGCTTGGCGGCAGTACTTCTCCGGGCGAACTTGGTACAAGATCTACTGCTACTTTGGGTTGCTCCTTTCGCACCACCCGGGGGACACGTGTAGGGTTGCAAAGGGTTTTAACCTACGGACGCGAGCAACTTGGGACCCCCAAATATGTAGTTTATTGTCAGGCATTGGATGATTGTGTGTCCATGCCTACTACATAATGAAACA
This sequence comes from Chesias legatella, assembly GCA_947359385.1. Classification (NCBI taxonomy): domain Eukaryota; kingdom Metazoa; phylum Arthropoda; class Insecta; order Lepidoptera; family Geometridae; genus Chesias; species Chesias legatella. Next base: position 2,001,655 of record OX375780.1, on the reverse strand, counting down.
GAGTTCTAGGGTAGTACTGAGGGAAATCGATCAATACAATATCAGTCCTATTTTTAAACTAACGCTTAATGTGCTTAGCACAAGCTTCTACTGCTACTGAAAAGGTGTAGTACTCACGAGTAGGACGCGTCGAGTTTGGCCCGCTTGTGCGGCGGGTGGGAGGGGGGCGCGTGCGCGGCCGCTACCGCAGCCTGGGCCGCCGACGCGGACGGGGACACGCCACGCGACCTGTTGCCGCTGCCGTCTGTACACACACCGAGGTTAAGCCTGTGCTGAAAATCAGCGCTGGAGATCTTGTGCCCTCAGCACACGCTGAGCACAGAGCTGTTATCACAAGCAATGTACTCGGCAGCGATCCGCGTAGGAATTTCATTTTTTAGTTTAATTTCTTCTAGTTAGATAAGGTTTGTAATCGGTGTCGTGTACAGTTTGAGAAAATAAATTTCTTTCTTTCTTAGAAGACTGGGCAACTTCTGATGAGGATGTCGGCGTTGAGTGAAACCGTGGGAAACGTCGCGATATGTATAAGTATCAGTTGTCTGGTTCAAATGCTACAAGCTATGCATAGCTTACATTGGGGCTAGATGGCGCTTTGTGAAATGTCCACCAATATTTATTGTAATGTCGTGTAACTTACTGGCGTGTTTATCTTCTTTCTTGTCTTTGGACTTTTTGGGTGACTTTTTGTTGCCGCCGCCCGTCTCGGGATCAGTATCCGAGTCCGAACTCAACTCGCTGCTCGATTCTGAAAACAACAGCGTTCGATAATCGGCAACTGAACGAGAATTGAGAGTAAAATGTTAAGCGTCACCTCTAGGTGCATTCCGTTACATGAAAGAGAAGAAAGATATTACGTAGAACGAAGTAGAAAGAGAGCTATATATTCCGACGCCAACGGAAGTGGAGCAAAAGAGAGCGACGTATACACTGTACTAAGAGATAGAATAAGATAGTGTCGTGCTATAGATGTGCGCTTCAAACGCTACATATTACAGCTGAGGTATCACTCATACGTTGTTGTTTTAATATTTATTTAAGAAGTTATACTTCTATTATTTGTGTTGTGTACTGATTGTTGTCAATCGCACATTATTGATTTATTTATAGAAAAATATTTAAGGCAGGTGGTGACTATCTAGACGGGCCCCCATGAGTATCGCCATGATGATTTCTAAATAACTGTTACCTTTCTGGTCTCCCTTCTTGTCGTCGGCCTTCTTTTTCTTCTTGGTCAATTTCTTGGCTCTCTCCTCTCCCTCTTTGGTTGGTTCGTCTTCTTGTTCTGACTGTTCGGCCTTCTGCTCCTTTTCCTCTTCGTCGGAATCCTCGTCAGAAGTTAACAGTTTCCTGTTAAGGTATTTTATTAAGTTCTAATAGTTTGGTCGTTGTTAGTTCTTAAATCATATTTATTGCACTAAGAGCGTGGTGGCCCTGTGCTACTGACCCTGAGTCTCAATCCAGAGGTCCCTGGTTCAGTCCCGACGTGCACCAATGTGTTGTTTTTTCATGATATATTTACGTGCGGTACACCACGTTCTCTAAACAGTGAAGGAAACATCGTGAGGAAGCCGACGAGTCCTAGAACCAGAAATTCGAAGACATGTGTCAAGTGCACGAAAGGAGCCTCTTTGAGGTGCACTTTAGTACGGTTCACTCACGATGTTTTTCTTCACCGTTTTTAGAACTTAAGAGACATAAATAAATATATTTACCTGAGTGCGTCTTCTTCGGCGACACCTTTCAACTCCTTGTTCGCCTTATTTTCGTGGTCGGATTCACTGCAGTGATACAATAAATGACATATGTTTTGATGAATACTTTTTATGCAAAATTGGGCTCTATTACAATGGCCTACAGTCAGATTACAAATCATATTCAGATTAATATTTTAAAACAAGACTGATGTGTAAGACTGCCATTAACGAGATTGAAAATTAAAATATCGTATCTATCTTATACCTCGTTATGGCAAGAAGTCCAACCGAATCTGGCCTATCGACTGGCCTTATAAAGTTGGCAGACATTGCCTTCTGCGCTGTAGGTCATAGGTTCGATTTCCACCCAGGAGATGCATTTGTGTGATGTTTGTTCTGTCTTGATGTTGATATGTATATATGTATTTACAAAAAAAAAGTATTCTATCAGTATGATTCCCACAGTACAAGCTATACTTAGTTGGGGACTAGATGGCGCTGTGTGAAATGTACACCAATATAAAAAGAAAAGGAAAGAGATAAATGACGATCCTATTTTGTTATCCCATGTTCCCAAGACACAAGCTATGCTTGGCTTACTTTGGGGCTAGATAGCGCTGAGTGAATTGTCCACCATTATGATTATTATTATAGTCACCTTTCACATCCATCAAAACGAACAATTATTTTAATGGCAAAGTAAGCTCTATTGGTATTGTGTTAAGGTCACCTTTCGGATGAGTCGGAGATGTAGTCCCGCTCTCTGCCCTCCTCGTCGCCGTCGTCGCTCTCCTCGAACGCTTCGTCTTCTACTTTCTTCTTCTTTTTCTTGTTTGCGGCCGCTTAAATATTCATAATTAAATTTATTTTTATTAAAAATAAGTAAGAGAATTTTTTTTCGCATGCGAATAAATATAATACAAATGGATAGGAGATTAAAGAAATGAATAAATTTAATTTTAATAAAAAGAACTCAATTTCTCATACACTATATAGATAAAAAAAGTGCTACAATAGTTGGTAATGGGTGATTCTTTTAACAAAATAAACTAACTAGGTTCTGTCGCTTTCTCTCTTTAAGGAATAAAGAAACATTAAGTCTAGTGACAATATAAAAATGGCGTCCGTGAGGCATCCACAGACAATTTTAATCATGATATTACGATTAGACCTTTTTTTTACTTTTAGAATTAGATAGGTTACAAAGCACAAAATTTTAATATAAAACTTTGTGGTGCTAGTTAGACATAATGTTGTCTATGGTCTGCGTTTAGTTGGTAGCAAAGAGAATCAACATGCGAACATAGAAAATTTTAGAAACCAGTTCTGGTGGTAAAACATTCCACAAAGTTTAAAAAATGTAGCTAATTTCTAATGTGCTTATTCATGTGATATTAGAAACTCGATTGTGCTAAAGAATAGATGGCATGCGTAGTTCCGAATAGAACAATCTACACGTTTTATCTACTCGTAGGTCACGCAATGAAGCACATACATAAGTACATATATACTTTTTTGTAAATACATACATATCATATGTATTAACACCCAAACATTCCTATCAAAGGAAAGTTTATCTAAAACTATTCCAGTACCAATACTGCGAAAACAAATGGGCTACTCTAATTACTTATTCTAAGCAGACCAAGTTGCGGGCACCAGCTAGTTGTGATATAATTTATTCAAGAACGTTGAATCGAATCGTAGGCGACTATTTCAGATAGCATGCGCAAAAAATCTTTCTACAAAGTTGTACAGGCTTACGTGATTTGACGGCTGCATCGAAACAGTATATATTCGGTTAATTGATACAAACAAATATATAAACTGCATACATTTTAGTAGCGGTAGAACTTAAGCCAAGCTCATCCGGGGGAGTACCGCCACCATACCCATTTCTGCCGCTAAGCAGTGATGCATTCGCGTTACTGTGTGCCAGTTTCAAATGTGTGGTTGCGGGTGAAATTAAAGGCACATCAGACACAGCTTTACGTCTCAGAGTTACGGAGGCATATGATGCGCCTTGGGGGTCTTGTCGTACCTAAGTAGGGGAGGACCCAAGTCGTACTGCTTTGGGCAGTTACCACTTAACACCAGATGAGCAGATGTAGTAAACTAATTAGATATATGTACAACAAATTAAAAAAAGGAAAAGCAATAAAAAGACTAAATTTGTCGATAGTTCACCAACACAGATAAAAGCAACACTGTAAACCTTGTATCAATAAGTAGTTAGATAATTTAAGAACTAATTGTATTACATATTATTTTCTGTTTCTCTTGGGAATGTAATATAAAAAATTACTCTGATGTCAGAGGTGTCCTGGAAAGGACTTGCGTTTCCCAGGAGGGGGAAACATAATAATATACCAGGGGAGCGATCTGTTCGTCTGTAAGTTTATCATATAAAAACAAAAACAATAATAATATAATAATAATAATAATATTGGTGGACAATTCACACAGCGCCATCTAGCCCCAAACTTAGCATAACTACTGTGGGAACTCGACAACTGATAGAATACATTTTATTTTTTTTGGAAATACATACTTATAATACATATTACCACCCAAACATCGATATTCGTCACACAAATGTTTTTTCCGGGCGGGAATCGAACCTACGAACTACAGCGCAGAAGGCAAGGTTACTACCAACTGAGCTATGAGGCCAGTCAAACTGTCAAATTGATAGAATACATATATCTTTTTTTATAAATACATACTTATAATACATATTAACACCCAGACACATAACAAACATCTATATTTGTCCCAAAAATGTTTCCCTTGGTGGGAATTGAACCCACGACCTACAGCGCACAAGGCAGTTACCAACTGAGCTGTGAGGCCTGTAATATAATGACTAATCTCCATGTAATGTTGTGTTCGGTACCTTTCTTCTGCTTGTCCTTCTTCTTGGCGGCTCCGCCGTCGCTGTCTTCCTCCTTGTTACCAGTTTCCGAGTCGGAGGAGTCGTCGTCAGAGTCAATCCACTCGTCCATCTCCGATATCTTCAGATCTGACACAGGGGAATACATACAGCTAGGGGGAATTACACAGATATGTTAGCGCCGTACAAAATGGTGGTCAGTTTGCTCGAAATCAAGTTAAAAGGCTTGGACAAATGAAGCCTTAATTCTGCCGGTGGAATTACAGGCGCTTGAGACAATCCGGATTGAAACCCCAAATTTTGTACCACTTGGCCGCTACGCTCTTGTGACGTACGTCGCGGTCGCTAAGACCAGTTATAGTATACTAGCTGCGCCCCGCGGCGTTACCCGCGGTGAATAAATCCCACGGGAACACTGCACTTTTCCGGGATCAATGTAGCCTGTGTGTTAATCCAGGGTATTAGCTATCTTGGTACCAAATTTCATCCAAATCCATTCAGCTGTTTGAGCGTGAAAGAGTAACAAACATCCATACAAACTTTCACGTTTATAATATTAGTAGGTAATACCTTTCTTCGCCTTGGCTCCCTTGGGCTTCTTCTCGTCGGGGTCGTCGCCGTCGTCTGCGGCGTCGTCTCCGCGCATGCGCTTGCGGAACATCAGCGAGAAGTAATTTATCACCTTGTTACGTCTGCAACCAACAATATAACATTTAACATTTAAATAATATCTGTGGATATTTCATACAGCGCCATCTAGCCCCCAAGGTAAGCTATGCATAGCTCATGGGAACCAGACAATTAATACTTATATACTTTTTTGTAAATACATGGGTGTTAATATGTATTATATGTATGTATTTAGAAAAATATATATATATATAAGTATTATATCAGTTGTCTGGTTCCCATGATACAAGCTATGTTTAGCTTACTTTGGGGCGCTGTGTAAAATGTACCACAAATATTATTTTTATATTATTATTATTACTACAATACAAATAATGATATGATTAATGTACCTTCCAAATTCCTGCTCTGCTTCCTCAGCCGATAGCGCTTTGTACCGCTGGATTGGTTGGAAATTGTACCTGAAATTATTGTAATAGTTCATTTAATATAAAAAAAATAGTTTTTTATGATACGACTGACGGAACGAGCTGACGGCCCACCTGATGTTAAGTGGTAACCGCCACCCATAGACAATAGCAATCAACTCAAGTCATCTCCACCTAAGTATGAGATGACTCAAGTTGCATTGCGTTGCGTCCATCACCCCGAGACGGGGATGCTATGTCTCATGCGCCTGCAACTTCACCAGCACACACTCCCTTCCACTGGAACACAGCAACACGAGTGCATCACTGTTGGGCGACAGATTACCAGGTGTGGTGGCAGTACTTCTCCGGGCGAACTTAGTAACTAAAAAGTATTGTAATAGTAATATTCATCAATATTCATAAAGGTCATTCGTAAGATGCCTTCCTTATCTTAAACCTAGGGTACAGTGATCTTCTAGTGGGAGGTGTAATGGTATGTATAATATAAATACACCTGTGTGTATCCATGTATCTGTATACATGGATACACACTCAAACATATACACGCCTGTTTTTCGTCGAGGGTTAAAAGTAAAGAAGTGTTATCTGCATCTGGCTGTTTCTCTGCTTACTTCTTCTAAACCATACAAAAGTTTTTGATATGGTTTTCAATAATAGAAAGAGCGATAGATGGGGAAGGTTTGTGTGTATAATTAATTGAACCCATGCAGAGCCGGGGCAGGTCTCTAGTCTGTAATACAGTGCTAGCCATCACGGCACAAGATGAACATATGCAGAAATAGTTAATATAGTTTGATACCATTCTTGCAGAGGGTAGGCATCAATTGCTCCATCCGCTGCGTGGGTGAACACATAGTATGCCGCGTTCTCTGAAACACCACCTTCTCGGATGCCTTTGAATCTGTCAATAAAATAGTTTCATCAAGAGAAAATACATATTACACGTTAATTATATCATTATTTAAGGCAGTCATAGTCAAGTCAAAGCTAATACTGAACTACGTAAACTAAATGAATCAAGTCTGAATCTTGTCAGACAAGGTAATAAAGGTTAGTATGAAATGTTTGAACACTTCAAAGTTTTCTGTTGAATGTGAAGGCACATTAAAACAATATTTACTTTTTCCCAGTCTTCCCACCAACTTTGAGTATCCATGGCTGATCTTCCGGTTTGTATTTGCGAGATATAATGCCAAATTTCTTTCGGCGAGCCTCCTCTCTAATGTCGCGTCCATATTCTGAACCAGCACCAAACCTAATATGAGCAAAATAATAGAAAATTGTATTTAATTTACTAAATATGGAGCTTCTATAGCTTTACTTTATAGAATACCCACAGAACATATGAAAGTTGCACTCATTTTGATCTCTTAAAAAGCCACAATTTTATTAACAAACACATACATTTTATAATTACAAGTTTTTTATTCAATCAAAACATTTTCATGTTTCTGTAAAATATGGTGGAAATATTTTCAATTACTAATGACAGGAAATTATTTTCTTCATAATTATATAGTATTTTGTAACTTCTTATTTCACAAATATGGGCAATTTCCTAACAGGGAGATTAAAAGAGAGCACATTAAGTAAAAGCTAAAAGTACATTCCCAAATAACCATACAATATGCCTAAGTTCTGGCAAAGTAACTCTGGAACTCTTGTTAGATTATACTTAAACAGAGCACAGCTAAGTGAATGAGCCTATGGCACAACATTTGGCTCCAATAAGCTTGTGTGACTTAATTAAAACACACCAAAATAAGTACTTACTTTGGCATATCCTCATCTATTCCCTTAAACTCCTTGATATTATTCTCGCGTTCCATCTTCACGTGACTCCACTTGGCAAAGTCTACATTAAGTGTAGCATTGAACCTCATAACATGATACTTTTTCTTCACATTTTTTGGTACTCTGATCTTAAACTCTTGCACGGAGGCAGAGGCCTGTAACATGAAAATATTTGTATATTTAAAATTGTACCATAAAAGAAGAAAATTAAATGTAAAGGTAAATAACAATAGGTACCGTTGGTGCTGATGGTGCCGAAGGCCCAGGAGCCGTCATTTTTGCCAGATTCATGAATAGTCCGGGAGATTACTGAGTGCTTTATTTACTTTACCATTCTTCCTATCAATTAAATAACTACGGACGTGGTCTCGATACACAAAACGTAGGCAAAATTAAATGAAATGGAACTATCAACCACGTCTTGGACACCACAATCAAAAATCATAAATCACTCTAGAAAAGTGACAGTGACATAATAATAGACTGCAGTCAACCACCGAACTGACAAATGAAAGTAACGGTTGCCGATTTGCCTACCTACGTTTTGTTTTTTCTCTCTAAATTTAAAGTAAAACAAGATCGAAAACTATCTTGGTAGATCACAAGCAGGCATTATGTTTGTCCTATTGATGTTGTTAAGATGTTTATATTTTTTTCACAAGATCCTGACGATCCCACTTTTTTTATATTATCTCATTAAGGTGGGCGTAGAATAGAACAAAATTTAATAAACGAAACTTTCGAAGTTTGAAGATGTTGATGCGCTTATTTAGCACAATTGGTCGATCGATCCTCGATCCATGTCCAAGGCACACAATATGTGAGATGAGCATTAAGTTTGTAATTGGGTATTGGGTTTATGTGTTCATTCTCCACAGGAAATCATAGTGTCCGGGTGAAATTAGTGTTTAAACATTTATATTATACATTATATTTTTGGCGATGTAGCACAAATTGAACATATATGTATGAATTTGCCCATTTCTGCCGCCAAGCAGTGAAGCATTCGCATTACTGTGTTCCGGTTTGAAAGGTGTGGTTTCCGGTGAAATAACCTTCACGTCTCAGAGTTACGGACGCATACGATGCGACTTGGGTCTTGTCGTACCTAGTAGGGGAGGACCGAAGTCGCATCAGTTGTTATGGGCCGAGGTTACCACTTAACACCAGGTGGGCCGTCGGCTCGTTCTGTAACTGTATTACATAAAAAAAAAAAAAATGATATGGCCGCGTTGCACCACAGAAACTGTTCGTCTTATTGGATTGGGTTGAGGCAATCATTGTCAATGTCAATGTCAATAAAACCGGGGTGTGTGGTGCGGTGCGACGGTCCGTCGGTTTATTCATATTCGTGTTGTTGTGTTTTTACAATTTAGTTTGGCAAAATGGGTAAAAAGAAGAACAAAAACAAAGTAAGCGGCGCTGTTAAAACCGCCGCTAAAACTGAGAAAAAGCTAGCAAACAAAATGAAGAAAGAGCTAGCAAATTTGGGTGAGGTTAGTTCATGCCTGTTCAGTTATATCAACAATATTAAGTTCATTTTCTGAATTCAGAATTATTTAATTGATATAGTTAATTATTTTTTATCTTCATGACTTCGCTTCATCTATATAATTTGAATTTCGGGGTTAATTAACGTTACTACTACTGTTTTCGGCTATTTTACTAATAACCGAGAAAGTAATAAAATGAATACAGTGATTGATCTTCGAGTGAACACCATAAATGTTGCTATTTCAGGAGGACATAGCCAAAGTGATAGCTGAAATTGAGAGGGAGGAAGCAAAAAGGTCAGCAGCCTCTGAGAAAACCCTGCCTGGACCTCCATCCGCCAGAGCGTATGCGTCGCTGACCCCACACCCCACCAGTAATGAGCTCATCCTGTTTGGAGGAGAGTACCATGATGGGCAGAAGGTAATCACACATAAAAATAAAAAAAATAAAAAGGTGGTAATCAAACGTCTCTTTCTCATCCTTGCGAATGAAAAGAGGCAAACTATTTTGTTTAGCAAAACTTCTGTTAAATGTGGTATCAGTAAGGCATCCAAGACAATTAAGTAAGTTGTGAAAGTAATTCACCATGATTTAAATGTTTTTTTTTTATGGTAAGTGTGAACCACTGCTTTCTGGTTAAAGAGGTGGGCGCTGACTCCTCTACACAGTAAAAGCTAGCTTTCGCAGTAGTCATCGTTCCTTATTGTTAAATGTATCATTGTGTTTCATTCCAAATAAACATACTTTTTGTATTTGTATGATGAAAGCATCGGGCACATCACTAAATATTGTTTCAAGATTCGCAAACTCAGTCTGTGTGAGTCGCTTTTCATATAGTAGTGAGACAAAAAGATACACTGTTAGGATTTAATTTATAATATGTTGTTATTTATTCACTTAGCCTTGTCTCTAAACATTACAGAGACTGGAGCTTGGTTTACTAGTGACCAATGTGATATTGAACTGATGTGAGCAATGGGAAAATCATGAAAGTACTTAAATTAAATAAATAAATATTAGTGGTCATTTCACACAGGGCCATCTAGGTCCAAAGTAAATTTAGCTTGAGTTGGCCAATATAAATACTTTTTGTAAATACACACAGTCATAGATCAAACATCTACTATGTTCGTCACACAAATGGTTGCCCTGGGTGGGAATCAGACCCATGAGCTATGGCGCAGAAGGCAAAGTTACTACTAACTGAGCTGTGAGGCCAGTCAAACAATATGCATATTATTTTATGAGTATGATAATGCTTTTAATCTTGCAACTCTTATGGTTCACAGACTGAAGTGTACAATGAGCTGCTGTTCTTCAACCCTGAGAAAGGAATGTGGAAGCAGGTGAAGGCGCCTGGAGCCCCTCCACCTCGCAGCGCTCACCAGGCGATTGCAACACCTGCTAACAAGTAATATGACACTTCATAATAAATAATATTGGTGGAAACTTCAGTGGAAATTTCACACATTGCTGTCTAGCCCCAAACTAAGGGTAAGCTTGTACTATGGGAACCAGATGACTGATAGAATACATTATATACTTTTATTTTAAATACATATTAACATCCAGACACAGAACAAACATCAGTGTTCATTGCACAAATGTTTATCCTAATTAATAATAATAATAATAATCCTAATTGGGAATCTAACCCACGACCTACAGCTCAGAAGGCAGAGTTACTACCAACTGTGCTGTGAGGCCAGTTAATAGTATAACACAAAATTGAAAAATGTAAAGATACCCAAACAAAAAACAGTGTTCGTTATTATTATCATTGTGTTACTTAACTAATATAAAGTTTAAGGTCCAGCCTGGCCGCCTAATGTATGAACCTGACAACCCTTTTTTCTCCAATAGGGGTGAACTCTGGGTGTTTGGAGGGGAGTTCACCAGTCCTACTGAAACTCAATTCCACCACTATAAAGATCTGTGGTGTTTCTCACTTGCTGACAAGAAATGGGAGAAGGTAATTTGAAATCAAGCCCAAGTCAACGGTTTCTTTATTGCAAAAGTTTTATTTTAATAACTAGCTGTGTAACTAAAAGTACAAGTAACTCAATGTTCTCCTGGGATGACTTATTCACCGTGGGGCGCAGCTAGTACTTACATATACATTAAGCAAAAAGCCGTTATTGACATAACAAACAAACTTCATTTTTTTTTATTAGTATAGGTATAAATACATAAAATATATTCAATGTCTGGTTACTGATCTAATTAATCTTTTTGTTTAAATCAACTATGTCGAAGCATCAAAATAGTCTAAAATGTTTCTCGTGTGAGTGAAATTGTTATTTCTATTCGAGGAAAGTAAATTTTGAACCATGATTAATTTCAGGTGGTGGCACCCAACGGCCCATCGTCTCGTTCGGGCCACAGAATGGTGCTGCTCGGCCGGAAGCTGGTAGTATTCGGTGGATACAACGACGATGGCCGCGAGTGTCGCTACTTTGACGATGTATACACCTTCTGCTTGGACAACAGGTCGTGGAGTAAACTCAGTCCCAGCGGGAAGGGACCCAGTGCGAGATCCGCTTGTGTTATGATACCTGCTGGGACAGATTCTGTAAGTTAATAATACCACGTCATATTAAGAATACCATCCATTAGTCAATTTATAATAGTAGGTATATCATGAAAATTGTTATCTAAACTTAAAATTTATGCATATTTCATTAGTACTCTGGTAAATATGTTCCGCTTTGGTGTCAAATATTTTTTTGGAAGTTTTAATCGCCGCCCATAGACAATAGCAATACGACTCAAGTCCTCTCCACTAAAGTACGAGATGGCTCAAGTCATATTGTGTTGCGTCTATTATCCCTAGAGGGGGATGTTACGTCACATGCGGCTGCAATTACACCGGCACTCACTCCCTTCCACCGGAACACAGCAACACGAGTGCATCACTGCTTGGCGGGAGATTATCAGGTGGCAGTACTTCTCCAATCGAACTTGGCACAAGTTCTACTGCTACTTTGGGTCATTTCGCCAATTATTATTTTGACCGCAGGTATTTATATACGGTGGTTTCTCCCGCGTGCGCGAGGGCAGGAGCGAGCGTACGTACACGCACACGGACCTGTTCAGGCTGACGTGCAGGGAGGAGGCGTGGGGGTGGCGCGCGCAGCACGGCGGGCCGCACGGGCCGCCCGCGCGCGCCGGACAGGCCGCCGCCGCCAACGTGCACACCAGTCGAGGATACGTGTTCGGAGGGATCAGTGTTAGTACATACCTATCTATCTATCTAGTCTTCGAGTCACCGGTTCTCTCGAACCAGTGTGGGGAAAGGATTTTAAGTGCCCCTTTCGTGCACTTGACACATGTCTTCGAATTTTTAGTTCTAGGACATGTCGGTTTCCTCACGTTTTCTTTCACCGTTTTGAGAATGTGATATTGCGCACATACATTTTTCAAGGGAGAAACTCATAGTTGCACGTCGGGTTTTGAACCGGCAACCTCCGGATTGAGACTCGGGGTCAATACCACAAGACCACTACGCTCTCGTCGTACGTACTGTTTGTATGTTACGGAACAGCAGATAGCCCAACTGATGTTAAGTGGTAATTTCTACCAAAAAATCTAAGACTTAAGGTGGAAGGTGCAACATGGCCGTCGCCCGTTCGTTTGATTTAAATGATGAGTCTGATACAAAAAGCTTGAATTTGAGAATAAATGAGTCAAGTAATATATTCTGACTAAAATAATTAATGATAACACATGTTAATATGGACGGATATTCCATCCCCCGCTATCTAGCCCCAAACTGAGCGTACCTTGTACTACGGGAACTCGAGAAATAGAATGGGTATTTAAAAACATATTAACACCCCAACACAAGACAAACATTCGTCCTGCAAACGTTTGTCCTGGGTAGGACTCAAACCCATGACTTCCTACTGAGCTGTGAGGCCAGTTAAAATTTAATCATATTGTTGTGTATTTCAGGATGTAGAAGAAACTGAAGAAGAGCTCCGAGGTGAGATGACGGATGAGCTGCATCTCCTAGACTTGGAGACTGGCAAGTTCCACAACGTCACCTTGAAGTCTGAGCAGATGGCAGCCCACAAACCGACGGAAAAGATGGACCTTGGAGAAGTACTCCAAGAAAATGTCACTACAGGTTAGTCTTAGAGACTGTAGCGGGCGCTCAAACAGTGAAATCATTTAGATACAAGCTTAAAAAATGGCTTATAGAACAAACTTTATAAAAAGTTAAGGAATTTATTTATTAATCACTGTTTATATATAACACAGGCTGTTGCCCGCAACTTTGTCCGCGTTATATCACGCACCCCTATTTCACCCCTCGGAGAGGTAGCCTACTCCGAGAGGTAGTTACTCCTTAGAACATCAGCTATCTGCCAGTAAAAGTCCCGTCAAAATCCGTGATAAAATTACGGAATGTGCAGATGGCCCACCTGGTGTTATATGGTAACCTCTGCCCATACCAAAGAAACACGTCTTGGGTATTCCCTTACTTATAGAAAGACCCAAGTCGTTTCATATGCGCCTCTAACTCTGAGACGTAAAGTTGAAATGTCTCGTGTGCCTGTAATTTCACTGACAACCACACCTTTCAAACCGGAATACAGTAACACGAATGCATTTCTGCTTGGCGATATAAATGGGTATGGTGGCAGTACTTTCCCGGCCGAACTTGGCCAAGTTATACTGCTCTACAACATGCATTAGTGTTATCCAACCCTTTTTAATTCCAGTGGTAACTGAGGAAGGCTTTACCCTAAAGCTCGGGGGTGCGACAACCCCCGCTGCGGAGGCAACTACCCCCGCGACTGACACAACCCCCGGGGCCAAGGCGACTACCCCCGCGCCCTCGGCTCGCATGTCGGCCATGGCGTGCGTGCATCGCGCCTCGCTCTACCTATACGGGGGCGTGTTGGAGAGAGATGAGAAACAGTTCTACCTTAGCGATATGTATAGTTTAGGTGAGTGTTACAGAGGGAAAGAAAATAGTTTATGGTGTGCGCGATCTACGTGTATATTATAGGTCATTATCATTAGCTTATGACGAGAAAAAACATAACGGGATGTTTTTCTCCCACTCTCCCTTGTCTCCTATCCATCAAATCTAACATTAAAATATTTCATTATTTTTTTGTAGATCTGCACAAACTGAATGAGTGGAAGACAATCATCGGGCAGCCTTCCCTGCCCGACTGGGTGGGATCAGACTCGGACTCCTGGGAGAGCGGATCCGGATCCGGATCCAGTGGATCCGACAGTGAAGATTCCCAATAGATAAGCAAAGTGATAGTGATATTGTGTGATGTAAGAATGGATTCTGAGTGATGATTGATGCTGTACATTGTAAGTGTATTTTTATATGATTGATTATAACTATATATAACCAATGAAGTTTTATTTCAATTCAGTCTAGTAAACAGATTTAAAAAATGATATTACTAATTGAAATTACCATTTACCCTGAATAATATGGGCTTATATTTCATTTTGATAATGACCCTGACCAAATAATTAGTCGGTCAGGTACGAGGGCCAATCCGCTCTGCCATAAACTCTTTAATATATATGTACAGGGGAAAATTGAAACGAATTACTTACACATTTTTATCTTTTTATTTCTGTACACAAATTTGGAACATACATATTATTATATCTTTATAAAAATCCGTTACCTCCGACATTACACGGTCGTGCGCGGTCTACGTAATGGCGCAGTTACATTACCCCCCCCCCCCCCTGCCCTATTTCCGGATGTTGCACGATAATATAACTGCACTGACATTAATTTCCAACGAATCAACGATCAAACTCAACGTGACGCTAGATGTCGCTAGTCAATTCCTAATACAAAATCGTATAAAATCTAGGTAGGCATTTTGATCATAGATTCATTGAAAAGAACTGCGCTACCCATTAATTTATGAAAAGTTAACGAAACTTAACTAAAATATATTTGCCCGTGTCAAAGCGTTACAGAATTCGTAAAACAACAATTATAGGTAAACTGGCGAATAAGTATATTCTATAAATTAATAAAAAAATTAATTGTTCTCTATCATTTACCTAACTTATAAAAAAAGGATAGTTACACACATGTCTGAGAAAAAGTCGCGGTCTCTGAACTAGAACCAATATTCCTAAAAACCGACCTGACTAATTTGTCTCATTAAACGTGTAACGGCAGTAGACTGGTACTGTATGCCTACTCGTATATTAAGCGCAGTAATAATAATGTCGCATCTGGTCAGATACGCAAAACGCCAAATCAGCGAATTATAAAGACTCAATTGATTAAAACTCGAATACGTACCGGACCAATTCATACACGATTATCCAAAACCAAATAGTAAGAAAAAACTGTACCTACAATCGTCCACGTTCGGCTAATTTCAATTAGGTTCCGTTTAACCTTTCATCTAACCGTTGGATGCACTCGATAAACGGCCAAAATTAATTCAGCCAGTTCAGAAGTTTCTAAAAAAAAACTGGCTCGTTGTTTTTCTAGTGTCGAGGTCGGACTAGTAATTGGAACGAGAGTAGCTTGTGTACATTTGGCAGTGTTCTTAGTAAATGTTCACGTATTACGTTTTCAAAATGGTATTAATTTTATTTTTAATAACACTTTACATTATAGGATATCCTAAAACCTAAGCATTTTGTCATTTTAGACACAATCAACTACAATTTGAGCGCATTTGTAGTTTTTTTTTTTTTGTAATGTTGCGGACAATGTAAAAGATCATATTTCTACAAAGTTTCTAGAATGACAGAAGAAATTTACCAAATGTAAATGCAAAGACATTCCCGTGTGAACATAACATACCCTGTTACGCATTATATCCATGCTTTATAAAACTTACGTCTACCAACAATATTCAACGAACGTCGACACACAAATATTTATCTTATATCATCGTATTACAGTACACTTTAGCCATCAAATGGCCGCTCTACTAGCATTTCGTGAAACATTGAGAAATATTAAATAAACCACTTGTAATGTTTATTTAATTTTTAAACGTTCACGCCAATTACAATAAAATTAATGTTTCTCAAAGTGTGACGAATAGACAATTTCCATGCCAACTTTATTTACAAATTATAGTTTAATTGTTGACTATAGCTAAGAATTGAGAGGGGTTTTATTTCCTGATTCCACATGTGTTGAAAGTGCACACATGGTTACCAATTTGTTATTAATCCAAGGAGCGTGTAAACGCGCTGCGCTAAAGAAATGGGGCATTGTTATCAATTTATAAATAAGTTCCTTAAATAGATGGCACATAACGATGATTATTGGTCCCCGTAACTTCACGATTTTATTCGGTTGATATTATTTATCCAATTTAGAAGAAATATTTAATTTTTATTGGCTAAAAGATTGATAACTAGAAGAAGAAAACTTTCTTCAGAAAGATTTTCATTAATTTTCAGTAATTTTAAAATTAAAGATTAACATGCCATGAAAGATTACGGTTCTAAATCGTAGAGTTGACGGTAAAAATTAATGCTATAATTATTTTTAGATCAAATTTTACATGAACAGTTTCATGAAAATTTAAATTGATCTGTATTATCTGACATTGTAAAACTTGATTAATTGTGCGTTTTTGTTATACATACAGAAATAAATTTCGGATTACATTGATTTAGCGTCAGTTGCTATAATTTAGACGAACATTTTTAAGTAGCTACATAAGTATCTATTTACGTATTATTTCATTATGATAAATTAACACTTACATTACAATATACACTGGTGTTATATCTAACGCGTGTTACAATAATTCACAGAGTATTACAGACGGACGTGTGACGAATTGGCTAGTTTTTAACATTGTTCGCGACATAGTACAATGTGAATTAATGTTTTAATAACTAGCAAAGTAAAGCTGAAGCCAAAATATATGATAAATAATAATAACAGCGATTTCGTACCCAAAATATAAGAAGGAACACATTGCTTTTCAAGTTACAAATACATAGATGTTATCAAATTACATTGATAAAGTATCGTGTGGCTCTTATTATATTTTGAGTACTTGTAATAGTCTAAAAATAAAATTACCATTATCATCAGTCGATTAAAAGTAATGTCAATAAGGGGCGATTTTCAGTCCCCAGATAAAACGTGTAACAGGTACCTTAAATAATACAAAATTGTTTGACTGTTTATCTTTAAACTATATAAATGTTTACCAACCCTACCTGTCATCGAATAAAAAAAAAAAATGCTATTTTTTTGGATAACTGGATATCGCGCGGTTGAAGTGGCGGATAAAGTTCATCATTATTCATTAAATAATAAAGCCTAACTATGCAAAAGCAATTTTTATATATGTCTGTTTATCTGAGGATAAAAAAATTGGCCCTAAATGAATTAATTAGAATTTAACATGATTTTCGTTAAAAAAAATAATCCAAATCAAATCAGTCTCTTATCTTAATTTTATATTAAAACTAGATTATATGTACATTTTTATAAGATTTCCCGATCAATAATAGGGTTATAGAAAAAAATTGATTGTGGTTATTTTCTATGGTTCTTCAAATAAAAATGTAAGGTATTATTAATAGAAGATCATACAAAATTACAAAATAACAATTGATTATTTGAAACTTCATTTTCCATGTGATATTAGTAATGATATGATTTTGCAGTTAAAATGCCTATTTTCTACCATCATAATCCATAAAATTATAAAGATACATTCTCTATCTAGCAATTATAATTTACATTTTATTTACAAAAAAGAAAATATAATTATTCAATAAATACAAATAATTTGGCTGAATTTGTGCTAAATAAAAATTTGCCGAAAATATCTAAGAAAATTGCAAACTACCCGCAACATCCAAACGCGGGTAGGAACGTAACGAGACCGAATTATTGTCGTCCACCGTACAGCGTAACCAGATAAAAAATATAAATTAATCCACCAAAAGTAGTGAAATATCAATTTGTCGCTTGTTCGCTTTCGATTCCGTCCGCACATTATCACAGTAGCGTGGCTCGCATCCCCTGACTAGGCTGTATACCATTCCGTGTGTGTCATTGTCACTGTCACTTTGAATTTGAATTTAGAACAAGTCCGTAACGATGGTTCCGAACCACGCGCAGACGACTGGCAGAGCGTACGTGAACAGCGCTTTCGGTAGGGAGGGTCTGTCGGCGGCGGCGGTGGCGGGCTGTTCCCGCGCAGTCGTGTCGGTGTCGGTGTCGTCCGGCAGGTCGGGTCGGATGGTGTCTGCCGGGGACGATTCGTCGACACCGACACGCGTTCGTACAAACACGTTGTTGGTTCCGGGCGTGTCCACTATGGAGGGGCCAAACGGTGAGTCGGTGCCGACGGACGGAGTCGGCGCGTCAGTTGGCACTTCGAATCTCTCGCCGGAACCTGGAGATACAAGAAATTATAACACTTAAACAATCAAATGTTTGGAAAGTGCTCTAAAGTGCAACTACAGATGTCGTTTTATTTTTTCTCAGAGGAGATATATTGTAGCCGTTATTTCTAAGAATAATGATTATTTAATTGAGAAACGACATTTTAACTGTAGGAGAGCCTAACAAGACTCGCATTATGTGATGCGAGATGTCGTCGCGATTTTACCTTCGATGTCGTCCGAATCTTCGTCATCATCCGGTGGGCCATCGTCGCCGCTGTTGTAATCCCCAGAGCCGGATCCGGAATCCAATTCGTCGTCGTAGTCTAACCTTGAGTTACGGGACACATGGATTTCTGTAACAAAGTAAACGGTTCAGTGAAGCGAAGGCAAAGCCAGGCCATCAGATGCGTCACACTGAGGGTTGAGACACTGAGTGTCGTCAGCAACCCAGAGGCTTACTCCGGTACTGCAAGGGGTAGTATCGCTTTCATTTCTATTGTCCTAGTTATGCTTGATGTCAATTTACCTCTGTCTTTAAGCGCTTTCATTCCTATTGCCCTAAGTATCCTTGATGACAACTTATCTCTGTCTGTAAGCGCTTTCATTCCTATTGACCTAGGTACGCTTGATGAAATCCTACTTCTATCTGTAAGCGCTTTCATTCCTATCGTCCTAGGTATGCTTGATGACATCTTACCTCTGTCTGTGGCGTCTGTCCACTGCACTTCCTGTCCGTTGTATGCGTCCTTGAGCTTGGCGGTGAGCATGCGCAGGGTCTCGCTCTGCACTTGAGCAGCCGCCACTGCTTCTGGGTTGACGGTTCCCCTCACTTCAGGGTTGGACGCGTGTCCGGTCACACCGTCGCCCGCTGCGCTTAGTGTGTAGCTGTAGGAAACACATTTTAGCTTAGTGGTAGGGACTTATATTTACTGATTTATTGTGAGCCTCGATCAAAACATAGAAATCCTAAGTCGGAACACAAGGTTAGGCGCCGGAACTTTTGGCAGCTTCAGTTGCTCAATTAAGAGCCAGTTGCCAACCTATTGCGTGGTTTCGCCAGCGGGTTAGGTGAACTTTCAAGTAAAACGAAAATAGAAAGATAATTAAAAAAAACTCGTCTACGTGTATATAGAACTCACTAGATATAATACATTCCGGAAATAGAAGCTCAATGAAAATGGTGAAATCATAGGCACATACGTATTTCCTCAGGGTGAAGGACGCAATGCCTGGTCACACGGTGGATTAAAAGATCTTAAAGTTGCTAAGACCTGAAAATGAATCTTAAATAGGTTATTATCTCACCTTCCGACATCGGACCCGTTGAAACAAGGCGAAGTGGGTATGCTTGTGGCGGTACAAAGTAGGGCTGGTAAGTGGTTCCAGTATCGTTTCGAGTTGCGCATTCTTGTGCGAGTTTCCTTCACTAACTTTTCTAATGCGGGGCCGCCCCATTCTGATCCTGAAACAAGACAGTATACAATGATAGTCTGAGCTTTTACCTACGACAGGAATGGCGTCTGATAAATTTTGTACGGAACACATACCATGACTTTCATCATTCTTAGCTGCTGGCTTCTTCTTCTTGGGTCCCTTTTTCCCGTCGAACTCAAATGCCTTGAAGTCTATATCCATCCCGCTCGCGCCTGCGGGCTCGGGATCAGCGTCTCTCTTCTTCCTTTCGTGTTCTTCGTACTCTTCCAGAGGTATATTACCCTTCATGTATTGAAGGAAACGATCTCTGAGTTTGGCTTGCTCGGCCATTGCGGCCGTGGCTTTGTTGATGCCTTCGGGTGTACGCAGGTCGGCTAGCATGGGGTCCTCGTTGAGAAGACTTTCGAAGGAGGCTTCGATTTCGAAGTCGTCCACGTCGTTCGCTTTCTGGTTCCAATCGAAGTCCGGTATGGAGCGTACGGAGCGTCGCGTTTTCTCCGGGGGAGTGAATGGTCCAGCCCCTCCGCCGCCGCCCAGGACAGGCTTCCCGCAACCGGAGAAAATCTTCTGGGAAATCTCCTGGTTGTGCTCTTGGAAGCTCATGATCGCCTCTGAGATTTTGATGTCGATTGGCTCGACTACCATCGCGATGTTAAACGGTCCTAGGAGACGGTCGGCTACTTTGTCGACGGCCTCTGAAATAGGAAACAGTGCTTTTATCATCAGAGTCCCAGTAAAAGCTGGATAGCTTAAATAATAGGTTCGTCAGGTTGGGACTTAGTTCTCCACACAATGTGCTCGTCGAAATCTTACCGACGTACGCGTCCCAAGACTCGCCGATGTCGGCGTGGGCTGGTAGACAGCCCCGGATGACGTTGTGGCAGTACCGCGAGCACGCCGGCGGCTGCATGTCGCCGCACACACCGCAGTACTGCAGCCGCGTCCATGATGATACGCATTCTGATGTCACGCCAGCCTACAAATACAACAAGAACAGTTATAATTTATTTAATGTTATTATTTGGTATACCGACTATTGTCACAATATTACATTATACTGTGTTACAGTACACAACTTACAAATATTATACTTATGATGAGATTTAGAAATGGCAAAATATTAGAAGAAAGATTTTTGGTAAATTACAAAATATTGCAGAATTTACTTAACGCTTCTTAAGTAAATTCTGGATATCCATATTATTATTGAGGAATATTCATAATTAAGTAGGGAAAGATGTAAGTCATATTGTTGTTGTTAAATGCAAGTAACATCAGGTGAGCCATGTGCTCGCTTCATTACTCACAAAAATCTATGAACTGAACTAAAAAAAGGTACAACACATTCTGTTGACTAAGAAAGCTGAACATTTACGGGTTGTTTAAAAGGAAATTAAGAGTCGTAGCTCCGCAGTTTCTCCATTGAGCGCTTAATGACTACGAAGATCATTGTCGTTTACTTAACAAAAGCTTGAGCAACATGAATCTGCTAAGTTAGTGCCGCTAAATCATATAAAACTTGACTTTCACTGTGTAGTCCGTGATATTGCATTAATGTATATTTTGCCACCTGAGTGCACAGTGGAGATTACTAAACGATGAGCTTACCCAAGTACTTGGCACCCATTTGCGATGCGGCGAAATACTCAGAACTTCATTTGCAATGCATAAGCTCGACAGTCGACAGTGGTCTGGAGAAATGCTAATGAGATGTACATCCGTAAATGAAAGATGGGCTGGGGTAAGTAAATGAAAGAAATAACCATGATAGAAATTTTGTACATTTTTTTAATTTCATGTATCAAAAAATTTTTGAACAAGATACCTAGCCCAATCTGGGACTATTTTCATTAAGATCATCTTCATCATAGTTATAGAGAACTGTTAACTGATCCAGAAAAGACATTGACTCTTCAAAGTATAGATTAAAGTTAATTTAAAACTCTGTAAAAGCATTCTCAGACGAAGGAATTGTGTCAGGTAGAAGCGCAGTTATTTATTGTGATAGTCCATCAATAAACTTCTTTATGGCCGTTTCAAAAGCTTTTACAGTATCATAGCCAACGGCGACGACGCGCGAACAAATGCCAACTCGATTTAATTTTAGATAGACTATAAATCCTCAATAAATCCTTGAAGTCTGTCACACGGCGCCAGAGGGAGCAACGAACTCGGCGACGGCTAATGAGTCATTTGCTGAAACCAACAACAATGCAAGTTGAAGGTCGATCCGCGGATTGTGGGTAGATTTGAATAGATAAGCATATTTGCATTCTCACAGACGTGCGTGCGCTATAACAAGGCCAAATTATGTTTCCTGCTCGCCAAGGCACTTTCAACTATAACAGCATACTTTTTGATCTTGTCTCGGATCCCGATCGACTGTTCGACTGATGGACTGATGAACTGATCGACTGCCCGGCTTATACTTGAGCCATGATTTATTCTGTGCTTTATAGTTTAAATGCGTAAGGCAGTGACTTTCTCAGAATGTAACCAATTGCACTACGTTATTGTCGAGGGATGGCAGAACTAATGTGTATATCGACCCATATTTGAAAAAGACGGGACGCGTTATGATCTTGTATGTACATATTAGCAATTGCAATTCTGTATTTGGCTGGATTTACGTCAACCGAGGTGGGGCGCAGTGAGAATAAATTTCAAACAATAACGCTAAAGCTGTGATTGGCCTCAAAGCTCAGTTGGCAGTAACTTGCCTTCTGCGCTGTAGATCGTGGGTTCGATTAGCACCCAGGACAAATATCTGTATGACGAATAAAAATTTTTGCTTTGTGTCGAGGTGTCAATGTGAAAGTATATGCATTTTTTTATTATTATAACAGTTGTCTGGTTCCCATGGTAACGTGCTTAGCTTACGTTCGGGCTAGATGGCGCTGTGTGAAATATCAAAAAAAGGCTCTTCCTTTTTTATGAACGCAGCTTACTAAAAGTGGAACTACTGAAATGAAGTATGCCGGGTTGTTTGGTTCGCGCAAACGCACTAAGTAGGACCTACATAGATTTACTTAGGCGATGTTTATTTGGCCCAAGCTGACCGACTAAGCCGTCGTCGTTGCCTCGCAAACAGCTCACCTGTAGCATGCCGCGGACGACGTCAGCTCCGGCCCGCAGCGCCTTGTGGAAGGTGCGCGTGGCGACCACTGCGCGCTTCAGCTGCATCGTCAGCTTGTTCGGGACGTCCTCGAACGGCTGGATGTCGCGCATGTTCTCATTCAGACACTTCAAGTACCTGCCAATGGTAATATTATATATATCGGCGGACATTTCACACAGCGCCATCTAGCCCCAAAGTCAGCATAGCTTGTATCATGGGTACCGGACAACTGATACTTAAATACTTTTTCGTAATATCAACACCCAGATACAGAACAAACACCTGTGTTCGCCACACAAATGTTTGTCCTGGGTCGGAATCGACCCCACGACCTACAGCGCAGAAGGCGGGGTACTACCAACTGAGCTGTGAGGCCAGTCAGAATTGAATGGAATGGAGGTTATTATGTGGCTTTTGCTGGGAGTCACACAGGCCACGCGCATTTCCTCCATTCCATACAAGCAACTACCCCTTTCATTAGATAATGGAATCAATTAAAGTGAAATAAAAATTGTCACAGATCTTTCCGTTTCTCTTGATCAAGCAACAAGTTTTATGTGAAAAACTCTGACAACTAAGAGAAACTATTTATTAAATATTTCGCTATGCTTTGTTGATTTGTCAGATATAGCCAGCGTGAATCAAAATTGTTTTTCGGGAATTCTAAAAGCAGCGCTTATATGCTGAAATATTACAATATTTATATTCTGAGTATATTAACAAAACCTCCATCCTTTCTCTTCAGTATTAAATATCAGGGTACCTATGTACAATAGTTTCCGCAGTAAATGGCAGCCATTTTTCTTTTAGTACCAGTTTAAATCTTTATTGGATCACCTAAGAGTAAGTCTCTTAAGCCATATAAAGTTAACTTTATATATATAACAGTACAGTGCGAGCCGTGGATCATAGAAACCAACACCTTTGTAGAGACTAGAAAAAGGCATTGTGAAGGCTAGATTGAATTAACTAGTTCTGTACTTGAGCTTATATGTGTGTTAAAAGTCAATAAACGTAAAATTAAAGAGCAGTAGAACTCTCGTCAAGTTCGTCCGGGGAAGTACTGCAACCATGCCCATTTCTGCTGCCAAGCAGTAATGCATTCGCGTTACTGTCTCGGTTCGAAAGGTGTGGTTGCCGGTGAAATTACAGGCACACGAGACATTCAACTTACACGTCCCAGAGTTACGGGCGCATATGATGCGACTAGGTAATGAAGTTCCTAGTAGGGGAGGACTTAAGTCGCATCGGTTGTTATGGGCCGAGGTTACCACTTAACACCAGGTGGGCCGTCGGCTCGTTCCGTAAATGTATTACATAAAAAAAAACAGACTTGGTTATTGATCCCTCTATAATTATATTAGCTTTATTGCCTTTGACCTGTAAACTGACGTTTATTAATAAATTGATTATTCTGATTATTGAGTGCATATCTACTGAGGAGCATTGTTTGTCCCAAGCTCCGTTTGTGGTGACAAAGTATGAACTACATAAGTACTATTACCGGACAATATCACACCGCTCGTAAAACGGTTCATTTTATACAGTTGTTTATAAGACGTCGTTACAAGTGAACGACACAAAGCGTTATGATGGGTAAACAAGTGATTACAACAGAACACGCGACAGTTTGTATGGTGTTAGAGAATATTAATGGGAGTTATAGCTCAATGAAACATGTCGAGATAATTATGGGTGATCTTTGTGATTTAGTTGTCTAGTTGACATATTATGTTTGTAGGGTATATTTATGATACTATTTTTCCAGATAAAATAATAATATTGGTGGGACTTAAACACAGCTCCATCTAGCTCCAAAGTATGCTAGGCATAGCTTGTATCATGGGAACCAAACAACTGATAGAATACTTATATAGTTTTTTTGTAAATACATATTAACACCCAGACACAAAATAAACATCAAATATATAAAAACATTAAATATATATTTAAAGATCCATTTTATTTTCATCTTAGTTTCAAGAGTTCTTTATGTCATTGCTTTTTAAATTTATATCATTTGAATCTATACATATAATAAAATTGTAGAAAAGTGGTGTCTGTACAATGGAAATATATAAAAAAAAAGTAGCAGGGGTTGTTATTATATCGATGCCGAACCCGAAATTGTAATTAATTTTTTTTTGTCTGTTTGTCTGTGTGTTTGTGCACGCTAATATCAGAAACGGCTTATTC
Organism: Chesias legatella; assembly: GCA_947359385.1. Classification (NCBI taxonomy): domain Eukaryota; kingdom Metazoa; phylum Arthropoda; class Insecta; order Lepidoptera; family Geometridae; genus Chesias; species Chesias legatella. The sequence goes on along the minus strand of OX375780.1, from coordinate 1,976,587 downwards.
GATTTAGATACGGTTTTCACTAATATATTGTAGTAAGCTTCACTTAACATTTTGTGTTTATTTCATGTCAATCGGTTCATAAATAAAAAAGTTATGTCAATTTAAAGAATCACGGCGAACATTTTTAACGTACAGAGTACGTACTACACGCCTCGCGCCTGAGCGTCCGTGGCTATACAGGGTTACAGGAAAAGTCGTGCTAGATCCGTTAAGGGCGTGGAGTACCCATCATTTCTGACTTATTTCACTATGAAACACCCTACCCTAAACTTAACCCTTTTCGAGATATTCGACTTTTAATTTTTTATTGAATAATGCCGATTTTTAGGCTACGAAATTTATTTTTGTTTATTTTGTGTATCTTATTATTATTATTATTGCATTTTTACATGTGTAATAAGATGCTTTAGGACATCAATCATTAAAATAGTGCATAAGTTAATTGAATAGACCGTAGTAGACAAGTGTAAGTAAAAAAATAAAAAATATATTAGCAAGCTTATTTTTCTCTAAGGGATATCTAAAAAAAATATTATGACACTTGTTCGGCAGATATTTTTTAAAATATCTACGTTTCATCAGCTATCTAACGAGGTCTAACAATCTAGGGTTTGTATTACATTTCGTGGAAAAAAGTAGTTGGGACGCTCCAGGTAGCAGTTCTAACGGTCCCGCGCCTATTTTCCTTCAAGTTAAGACGCACCGAGAGAGCGAGACAAGTGACGATTTATGTAGGTGCGAATGAAAGAAAAAGTGTAGAGACCGGTTAGAGCTGGGAATACAACAGGGGGTATTGTTTTGGTTGTCAGTCTGCTTTTGTGCTTCGTACATAGTAGATGTGATATCGTTTTGCTCTTTTTCTCGACTTGGCTGTGATTCTGGACTATTTCTTCTGATTTGTGACTACTGTGCTTGTTAACCGGACTCTGATTTGTACCTGTGATACTGTGATATATGTGTTGAAGATGACGTCCTACACACCTGAGGAATATGCTGATATGCTTATTTGTTACGGATACTGCGATTGTGTGTCTGCGCAAGCTCGTAACGAATACATAACTCGCTACCCCGGTCGTCGAGTGCCGGATGTGGCCTGTTTTGACAGAGTTTATCGAAGACTTAAAGAAACTGGCTCTGTTTTGAGACGAAATACAGACATGGGAAGACCACGAATTGACGACGAAGAACAGGACAATGAGATAGTGCAACGCTTTCGAGCGGATCCGACTACTTCCACTAATATTGTTGCCCGTGATCTGGGACTTTCGCAATGGAGAGTGTGGTTTACAGTGCATACTGCTGGCCTATACCCGTACCATTACACGCCGGTACACGTTATTGAAGAAGGAGACCCCGCGAGAAGATTGGACTTTTGCAGATTTATGCTAAATGCTGACGTAGAAGACCCAGATTTTCTAAGAAATATCTTGTGGACGGATGAGTCCAAATTTGATAAAGATGGCATAACCAACTATCACAACGTCCATTACTGGGCCCCAAAAGAACTAAGGAATCCCAATAAGAAAAGAGTGAAAGGGTCCCAACGAAGATTCAGCGTGAATGTGTGGATGGGCATTATCTCTAATCATTTGATTGGACCTTACTTTCTCCCGGATAATCTAAATGGGGAAAGCTACGAAAATTTCCTGAGAGCAGACTTGAGTGATTTGCTGGATGATCTGCCACTCAACCTGATCAGGGACATGTGGTTCCAACACGATGGCTGCCCTGCCCATTTCAGGAGAAGTGTCAGAGACTGGCTGGACACAAATTATCCAAACAAATGGATAGGACGAGGTGGGCCGTTGCCATGGCCAGCAAGAAGTCCGGACCTAACTCCCATGGATTTTCATGTATGGGGGTGCATGAAAAGTCTTGTGTACAGCGAGCCGAATCCAGTTTTGTCTGTGGAAGACTTAAGAGAAAGGATTGTGGATGCAGCAAATAAAATGAGGACCACGTTGACCACTGGAGTAGTGAAGACTGGTCTCCGTAGAAGGATGCGACAATGTTTCAGAAATAGAGGCGGCCATGTTGAACATGAACTGTAGAATAAGAAAAAGTTGTGTGAAAACCTTTAATAAATGACATTTCATGCATACCTAATGTTTTATTTTACTTTTTAGGGCTAAGTATAAATTTTCTTCTCCACTGTCGCCTATGAAACTAATTTTTTTCCAATGCATTTGAATAAAACCCTAGATTATTATACCTCGTTAGATAGCTGATGAAACGTAGATATTTTAAAAAATATCTGCCGAACAAGTGTCATAATATTTTTTTTAGATATCCCTTAGAGAAAAATAAGCTTGCTAATATATTTTTTATTTTTTTACTTTCACTTGTCTACTACGGTCTATTCAATTAACTTATGCACTATTTTAATGATTGATGTCCTAAAGCATCTTATTACACATGTAAAAATGCAATAATAATAATAATAAGATACACAAAATAAACAAAAATAAATTTCGTAGCCTAAAAATCGGCATTATTCAATAAAAAATTAAAAGTCGAATATCTCGAAAAGGGTTAAGTTTAGGGTAGGGTGTTTCATAGTGAAATAAGTCAGAAATGATGGGTACTCCACGCCCTTAACGGATCTAGCACGACTTTTCCTGTAACCCTGTATAAAGCGCGCTGAGAGCCGCGCCGCTGCGCTGCCATAAGGATTCAGTTATAAAGAAAAGTGAAAAGTCACTATTCCACGCGAACGAAGTCGCGGGCACAGCTAGTCTAGAATAAATTGATACAGTGCCAATAGATTTCATGCAGGAATCAATATTATTTTAGTAAACCTTTATGCGATTTTTTTGATATCAGAAAAGAGTATACTTTGTCGTGCCTTAGAAGGTCCGAACCATTCTCCGACCAAAATAACGACGTCCGAAACACAAGTTAACTTATATCTTACTAAACAGCACGTTGAGTTCTTTTTTTATTAAGGTACACAAAACAGAACATAATCGATAAAACAATAGATTAAAACTAATTTAGTTTAATTTTGTACTAACTTTTCATCGAACTGGTACTGGGAATTGAGCACCGTGAACATCTTCTCGTACAGGATACCGAAGAACCCGTCCATCATCACGCTGAAGTTGGTGTCGCCGCGGGCGTAGTACCTGCCACAACAACCACGCACAACGCATTTCAAACCATCACAGGAGGCGCCATCATATTTTAAACCTTTGAACTGCGCCAGCGCAGCGGTATGACACTGGCAGTTTAACTTCGCTAGTAAATTAATAACTAAATTTGTGATATATTATGGCCTTATTAAAATCGTCAGCGATTGAGGAATGTTTTGTCTTTTTCGACTGAATTCAGAAGTCACATAAAATCACTGATTAGCTAATCAACCTTCCTAAGGCCCGTAGTAAAGTTAGAGGGTTTTAGACGGCGTGGCCCCGAGTTTCAATTCAGAGGTCGCTAGTTCAAACCATTACGTGCACCAATGAGTTTTTTCATTTCTCAAAACAACAAAGGTAACCACGAAACCGACATGTCCTAGAACCAAAAATTCGATGACATGTGCCTGAAAGGAGCCTCTATGAGCACTTTAATGATTTCACCACACTGGTTCGAAAGAGCCAGTGAGGTGAAATCATTCAACGAATGCAATCATCAGACAGCTGCCACTAACGGTTATACATCGACAAGCACTGTTTATAGTCAGCGTACTAAAGTTCAGTAGTAACATTTCTGGAGAATGTCAAAGAATAGAGGACACTGCTAACGGACAGTCGACGGAGTCGACGAGTCGGCAGGGTTAAGTGCCTTTTACCTTGAACTTTGAAGGAGGCATTCTCAGTACTCCTTAGGAGAGGACCCTTGGATTTTCATAGAATGTTGAGATTTGCAAACGTTGAAGAGCTCGGAATTTTCTTTTATAGAGAAATCAAACCTAGCTTGTAATACTTGTGTATTTATATCTGTTCTGTATAATGACTTTTCATAAAAGACTCCACGAAATCAACAACACATTATTGGATTGGACACATTATAATGGTTCTTCTCTCACCTACATCTGTGATCAGAAGAAGGTTACAGCTTTTCTGTAATCTAATGAATTCTTACTTTTCTGTAACCTAATGAATTCCGTAAAGAAAAACTGTTAAAACTTTTTTGTAACTTGACTCAAAGTTACGCGAAAAAGTGTTTATTTATACACTTTTTCTCTTTTATGCCTAGATACTACAGAAAATTTAATTTTTTTTAGCCGTCTCTAGATTTTAGCCTTTAACTTCGCTAAAAACCATCGCCGTATTCGTAAGGCACACAGGTAAGTGGGATTCTCACCTCTCAAGTTGCTCAAACAGTTGCTCGAAGACATACGAATGCTGCTCGTAGATCATCCCATACGTTCGTTTGAACATAGAGTGGAACTCCTCCCGCGAAAGTTTTAATAGTTTTCTGAAGAATTCTGTAACAAATACAACATTTGTAAAAATCTATAGGCAATAAGTTCTAAGCGCATGTGCTAGATTTAGAGCGGTAGAAATCACGCCGAGTACGTCTGGGGAAGTACTGCCACCATGCCCATTTCTGCCGCCAAGCAGTTCCAGTGTTCCAGTTTGAAAGGTGTGGTTGCCGGTGAAATAACAGGCACATGAGACATTCCACCTACACGTCTCACAGTTACGGGCGCATACGATGGGACTTGGGTCTTGTACCTAGTACCTAGTAGGGGAGGACCCAAGTCACATCGGTTGTTATGGGCCGAGGTTACCACATAACACCAGGTGGGCCATGGGCTCGTACCGTAACTGTATCACATAAAAAAAATATAGCTCTTTGGAACTCTGGCGAAACACTTTCAGTGGAATATTGAATACCTAATGGCATTAACTTCAAATCCAGGCAATTCTGTTTAGATCCAGTTCACAGAATAATTGTTTTGCGTATATATTATGATTCGTCTTCGTAGAAGCGATTCAGCACAGCGTCACAGCCAGAAATAATTTGTCTGTTGATGAAATATTCTCAACACCTCCCTATATTTTCTTTATAAGTCATCAAGCAAGAGTAAGCAAGAATTAACATAGAGTAAAATACTGGCATATGTTTCTCGTTTTATATGGTCTATCTATATCTACCAACATCATGTTAAATAACATAGCTTTCGTTTATCAGAAATTGGGTTAGACCTCACGACTTAATCCAATAGTACAGGGCGTCAGTGTCAGTCACCTGTCATTATTAAAATATGTACAATAATGACATTTATCGTGAATTTGACACAAATATGAGAACGCCCGTCATCGGTGAAATAAAGTATCATAAAAGTACATATATATTTCCCGGTCGAGATGAGTTGAGAATATGAATCCTGTACGTAATGTGTTCGCCACATGCTCGTGATCAATCTAAAGACCAAATGTTAATCGAGTGTAATCTACATGAATCGTAACATTATTGAGATTAACAATTATCGTTTTGCTCTCTGCCATTAAGGCCAACATTTTCGCAAGTGATATACCATTTGTGGTCTACCGATCGGCCGGTTTTTGATCTCTTATATTTGTTTCCTTTCGACAGTCAGTATTAGTTACCTATCTACATACTAATCGTAAATACTTTCATTCAATTTCACCTGTTACCCATGGTTCTATCTAGTTATACATAAACCTTTACTTTCTCTCTTGTTTAAATAATATCATTTTGATTCATGAAAATTTCGATATACAGTTACAGGCCAAACATAATCTTTCGTTCACGAAAAAGGCCTAATATTTATGCATTTTTTTTAAGCTGGCAACTTTTTTAAACTTTTTCTTGTCTGTGGTTGATCACCTGTCATGTCATGTCATGTCAAGACTGTCAAGTACGAATAGGCGGGAAAGTGCGGAAGTAGGAAAATGTTTAGTTAGCTGATTGATTACTATGTGTTGAAAAAATCGATTGCTCGATGCTACAAATACATGTTTCGGTTTTAACGCATCGCGGAGCATATTTTTTGACATTCCGCATTTTAATGTAGAGCACAAAGCATGATCGTATCCATCCGGATTCCGGAACGAAACATTTTCGACAAGGCAAACGTTATACTTTATTAAAGTAACACATTATTCGTCATCTGATGTCGCTAAGTAAAATCGAGAGAAGGCAACCAACTATACCTAATATCTCATTATATCATGCGTCTATCTAAAGTAGTTATAACGTTTGTACTTTATTTTAATGGTGTACCATAAAGAATTTTCATTCATTCATTCATTTATTTATCCACAGAAACAACCTAGGGAACTAGGTAATCAAATATTACTATTTGCGTAGAATTACTAGGAAACTAAATAAATTGGCTTAGAATTGAAACAATCAGGTTGAGTAGGTAGGATTATTTCCTAATGACTGCTTCAAGTTTTATTGTAATCAACACCTAACTTCGCCGGCGGTGAATATCAAAGAGGGTAATGTTTCTTCGTTAAAAATACTGTAATAATTAGTTAGGTATTCAAAAGAACAATGCGGAATTAGCAGGCTACATTACAGCTATATTTTTTACACCTATGATACTCAACTTATCTATACATACAACTAAATAAAATTGGAGTGTCTGTTTGTAATATTAAAATAACCGCTTTTTACTATGTGCATATGGATGTATACACGGTACATATTCCAAAACGATTTTTTTTTAAATTTTTGTCTGTCTGTCTGTTTGTTCCAGCTAATCTCTGAAATGGCTGGACCAATTTTGACGGGACTTTCACTGGCAGATAGCTGATGTAACAAAGAGTAACTTAGGCTACTTTTCCGAGGGGTAAAATAGGGATATACAGTTACAGAACGAGCATATGTCCCACCTAGTGTTAAGTGGTAACCTCTGCCGATAACAAACAATGGGCCTTGGGTCCCTACTTATGTCGACAAGACCCAAGTCGCATTTCATGCGCCCGTAACTCTGAAACGTGAGGATTTAGATCGTGTCAATGTGTGTATGGACTTGGACTACGGTTGCGTTCATACGCAACTTTTTCGCGTGGCGTGGCGTGACGTGACGTGGCGTGGCGTGGCGTAGCTTGGCGTGGCGTGGCTTGGCGTCGCGTGAGTTCGTTATCGCGTCGCGTTTGTGGACTCAATAAAAGTAACATGTTATTGTTTTGTGTTATTTAGTAGGTGGCGCGTGTTACACCCAGTGGGCATGCGATCTATATTCACGCTTTTTATCGATGATATAATAATAATATACATTTATTTCCATATAATTATATATAAGTCCATGAAATCTATACATACAAATAAATAAAATTGGAGTGTCTGTTTGTAATATTAAAATCACCGCTTTTTACTAAGTGCATATGTATGTATACACGGACCATATATCAAAATAACATTTTTTTACTATTTTTGTCTGTCTGTTTGTTCCGGCTAATCTCTGAAACGGCTGGACTGATTTTGACGGGACTTTCACTGGCAGATAGCTGATGTAACAAGGAGTAACTTAGGCTACTTTTCCGAGGGGTAAAGTAGGGGTGCGTGATAAAACCGAATTCCACGCGGACGAAGTCGCGGGCTACAGCTAGTTAATAAATAGAAATATATGACATATAGCAACTTACTATAGAAATTACCGGTCAACTCAAACATAATCAAATTATTACGTATTCTGTAATATCAAAGTGAGCAGTTTCCCCACCAAACGAGACTCTAAATAGTGACAGCTAGCGTTGCCAGGCGTCCGGATAAAGCCGGACACAGTTAGGCTTTTTGGTTGCGTGTCCGGCCAAATTAGTTGGTTTTTGGCTATTGTTAGGCTTTTTAAATTTGGCCAGTTTCTTTACATTTCTCATATGTTGGTATAAAGAAGACTTATTCATTCAATTTTATTGCTGTTTCATTAGAATTTCAAGAAGGTGAAATTTGTTAAATTATTATGGTTTCATATATGTAGAAAAACACAAGTTTTATTTAAAAAAAAAAGTCGTGTTATACAAAGACTAAATATTTGAGGTGTCTGACATTTTTACCAAATTGTCCGGCTAAACTAGCCGGTGTGTCCGACATTTCGGTTGTACGACCTGGCAACCCTAGTGACAGCTAACAAGAGTATACGTCACATCCGTTCGCGGCACATTAGCGCCATCTCTGGCGAGACCGGCTTCCGTCGCACGTGCCGCGGTGCGCGCGACTTTAGGGTGAAATGGGGAGAAATGTCGCCCTCGCTTTGTGGTGTTTTTGGAATAAGGTGTGTATGAGGCAATTTAAGGTATTTTTAAAAGCTACTGCTCCTCCACTACCTCAGCCCATAACAACCGATGCGACATGGGTCCTCCCCTACTAGGTACGACAAGACTCAAGTCGCATCGTTTGCGCCCGTAACTCTGAGACGTGTAGGTGGAATGTCTCATGTGCCTGTAATTTGACCGGCAAACACACCTTTCAAACCGGAACATGGCAGCAGAAATGGGCGTGGTGGCAGTACTTCCCCGGACGAACTTGGCGGGAGTTCTACTGCTCTTACGGTTTGTCTGTATCTGACTAAACTGTGAAACAAAACGGTTTAACAGTCCTGCCAGATGGACCTATGAACCCCGAGGTTATTAACTCTTTACTTGTGAAAAACTGACACCCATAAATAAATCAGTAGTGTCGGTTTACCACTGTGTAATGTTACCAACTCCTACTAAATCATTGGCTGCGTAAAAAAGATCATGCATCATTCCTCCGCTTACACCGAGTGTAGCGCTAAATGAATCCTGTAACTTCAGTCTTAAAGCAGCTTTTTAGGCGTCGTGTAATAATTAATAAATAAAGTTTATTTATTAGGAACAATAACAATATACGTCTATATAAATAATAATCAATGTTTGTATGTGTTGTTCCCTACGCGTTCAGAAATTGAACAGATTATAATGAAACTTTGTTAGTGTTCTGGGGAGGGCTGCGACGCGACGGTTCCTGGCCCAAAAACATTTTTTTTTTCGTTGTTTGCCTAGACTTTTTCACATATTTTATAAAAAAGGATTTATTGAAATCCTTTTGTATTTTATTCTTTATGTATTTATTAATTATTTATTGGTTATACTCTTTATATTTAACGTGGCATTGCACTGCAAGGCATGGTGGGTACAGCTAGTACATTATAAATAATATGAAACACGTTAATGCTTGCAGGAGTAAAATACTGTGTCACAAGCATCAACCCCTCCTTCAAAAGTTATACAAGTTCCAAAGGTACAAGTTAAACATTTTAAAAGAAAAAAGTATAATCTTAATATGAGGCAACTTATAAAATGATGCATCTGCAGCCATATTCCAAATTCAACAAAATTAATGACGTATATAATTTTACATAACGGAATATTGCATATGCAATAGTGAAGATTTCGCTGACTTTTGCGTGCGAAATCTGCTACCTACAGATTCTATAGAAATAAACTTCAGTAGGTAAAGTAGGGTACGTTGTGTATAAAACTTTTACTTTTTAATATCCTTATTCCACAAGAACTTCTTCCAACTTTTAACAGAATATTGGGTGAGCAATATAAAAAAAAATTCGTTAAAAATTATTTATGTCTTCACACAATAATTCTTCATAATACACACGTTATAACACTACAAGTCTAGCTCTAGAGAAGCAACAGAGTATCTATAATACTCAGGACACTCAGTTGGCAAGTAAATGATGTATTGTATGTACTTCAGTAAAAAAATCGCGGATCTTATAGAGCGGCATCCGTGCAATTGTAACCAAAAATTGCAATTACCGGTTGAAGCCATATTTAAAAGTAAAATCTGTGGTGGATATTTCCAAATCAGGCGCGATCAAGACTGCTTGGTTATGCATAACAACATCCTATAATTGCCGACTTTTACCTTCGATTTCTCATGCCGGCATACTTTAGTGATTTTGACTGTATTCTTCATACCATGAAGTACAGTTATATATATATATACGTCAGAAAACCAGCATCGCCTTGATTCAGTGCAGCAGTACCTATCACCTAATAATTTCTGGTTTATATTTTGTAAACTGCATTTCTTTTATTATTTACGTATTTAATTTTTACAGTCTTCAAAAGGATATTATCTTTTCGCTCGATTTTTTTTTATGTTTGTTACTTCGTATCTCCGTCATTTATAAACCGATTTAGAAAATTGATATTTTACTTGAAAGGATAAACTATCAGATTGGTTCCATAGAAATTTCATCAAATATGGTTGAATAATTTGGTTATTAAATCAAAATAAATTTGGAAAAATATGTCATGCAACTGCGAGATAACAGGGAATCATTCTCGCTCATTGGCGATGAAGTCGGTTTTTTTTTGCTGCGCGTAGTCTTAAAGTCTAGTCTAGTCTAAAGTTAGTCTTCTATGTCTAATGCAGACGGTAGGTCGACCACCTGAACTTAGCACACTTACAATAGGGCTCCAGAGTGAATAAGAAGACCAAATTAAGATGATATAGCGATGTTGACAATCCTACTATTAAATATTATAAACGTGAAAATTGGTACGGATGTTTGTTACTCGTTCACGCTCAAACGGCTGAATGGATTTGGGTGAAATTTGGTATCATGATAGCTTATACCCTGGATTAACACACAGGCTACTTTGATCCCGGAAAAGTGCAGTGTTCCCGTGGGATTACTTATTCACCCGCGGGGCGCAGCTAGTGTTAAATATGATTAAAATATATTCGTAGTTTTTGCACTCACAGCTTGCACAATGTCAGGCCAATTGCGATTTTCTTTGAACATTCTCTTGTATATATAATTAGGGTATGTTTGCAATGCAATTATGTATTGACTGCCCGTCCATGTTTACACAGTCTGTCATCGCGCACATTAGTTTTTAATAAATCACTGTCACGACATATCGCTTAGCAGTAAGAACTTGCGTCAGCACACTAGCATTATCAGCTCGTAGCTCATAGCTCATTATATTCTAGCTTGCGCTCGCACTCGACTTTGCTCCCGTGGACCAAGTAACCCGGAAGTTTAATGCAAGTAAATGAGGAGCATAAACTGAGTCGATTGATTCACATATTTGAGTCCCCTCTTGATTTCGAAAACATTTTTAACCAAAGAACCAGTTTTTTAATGTTAAGGTAAAGTTACCCTCAGCCTCATTGCTTAAAGAACTTTAGAATCTCATATTAGCGTGTGTAAGCTGTAAATACGATAATTGTTCAGGCGCAGTTTCCACCATTTGTACAACATAACAAGTCTTCCTCAGAAGCTCTTAAATTCAGAAAGAGGACTAAATAAAATATATATTTGGTCTAAAACCAAAAAACAAGTATTTAGCAGAAAAAACGACGCTGGCTAAAAGCGGTGGCGATAAAGACGGAAACCTTCAAAGAAAAGAGGAATTTTAGCTTTCTAGATTGAAAATCTGGCACTAAAATGTGAAAATTAGAATCTTTTAACGACAGGCCTCACAGCTCAGTTGGTATTAATAGTAAAGCTGCCTTCCGCGCTGTAGGTTCGTCGGTTCGATTCCCACCCAGGACAAACATTTGTGTAACGTACTTTGTTCTGTGTCTGGGCGTTGATATTTAGTATACGTATGTATTTAAAAAAAATATAAGTATTATATCAGTTGTCTGGTTCCCATAATCCAAGCTATAATTAGCTTACTTTGGGGCTTGGCGCTGTGTGAAATGTCCACCAATACTTATTATATTTTTAATCCCGGGCAAAACAATCTTACATACCTGCCTCACAGGAATTCCCAGTGATATAGCTCTTAATTCCCTTCTTTTTGAGTTTAACTAAATATATGGGAATAAGAAAATTTCACACGACAGAACAAAGAAACGCCTCGGTAATGATTGGAAAGCAGCAAAGAGGCCGCCATCCCTCACGTACGCATGAAGACATTTTTCACTGGATTTCCTGGCGCCTGTAATTGCTAACGGGCCTGACCGCTTCCAAACACGGACACTGCCCGGACCGTGGAACTTCTCTACCTCCATATTATACATTATATACATCAGTTTTTTAATTATTACCGCTCTTTAACTTGTTTTCTGTACAATATGCTATATCGAAAGCTTTATTATATGAAATTTGGACCGCGCAACGGATTGGAGTTATTATCATTTTTTTTTATGTGATTTAGCCGGAACGGGCTAAAGGTTTACCAAGATGTTATGTGGTACCTAACCGCCGCCCACAGACAACAGCGATGCGACTCATGTTCTCTCCGCCAAAGTAAGAGATGCATCTCTTGATTTAAATACAAATTAAACATGCACAGAAGATAACATGTAAAAAAAGGTAAGGTAAGTAAGGCAGAAGAAGAATTAATAAGAAATATGTAACTGCTCGGTGTGCTCAAAACGGCCACAATAGAAAGGCTTTTAGTATTTTAGGGTTTCTTTACCAATGAAATACCTCGATTATAATATCACTTCATTTGTTATTAGTATATTCCGAGTATAAAGTCAATGAACATCTATTGAAAACATCCGGAATTAGTTTCGTTTTCGTCACATGCCTTTAATTACCTGCCGCTTAGATATGCTTTAGATAGATAGATAGATATAAGTTCTTAAAAGCAATGGTTTTCAGAAGGAGCCTGTTACGTTGATGACTTAACCAACGAGATATTACTTTGGGAGAGAGAGAACCCAAAAATAAATAAAATATTAGATAAGTAAATTATAACTTAATTTATAGTTTAATGATAAACGTTTTATAATTATACAGGTTAATTACTGGGTTTGATTTGAACGCAGTTTTCCTCATTTTGTTGTATGGAGGATTTATGGGTGCATATAGAACAGTTGTTAGGGTCAGCGCCGACGCGACGCGACGGCCTGAGTAGCGGCGCGGCGAAGCGACAATTTAGCAAAAATTTAAATTCAACTTAATTTTCTTCCTTTACGAGTGCCGAAATAAAATTAAGTCTTCCGCTGTCGACAGTCCACAGAAACGAATTAAGTTAAATTAAAATTGTTACGAGTCATTCTCTATATTCTCTATTCTCCAACACTCCATCCGTCACTATATACTCATACACTACCTTTTGTAGTGTATGAGTAATATTAGCTTAAAATCAACGCACGGTAAACCGCAACTTGAAGTAAGAAATTATTAAATGATATTCAAAAAATAATTTCAAATAAATGAAATACGTAACCATTTTATAAATACTTATTTAACAATGTAGCGCGATGAATCAATTTCTTATAAACTTGAAAGACGAGAAACAAAGTAACGATTCGTAAACAAATGTGTACACGTAATTTAAACCAACTTCTGGCACTCGCGACTTCAAAGAAATGAGGGCAGAACTAGGAAATGTACATTATCGTAAAATATTTAGTTCTGCTGATAATATAAGCCGTTACTGCTTCTGCATTACATATACGTTATAACGATGGTTTATAACGATGTCTGAAGTACTACTACTACTTGTCATTAGGTATATCTCGATATAAAATCAATATATTAAATACATATATACTAAATATTGGTGGACTTCACACATCGCCATTTAGCCCCAAACTAAACATGGGTTGTACTATAGGAATTAGACAATTTTTTTTTTTTTTTTTTTTTTTTTTTTTTTAATGTTATGTAGTTACGGAACGAGCCGACGGCCCACCTGGTGGTAAGTGGTAACCTCGGCCCATAACAACCGATGCGACTTGGGTCCTCCCCTACTAGGTACGACAAAACCCAAGTCGCATCGTATGCGCCCGTAACTATGAGACATGTAGGTGGAATGTCTCATGTGCCTGTAATTTCACCGGCAACCACACCTTTCAAACCGGAACACAGTAAAGCGAATGCTTCACTGCTTGGCGGCAGAAATGGGCATGGCGGCAGTACTTCCCCGGACGAACTTGGCGAGAGTTCTACTGCTCTTAAAACAACACTTACAACTCAGAATACTCATATACTTTTGTGTAAACATACATAATATATATTAACACCCAGACAACAACAAACATCTATGATCGTCACACTAATGTTTGTCATAGGTAGGAATCGAACCCACGACCAACAGCGCAGAAGGCAGTATTTCTACCAAATGCGTTTTCACAGCTCCATCAAAGTCAACGGACATCTAATGAAAACATCCGAAATTCGTGTCCATTTCATCACATGCGTCTAATTACCGCATGTCATTGCCATAGAAAGAAATGCTTTCCGACATGTTCTGACGGTCAATATTGACACTTTCTTTAGTCTGTACTGAGAAGATTCCAGGAGCCAGCCAGTAGAATTTTACATCATAGCAATCAGGAGTCGCTTCATGAATCAACTTCATTTTAAACATGCCCGTCCCGGCACGGCAGCGCGAAGACACTAATAATTTATGAGCAGCTTGTACAACGCACAATAATTCATACAATAATTCCTTACTGTAGTTTCTGCTGAAACTATACAGACAGACTGAAAAAACCACGAAGGGGATCTTAATTTGAACTATGTATATTGTGATGTTTTTTTAATCTATATACCTTCTTTCCCTGCAGTTTTATACAGTACCTGTACGGTGAAAAAGTCATCCAATAGACTGCACTTTTTCGGGATCAAAGTAGCCTGTGTTAATCCAAAACATATCTTGGCACCAAATAAATTCCAAATCCATTCAGCCGTTTGAGCGTAAAAGAGTAAAAAATATCCAAACATCCTCATAAACTTTCACGGTTATAAAATTAGTAGGATTCAAGCCTTAAAGTACGAGTCGTATGGATATTTTCTAACTAGTTTTCTTTTACAACAACTAGTTTTATCCATATTTTTGTCACAAGCTCTCAATCTCTACAAAACGTCAAAATGAAACATTGCTTGGAGCATAAGTATTTAGGTACTTGAGATTCTGGGTGTAATAATACAAATTTAACGGTGAAAATCGAAGAAAATTATTACATCATAATAGCAAAAGTTATGCTTTGGAGTTGGAAATCCGAATCAGGTGAGAAAATAGTCGCTAGCTCCTCGACTAAAGATATATACAGCCGCGCCGCTCCCACGGTGTTTAAAATTGATAATTTTAGTTGCCATAGCAAGTGAACTTTTTAGTGTCTATCGTAAAAGCTGCACTTGCAGTCACCGACGTGTATGTGAGCTGTTATTATTGGCAGTTATTTCTGCATTTCACATGTGAACCAAAGTTGTTATGCCAGGTAATGGCAGAACATCAATATTGGAACGCTGTCAAATGGCGGATAAGATATCCAACGATACAGAATTCTATATACAGAAGCGTTGACAGAATCAATAAATAAAAAAATGTAATAAATTCCCAACACAAAAACGCCAGTTCTCGTCTGCTTTTATCCAGTAACCTTCCACGTTTATCGTTCTTTCTATTAATGAAAACAGTTTTAAAATTAGTTGCGCTGTTTAGAAGTAAGCGGAGAAATAGACAGAGACAGCTAGCGACTTTGTTTTAAATTATTTGGGTGTTAATATAAATAAATAAATAATGGTGGACATTTCACACAGCGCCATCTAGCCCCAAAGTAAGCTAAGCTTGGCTTGTGTCAATGGGAACCAGACAACAGATACAATCCTTATATACTTTTTTTGTAAATACATATACATATAATACATATTAACACCCATTACATATTAATATATATTATATGTATGTATTTGCAAAAAAAGTTATACATAAGTATTATATCAGTCGTCTGGTTAAAAAAAAAAAATCTTTATTTCTTAACTTATAAATGAAACATTCTGGGTTTGGAATCTCCTTTTAAGCAAAGTTGTTTTGCTTGTGTTAGGAGAAACCGCTCTGCCATTAACAGAGCGGTTTCTCTGGTTCCCATAGTACAAGCTATGTTTAGTTTGGGGCTAGATGGCGCTGTATGAATTGTCCACCAATATTATTATTATATTATATTATTTAGAGATTAGGGAGGTATACAAATAGAACATAACTTTCCTTACTGAGATGTCGAGGTCGTAAACTTTACTCCAAGTTTTGGGATTACTGAGGCAAGTTTGATTGCCTCGGGAGTCTGATGTTGGGGACTCGGGACTCAAAAGGAGTTCATCCCATTGCCCTATTGCAAGAACTAGTTACGAGTCCCTCCGCCACAAACAGAAATGAACTAAGACCCTTTAATTACGAACCCGGCTTAGTGTGACAAATTGACGTAGTATGTAGGTCGCGACCTTGATAATAATGACATGCCAGTCATTCATCATTCTATAATTAATGACTGGCCTCACAGCTCAGTTGGTAGTAACCCTGCCTTCTGCACTGTAGGTCGTTGGTTCGATTTCCAGGACAAACATTTGTATGACGAATATAGATGTTTGTTCTGTGTCTGGTTTGTCAGTATAATAAATATAAATAAATATTGGATGGCGTTGTGTGAAATGTGCATCAATATTTATTAAACTAGCTGTTACCCGCGATTTCGTCCGCGTGGAATTGTTTTATCACGCACCCCTATTTTACCCATCGGAAAAAGCCTAATTTACTCCATGTTACATCAGCTATCTGCCAGTGAAAGTCCATCAAAATCCAGCCATTTCAGAGATTAGCCAGAACAAAAAGACAGACAGACATAAATTAAAAAAAAAAATGTTTTGGTATATGTACCGTGTCCATCCATATGCACTTAGTAGAAAAAGGTTATTTTAATATTACAAACAGACACTCCAATTTTATTTATTTGTATAGATATATACTAAATGACCGATGACCGACATAATCATAAGTAATATAATAATTTATTGTAATAATGTGTGTGATATTGTGTATTTTGTATTTTTTTGTATTTTGTATTTTGTATTTGTATTTTGTAATATGGACTTGTTCTGAAATAAATTTTATTATTATTATTATTATTATTATTATTATAATATGACTCACAATGAGAGTCGAATACATCATGTAGTCATGTTTACATCACTTCAGCTTCTCACAGAGCGCGAGGCGTGCGATATGCAATAACCACGAGTGGTCTCGTTTCTTTGCTCCGCGACTATCGCCATAACAACGGGCAAGACTAAACACAGCGCCTACAATAGGTGATTCATCTCGATTGGTTCAGAGCTTGTGTAAACCGAAACAGGGCATTTTAAAACTTATTGTAAAGATCTAAGAAGTTAAATTGGTCGAGAGAATGTCATTTCTAGACGTGTTCGCAGCGACTTAGTAACCCGTGCAAATTCAATATTGTTCATTTGAGCATTAGAATTAGAAGTTTTTGCGTTCAAACAAACAATCTCTTCAGCTTTATTTAGAGTATAAAAAATATGAATAAATAAATATTGGTGGACAATTCAGACAGCGCCATCTAGCCCCAAAGTAACCTAAGCATAGCTTGTATCATGGGAAAGAGACAACTGATATACATACTTATAACCTTTTCTTTTGTAAATACTACATATAATACATATTAACACCCAGACACAGAACAAACATCAATGTTACAAATGTCACACAAATGTTTGTCCTGAGTGGGAATCGAACCCACGACCTACACAGAAGACAGGGTTACTACCAACTGAGCTGTGAGGCCAGTGAATTTAACAATAGGACGCGCAAAATCATTCACATATCAAAATACCCGTTTACTTGTAGCTCGCGTGATGCGTGCGAAGCCGCAAGCGGATGCTAGTTAAACATTTATCATATAATATCTAGGCTCATAACCTTGCTCTATTATGGTTTTACAGCCGACAAAATTATATTGCTTTGAATCTCGCTTTGTAGCAGTTACTAGGTACGACGGCGACGGTGTAGTAGGGGCGCCGATAACCCACGACTTCAGACCGACTATAAATATCTCTGACCATTGCGCCCGCTGAAGATCTTCGCACTGGCCGGCGCTTGCTGTTACGAAACCGGCCACATGGTACTGATTCTCTCCTATTTACGTTGTCTATGATCCTATTTTCCTACTCCATTAATCATATTCAATCCTGATTTAATTAAAGGTGGCTGCTAAAGTTGTGAACTACTAAGTTTTTATATAATCTATGAATATATAGGCAAATATTCTAGGTAAATGCAATGAGAAAAATAATTGCAATAAAACCTTAATGTCACATCTAAACGAGTTTCGAGTATTGAGAATCTTATTATTGACTTAGCTAATACTATTCGGCTCAATTTTGAAATTGGAACTCTATCGTTACCGAACCTACAATAATTTGAATTTAGAATTCGAGTAAACCAGCTCAGTTTTGAAATTGGAACTCTATCGTTACCGAACCTACAATAATTTGAATTTAGAATTCGAGTAAACCAGCTCAGTTTTGAAATTGGAACTCTATCGTTACCGAACCTACAATAATTTGAATTTAGAATTCGAGTAAACCAGCTCAATTTTGAAATTGGAACTCTGCCGTTCCCGAAACCTACAATAATTTGAATTTAGAGTTCGAGCTACCTAGCTCAAATTTGAAATTGGAACTCTATCGTTATAATTATTTGAATTGGAGTTCGAAATTTGAAAGGGAATTACAAAAATGTTTTGTTGTCTCACCGTCAAACCGCGTGGCTCTGTTGGCCAGCATGTCGCTCAGCTTGTTGAGCTCGCTCCGGAGCGCTCCCTCGAGCTGCGACCGCGCCTGCTGCGACACACGCGACCGCGCCCCGCCACCGCAACAACCCTTGTTCAGGCAAATGCCGTCTATATCTGCAACAATATAAGGTTATGGTTAGATGGATATAATCTTTATTGTGCATAACTATAACACTGTAGTAAAATTTATTTATTTTTACGAACACCAACATAATTTACACCAGCACATTCACTTACAACAATGTTCTATGGATAATCTAGTCAAGTGTCACTATAATAACTGGCGAAGACGACATTTCATAATTTTGAGCAAGTAACATATCTAACAAAAAAAAAATTACGTCTTTAACCTAAAATAATGTAATACAATATAAAACAAATGCTTTATCGTTATTAGATAGTATGCTTGATAATATTGAACGCACTGAATACACTAATGAAGATATACTTGCGAGGTAATAGACCTCTAGTTCCGAGGCTATACCCAGATAATAAACTCGTAGCTAACATTTCGAAAAACACAATCTTAAATCAATAAATATGATCTGCGATCGCAACCTAAATTAATTCTTCAAAAATACGCTTCGAGAGGAACACAAACTATTTAGTGCTAAACTTATAGTTAAGTTATATTTTTGATTAAATTTTATCTGAGATAATTTTTCTCAATTTATGGAAAATCTTAAGAGTTTCGCCCTCATTGCCCCCGGTTCCATTTCCCTTGGGCGTATTGCCCCCGCTTCCAATGAACTTAAAATCTTTTTTTTTTGGATAATTTTTATACTCATATTTTAGATACTAAGTACTGTAGACAAGTACTAGAAACTCAAGAACGAACCCAGTATATAATCCTACCATTGTAAGACGACCAACAATTCACCCATAATCCCCATATGAATCACAAATACCCTAATAACGACGAGCTGAGAAATATCTGAGAATAACTGGTTCTCGGAAATCAAGATGTTTCTCAGCGAACCAGTCATCTGCCGTGAATCATCGCTATCCTGCTAGGACCTGACTCCTTCGCACTTTGCACACTGACACTGATATCGTCCTCACTTTATGTGCTATTTAATATAAAAAAAAAAATATGGTTGTCTGTAAAGTCGGTTTACTGACGATAGTTGAACGTGACAACGTCTTAAGAAAATACTGATGGAATGGTACTCGATCAAAACATGTAAATGTAAGTATTAGCAGCTGTCCACGCAGACGCATCGCTCACTCAAGTAGGAGAGAGACGGATGTCGAACGCTGCCGAACGCAAAGGCCGATTGTGCTTCTTTGTCGCTCGTTCCGCGCTCTCGCTTGCACTTGCACAAGCCTTACATGGAACGCCTCAGAGCGAGGTAACGCCGCATGAGTCATGTTTTTTCGTGCGTGCAGCCGGCTCTGTCGAATTATAAGGCGTTGTCACGTCAAAATAAACAAATGTAAAAAGTAATAAATGTTTGTCCTTATACAATGCCATGGCAATTGTATGTTATTACAAAGGTAAAGGTAAAATTCGACTGGTCTCACAGCTCAGTTGGTAGTAACTCTGCTTTCTAAAATGTAGGTCGTAGGTTTGATTCCCACCCAAGACAAACATTTGTGTGACAAGCATTGATGTCTGTACTGTGTCTGGGCGTTAATGTATTTATATGTATGTATTTACAAAAAAAGTATAATATTCTATCATTCATCTGTTTCCCATAGTAGAAGCGTCGCTTAGTTTGGGGCTAAAAATGTGTGAAATTTCCACCAATATTATTATTATTATAAATAGGATGAGCTCAGTTCCATTTTTACCAAAATATCCTTATGGATATTTTGGTGCAAATTCCAAATTCAAAAATTTGAGATATTCGTATTGGTTTATACCAATACGAATATCTCAGACATTAAAAGGATATTTTTTTCAACTGCGTCGATTTCACGCGATAGTCTCTAAGAAGCGCGTATTCTCAAAAAGATTTTCCTTTCCGATATCCCTTTCATCAACTACACCATCGATTTTTCTATTGCTTGTTCCCCCGCCCGCCGGTAATGCAATGAAGCCCCGGGCTAGACGCTTGTTTAAACTTATTTACCCTCCCTAACCCCATTCGACCCTCGCACAGCGAGTGCTGACTTCTGTCGCCCGGTTGGCTGTACCGAGGCGCTGACGGCTTGTCTGGCGATGAGTAACGGTTGACATGTCGGTACCTAAATTTGACAGTGACACAACTAAAAAAAACATATTAGAGCGGTTTTGCGTTGAGCGATGGCGAGTAAATCCAACCAATCAGATAACGACATCTAGTGACGTTACTCACTCAGTTGGGCGAATAGGAATATGAATTTAATTCACATTATAATACAGAACATTTCGCGTCGAACTACACCAATAACTCAATTTTGACACATCTGGTTTTGTGCCACTATCGCATTTAAGCAGCGATGTGTTTAAGTGGTTATTTTCCTAAGTGTGTGTGAGTGTTCATATTTCGCAGAAGCCTTGCGCAAATCGGTATCGACTTGTTAGATAGCTAGTAAAAGGTCTATTGAAAATTTTGCTCATTTCCACAGCGTAAGAGCTTAAACATATCTGCTTGTTCCGTAACATCATCATATAAAAGAAATGCTAATTCACAGAATTAAACGCTTAGTTGCACGTCGAGATTTGAACCGGCGACCTCAGATTGAAACTCGGGGTCACTACCACTAGACCACCAAGCATTTTGGTAATTGTATTGTGAGTTTCAAATCAAGCTGAACAATAATAACTTAATCAACACAAATCCCATTGAAATCCCCAATATTAAACTCAGCATCCGGTTCGTGCTTTGTATTATACAAGAGGGATGAACGGCCTTCATTTACATTAATGTTGATTGACTAATTTGAACCTTATTCCTATGCCGATAATAACTAGTTCAATGGAGCATTAAATAGGATGGTTCAAGTTAAAAACTGCGAGCGACTGGCCTAACAGTTCAGTAGTTATGCCTTCTGCGCTGTAGTGGTAGATTCCAGGACCAAGAACAAAATTTGTGCGACGAACATAGATGTTTGGTTGTGTGACTGGGTGTTTTAATACCCATGTATTTACAAAAAAGCACATAAGTATTCTATTACTTGTTTGGTTCCCATGGTAAAGCTATGGGGCTAGATGGCGCTGTGTGAAATGTCCACATTAAGATTTATTTTAAGCTATTGCATAGCTTCTATCGCGGGCCTTGAGCGTGGAGACCGAATCCAGAAATTCCGTAACGAAAAAAACCTAACACCCCCCACTCCGACCGGCACAGCGGTGATAATTTTTAGTTCCATCTATCGATAAATACCAGAACTTTTAATGACTTTTTGAAATATCACGCGCAATAGCTTTACCGCGGCAGTCTCCGAGTGCCACACGTCTTTTTTTATTATATATCTATTTATTTACATCTGTATACATATATAATATTACAATTATGAATAATTTTGAGTCAGAATTATATAGAATATATATTTTATTAATTTATTTTGAAACTCAGGCTTTTTGTACTGGACGCTAAGTTTAAATCGAACGAACAATTAAATTAATTATGTGTATCATGACGATTGCGTTATCTAAGCTGGTAGAATAGGAACCCTGCCTTCGAAGCGGCGATGAGTCCCGGTCCAGCGACTGTCTTACCCTCCATGGGGAAGAACAGCCTAACCCCTAACCCCTCTCGAACCTAAGATATGAGAATTTTGTTGCCCATGCCGCCTGAGACAAAGAGATTCACAGCATGGTGGATGTAAAAGTTATTTATTAACTACATTTTTAAAATAATTGTTTTCATCAGCTTGTACCCCACACCACAGATATTCCAGCCCCTTAACTAAGGGGCGACATGTCTATCGCCGGTCTCGTGCGTTAATGTGAGTCACCACTGAAGATATTAATGTTGGGGGAAGCACCGCCGAGACGAATCTCGCAACCACCCATAAAACATTATGAGACACGATGATTTTCGACATGTAAAAAGTACTTTAGGCTTTGATCAACAATAGTACTACAATCTAATAGTACTTAATAGTATCTATACATATAATAAAATTGTAGAAAAGTGGTGTCTGTACAATGGAAATATATAAAAAAGAAGTAGTAGGGGTTGTTATTATATCGATGCCGAACCCGAAATTGTAATTAATATTTTTTTTGTCTGTTTGTCTGTGTGTTTGTGCACGCTAATATCAGAAACGGCTTATTCGATTTAGATACGGTTTTCACATATATATTGTAGTAAGCTTCACTTAACATTTAGTGTTTATTTCATGTCAATCGGTTCATAAATAAAAAAGTTATGTCAATTTAAAGAATCACGGCGAACATTTTTAACGTACAGAGTACGTACTACACGCCTCGCGCCTGAGCGTCCGTGGCTATATAAAGCGCGCTGAGAGCCGGCGCGCCGCTGCCATAAGGATTCAGTTATTCAAAATATGCTGCCCGAAAAGTCACTATTCCACGCGAACGAAGTCGCGGGCACAGCTAGTTTTTTAATATGATTCTGTTACGGAACGAGCCGACGGCCCACCTGGTGTTAAGTGGTAACTCAATGTTCCAGTCTATCAATGCGCTGCCTACCGCTTTAGGGAAAAAGTGTGACTCTAGTAATATAACCTTACAAATTTGGGTACTAATGTTAAAAGCAATAGGATCTTAAAATAGACTGCAATATTTTCATATATTTTGTTGCTCTAGTTACAAACAAACTAAGAATATTTATTGTATTAGTTAATGAGGATTCATTATTTAATGTGAGCATCGTGGTCTAGTAGTACTGATCCCATAGTTTAAATCCGGAGGTCACCGGTTCAAATCCCGACGTACATCTATGAGTGCATCGATTGAAAGATTTATGTGCGCAATACCACGTTCTCAAAACGGTGAAGGAAAACATCATGAGGAAACCGACATGTTCTAACTAACTAAATTCGAAGACATGTGTCGAGTGCACGAAAGGAGCCTCTTTGAGGCGCACTTACAATCCTTTCCCCACACTGGTTCGAGGTTTGAGAGAACCAGTGACTCGAAGAGAATAGAATGAGGATTTTAACATGTTTCCTACAAATTTATTTTATTCACATAAGTTTCAAGGAGGAGCGGCCATTTTTATAATGTGCAATACAAAATGTATCTTCAAACTAACATATATTAACAACGGCCATCACATATTTTGATCCGTATCTAAACGACTCAATTGTGCTTCATTAGAGGAGGCGTCACTAATAAATAAATTCATAAGAAACGTCATAAAATACAGATATTTACTGTTTCATTGACTTCGGCGCCAATTTGGAATTAATTAAGTGTTTATGATGTCTGATTTGATATACAAATCATAAGGACGCATACCTATTATGAAATAGACATATAACTCCAAATGAGTCTGGAATTGTGTTCTATTAATGCTACTAATAGTAATTCTATAAAGTGGTTGACTGTAAGAAATAACTTTAAGCGATAGGAGCGCAAATTTATGTTTATTATATTACATTATTTTAGGTTTAGTTCAGTTACAATGCACAATTAAGAGTATACAAGTATTAGAGAAAATATAAATTTTATAACAAGAACAACTTAGCATCACGACTGGCCGGACAGCTCAGTTGATAATAACCCTGCCTCCTGCGCTGTAGGTCATGTGTTTGATCCCCACCCAGGACAAACATTTTTGTGACGAACATAGATGTTTGTTTTGTGTTTGGGTGTTAATATCTATTATATGTATGTATTTACAAAAAAGTATAAAAGTATTACAATATCAATTGTGTGGTTCCCATGATATAAGCAATGCTTAGCTTACTTTGGGGCTAGATGGCGCTGTGTGACATATCCACCAATAAAGACAATCAAAGTTCACTCAAATGCGAAAGGCTTCCCTGTAATCTCGAAGTTATGTAAGTCAAACAACAAGGGTCCCTTACCGAGCTCCGTTTGAACAAACGCGTCCCGTGACGCCACCTTGTCAATACATTTGACTATAAATGAAGAAGGTCTTGAGAAATAAAATATACATTTAGATCCTGTTTTCTACTACTGGCTTTTTGTTTTGCAGTTTTGCGATGTCTGGTTCTGTCGGACTAGTTGGGGTGAAAGGATTTAAGTGCGCTTCAATGAGGCTCCTTTCATGCACTTGACACATGGATTCGATTTAGTAGGACATGTCAGAGCCATGCCACATGAGTTTCAATCCATTTAAAGAGTTGTAAAACAAATTTATGGAACGCCACAATAAGTCTAGGTACTTACTAAAAATAACAACGTCGTGTAGGTGGAATGTCTCATGTGCCTGTAATTTCACCGGCAACTACACCTTTCTAACCGGAATACAGTAACGTGAATGATGGTAGTACTTCCCCGGACGAACTTGGCGTGCGTTCTACTGCTCTTAACTCTTAACGTGTGTGATAGACTAGGACATTAAGTTCGCATTCATTTCCGCTGGCACTCCCACATCGGCTCATTACATTAAGGGGTCACCTAAGTACCGACTACCGTGACCCCAGTGTCACCGTCCATGTACACTACAGACTGACCCAAATATTTACTTAATACTAATAATATTACTTAATAAAATAATAATAATATTATTGGTGGACATTTCACACAGCGCCATCTAGCCCCAAAGTAAGCTAAGCATAGCTTGTATCATGAGAACCAAACAACTGATATAATACTTATAAGATTTCGCGTCGAACTACACCAATAACTCAATTTTGACACATCTGGTTTTGTGCCACTATCGAATTTAGGCAGCGACATATAAACACCCAAACACAAACATCTATGTTCGTCACACAAATGTTTGTCCTGGGTGGGAATCGAACCCACGACCCAGAGCGCAGAAGGCAGCGTTACTATTACTACCAACCGAGCTATGAGGCCAGTCGAAAACGATCTCAAATATGATAGTTTCGTAACTGTTATCGCTGGTTGTGATTTACGATATTTGAGTTATTTAGCGGCTATTAAATATTAGGGCGTTAACTGGGCAATCGTTCGGGAGCTATCTAAATATTATGATTGGAAAAGTTTAATGATAGTACTATAGATAGTTAATGATAATGGCCAACCTGTGTGACACTAAGTGTCTCCCATAGTTTATCACGTGGACAATAGCTATTTATTTGCTACAAGCGACCCGCCTCGGCTTCGTACGTGTTCAATTAAGTAATGAAGAAAATGATTTAATATATTTATTTTTTACTAGCTGCGCCCCGCGCTGCCTGCGGTGAATAAGTAATCCCACGGGAACACTGCACTTTTCCGGGATCAAATTAGCCGATGTGTGCCAGGATATAAGCTATCTTTATACCAAATTTCATCCAAATCCATTCAGCCGTTTGAGCGTGCAAGAGTAACAAACATCCATACAAACTTTCACGTTTATAATATTAGTAGGATTATGACTTGAATCCTTAGTCCAATGGGTGCAGAGGCTATTTGATCCTCCAAATCTGCCAATGTCCGTTTGTGATATGGTGTCATTTATATAACTTAGAAAACTTTATCATTTTTCAAAACTGATATGAAGCCGTCAGACTTAGAAGTTAAGATACATGTATGTACTGTAAGTACTGCCACCATGCCCATTTCTGCCGCCAAGTAGTACCTAATGCATTCGCGTTACTGTATTCCGGTTTAAGAGGTGTGGTTGCCGGTGAAATTACAGGCACATGAGACATTATACTGGCCTCGCAGCTCAGTTGGTTAGTAAGTCTGCCTTCTGAGCTGTAGGTCGTGGGTTCGATTCCCATCCAGGACAAATATTTGTGTGACGAATATAGATGTTTGTTCTGTGTCTGGGTGTTAATATGTATTATATGTATGTATTTACAAAAAAAAGCATATAAGTATTATATCAGTTGTCTGGTTCCCATGATACAAGTTATGTTTAGCTTACTTTGGGGCTAGATGGCGCTGTGTGAAATATCCTCCAATATTATTATTATTATTATTATACCTTCACGTCTCAGAGTTACGGGCGCATACGATGCGACTTTGTCTTCTGGAACCTAATTAGGGGAAGACTCAAGTCGTATTGCTTGTTATTGGCAGAGGTTACCAATTACCACCAGGTGGGCCATCTGCTCTTTCCGCCACACCAAAAAAGTTGAATGACTTATTATTCAAAACTTTCAAACCAAAATGTTACCAGTACAATATAAATCTGTGATCGCATATTTTAACAGCACTTTATATAAGAGTTTTACAAATACATACAGCAGTAGAACTTGTGCTAAGTTTGCCTGGAGAATTACTCTCTATGGACGACGGTCACCACTTAATATCGGGTGGGCCGTCAGCTCGTGCCGTCACTTAAATAACATTAAAACACGTTTTCTTTGTCAATCCACAAAGGCTCACCTATAAAGTGTTTAAAAGGTTAATATGCATTCAAACACGTATCTCTCCTTTTATAGTAGCGATCAGATGATAAACAAGATGATGTGATCATTGCTATAAACCTAGCTTTATTAGTTTAGCTCACGAACTGAGATTTTGTTAGGAATGCGATGTGCATTTGTAGTTTCAACTGGTGGACACGACCGCGACTTATGCCCGATAAATATAATATATATAATAAGAAACAGCGCCATCTAGTCTCAAAATAAGCTAAACATAGCCTTGTATCATGGTAACCAGACAACTGATATGATATTCATATACTTTTATGTAAATACATATAATACATTTTATCACCCAGTCACAGAACAAACATCTGCGTTCATCACACAAATGTTTGTCCTGGATGGGATCCGACCCCACGACCTACAGCGCAGAAGGCAGGGCACCAACTGAGCTATGAGGCCAGTCAATATATTCAACTCAACTCTTTTTTCATCTTCAAGAGTCGAAAAGTTAGAATATATTAGTATTAATTGCGTCACTAGCTCTTAAAACTAGGATGGTGAAAGTATAAGTATAATAAGTATTTAAGTAATCAGAGTGCAGTGTGCAGTTTCAAATAATGAGACTGGGATTAATGATGATATGCTGTGTTGTTCTGCCACTAAGTTTTTCTAGTATTTAGCGCTATTTGTGAACGTTTAAGATGACTGCCCGTGGCGTAGTTCGATAGCAAGGCCACTGTGAGGCCGGAGGAGAGGATTCGAATTTAAATAAATGAAATAATAATTAAATTATCCCTTAGTGTGGAAAATAATAAGCTAATTCACAGCTCAATTTATATACTAAATCCACCTCGTAATCAATCTGACATCATATTTAGTCCAGCCTCGTACCAACCTGACAGTGTCACAATTGATTTTATTGCTTTTACGGCGGCCAACAAAAAGTGCCATCTTTTAGAATCCCCGGTCGCGTCTAGGGTTGCCAGGTCGTAAAACCGAAACTCCGGATAGACTGGCTAGTTTAGCCGGACATTTTGGTAAAAATGTCGGACACCTCTAATTTTTAGACTTAGACTAGACTTTTACTTTTAGACTTTATAACACGACTTTTTTTTAAAATTAAAACTTTACTTTTTCGACATTATATCAACCATAACCATTTTACTTTTTCATCTTCTTAAATTATAATGAAACAGCAATAAAACTGAATGAGTAAGTCTTCTTTACACCAACATATTGTTTAATTTTTTATTAGGTTTCCCAAACTGGGCGTTACACAGTACAATATTAAAATTCTACTTAAATAAAAATTACATAGTGTACGACCTTCTGGAGGGAAACACATATAAAATATAAAACATATGAGAAATTTTAAGCAACTGGCCAAAACTAAAAAGCCTAACAAAAGCCAAAAACCAACAAATTTGGCTGGACACGCAACCAAATAGCCTCAGCGTCCGGCAACCTGGCTGGCAACACTAGTCGCGCCTACCGTCTACGCATAATGATGGAATAATAACGAACAAGGCTGTGGGGGAATTCGTGTGGCTGTACGTGACATGCGTTATCATGACCGTGTACACGCTTCACACTTGGCAGATGGAGATAGTCTTTTTGGGCCAACGTTTGACCGGGAGTTAGACTTTGGCTAATACGTGGCTATTGAATCTGTGTCGTTATCTAAGAATCGTGACAATCTCAGAATACATCTCTACAGAGTAAAAAATTCCAACGCGCAACTGCAGTTTATTCCGCGTTCGTAAGATTCGCGAATACGTTGTGGACTTTTGTATAACGACTTCATTTTTCGTTAAAACTCTATTTGCTCATTTGCGTACCGCGGGTATGTAAATGAATCGTATGAAAAACGATTCTTAACGAGTAAAATCCAATAAATTCAAAACCTTATTACCTTGACTTAGTCGTTCAAGAGACTTGGCGTGGGATTTTTACGTATACAGACTATATAATATTTTACGTGGCTTATTGAATCTGTGTCGTACAAAGTGTCATGGCGTCTTCTCACTCAAAAACAAACATCAGAGTAAAAAACTTATTACCCAGACTTAGTCGTTCAAGAGACCTCAGATGGAATTATTTTACAAGCTATTAAATAAAAACATGATTAATTCGTGCAAACCCGAACAACGAACACCAACCACATTCCACATTTCACCGAGTAACCAAATCAACCGTTAAGACTGGCACGTTGCCGTACTAGCTTTTGTTTATTCTGCGTCTTCACCCAACACCCAAAACAAAACGAAAAGGATTCCTCCCGATCCTGTAATTAGAGCCGGCGAACAACATCAATCTTTGTTTGCGAATATACCACTATCTGCCAACCCTTTTCTCACTCCACCAATACATATTGTTTTTTTCCGCAAAAGACTATTTTGAAAAATACAAATAGTCTTATGCGGAAAAAATGATTTTTAATCTAAGGTAGGCCAGATATTACTTTACCAAGTTTTTCCGAAGAAGTACCGTCACTACACATGATTTTTTCCGCCAAGCAGTGACGCATTGTTCCAGTTTGAACGGTGTGGGTGCCGGTGATATTACAGGCATATGAGACAATACACCTTCACGTCTGATAGTTACGGGTTCAAAACAATGCGAACTGGGTCTCCAGACTTGACACGAAGATATGCTCCGGGCAGAGGTTACCGCTTAACAAGGAAAATGGGACATCTTTCTTTCTTATTCAGTAACTAATTCACATATTATATAACCTTCACTTTGTAAATGGAAGCTGTCATTACCTAAATAAAGTGTAAAATTCAAATCAGAGTTAATAAAAGTGGGTACTTAAAATTTTACCCAATATTGTTACGTCCAATATGATATAAATGATTTCAATAGTCAGATTCTGTACGGCTAACATTAAGTAGTTTCAAGTTCGCATAAAAAGACCTGGAATTAGGTGTTGTTTTGGGTTCGAAATTGTACCGTTTGAGAACCAATATTGCAATTTGAATGGAATTTGTTATCCGAACCCGCATTATTTTTGTTTGGTATGGGTCGAAGCGGTTGGCTAATTATAAAGGAATTCGCGGATGACTCATTCTTTATCTGAAAGCGTGGCCCAGTGGCACTGACCCCGAGTTTCAATTCGGCGGTCGCTGGTTCAAATCCCGAGGTGCACCAATGAGTTTTTCGCTTGAAAGATTTATGTGCATAATACCACGTTCTTATTTAAATTTATTAAAACATGATTTTTACTTTTTTAACATAATATACAATAAAACAATTATATAAAATATATTTAAGCACATATTTGGTAATAAACAATGATTAAATAAATTAACTCTAACAGATATTGCCGTGCCCGCTTCCCACGGGTCCATCCCAGCATCCCACATACTGGAGTTAAATAAAACCCAGATTTGGAACAAATATTTTTAGCACAAGCAAACATTTGTCTTTTTGGAAACAAAATCCATCATTTTATATACGCACTTATGAAAAAGTTATTAAGGGTATAGTATACCAGTCATGTGAATAATGTATTCAAAATCAATGTCAAAACCTTAATTTCCAATAGAATTCATAAAGAAATGGCTTGGAAACGTCAATAATATTCAAAACATAAAGTCACGCGTACTTATCGCTGAGTTTGACGCCTGTTCAAACCTATTCGACCCTCCATGGGGAACAGCCAAGAAACCCCTAAAGGAGGGCTTCTTTTTTTTTCGCGAGCGCGATCCTTGTTATGTATTATATATTAAAACATACGTTGTCTATAGCAGTATCAATACAAACTGGTGGCGTAAATTATCCGTGCAATAAATCATTAGGTATCTTTGTCAGCAGCGATTTACTGCCTACGCCCCGATGTCGGATTAAATATTAAATAAATATCCCCGCTGAGAAAATCTGAGCTTTTGCAACATTGTATTTTATCGTAACCGATTTTCGATATTACCTTACATTACCCGATAATGTACTCACAAGCTCATAATGCGGTGGCCAAATCAGAGATTTTGAGTTCGATAAAACAAAATCTTAAATTGCTCATCACTTTTAAAACTAATCTTCGTTTTTTATTTATGTGATAAAGTTACCAAACGAGCAGATGGCTCACCTGGTTATAGGTGGTAGTAGCCTCTGCTTATAATATACTTCCTCGGACGCGAACTTCCAATAAGTTCCACTGTTACCAAAACATAGCTCTTTCGATCTCGATAAAATATGTATGTAGATATTATTATGTTCTAAGCTTAAGTAACGCCACAGAATTTTATAAATATTGTTTGATAATTTACACAGCGCCATCTAGCTTCAAAATAAGCACAGATTGTATCATGGGAACCAGACAACTGACAGAATACATATATCTTTTTATGTAAATACATACATATAACACATATTAACACCCAGACAGAACAACATCTATATTCGTCATACAAATGTGTGTCCTGGGTGGGAATCGAACCCACGATTTCCAGCGCAGAAGGCAGAGTTACTACCAACTGAGCTGTGAGGCCAGTCAATAATGTAAGTCATGTCACGTTAAAAATCTAAAGGTGCAGTTCCATATGCGATAGATACTCACTGAACTGTTAATCAATCATTTTGCAAATAAAATTACATCTGTCTATAATAACCCTTCATAACTCCGCGTGCAGAACCCTCAGACAACAAGAGTATCGTTGTGCACACCGGAAAACGGCACAGTCCGGAACGGCAGCGGTCACGGCTGGGCGGACCTTCCGGACTCGACGCATTCGGTACTAATTCATCGGAATAGGAACCTCGAGCTATTCGATAACCAATATCAGGTGGTAATTGGCGATGCGATTAGTACACAATAATTTCGCACAATGATAATGATACACGCAAACCCAACTCATCGCAGCATTCATTACCATTTTAATTGTCTAAAGCCGATTCATGCACATAGATTAAAACAGCCTTGTTTTTTTTTGTATCGAGCAAATGGCCTACCTGGTGCTTAGTAGTAACCTCTGCCCATAACAAGCAACAAGACTTGAGTCCAAGAGCTAACTAGCCCGCAACTCTGAGTTGTGAATGTGGAATGACTTAGGTGTCTGTAATTTCGCCAGCAACCTTTCAAATTGGAACAGTAACGCGAACAGTTGGCGGTATTTTCCCAAACGAACATGGCTTAAGTCTGATTGCTACTAGTTAATTGTGGTTGATTGATATTCTAACGCGAAAGGTTGGTGAATGAAATGGTAGCAGTGCTTTCCCGGACGAACATGGCCTAGGTTTGATTGCTAATAAATTAATTGTGGCTGTTTGATATTATCAAATTAGATAAATGTCAAGGCATTAAGTTGAGCGCCACAACCGATGAACACGATGTCCACATTCGGATGATGACTTCATTGCGTAGATTATTATAACCACAAAAACCACTCCATAATGGACAGCGCGGGTGGCCACGTAATTACGGACAGGAACCATTACAGAAATAGCCCTTTCTCCTTCACACCTACGCTCTTGATCTTGAACTATGTGTTGTAGACACACTTCGAGTTAAATTGTGAGCAGGTAACATGTTAATCGGAGAATGCAATTAAAAAATATGTAAGAATAAGAGATAGAGGATGCATGAGTAAAGGTAGGCCAAAGAAAAGATGGATGGATAGCGTGAAAGACGATATGAGGAAGAAAGGAGTGAGTGCTGAGATGACGTCTGACAGAATATGGAAGGAAAATACATGTTGTACCGACCCCACCTAATTGGGATAAGGAAATGATGATGAATGATTTTACATGTCTCTTGCAAGATCATCGAGATACTCTTCGCTCATAAACTTTCCCTTCCTTTAAATTAGTTTTGGTGAGACAATAGTAACAAAATGTTTGACATTAAGTGTCTCCTAACCTCGGGGTTCGTGGCCGGCCATCTACACTAGTAATTTGTACTAATCTTTACCTTTGTAGGTGGTCCGCCGGCTTTGGCCCTCCACTCTAATTATTGCTTTCACAAATAAACAGCTCTCTATTCATCTTGGAATTGGTTCAATCTAATATTAGACGCTCTTTGCGAGGCTTTTAAAAAAGTATTTTTGTGGCTTCGACTTCTTTTATGTTTTTTTTTGCACTTTTTCCCCGAAAGTCTCGAAAAAAGAAAATTAATTCAGCAACACAATTAAAAAAACTTATTGGGGTGGGCCCCTCGTTTCAGTTGTAAATCTCAATTTGAGTTGGCGCCCTTGTAGTCGCCCAAGGGGAAAAAAATTTACACTCGCGAGATGTCGCAATGAAATAATTACTCCTCTTAAACTAGGAGCAGACGATAACAGCCTTGACAGATGTCGAGATTTTGTAGTTGAAAAATATTTCAATTTTGTTTCACTTGCGTGTACAGAGTAACAGTTTTACGAACACTATGCAAATTATATCGTGTTTTAAGAACATTAATTGTTTAAACAAAGGAAATCGTTTCATTTTATTCGTTTACTTCGAGGGGACTAGTAATTTACGAGCCTTTTATAAATTTCTAACGACTGTTTCATATGATACAGTGTCCCTTGATATGGTCAGAGATAATGGTATATTTTGTTAACATGCCGACTGAATTTAATCGTTGGCTTATTAAAAAAGGTTTGATTTCTATTTATAGTTGCTTCATTCGTCACACGAAAACCAAACTGGTAGGACATAGCGGGTTTATTGGAGTAGCAAATTTGGGGAAACTTTACACAAGACCCCAGCTAAATAACACTGAGCAAAGTTGTATTGCTTTTTGTTCCAGCGGCGCCGGCTCTTTATTACATATTTTTCTCTTATCTTGATCTGTAGGAGGTTCCAGCTTCATGAAAGACTGCTCATGTTCAACCGGAGCCTAAGAAGGGCGACAGATCAGACTCATTCAATTATAGAACAATTGCTATACTATATAACCTCTCTAGATTCTAGAGTAATGGAACGTGTACCCAACTCCTATACGTACTTAGCTGAATGACTTGATCAATGACCGTCAGTACGGCATTCAGGTGAGATTGTGGTCAAATGATTGCCTATAGCTGATAAAAAAAATAAAAAAATAAAAATTTGCCATTGTCGCTCTACAGATGATCTTCTGGTGTCTCAAAGGCACAAGCTACTGAGAGTCATGTTGAGGCATTGGCTATAAGCCTGGATATAGCAAAGGCCTTTGATTTAGACTGGAACCAAGTCTGTTGAAATTACCAATTTATGGGCTTGTGGAGCAGGTCTGATACCATTGACATTAATGCTGGCGTCCCATAAGGCTCCGTGTTGGCTTCAATGCAGTTTTTACTGCTGCATATCTATGATATGCTGTCTATTGAAGACATTAATTGCTTAGCATATATTTTTTGCACACTTACGCCCTGGTGATATATTTTACACGGGCCATGCTAACACACCACGCATTTATGTAGAAGAAACCCGTAAGCAATTTCTTTTTTTTTTTTTTTTTTTGGGGGGGGGGGGGATGTACCAGTGTGTCCGATTGCGGGCAAAACGCACAATGTGAATTGTTCACGATCTCAAGCTAGCGATCGGTGTCGAGCCCAAAGCCTGACAAAAGTCTTTTCCTCTCCATGTTTGTTCTACCATTTGTACATTGGGTTGCGTTTTGGGTAATTGCTTGATGTCTACAGCTTCCTTTTTTCAACGCACCGGTCTTCTTCGGCAGGAGATTTATCCTCACAATTTAGAGTCAGAGTACGGTATCAGAGGAATTTCCTCCTGAGGACAATGAGGATGTGGAATGATCTCCCAGCTAAGGTTCTCCCCGGAGACTACAGTAAAAAGTTCTTCGAATAAGGCGTTCAAAATGTTTAGAGGGTCGGCAACGCCCGAGTGATACCACTTTATTGCATGCGTCCGTAAGCTACTTTTGTTTTACAAAAAAAGCATTGCGATTTGGACGATTTCAGCTGATCTGTCGCCAACACATGTTTTATTTTGGTACATGTTTATTCTTCTGCGTTACTTTGTAAGTGCCGCTTAAAAATATAATAAAAGAAGTCGTAAAATTTGGGGAGCAACCGAGATTATTATCACATGGATGTTGCTCCATTAACTAAATCTTGTCTGTTCCCCTTCGCTTATTGAATTGTTTTATTGATTTATCAATAACATTTATTGAGTTTCGAACCCGTGGTAGGATTTACAGCTTCATTTTGAGAGGAACATGTTATTTAACGATCAATTAATGTTTCGCTTTGTTTATTCATTTATGATTATGAATATTTTTAGTTTAAAATTCGACATAATTTTCCATTCAATTTATAAAGTATTATTATACGAATAGCCGTGTCAAATCGTCATTATAACCCTATATATGTTGGAGTAGATATTATGCTGGAGCAGCAAAGTGAACACTATCTAGTTTCCTTGGAAAATTCAAGCTCCGTACATACAGGTACGAGACACAATGCAGCCATATTTAGTACAAGTCTTGGCACAATGCTCGCCGTCTCCATCCAGATAATAACAGAATCTATGCGTAAACTAAAAGCTCAGCATTTTCGATAAGTAAGCAACTTTATTGACTATTGTTTCAGAATTTCATCGCGAGAATGATAAAGGAACGTGTAATTTAAAATTTAGTTATTGTACATAAATTTTTACTACAATAAGGTGCTAGCAAAAAATAACAATGCCTCTAAATGATGGGGTCACAAGCCAATATTAACATAAGTCAAGTACTTTTTATTTAAGTAAAAGGTACTGACGCTTGCGCAAAGTGAAACAAAATAAAGATTCAATGCGAAGTTGTTAATTGTTTCGAAATCACAATGTTTTATTCAACCAAGTAATTATTTAAGGGTGTTCTGAAAAAAATTGGTTTGTCTCAATTGGTTACTTTATATTTTGTAAATAAATATCTTGTAGGCACTACATTCTTAATAGGTAAAAGTTTATATATCACATCCACTTTTCCCAGTCTTCGCGACTAGTTCCAAGAATTTCGCGCTATAACTTGGTTTGGCAAAGGGGCCTCGATGAGATGAAAATTGGAATAGTTAGTAATGTTTCATAAAGTTTGACGGTCGCTGGCTGCGGAGTTACGACCCCGCATTCCTGGCCTCTGGAATGACAATCTGCGAATGGTGAACGCCGTTTTAAATCAAGACTGGTTATTTACATTTCTTCTTGTCTGCAGCCGTGTAATTACAGAGAGTACGAACCTTTCTTGTCTGAGACGGTATGTTCTCGAGTGCCTTTAATGAAAGTAGCTGATTTTTATGAGAAGCGAATAAAGCGATGAAATGGGAGAAGGAATATTCTAATAATAGATATTAAACAAATGCCCACAGCTTAGCGGCATCTTCTGCCAATAATAAAAACAATACATCTTGGGGTTCTCCCCTACTTAGGTATGGGAAGACTGCGGCGCAATGTACTGCGCCCGTGACTGAGAATTCAAGTTGGAATTTCTCATATGCCTGTAATTTCACCAGCAACCGCACCTTTTAAACCGGAACATAGTAATGCGTATGCGTTTATACCTGTAATATTTGGAATATGGAAACTACACCAATGTCACTTGAAGATTGAAATTCTCATGTGACTATTTTATTTTTTACACCTTTAAAGTGGCGTATGAACTTTCTCGCTCGTTCTGAGCCTAGGTCGATGCGATGCTATCCAGGCATATCTAGGTGAAGAGCCCACTACAAAACCCATTGTGCTGCAGTCCACCTGGTTGTAAAGTAAATAGGTCACTCTTAAATGTAGGCAATATGCATTCTAGCATCAGACACTCGATTTTATCTAGCTCATTAGCAATAACGCCTTGTAGGATGCTGAAGAACTAACTATTAAACAGACCTAGCTCGGAAGCTGGCAACTTCCTCACTTTGAAATTGGGCAATGTAATATGGCCGGAAATCTCCGTTTCGGGACAGTTCGTGAATTGACTCGAGAGGTGGATCTTCCGGTCAGATTCAAATTCGGATGGGGAATGTTTTGGACCCAGTTATTTGTTGTAGGTAGAGAACTAAATCTTTGGATGGCCTTGGAGCCCTGAACTAGTTATTTTAGAGAAGTTGTTCTGTAATGATTATACGTTCTGCATTCGTTAATTATAAGTAGATGCCTTAGTAGATGAAATTATTATCATGTTCCATAACTGAGTTTTGTGCTAGGAGTTAATTCTTGTTTATTTTAGTACACAGCGAAGATAAAACATATTATATTTTTAGTATGTATAAAAGATATATAGTATAAATAACAAAGCGCCACGTATTTACAAAAAGTATATAAGTATTATATCAGTTGTCTGGTTCCCACGATAAAGTTAAGCTTAACTTACTATGGGGCTAGACAGCGCTGTCTGAAATGTCCACCAATATTTATTTATTTAATATATCATCCACTCAGTACACTCTCGAAATATACATTTCTAGCCTATTATAGTATATTCTAGTCACTACTATTTCTACATTAAACTCTGAACCGCTCACAGATTTGATGAATATTCATCGTATCCCCATTCGACCCTCGCTCTGTTTGTATCTTATAAATTCCGTGCCACGAGAGAAGTCCCATAGCAGTAGCGCTGCCGTCTACGCGTAAGTATCAACCTGAGTTATTTGATCCTCACATGCGGTTAGTTCCCGTGTCCTGCCACGGGACTTCTCTCCCGAAACGGTGTACGCAGTCGGTTCGTATCCATCGACGCTGCCCATATGTTTACATTAGGGCCCCGGGTCTAGCGTTTGTTATCTCGTGACGTAAATAAATAGCCGGCGAATATACGAGTTTAATATCACGTTAAACTAGCGCCAGTTTCGGTCGATGACCTCGCATTAGGTAGTTTTTGAGATAATACTGTAATTATAGAAACATTAACGTGAGTATATTGACGATAGGTCATCTCTTATAGCTGGCGTACGGAAAACGTGGCTATGGTACAATAAGTAAAATACTTTTTTTTTTTATAAGATGTATGTGATAGAACGAGCTGATAGCCCACCTGATGTTAAGTGGTAACCGCCGCCCATGGACAACAGCAATTCGACTCAAGTCCTCTCAAAGTAAGATACGACTCAAGTCGCATTGCGTCCATCACCCCAAGACGGGGATGGTACGTCTCATGCGCCTGCAATTTCACCGGCACCCACTCCCTTCCACCGGAACACAGAAACACGAGTGCATCACTCTTGGCGGCAGATTACCAGGTGTGGTGGCAGTACTTCTCCGGGCGAACTTAGCACAAGTTCTACTGCTACTTTGGTTGCTCCTTTTGCACCACCCGGGGGACACGTGTATGGATTCCAAGGGTTATCACATACGGACGCGAGCAACGTGGGACCCCAAATAGTAATCAGGAATTGGATGTGTTGTGAAATTGTGTCCATGCCGCCTACTACCTAATGAAACAGAGGGTATGACTAAGAGAGATCGGTCAATACAATATCAGTCCTATTTTTATATGAACGCTTAATGCCATAAACAAAAAAATAACAAAGCAAATTGTTCAACGTAGAGAGAAGTCTCGAATTATTCACAAAGAATCTTAGTAATTAAAAAAAAAAAAAATTTATATTCATATATAAATCAAACTACAAACATCTTGCGTTATCCTAATCTTTACAAGTCAGCATCACTCAAGTGGCACATGTGCCAAGCTGAGTAGCTGTTTGTAAAGTGCGTCTTATTATATCATCCCCATTCATGCCTTATCTTAATTCTTACGCATTCTCGACTCAGCTGATGTCCCAATCTTTACCTGAAAATAAAAAATATATATAAAAAACAGGCGAAACCCCGCAGCCGTGTAAAATCACTTAACTGACTTCATCTGAATGAGTAATACTGGGCCGTATTAGGGCGCGTTTCAATACAGCGCTATCTGTTCGACCGTTAAATCCTTGTAAGTATGCGAGAGCCTTCGCTCTGTGGAAAAAGGCAATGAATGCAAAAATGTACCCTCAATTCCACTTCATAGAGTTGTCAATTGCATGCTTCGAACGACAGCTGAACTAGCAAAAACATTGTTTAGGAAAAGGATCCCGCAAATTCTGCAGTACAATATTAGGTATGACAATGTGATTCATACAAGTTACATTGAAGTAAGACGAGCCCGCCTTTGGGTAATTTGAGACGTCGCTGTTTACCGTAAAAATAACTTGTAAATCTTTGTGAAGCCGATATTGTTATAGTTTAGAGTTACATATATGTTTTCACACTGTGCATCGGTTGGATGTCATGGGATATAACATTCAATATAATTTAATGAGAGGTCGCTTTATAAATTCACAAAATTCACTAGGTATCATGTTTTTATGTTATTCAGCTACGGAACGAGCCGACGGCCCACCTGGTGTTAAATGGTAACCTCAGCCCATAACAACCGCTGCGACTTCGGTCCCCTACTAGGTACGACAAGACCCAAGTCGCATCGTATGCGCCCGTAACTACACGTGTAGGTGAAATGTATCATGTGCCTGTAATTTCACCGGCATCTACACCTTTCAACCCGGAACACAGTAACGCAAATGCATTACTGCTTGGCGGCAGAAATGGGCATGGAGCCAGTACTTTCCCGGACGAACTTGGCGTGAGTTCTACTGCTCTTATGTTCTTTCAGACTTTTATTATTTTCTGAAGTTTTAACTACACATTGTCCGCTACACTAAATGGTTGTAAGTGCTTCGAAATACGTATATGGGAGTCTAACATTATACAACAGAAATTGGACTTAAGTCTGGTACATGAAATAAAATCTCAAAATAGCAGCGCACGTAATATTTGTAACGGACAAGCTAATTATGCCCGTCTGTGCGGTGTTATTACATAAACTAGTAACACGCACATGTTATTCAAATATTATTACCAGGTAATAGATATGTTATTTCACTTCAATACCAGTAGAATATTACGTGCTAGGGTTCCAGGGAAGTACATCCACCGCTCGCGTTTTCGTGCTCGCGAAAAAAGGAAGCCCTCCATTAGGGGTTTCTTATCCGTTCTCCCCATGGAGGGTCGGATAGGGTTTGTACAGGCGTCAAACTTAGCGATAATTACGCGTGACCTTATGTTTTGAATATTATTGACGTTTCCAAGCCATTTCTTTATGAATTCTATGGAAATAAAGTTTTTGTCTTTAGACTCTGACCACCCATTTTGCTGCCAAGCTGTGGACTGTGTCCCAAATTGTGTTTTGTAAATAAATAAATAAGAATCGTTTAACTATAAATAACTCTTAAAGAAATACAGAAAACTTAACGAGTGTGTCCAATTAGTTAGTTAGTATTCTCTCAGGAGAGTTACCCAATCTTTGAACGCATGTCTGTAACTGCAGGCTAAACAGTTTAGCTAACTGCTGCCTCCGACCGCTAGAATCACAGTCATCCACCCTTCCATCAGATTGTGAACACATTTCATCAGTTAATAGGTACCATTTGCGAAGAAAAGCTCAGGCCCTCAAGCGGAATACTTGCGCCAACTTCATCTAAGATTATATGTTCACTTAGACCTGTTTATGGAATGCTTAAGATGTGGTTCAAAAGGTTACCTATTTCAAATGTCAGCTTAATCTTCACTTCAGCTGGGCTATGTGAAATAACTTGTTTATTTAGGTGTACCTAAAATGCAACACCAAAACAATATAGACTACAATATATACAATATCGACTGGCCTCATAGCTCAGTTGGTAGTAGCCCTACCTTCTACGCTGAAGGTCGTGGATTCCCACCCAGGACAAACATTTATGTGACATTTGTAACACTGATGTATGCTCTTTGTCTGGGTGTTAATATGTATTATATGTATTTACAAAAGAAAAGTATATAAGTATTATATCAGTTGTCTGGTTCCCATGATACAACCTTTGGCGCTAGTGGTAACCTGGTACCCTCTGCCCATAACAAAGCAATACGACTTGGCTCCTTCTCTATTTAGCGATGGGAAGATCCAAGTCGTATCACATTGCACCAGTAACTCTGAGACGTGATGGTGTAAAGGCGCAATGTCACCGGCACCCAACCTTTCTATATTATATGTATGTATGTTTGGGACATAAATTTGACACTCCGAGTTACTGTGATTACAAATATTCGCGATATAAGACGTTTCCGCAATGAGTTTGAGAAAAGGTATTCCTAATGTTCTGTAAGCGTCTAAACCACGAGAAAGAAACGAACCAATGCATTTTTTGTACCTTATTCGTATGCGTTAATTTATTCTTCTAAGTCGTTGCCCCGGTAAGAGCTGCAAAGCAAGGTTCTTCAGCGCGTCTACAAGAGGCCCTGCGGCTAGGCGGCGACCCTTGTTTGCACTGTGTTGTAACTAGGGTTGCCAGATCGTAAAACCGAAAAGCTCTAATTTTTTTATCTTAGTATAACAGACATTTTTGTTGATGTGAAACATCTATAGCCGCACGTAAAACCGATTTCTGGCTTGGCGACGCGTCGCCACGGCATGAGCGCTGATTGGTCCGTTCAAGGTTACGACAAATCATAAACATTATTAGTGATGGGGTACTTAGATTCTTACAAAATAATGTCGATGTTTCACATCTGCCAGGCGTCCCGTGACGGCTCACATTTTTTTTTTTAAATTAAATGTTGACTTTTTATCATTGTATGAAACGATAATCATTTTACTTTCTGTCAGGCGGGGGCCGGGCGTAGAGCTCGAGCTGGAGCGCGCACAATACAAACGTAGATGTTGATTAGTTTTTTTTTATGTAATACAGTTGCGATACGAGCCGACGGCCCACCTGGTGTTAAGTAGATAGTGTTACAAACAGCACATTATACATCCGACGCGACCCTTGCATCCGACGCACCACGATTTGCCCGAAGCTCTCATACTCTTGAGCTACAGCTTAAAAAGAGGTCTGTAATTATTTATTTATTTATTCATGTTTTGAAGCAGCCGATGCACACAGGTAAATTATGTAGACATTGTAAATATTTGGTGAGATTACATCTACAATGTAGGTTACATTGAGGTGGAAATATTTAATGCGCCTATCACATACAGTCAGCGTTATAAATTTACCGGATGCTAAAAACGCAGAATGTCTGATTTGCAAAATGAGAAAATTTTATGTATGGACTAAAATAGCTAAATGTTTTAATCAAATTTATCATTTTGGGAAATAACCTTAATAAAAGTAGCCTTATAATATACTCCTTATAACATTACCTGTTAGAGAAAGTCCCGTCAAAATCGGCTAATCCAGCCGTTTAGGAGTTTAATCGGTTAGTGTAGGAAGACGGCAATTTTTTTTGTTACAAGTTTCGCTATACGTACTTTCATATGTCTTTAATAATAAGCCGTTATTTTGACATTTAAACCAGAAACTTAAATTTAATAAGTATCACAAGAAAATATAAATTTTATTGAAACAAAATGATCAACATTCTTCTATTGAAACTTTATAAATGATAGTAGCTTGGTACTACTCAGCCGTCTGTACCAACAATGTTTTATTTGCGTACACTTGAGTAATCAAAATTAGTAGGTCATTCATTCTAACTCACTATTTTACATACAATATTTACTCGGCTTCCGTGAGTATTCCTCTAGGATTTTACTTGAGTGTAAATTTTTTACTCATTTACCGACCATAATACTGTTTTCTTTAGATAAACACACTAAAGAATCTACATGCTTATCTAAGTTATTTATAGTTTGAGATGAAACAAGCCGCGCTTTATCTTTCATTATAAACTTGATTGTAATTACTAAATACTTAATCTAGTCTAAAAGGTGTCTTTTGAAATTGTTGAGAGTGTGGTGATCTAGTTGTACTGACTCAGAGTTTCAACCCGGAGGTTGCCGGTTCAAATCCTGACGTGCACCTACGAGTTTTGATTAGAGATTGAAAGATTTATGTGCGCAATATCACGTTCTCAAAACGGTGAAGGAAAACATCGCGAGGAAACCGACATGTCCTAGAACTAAAAATCCGAAGACATGTGTCAAGTGCACGAAAGGAGCCTAATTGAGGCGCACTTTCACCACACTGGTTCGAGAGAGCCATTGACTCGAATAGAATCGAAAGTGTTCTTAGCTGTTTCAAGAAAATCTGCTCAGCCGTTTGAAAATCATCACCGCTTTTCTAGTTGATGTAGAGATAATATCTCTATTATATCTTCTCTCTTATCTCTATCTTAGTTAAATTGTTTTTCAATTTAACCAAGTTGTTGGTGGGGGAGTAGAGAACGCGCTAGATGGCTAATTAAGTTGTATAATTAGCTATGTAGCGCATTGTCACTTGCGGCCGCAGACACACCCAGTACACTGCGGTTGCGATCCGACACCGCACCTCGCTGGTTGCTTGGAAAATCTTGTTATTAATTTGAATTAAACGAAATCTTACCCCGGCGGCGGGCGCGGGCACCAGACACAGCAACAACATTTGAACACTTATTTGAAAGCTTGTATGAACACTTTTCTGACGCGGGTACTTGAGATTTGTTTCAATGTTTGATTAAATGTTTGCACATTGCCGTTCGGTGTCGGTTTTTCGAGCGCACACTTTGCTATTGCATCACCGAGCGAGACAGTTGCGTGCCGCAAATCATGTCTGGCAGGTACATCAAACATGTTTCAAATGCGTGTACTGTCTTTCAAAGTCTTTGTTCAAATATTTGACTGTGTCTGACGCTGTGCTGGGATTCCTAATAGATTATTCTCGCTACAAGAAGCTTACTTAATCAAATCAACATGCGTCAGAATTTAGACGTAAGATTTTAAAAATAAAAGCCATTGTTAAATAATATATATATGAATAGCAAAAGTGCTTACAACACAGGTGTATTCTATTATATTGTCATCTTGATAAATGTAGATGCAAGTCTCATGTCCTTGTAATTTCATCGCATTCATCTAGTGCTTGAAAACATCGTGAGGAAACCGACATGTCCTAGAACTAAAAATTCGAAGACATGTGTCGAGTGCACGAAAGGAGCCTCTTTGAGGCGCACTTAC
Organism: Chesias legatella; assembly: GCA_947359385.1. NCBI lineage: Eukaryota > Metazoa > Arthropoda > Insecta > Lepidoptera > Geometridae > Chesias > Chesias legatella. The sequence continues at coordinate 1,932,864 of OX375780.1, read as the reverse complement.
AATCCTTTCACCACACTCACTGGTTCGAGAGAACCAGTGACTCGATTAGAATATAATTGTATCGGTTCGACAGAACCGGTGACTCGAAGAAGAAGAAGAAGAAGTGCTTGACCGTTCAGTACTAACCTATCATTATTCAACCATAATGTTTACTTTTTATTTAATATAAATTCAATATTTGCTATTACTCTTCTTGTAACTATAGGTATTTTTTCTCAGCATCTGTGCATCAAAGACATAGCCAAGTACAATAAATTACAATCAGGCTTGCATCGAGCCTCCATGATACAAAGAATTAAAATGTCGGAAGAATTAAAAGATAAAATGGCGCCAGTAAACGCAATAAATCAGGCGGCTTTCCGCCACCTCTCTGTGACGGGATATGGCTGTGAAGTGATTAACGCGGGCAGGCCAAACCATTATCGAATTTATATCAAATCTAGTCTGTAGTCAATGTTTAATATTTGTCAAATAAGGCTTTTAAAAACACAAATAAACTATCGGGTTATTTATTTTCATCACAATGTAATAAATTTATTTACCCCACTTAAACGTCCACTATCCGAGATGATGTACTGCGAAATTTCATTCACACATTACATTTTTAATCTTGATTTAGCCAAATGAATGTAACCGCTGAAGATAATCTTAATACTCTTGTGATGTCTTGGAAGCGTGTGTTCGTTCATACTGTCATAAAACATTTTTTTGTTCCAAATCAGATAATATCGTCCTTTAAAATTCATTTGAACAAAATTATACCACGGTAAATCAATCCTGTAAGACTTATTTTGTAATTAGCATTCACTGGAATCATCAACTTATTCAACAGTCGCTACCAAATCAATAACTACCTTTACCATCGCCGTTTTCGTATCAAGCTTTGTTAGGACAGTATATTCACAACCAGGGATGGATGACGCGATTGTATAAACTATAAGGGAAGTTATGTCATCGATTCGAACAGTTGGAGCTTTTAGTAATCCATTGCTGCTTTTGACCGAATTCAAAACGAAACCTTGTGAGAATTGTTTCATACCAAGTAATGGAGAAGCGAGAAGCGATATGAATTATAAATAAATTCTATTAAGTCAGTTGGGTGATGATGACTCATCCCAGCCACAGTGTTTCCCTACCTGCGCAAGCGCACTCGACCAAAAGCTGTTAGGAAAAATAACAAAAGGCATCCTTTGCCGGTGACTATTGATGGTTTTTGAAATTCCAAGGCAAATATTGGTTATTATTTCTGAGTTTTCAACTTTTGATCTGTTAGATAAGCAAGTATGGCCGCGTCTTCTGATGTCCGTAAGATTAGCTAACTCATTATTTGTTTCAGACCACGTCATAGAAATGTAATGTTTTTTGCACATGGCCAACTTTCGCATTATTATTTACTATGAATTACCGTCTGTGTGTATGTATATATATTTACGTGTGTGTCATTATGCAATAGTATGTAAATAATTAATAAATATTGGTGGGGCGTCCACACAGTGCCATCTGGTCTCAAAGTAATATATGTTATAATTATATAGCACCTAACTACTGTAAGATATGATTTTAAGATCTAATTTCCAAAATCTTTAAAAAAATAGGATTTCAACCAAGCGATACGATACATACATGGTAATCTGGCACTGTTGAAACGTGATGCGAATATCAAAAATAATTATTTCGCTAATAACAATAAAAAATGCACAGAACTCAATGTACTGTACATAAATATTAAAGGCTTTGCCGTAAATAAAATTTGTTTAAAATACAAGATAGGCGGCATTTTATAGCTATACCTGCCTACATGGAACCTAAAATTTCGTATTCAACTAACTTATTTCCGGCGGTGATTCAAATAAGATAGCATATTGAATACATGATGATTACACTTAGCGAATTTTAATATCACATTATTGCGAAATGACAGTAGATTGCGTATTTGCAAAATATAACTTCTGCACTTAATTTAATATCAGAGTACATTTGCATGCAATTTGATCGTACATAATATAATCATTAAAGCTAAAATTTGGCTTCGGCGAGGTCGGATACAATATAAATAGACTTTAATTACCTAAATCTATTACACAGTTCTCTTAACCGTTACTTATTCAATACAGTTTGATCTTCAGTTCAACAAACGCACGGTGTATTGGGTACCAATTAACGAGCAATCAGTCTGAATTGCAACACAATTGCCACAATTAACGATGGGAATGTCAGGCGGCGCACAAAAGGTAAATAATCATACACGCTTCTGTCTCTGTTATACGTTTTTGCCGTTAAATTGATTGATAATGACTTCAATGGCAGTTTGATTCAAAACAAAGGCTTAGTGATTCCGTATTTTCGTATCTAGATTTCAAATATTGTGATTTGTTTGCAAATACCGCAACTGCCGTCCGTGTCGTCAATGTCTGTAAGGTTGAGTAAAATTACTCAGCATATGCTGAGCCAACCCCTTTTTCGGCACTGGAGGCACTGGTACATATTGCAATATTTCTTTTTTCTTCATGTTTATTATTTTTAGTCATTGCTCTTTTGTGTATTTGTGTCCTGTGTGCCGAATAAATGTGTTATCTATCTATCTATTTATCAAATAGCCATTGGTGCAAGTTGTGCACGAAACGAAAAACATATTTAAAACAAGAGAGGATTTATAACAAGAAAGCTTCCGTATTCTTTAGAATCTATCAACACACACTTTAAATTGTATTCCAGCAGCTAACTTGGGACTACCGGAGTTCAAATCCAGGAGATGCGAAGGACCAACAAAGATTACATGCCGCCGATTACATGACCAAACGCAATCGTAATTGGTACAAAAACCAGTAAACCTAATTTGTACCCCTGACCTCAAACTTTCCTAAAATCAGTATATATTTTATTAGTCAAATAAATTATAAGTAAAAAATCTTTTTTTTAAACAATCTATTATTTAAATGCACTAATAATAATCCGCAAATTGGATTTAGAGTGACGTTACTTTATTTTTCGAATTATTCTCAGCAAGCCCGTCATTTGGTACCCATATTGGACGAAAGCATAAAAACTTAATCCGCCATCTTTAGAAGTCCACCATATTGGATTTAGAGTGACGTCACACAGCTTACCATGCATTGTCATCCAAATTAAACGTGTATACAAAATTTCAGCTCAATTGGTTGAAGATATCTGCTTCAAAATTAAGTTTCAAGATTCCACCCGAACAAACATAGTTACATACATTGCAAGTTAAATAAAAGCTAGTAAAAATAATAAAAATAAAAGCTTGTAAAATAGGTGGGAAGGTAACTGATCTGTCATATTTTAAACAAGTATGATTTATGTTTACCTACAAAACTAGATAGATAATACAGATAAATACAAGTAGTCAGTAATCATTCCACTCGCTACTACAAAATTTACGCTGAAACACAAAAATAATCATTGATAGCCAGTATCTAATCTAAGCATCGGTATTAGAAATAGCGACAGACGAAAGGAATACCACTGTCGTCGTAATAGAGATAATTTTAGCTGCATTAAATTTTCATCTATTCGATTATTTTAATTTTAGTGTAAAAATAAGTATACATTTTAGATTAATGGGTGCGGTTGGCCTAGAAAATACGATAGCAAACATGTTACGAACGTTTAATTTTATCGATTAAATGTCGAAAGGCATTAGATATAGTAGCTACTAGCTGTCGCCCGCGTCGAGTTAGGTTTTATTACGCACCCCTATTTTACCCCTCGGCGGTAGAAGTAACTCCTTATAACATAAGCTATCTGCCAGTGAAAGTCCCGTCAAAGTCGATCCGGCCGTTTCGGAGATTAGCCGGAACAGAGACTAAAAATTTTGAATAGTTTTTTGACGTGACAACGTCTTTTAATTCGATAGAGCCGGCTGCACGCACGAAAAAACATGACTCATGCGGCGTTACCTCGCTCTGAGGCGTTCCATGTAAGGCTTGTGCAAGTGCAAGCGAGAGCGCAGAACGAGCGACAAAGAAGCACAATCGGCCTTTGCGTTCGGCAGCGTTCGACATCCGTCTCTCTCCTACTTGAGTGAGCGATGCGTCTGCGTGGACAGCTGCTAATACTTACATTTACATGTTTTGATCGAGTATCAAGTGCAGTGTAAAACTATTAAATTGTAAAAAAAAATTGACATAATTGTATTTATGCGTACAAATAAATCTAACTTGATCAATTTCATTGTGATTTCCAATTACCTCCTTCTCTATATACATACAAATCTATTAAACAAATATAATTAAAATTTTCTTTTGAAAAATGCTACCATTCCATCAGTATTTTCTTAAGACGTTGTCACGTTCAACTATCGTCAGTAAACCGACTTTACACAACCATTTTTTTTTTCTCATAAGTACCTTATATGAGATGGTAATATTAATATTACCTTAAGGTAATTTAAGGCATATCATTTTCTCATCATTTTCGTGTTATTGTCATTTTATATAATTCTCTTTTTATTTTAGTTGACTTAATAGTGTGTTTGTGAAATAAAATATATTCTACTCTATTCTATTTTGAAATTACAAACAGACACTTCAATTTTATTTATTTGTATAGTTGATAATCGTAAATATGGTACAAATACATATTATATTACAAACAACTGATGTAACATCGGTAGATAATACAGACTGATAAAGCTCAAATTGAACTTTTATAATTTTAGTAATTAGCCATTCAAGTTCGTAACTTCATTGAAACTTCCATGACCCGAGTCTAATGTAATTTTATGTTACGTTTAAAACTGTTTTCATGTCATTAGTCAGGTAGGTACGTGTGTGTTTTATTTTTGTATCTGTGGATCAAATAAATTATTATTATAGTAAATAAAAGAATCGCAAAAAAACAACTTTGAAAATATCACACCTTTATTATGTTTTGTATTAGTGTGATTACAGGAATTTGTACGTAAATAAACTACCTTCCTACTAAATTGTACGGCTTCCGAGAACAGTCGCACAAACACTATGATACATCAGTGCTACGTCCATCCGGTGATATTGGATGGATCAGCCCAAATACTGAATCATTTGGCACCCGTCGGCTATTCATTTACTTTGCCAATATTCCTTTATCGTTATTAGCTAATAACGGAATGTCAATAAAATTACTGCAGAAGCAGCAATGTCGACGCACTAAGTCTGATTGGAAATTAAATTTTATTTTAGTGTATATTTTATCCTTTATTCATTATTTATTCATTTTTGACTGGCCTCATAGATCAGTTGGTAGTAACCCTGCCTTCTGCGCTGTAGGTCGCGGGTTCGATCCCCACTCAGGACAAACATTTATGTGACATTTGTAACGTTGATGTTTTTTATGTGTCTGGGTGTTAATTAATATGTATTATATGTATGTATTTACAATAGAAAAGTATATAAGTATTACGAGTATATTAGTTGTCTGGTTCCCATGATACAGGCTATGCTTAGCTTACTTTGGGGCTAGATGGCGCTTTGTGAAATGTCCAACCATTATTTATTTATTTATTATCCCGGAAAAGTGGAGTGTTCCCGTGGGTTGACTTACTCACCGCGGGGAATACAGCGGGGCGTAGCTAGTAATTTCATATTTACATTGGCACGGCCTTGCTCCAAAAACACTCCCAGTCAGCCAAAGGCGTGTTCGGATCTCAGTGAACTGTTCAGTCTGTCACTGTTTCATTTCACATGAGGCTGCCGGGACCAACAACCCGAAATAGTTTTATAGGTCAACTAGATTGCCTGAGTTGTTTAAACATAGGTCTTACTCGTTCTTGATTTTATCACCGTGGAAACTTCAAAGCTAAATTTACACATACTTATTTTATATAATATAAGCTGTACCCGGCATGCGTTGCAATGCCACGTTAAGGTAGTGTCATTAAAAACGAAAAAAAAAATAACATTTTATCAGTAATCGACCACCGAGGGTTGAAAATGATTAAAGTAATAATAATAACATCGCAATAAAAAAATGCTGGTGGTAGAAGGGTGAAAGTTTAGGGTTGTATGTATTTTTTAATGCTGAATACATATAAACACTTAAATTCTAACTTTTATCATACATAAATGTTTTAAATTTGTTAAAATTTATGTCTGAATATAATATTTAATTATTCCAAATTGTTCAAGGATTCATCGGACCCTATCACGTTTTGATTCGATTTCTCTTCAAACATTTCATTCATTAGTAATCTTATAACCTACGGTCATTTCTCCATAACCAGTTCTCATTTATCTACCTTAGTTTAACATCTTCGTTAATTGATACAGGTCCGCATTCCCTGGTATATTGATCTCAGGACCACGGACGGTAATTTAGAAAATACTTTTGTATATCGTGTAATCGTTTCATTTAGTTAAATTATATCATTTTGTAGAGTTAAATAAGTTAGTGTCATTTTTAGTTTTCTTCGATATTTGATCATTTATTTTATTTGATAGTTTATCGAGAATTTTTTATTTAAATATAAATTCTGTTGGATTCTTTTCGATCATTGTTTTGTGCAAACAGATTTAACAGTTTTTATAGATTTGGATGTTGATATTCATATAATTTTTTGCCGCCTCCTTCAAACTAGGGTACCCCGAGTTCATTTCCCGTTCGGGGTTAGCATTATGTGTGATGTGATGAAAGTAAAAAGTGTTCGCAGAACTTGAAGTTAGTTTTCCCATGCCACCTGCGACACATTAGTATTGTACAAAACGAATTACATTAATAATAAAATGTAACAGTATAATACAAAATCGCTGTCATTTTATGACTACGTAATGTTTATAACAATAACAATGCCAAAGGTTACAATCTGACAGAAAAGTGTTGTAACACCACACCGTTATGTGTTTGTTGGGTCGTGCTAACGTGTGACCCCTATATCAACTGATATAAGGTCTAAATTCATAGTGTATCTGTTCGGCCGGCTCCTTTGACCGCCTGATAAGATCTACATAAGGCAGGTAGGCTTTTATTGCCCGATGCAGCGTTCGCGGTGCCCCTGCCCTGCCCCGGCATATCTGTGGCGTGTTATTTTTCACACGAGAAATGACTAAAATGGAGTGGAAATGTCAAAAGTAGATAATGTTTTTTTCTACCTACATTTTATCGTATACGTTTTTTTGCGTGACCTAGGTGACAGAACGAGCTGAGGCCCAACTGATGTTAAGTGGTAACCGCCGCCCATAGACAACAGCAATACGACTCAAGTCATCTCCGCCAAAGTACGAGATGACTCAAGTCGCGTTGCATTGCGTCCACTCCGAGACGGTGATGTTACGTCTCGTGCGGCTGCAATTTCACCGGCACCCACTCCCTTCCACCGGAACACAACAACACGAGTGTATCACTGCTTGGCGGCAGATTACCAGGTGTGGTGGCAGTACTTCTCCGGGCGTACTTAGCATAAGTTCTACTGCTACTACTACGTATACATATATGAATACATATATTTAAAAAACACTTTACATAATTAATTGCCGGTTATTACAAGAGTTTAGACTCGATTAAGACGATTTGATTTTATTCAATTACATAACCAACAAACCAGCTAATCGCAAAAGGTGTAAGCACCAGGCCGACATCGGCAAAACGTCCTATAACGGTAAAGGTGCACAAAGCGGGCGTGGCGGCACGTTTAATGGTGTGGCGTGGCGTGGCGGCCTGCCGTTAAAACATATACTTTCATCTCAGTGGGAGGTGAAAAGTTAACAAATCCGCGAGAGATAGCCACACGGAATCCCAATCAGGGAACTTCACCATACAAGTATGTGTAATCGGACGTACCGCTAAGTGGGCTAAGTGGTGCCGCTGCAAACAGCATCAGTAATGCGTCGAACGGTGAGTTGGAGCGTACGTGAGCTGCCACCACATCGAATGGGAGTACAGCGCGCAGCGGTTGCAGGCGCCCGCGCCGCGCCGCGCCGAGATGAACGGCCGCCGCGCCGCGCCGCCGCATTCCGCCGCTGTCTTTGTCATGTTAACCAAACACGCTCATTATTCTGTTATTTTAACGAACCGTAGCGCCACATATCGTCGCGTTGTAGATTAAATTATATTTGTGTTGAAGACAGTCGCACGGGTCGAGTGAACGCAGCCGCTGCGCTATTGTGTCGACTCTCGGGTTTTTTGTACGTGCATTGACGTCGCCCACTCTCAGGCTTTGGAATTCCGATACCCCCCCCCCCCCCCCTCCCGCCCTTCACCCACTCCCCCGGCCCCCCTGCCCCCCCCCCCCCTGGCGCCTCCGCCGGGGGTCCGGTCCATTCATAACGCGGCGTGATGCCAACTATCCCCGTTGCCGTTACTAGGTATTCGGTGATCACATGTGCTCGCCGGAAACGTAACGCAAACAAAATACAATTGTTTTAGTTCTGTAATTGTGCTGTTTGATTTATTGTGGTTACAATAACAAACCGCCGGCGTCGTCTTCATTTCGAGATGAGGTGAACGTTATTGGATGCTTTTCCATTTATCTCAACCCTCTAGAGTCCTACTAATAATATAAACGTGAAAGTTTGTATGGATGTTTGTTACTCTTTCACGCTCAAACGGCTGAATGGATTTGGATGAAACTTGGTCCCAAGATAGCTAATACCCTGGATTAACACACAGGCTACATTGATCCCGGAAAAGTGCAGTGTTCCCGTGGGATTACTTATTCACCGCGGGGCGCAGCTAGTTAGTCACATTTGGTCCGGAAATGTTATATTATTGAGTGCAGAAAGTAAGTTGAATAACAAAAAATGGCCCTAAACTATCGGCACTAGTAAAACTCAGTCTAAGTAAAAAAAAAACAATTCATGGCTTCGAAACGTCAATAAGTAATAAATGGCTTTGATCTCACTTTTACTCTAAGTACTTTCCTATGCCATAAAACAATCAATCAGGATATATATAAATCAAAAAGATGCCAATATTATCACTAGATTTCTGTAATCCATTATACGTGAGCCATAAAACTTAATACCTCAGTAATAAATAGCGAGGCTGTGCCATCGAGCTGGACCCGCGCCGCGCCCGCCGCGCACAGTCGCCTGTGGGTGTTTTTATTGCGTTTTTTATGTAGGTCACATAATTATATTGCGGTTTGTTCGCAGGCAGATGGATTCCTAGCTTTGAACTAGCGATTCTTGCTGCACGTTGCGGTCAACAGTAAATATTTATACGTGCCGTGTGGAAACGACGCGAAGACAGCGAGCAAATATTTGGAAATAGAAAGGTCTGACGACGGTGATCTAAGCGATCTCTGGTTTGGTATAAACATTGGCAAGAGATAATACAAAGCGGCGAATAAGTGCGCGGAGTAAAGAGTATATGCAGACATTTTTTTTATGTCATTTAGGTGATAGAACGAGCTAACGTCCCACCTGTTGTTAAGTGGTAACCGCCACCCATGGACAACAGCAATACGACTCGAGTCCTCTCCAACAAAGTACGAGATGACTCAAGTCGGATTGCGTCCATCACCCCGAGACGGGGATGTTACGGCCATGACGTTAGGTAAGTAAAAATATAATGAAAACAAGTGGTAACATTTTTAATTACCCCTTTACTGTGCCATTTTAAGAGAGAACCTATGGTAATGATTTATGGTCAGGGGTGATCGGCCGTGCACTCTCACGGAGCAATAATTACGGAGGGCAGCGCGGTGCGGAGCGGGCGGGCGGGGTGGTTGCGGCGGGGCGGGGCGGGGCGGCGCGGGCGCAGGCTAGCGGCTCCACACCCGCGCCCCTCGCCGGACCGCATTCCGCTCCCATGCGACCAGATCCTGCATCCCGGGACCTCTCCCAAATGTCATGTTCTTATTAATTTTAGCCCAGTTTATGGATTTGCGATTTACCTAAACACATTTAAATTACGATATGGTGCTCGCGAAAAAAAAGGACCCCTAAAGAAGGGTTTCTCCTTTAGGGTTTTCTTGCTGTTCTTCCCCCATGGAGGGTCGGATAGGGTTAGAAGAGGCGTCAAACTTAGCGATAAGTACGCGTGACCGCGTGATCTTTTGTATATTATTGACGTTTCCAAGCCATTACTTTAAGAATTCTATGGAAATAAAGTTTTTGACTTTGATATAGCTAGGTATAATTATGATTAGAAAAATGTTTCAGTTACCTATTGTTCATGCAAATGAGTAATTATAATACAAGACAGTAGGTAATTATGATCGTCAGTTTAATAACTCTTGATCCGAGACGCCCCCTATTCATGTCGAAGGGTTATCAAGATATTAATAGGTACTTTAAAAGTCACACTGTTTTTACATTTACCTACTTGTAGCCTTAACAGCAACAAAATATAAATAAATATAATAATTATAGATTGAATATTATCAATAGTTACCTATTGCCTAATAAAATGGAGGTCTATTATCCGTCTGATAGTTTTAAAGTGATCGCGTTCGATTCACACGGCTATTGGCTATTCCATTAAACTAAATCGGACGATGACGAATCGAGCATTAAATTGAGATTATAATCATTATACGAGCTCACGGCATCACATTCTTACAGAAGAATCCGTGAAGCGTCGGAATGCACGGAATCGATTCTTACTCGTTTTGTTTTCGCCACGTCATAACTCGATCGTGGAATCCCGACTCTACCCTGTCTACCATCCACATACAAGTCATAACGTGCTCTTTCCGAATTCATAATCGAATACTAAATGCATTCGCTCTCCAACAAAACTATCTACTGAGAACTAACAAGGTCACGTGAAAACGTGTCATGTATTTTGTTAATACATAAAATCAAATTAAGCAAAAATACTGAAAGATAACAATTAAGTGACAGTATTTTATAAGACAATTTACAAAATAATATTATGTTCTCTAAGATACCTACATGTTGCGTTCCAACTTTACAAGGTTACCAACATTTTTTGTTGTATCCAATTTTAAGGTCAAATCACCGTCCATTTATGAGACACAAGTCCTAATTAAAAGTTGAACAGCAGCAAATTATTATTCATAGTGCAACAAAAAAGAGAAGATAAACGCCGAATTCTCGTAAATATTGAGAAAAATTTCATAATTCTCAAGATTTCTCTCATTCTCCTGTACTAAAAGAACACAGCGTTTATCTTCTCTTTCTGTTGCATTGTGAATAATAACTTGGTGCTGTTCCAACCATTCATTACTATCAAAATTACTTGAACGCCTATATAAATATTTTCTAGAGAATTGTGGTTTTAAATGCCGTCATCGTTAAAATACCGAGTAATGTAAAGTGAGGGCACAAAATATTAATAAGACACATTAAGTTTGCAATAAACAGGTCATTGTCGTGGTAATTGATATGTACATCGACACATAAATGGGCGCACTCTGCACAGACCTCTGTTCTGTTAATGTTCTGTTACGATCGCAAGATAGCGATGCCTATACATAGCTACTATCAGAAACATCACTTGTTTTTAACGTGTCATCTTGATTTTGACATTGACATTGACAGTAACTCAAGTGTAGCTGAACAGAAAAGTCAAAACTGATCTGATTTGTCAGAACATGGTTTGATAGTTACGGTGTTAATGACTGCAATTGTTATACAAAATTAATTTGAGGATATTGATTACAGTAATATAAGTATAAACAATAATAACATATAATTAATATAAATAGTAAAAAAATAACTTGGGTGGAGGGGGGCGTTACAATATCATGGTTATAAGTGTTGTGTATTCTTGCACGATTAGGATCGAACGCTCACAGTAAACCATGGAACCGAAAAGTCAAATTCAAATGTTCTGCTAAAGCTAATTATAGCAATAATTAAATAAATAATAAGAACACCATGCATTATTAATGAAGCCATTCGGCCAGATTAACTTATAATTGCCAATAATATTGTCCGATTTTATTTTTTAATCCTTTGCGCTTCATCATCAGCTCGAAATCTACATCAATGTAAGATAAAACTTTAACGATCAGAGGAAACCGAAGAGAACTTTATTTAGGTAAGCGCCGTATCGCGAAGTGGCCAGATACATAATTAAGATAAATAACTCGATAATTTATTCCGCAGAACAGCTTTTTGCATAAATTACGCGCCTACACGGCAAACATTCAGGGTTTCATTAAGTGGATAGGCAAGCGCGCCGTAATATGTCCGAAAACATACATAGCCAGTTGTGTTACTATTACCTTTTCGTGGCAGTTCCTCGTTTCTATAAAAAGATATAACCAGAAAGGAAACGAATGTATGTTTATAAACTGACTCCGCTAACAATTTTATTATACTTCACATTGAAAGAACGCGGCTAATGCGGTTTCAGCTTACAATTTTTTTTTAAGCTGAATTACTTAATTACTGGCGTGTAAACACGATTTTATTTTTTCGTGGGATACATAATTGATGAAAATTGCAAGTAACTTTCAATAAGTTGGTGATTTCCAAATCGTGGTGACAATGATACTCAGAGAGCTGTCAGGAATGTATTCTGGATACCATTTACTACTTAGGTAATCCATATTGGATTCTTACAATGTATTTATTAATTATTCGATTTCTCGTTCGTATATTTTTGTCTATTCCGTATAAAATCATTTTAAACTTACTTCTCGATGACTCTTTAAACATTGAGAAAAAAGTTCTCTAAAGTAAACATTTCTCAAATTTGAATAACATCACGCATATATAGAAAGAAATATTAAAATTACGCGCAAGCTAAATAGTAAAAAACAATATTAATTTAGATGTTTAAAGTAAAAAATAGAACTCAATTATTTTTAATTGCATACACGTATGATACATTGGTTTTAAAAATTGAACGCTGTATGCGGCCAGTTTGCAGCGGCTTGCGGGACCAGGACCGGTCGGCGACAGGTCGGCACCTGCCCGGCTTGCGGTATGACTGGCTGCGAATTAAAAGCCTTTATGCGATGACAATGATTTCCCGGATTATTCATTCAGCTCGTTAGCGTGTTTTCAACGATCATCTACTAGCGTCCAATAATTGGGATGTGTGCAGGAACCGGCAAACGCTTGCTCGTGCAACCACTGGCCACTAGTTCTGTGTTTTATAGAAACATTTGTTTTACATCGCATTCAAAATCTTTGTTAATACTGCTTCTTAGATTATTATTTTTAAATTATCCTGTGTTGCTTTTCTCCTAACAGTTTTATCCTTTGCATTCGAACTCAATAGCAGTATTTAATAGGAAGATTAAAGGATATTTTAGATAATTTTGTAAAATCTGTTGGTTTCGATATTTCTGATGCTCTTTTTAGCTACGAATTAGGCATTAGGCCCCTAATTTCTGAATGTCCAATCTGCAAACGCGGCCACCCCAAGTTAAGCCAATGAGGGAAGTTAAATTGGCTTGGCGAATCTTCCTAGCTATAAAGCCAAGCCAAATTGTTATGATAGTCCACATCTCAAGAACATGAGTAACCAAACATACCACTTAGTATTGATAAAAACTACAATACATAAATACTATAAATACATAGTAATTTTCTCTTACATCGAAGTTAGCCAAATATGACAAAAATACAAAGCTGCACTTTCTGATATTGTTAGTAAAGGACGCGTCGCACTGACGAGCGAGATGCATGTCTATTTTTATATGTTCATGTGCGTCCATTCATATTTCAAATCTGTCAGCCACGCATAGCTTATTGCAATCAATACAAAAAGTGCGGCAAAAACATATAATACGCGGCATCCTGTACCCGTGGAATCCGCGGGCCTAATTACGGAATAAGGGCCTATAAGGACGGGACATAAAAGGTCTGCCTGTGAGTGATGGAGCGCCATTCAGCTAACTCAATTGAAAGGGTACGACCCGAATAATGGACGTATTATTGGATTTCTTACGCAGGTATGTATTATGCTAATTCGCTATCATATTTTATTGTAGATACCGTAGGTAAGTGTGGACAAAATATCCTCTTACAATACACGAATTTCGCCACGTTGGTAACACTAACAAGCTATGTTGTATTTGTTAATTGTTTAACGTGTTTTCTAACTATTAACTTATTATAATATTCCTACGTATGTACACCGCCGATCCTGTCCATCCAAAGGTTGCATGGAAGAGATCACTTTTAGTGATAATGCCGCCCATTATGTGCCTAATACTTTAATGTTTTTCTGGTGCGTACAATAAAGAGTTAATCTATCTATCTATCTGTGCTGCAAACTTCGACGGAAAAAATATCCAAAATATTTTGGCAGCATAACGTCGCAAACTCATAACTCAAAAGTTCTAATTTTTAAGTTGTCGGTTATGATTCGCTTTCTTATCTTTCGCCCTGAAAGTTATTGTGATTTCTTAGTAGGGCGTGAACTGATAAATTAGTAATCACTTGGACACCGATCAATAATATTGTGTGTCGACGCGCTAGGGTTGTCGACCTTACCTCGTGTACCCCATGTTTACTCAATACTCTGTCAACCAGTCCACCCACTATGGTTTTCTATGCCATTCCAAACGTTTTAATAAAGGTGAGAGTTCTCCGGTAGCTTTGAGAAATTGACTACTTGCCTAGGAAAAACGTGATTGGTCATTTCGGAAACGCTGTTCGTGATAAGTCAACTCGTTGTCTCAATCAATTAACATTTGTATACTTTCGTATATATTTGTTTAATTGACTTCGGACCGCTAAGTGAAAATCTCACGGTGGCTCTCTATGTTATGTAATCGATTCAAGTCACATCTGAGGGGTTCGTTATTTCAAACTTTATCTGGTACAATGTACGAGTAGGACTAGTTTCTGCTTTCTCGAAGCCGATGCTCGTTATCTCTAATATGGCTCCTATGACAGCTATGATAGATAGGTTAGTTTAGTGAGTGCCTGCCTAACCAAACAGGATATTTCTGTGATAAAACCGTCCATCTTTATGACATTTTCCCGACTCGAGGATGTTTGATCAAAAAATCAGAGGCGACCCAAATGACCGGATTGTTCGTTAAGTTCTCAAGGTGGACGTTTTATATTAGATTAGATCATAACAGGTATTTAGGTAATAGCAGTTTCATGTTTTGAGTCTTCAACAAAAGGGATCGGAACAATAGCAAGTTCATTAATAGTATTGATCTTATTGCTTCGTTTAATAAATAATAATAAATATATGATCATTTCACACAGCGCCATCTAGCCCCAAAGTAAGCTAAGCATAGCTTGTATCATGGGAACCAGACATCTGATATAATACTTATATACTTTTCTTTTGTAAATACGAGTATAATACATATTACCCAGACACAGAACAAACATCACATAATATTTGTCCTGTGTGGGAATCGAACCCACAATCTACAGCGCAGAAGGCAGGGTACAACCAACTGAGCCATGAGGCCAGTCTCGTTTCCTGCAGATGCCTGAGGTTAACAAAACACTTACGCTCATTGGTCATGCACAAATGCCGGTAGTTGTCGCGACAACTCGTCCGTTAGAAGTCTCGACGATCGGGTATTGCATACTAAATAATTCGCCAGCAATGCAAAACACTTTGTAAAACTGGATTCTGACAGTGCGCCACGCCGGTGCCGCTGGCCGATCTATCAGGTCCTGCCTTAATGGGATAAACGACATCAACCTGTTCTTTTAGTTGAATAGTATATGGATATCAGATGATAACAGAACCGGCTAGACTTCATATCTACGCTACTCTTGAATTAACATAGGCGACGAATACAATTAGCTTTTTAATTACATATGTCCATTATTTATTTAACGAGTTGCATTTACCTTGTCTGGATGAGGTCAAGAACTGAGCTGGAATGTGAATGGAAGTGGCGCTTTTAAGAATTTTACTTTATATTATACAATATTATCCTGCCTGTAGGATGGTTCTTCCAGGGGCCGGCGGCATTTATTAGACATAGAGATATTTCAATGATAACCAGAGAACTAGATTTACCAGTTATAATATCATTTCTTTCAAGTTCCATGGCACATCATTACGTTCTGTATATTTCTTTCACAGAAACAAATATAATGAGTGTAATAATTGTAAACGAATCCGCAGCGGTTTGTGTTAATGTAATGACATTCGTGGGAAGTCAAAATAAATAATACTCGTGCCAAATAACATGTCCGTGACTGTTTTACACGGAATATTTCGACCGCCTTACTGTTACTGCGATGAGCAGACTTTCGAATCCCAAAAAGGAAGATAAATTGACGGAATGACGGCGACGAGGGTAGCCATATGACTGTATACATTTTATTAATACTGTAAAGCTATTTTAAAAGTACATATCAGATTCAACGAAAACGATTCACGTTATCGGATGCAATCAGATCATTGATATTGAAACCTCGTAAACTTGAAAACAAGTTTCAAATATACATAAATTGGAATAAACGTCTAAGAACCATGTCAAATCGTGTTTAAACCTTCCGTGAGATGGAAGCTTCGCCCACGCTTGTTTTACCTTGCCATTACCTGAGCAGTGCTTTCAAACTTAAAACACTTCGCCGGCGTAGAATAAGAAATATGGCAACTTGAAATGCACTTTATTTTCCGTTGAGAAAGGATGGATTTGTAGCGAGATCGCTCGTAACATGTTTCTTTGATGATTGTCGTTTCTTTCTAAGC
Organism: Chesias legatella; assembly: GCA_947359385.1. Lineage (NCBI taxonomy): Eukaryota > Metazoa > Arthropoda > Insecta > Lepidoptera > Geometridae > Chesias > Chesias legatella. The sequence continues at coordinate 1,916,322 of OX375780.1, read as the reverse complement.
TTTGCTTCGCAGAAACTAAGCTTTTCATTATTCTCCGCTATGCGTCGCGTTGCGATGTGTGCATTTCACAACTACGCCTACAACATCAACTACGCCTACGTACCGTCAGCTTTTGGGAGGCATTTATGTAGTTGAAACAATCTGTTGAAGGTCGACAATGTAACTATAGTGAACCTTGATGAGAAACTCTTTAATTTAACATAGATAAAGCACAGCTTACTTAATTATTGATGTATGTGAAGTACTTTAATACTAATTTCGTGATCTTGCGATAAGTGGGTTTGTTAACGCTGTTTTTTTCTCAGAGTAACTTTAATTAATTATGGAATAAATATAATAAAAAAATGACATCGGCAATTCATTGTCATATTGCATTCTTGTTGAGACCAGTATCGTCTCCAGGTACACAAAATATTTTTTATCCTCCCAACGGATTCATGTTTACAGCCCAATAACAATAGTCGAACCATGGCTCTCTCTCGGTCATTACTGCTTTTTACTTTGGTAGCCGATTCTGGGAAGTTAGAAATACATAATTTGCAAGCTAATTCTTGGCAGAAGGAAATAGTGTAAATAAATGACAATGAAGTTAGGTTGAAATGTTTTGTTTCTATTATTTAAACAATAAACAATACTAAGTATTACGACATCCAAACTTGGGCATGTAATAGTTAGTGTGGTATACTGACTCACATTAATTTATTTGTCGTATTAATTAGAAGGGACAATCCACTTGCACTACAATAATCACAAAATCATATACATGGGTCTGCTCAATTAAACACTAAAACAATACAAAGAGATAATCATTTTCAATAAAACATGAAATAAAAACATGGCCGGCGACAAAACGGTCTACCGTGACATAATTGGATGATATTAATATATTTTTCTTTGACATTTGAAATAATTTTGTCAAAAATCAATAAGACTGATAATAATATTGGTGAAATAACAAAGAAACAGAGCTGTTGTTGATAATTTGTTATTTTATCAATTTGTTATTTTGCTACTGTAGATTTGTACTAAGCTGTGAGTATTATCTTTTTTTTTATATAATATCGTGTATGTAACTCTAAGGTACAATATCTTGACATGTGACCCGTGTAATCATAAAATACTATGTAGTCAACAAAATAAACAAAAAAACAAGCGTTGCTATGACGCGTTTATTCGACATTCATATCACAACATTATCATTTATCATTATCACATTAGCTAGGTAGATATTGACTAGCGCGTGATTCTCACCTGAATTCGGCTGAGTTTGTATATCCACCGATGACAACATTCCTCTCTTCTCAAACAAACTCCTCACATTTTCACACGATATTTGGGTGTCAGCAGATGCCGCCGCGAAAAAGCACGAAGCTACCAATAAACACAATATTTGGCTCCACATTCTCAATCCAAAAATCGATTTTTTCTTGGGCGACAGTTTATCACTACACTTTCTCACAGCCATATTCGCGCTTTGACTTAACGCGATTAAGATTACGCGTACACTGTTAATAATAATTTAAAAGTAAAATACAGATAAATAAACATAAATTTTAAGTTAAAGCTGCGAAACCTAATGCCATCCGCACAGTCCGCGACAATTCAACTGCGATCCATGATGGTCGCAGCCCGACTGCGCTGACTGGACTAACACAGACTGAAGTGAGCCGAAAGCGAGCAGATGGCTTTTTGTCGTTGCCAGCTTCCGTTTAGTGAGATATAGAAAAATTTACGTTTCTTTTTTATTAAATAAATAAGCAGATTAATCAAAAAAAAAATGTAGTTTTCTAAGTTACACTATTTTGCATTGGGCCCCCAATCGTCTATGAATGTCAGGTAATGACGGCTACGCCATCTATTTTGTATGTAACGAAACTTAAAATGAATGACATAAGGTTTACGATTCGTGATTGGTCAAACCGGCCAATCACACGCTTTGATACAAAATGCTGCAATTTAATTGGTTGGCATGCCTACTACCTAAAATAGTACAACTTTTCGTTCTTTGACCGGAGCGGAGAGGAGTATTAGTATAATCCACCCAGCTGCTTATTAAATGGGCTATGGTTGTAGTTAAATCAAAAGTTACACAATCAAAAGCACTAAATAAAGTTTTAAATTGACACTATCTTTGAAAAATTAATATCTTTTTGTTTTACTATATATAATTCGTCTTGTGTTTATGTGTATTTTTACATAACCGGTGTGACCATGAGGATTTATTTGATGAAAAATGTATCAAGGGTGATAGGAGCGCGCCTATATTCGACTAAACATATCCGTAAAAATGTAACTCATTGTATTTTTGACTTGGACGGGTTGCTTTTGGGTGAGTTTTGTTATTTTATTTGAACTTTTGTACATTGTATTGAATGTTTTTGAATTGCAAGGTTGGTATTTACATAAACCGCTGGCGCTTTTAGTGTTCGTCATTTTGAATCTAGTTACACACGGCATAGAGTTGATGGTTGCTTGATTATTTCAGATTCATTAGTTATGTTAGGCAGTTTAAATATTTATAAAGCCGGACTACTTAGGTTACTGTTTATTCTTAACGCTTTGCATTTAGCTGGAAATGTTGTGAAAACAGTTCTCGACTTAAGTTCAACCAACAGTACCTATTAAGCGGATTATTCTCGACTTTACCTGATGACGTTCTTTTTTTATCATTTACCTCGTTTATGTGATAAAACGGGCAGTTTGACCACTCCAATGTCACTTAGCTTTTGAGAGCGTGGTAGTCTAGTGGTACTGACCCCGAGTTTCAATCCGGAGGTCGCCGATTCAAACTCGACGTGTACTCAATTTTTCGATTGAAAGATATATGTGCCCAATACCACGTTCTCAAAACGGTGAGAAAAACATTGTTAGGAAACCGACATGTCCTGGAACTAAAAGTTCGAAGACATGTGTCAAGTGAACGAAAGGTGCCTCTTTGAGGCGCACTTAAAATACTTTCACCACACTAGTTCGAAAGAACCAGTGACTCGAATAGCTTAGCTCTTAACCTACTTAAATAGATACGGGAAGACCCAAGTCACATCGCATTGCGCCTGTTATCGAAAGTTTCACGTGTTTACCCACACTCTTCTAATCAGAACACGTCAACTCCAGTGGCTTCTTGGCGGTCGAACTGAGTTACTATGATGAAGTACCTACCTACCTATTTCCCCACTTACCTAAGTACCTGCTACCTACCTATCTGCTTCTCCGGATGAACATGCATACTATTTAATCGATACAGTATATGTAAATGTAAAACTTATGAAAAATTCGTCTGGGGAAGTAGGTACTGCCACCTTACCCATTTCTGCGGCCAAGCAGTAATAATTATAATAATAATTTAATTTCTTTATTCAGACAACATAAGTCCATGTAGTAATGCTTTCGCGTTACTGTATTCAGGTGTGGTTGCTGGTGAAATTACAGGCATATGAAACATCCTTCACGTCTCACAGTAACGGCCATATACGACGCCACTGGGTTCTTGTCGTACCTAAGTACGTGAGGACACAAGTCGTATTTCTTGTCTAAGCAGGGGTTACCACTAGGTGAGCCATCTGCTCGTTTCGTAACTTCATCACTGCAAAATTAGAAACTTAAACATTCCAGACACTGAACTGGTGTACAAAAAGATGATCACTCAGTTGTGCGCGAATTACGGGCACACGTACACGGAGGATCTGATGATGAAGATCCTCGGGGGTACGGAGCAGCGGCTATCAGAGATCCTGTGCAAGGAGCTCAACCTGCTGGTCTCGCCCAACCAGTTCCGGGAACAGCTGTTGGAGCTGGGAGACACTATGTTGGCGGGGACTCCGCTTTTAGACGGTAATTTATTTATGACATTGAAGTCAGGACGAGCTGACGGCCCACCTGATGTTAAGTGGTAACCGCCGCCCATATACAACAGCGATACCACTCAAGTCCTCTCCATAGTACGAGATGGCTCAAGTCGCACTGAGTTGCGTCCAATCACCTCGAGACGGGGATGTTACGTCTCATGCGCCTGCAATTTCACTTTCTATCTTTAAATATTTTGAGGTAGCCCCAAAGTAAGCTAAGCATAGCTTGTATCGTGGGAACCAGACAACTGATATAATTCTTATATTTTTTTTTTGCAAATACATACATAGGTTACATATTAACACTCAGAACAAACATCTACGTTCGTCACACAAATATTTGTTCTGGGTGGAAATGGAACCCACGACCTACAGCGCAGAAGGCAGGGTTAGCTATACTTTAGTCAGGTACTTTAGGCACACAAATATTGACCGTCACTATCAATATTGCTCCAAAATTGATTTGAATATTTAGTTATCAATTTATCAATAGATAACATTTAATTACTGCCTTCTCATTTTGATAAAGATTCGGCCACCATACCATACATATTGAAAATATAGGCGTTTACCATGACGAGGTTATTCGTGTGAGGGAAAGCAATGTCACTCAGACAAGGGTCACTTGTCACGTCTTTGTTTTCACAGATACACAAGACCATTGTCTCTGCCTACTCCTTCGGAAAGATATCAATCACTGCCAATTATATACTTGTCAAGCCCTAACTACATATTAAAAAGAGGAATTAACCAAAACTTACAAGTGTCTTCTAGACCTTTGCGCTTCATCATCACCGTCCCTTAACATCAAGCGAGTTTGATCGTCATACAAAGAAAGAAAGAAAAATATTTATTTTGTGTTACATTTGAAATAAAATTTGGTACAAATAAAAGAAAATGTGGCTTGTAACAGCATAAAAGGCTACTCAGCATGTGCTGTATCAGCGGTGTGGCTGCTCAGCGCTGGTTTTCTGTGGCACCTGTGTGTGTGTGTGTGTGTATGCGACAAATGATACACACTACAATGAAACTTAAAAAAGGTTGTATTAGATATAAAAACTTTTTATAGAATCTAAGCAAGTGGTTGGATTCTAAGCAATTCTCACAATACTTTTTGCAGGCGCTGAAAGACTGATTCGCCACCTACATAAAACGAAGGTTCCATTTGCGCTGGCGACTTCCTCAAGCGCGCGTTCAGTGGAAACTAAAATAGCAGCACACAAAGAGCTGTTCCCTCTATTCCATCACATGGTGATGGGCAGTTCCGATAAGGAAGTCAGGTTTGGGAAACCACACCCCGACATCTTCCTGGTAGCAGCCGCTAGGTTCCCCGACAAGCCTGACCCTGAAAAGGTGAGTGATGGACCGCAGTTCTTTTTTTTTATTTTATTGAAGTGACGGAACGAGCTGACGGCCCACCTAATGTTAACCACAATATCACTCAAGTCCTCTCCATAGCATGAGATGACTCAAGTCACATTGCGTTGCGTCCATCACCCCGAGACGGGGATGTTACGTCTCATGCGCCTGCAATTTCACCGGCACCCACTCCCTTCCACGGGAACACAGCAACACAAGTACATCACCGCTTGGCGGCAGGTTACCAGGTGTGGTGGCAGTACTTCTAAAAGTACTTCTAAGACTGAACCATAGTAAACCTTCACCCAAAGTTCAGATGCAGTTTTTAGATGTGATCATACATAATGTCAATATGTTTCCAGTGCCTGGTATTCGAAGACTCGCCTCACGGCGTGACGGCTGGCGTGTCGGCCGGCATGCAGGTAGTCATGGTGCCAGACCCGCAACTCGACAGGAAGCTGACGACCCACGCGACCATAGTGCTGCCAACGCTGGCCAAATTCCAGCCCGAGGTGTTCGGGTTGCCCCCTTTCCAGTAACATTTCCCAATAATTTACAATTTGATACCACATATTTTCATGAGGTTTTGTATTGGGGAGGTTAATAGAACCATGGTATGTGCTGGTACTCCGGGGAAGTACAACCGAGTAATAGCATCGCTGTGTTTTCGTTTAAGGTGTGGATGACGGTGAAATTACAGCCACATGACAAGACGTTCCATCTTCAAGTTTCAGTGAGGGGAAGTTGTATTACTGGCAAAAAAAGATATTTTTTATAAGTTATATTGGTATTATAACTTATATTTGCCTAAGAATAAAATAGATATTTTGTATTTATTGATATTTGTTTGTGTTCAGGTCTCAGTGTTACGAGTGTATACTATGCGACTTGGTCTTGTCTTACCTAAATAGGGAAGAACCCAATTCGTATTGCTTGTTATAGGCAGTGATTATCACTAAACACGAGGTGAGCCATCTGCTTTTTCTTTATCATACAACAACAGACAGGGTTAACTTGCACAGAACAATCATATTATGTCAATATGTATTCATTGATGGTGGTTTGGTTTAGGCAAGTTAGTTTCGATCTCAAATTGTACAATCACTGACTTTTCATATAGAACTACCCTCATGGTAAACTTTTTCATTATTTTTGTTTACTACTGTCTGGCCTGAAACCCAAACTATTGTACCTGGAAATGCAAGAACTAATTTTATAAGGTGGGAGTGCTATGACCTTTTATAGTCCTTTTAGAGAAACTTAACATTAAAAATGTAAGGAGAGACAGATTCAATGAATATGGTTAGCAAAGTACTTACTAAGTGCAATAAAATCCAATGTATATTATATATATTAACTGTAAGATAAGTTAGTATATAAGTATAGTAGCCATTGTTTTTGATCATAGTATTGGTTGTAGATTGGTATTAGTGTGTTGTAGTCATAAATATATAATAAAAAAATGCATAATAAAATAAATAAATAATTTATGTTAAAAAACAACTTCAGTGATTTTTATTTCTTTTCTTAATTAGCTTATTCATTGTAGCTAGTTTGGTTTGTCCATACAGTGAGCTAAACATTCGATTTTATTTATTTGTAATTATTTTGTAACATCAAAATCTTATTTTGTGTAAGACAGGTGTAAATTATGAAATTTAAATATCCAGTATACAATAGTATCAGTACAGTTTTGTACGTAAAATCGTAGGCAATATTTAAAAGATTTGATTAAAACCAAATATAAAAATGAATTCGGACATTTTGTTGAGTGTGAAATTACTAGAAAATTAATATTTCAATAACTATATTAACAAACTATATTAAATCATTAACATAAATAAAATAAAATAACTGTTTTACTTCGCAAGTTGCTTGATGGCTGATAGAACATCGCCGGAGGAAAGGTTTGTGAGCGGTGCACTTTTTTCCACACCTTTTCCTGAAATATGGAAATAGTTTAATTAAAATATTTGTTACTCTCTTATGCCAAAACTACTCAGTTGATTAAGAGGATTTTTTCAGACAATTGCCTGGAATGAAACAGACTACTTTTATCCTGCTAGCATTTAGGTACAACTGCCGGCAGAAGCTAGTATATACACACCTTACAGTAATGACTAACCTGGGAGTCTAGAACTCTATCTAGTAATTACTTCTACTTATATGGCAGCCAAACAGGATCAAAAGATAATTCAATCTATACTAATATTATAAAGAATTATAATATATTGAAAAGTTTGAAGTTTGGAGCAAATCTCTGAAAAGACTGATCTTACACTAATAGGAAAAAATTATTTCACTACAATTGGAAGCTAAACTGGCATTGGTCAATACTTAACACTACCTGTGCAAAACCAGGTTGGTACTGCTAGTATGAAATTAGATTCTGACTACACACAACTACTTATTACTGTAAACAAAATAATATTAATCTATTTTATAATGGTTAAAGATGTACATTATGTAAGGTTACATCCATATATGTAGGATCACATTAATAAAAAATTCCATTAATTTTTTAGTAAACTATACCATGGTGCCTTAATGACTCCAGCGAGAGACTCATAGTTTAATATTAGATGTGAATCATACTTTTAATTATTTTACAAGTTTCTTGATCACTTCCATAACTTTATCCGATGGTAAATTACAAAGATCTTCAGACACTTCACATCCTTTTTCTGTAAATCATTGTTGGATCTAATTTAGTTAAATTGAGATTACTTTTATTTTATATAGGGCTTATTTTACAAAGAGCCTTGATTATTTTAGCTGACAATGTTGGAAAAACCTCTTTTACAAGTAATTTGAAGACAGAAACTAGAAAATGACAATACTATGTATCTAAAAAGTAGATAATGTATTCATAAGGTTACGTACCATAGCGAGCCCAAACGCGCGGCTGAACCCCACTGCACTCACGGATCAGTATAGGAAAGTTAGGATTCTCTTTTTTGATGTTCACATAGTTTTTCTGGATAAATTCCCTGGAAGAGATAATAAAGTTGAACACAAACGATTAAGGTTATATTAATGTTTATGTAATCAAAATACTAACCTGACGCCTTCAGATTGCTTGCCCGTCTGGCACAAATGAATCCTCAGTTCTCTTAATGCTCCACCCAAACGAATAGACATGATTATGTTTTATTATTTGTCGATTTCTCCTAAGATGAACCGATAAATACAGAAAGATAAAAATGTCAGGTTCAAATTTCTTGTACTTATGACATTGAGTGACAGTAGAAAAAGAGCAGAATAACTGTCAATGATACTATACTGCCAGCTGTTTTTAATTTAAAGCCTTTGCATCATCAGTGCAGAGCGTAGGTTGGCCGAGTGACGACTCAGAGAATCTATTCGATTCCTTTGCTGAGATTCAATCTCAAGCAAAGCAAAGTGTGACGCGATTATTCCCCGAGCAATTTTTCTTCCACTTTTGGTAAAATACGTTATATACGTATTGCCGCCAAGCAGTAATGCATTCGCGTTGTGTTCCGGTATGAAAAGCGTGTTTGTCGGTGAAATTACAGGCACATGAAACATTCCAACTTCATGTCTCGAGTTATAGGAGCATACGATGCGACTTGGGTCTTGTTGTACCTAAGTAGGGAAAGATGGAGTTTTATCGCTAGTTATGGGCCACTTAAAACCAGGTGTACCACCTGCTCGTTCTGTAACTTCACGTAGTAAAAATATCGTAGGTAGGCATTAGAATTTGTAGGCTACAATATTCGACTGAGAGTGTCTATCCATCACGGTACCACTGAATCGATTTGGTTGATATTTTAAATGTATGTAAATAACTGGAAATAACATGATTTTTATCCCAGTGCCATTCAGGCCAAGCTTCGAGTTTAAGCTAATTATTGCTGCTTTAAATGTGTGTATACCAAGATCCACAGACTTCTTTCTATGTTATGTAGGGTACAGAACGAGCTGACGGCCCACCTGATGTTAAGTCGTAACCGCCGCCCATAGACAACAGGTATACGACTCAAGTCCTCTCTACCAAAGTACGAGATGACTCAAGTCGCATTGCGTTGCGTCTATCACCCCGAGACGGGGACGTTACGTCTCATGCGGCTGCAATTTCACCGGCACCCACTCCCTTCCACCGGAACACAGCAACACAAGTGCATCACCGCTTGGCGGCAGATTACCAGGTGTGGTGGCAGTACTTCTAAGACTGAACCATAGTTAACCTTCACCCAAAGTTCAGATGCAGTTATTTTTTATTGTGTAACCATATTCCATTGATGTATAATAGTCAAAACAAAATAAGGGCCTCTCGTAAATTTCGAACTCTGGGCGATTTGTTGACCATTAGCTGCTCGACAACGTCAACAATGTTTATCAAAGGGGTAAATTGTATAGGGTTGTATTATCTTCAAGTGTTTGTTAAGAAATTTCACTTGTTTTTTTTTTTAACCCCTCGAATTTGATTTGACCAGCAAAGTGTGGTTGAGTTGAACACACAAATCATAAGATAGCCCTTATTTCTTTTTAACTAGTATATAATAGTGTGCTATGCTTTTAAGTGTACAGTTAATGTTTCTTTGAAAGTAAATAAAATTAAAATGTTCATTTAACAATTTAATGTAATCAATACTCAATACATCAATTTCATCTTTTGTACATTTTTCGAGGTACCGAATGTTAATATGATTTTAATTTTGAATGTTAGCCTAGAAGCAGACTTCATATTATTGTACATAATATAAAAAAATATTTATCGCTGAAAAAACAATTTGTATACCTACATTAACATATTTCTTCACATTCTCACTCACTTGGAACTTGTATGCATATTTATTGCTCATTTGAACTTGTACACATATTTATTGCTGATGTTGTTAAGAGTCATAGGATAAAAATGAAAATTATGTATTAAGTCTATAACAATCTTGAAATCCCTAAACAACTACACGTGCAGTACTCAGAACTCGAGCTGAGTACTCATTTATTCACATCAAAATTGCACTTGTGCCTTATGATAATTTATCACTTTGATAAAAATAGATGTAACACATGCCAATTCTAACAATAAATAAATGAGAAAACCTGTTTCAATGAAGCATTGACTGCATAATGCTATTTGAACATAGCCATTGTATTTCAAGTAATTTACAAACAATTGAAACCAAAATGTAAGCTTCATTATTATAAAATGTAATATCATTAATGTGTATGTACATATTTACATCTTAATTTATGTTTTACGGCATCCATACATCTATAAGGGTAATTGTTTTGAAACAATTACCCGACAGGATACTTTAGTTTTAGAAAATATCGTTATGTAAACCCGATTAGGTAAGATCAACAAGAATTTAAACTAGAGGATCAAAAGTACTATGCCTTGATACGGTCGAGTGGACTTGAATATTGATTGAACTCTCACTGTAAAGCTAAAAATTCACTTAAACACTTTGCACAACGTTTTATTAATTTGGTTAACACTGATGTCACATCGTTCAGCTACACAACTCTAATACGAGGAATGCAGCAACCCACTCAAAGGGGCACAGCTCGAGGCTGCACATCAAGAATCTCGACAGCAGCACGAGAATGCAAGTACGCAATGCTTTGCTGTATCTTGGCCGATGGTTTATAACTTGGTCCTGCACAATTTCATCGTATTGTTGGTAGCAGGAAAGCATCAGCTAGCCGGACACGGGCTCGTTAGCCGCTGTGAGGCCCTGCTTCTGACACCATTCTACAAAGTCATCGATAAGGACTGGCCAGGCACCTTCTGCGTCATAGTTGCTCATGCCATCATCTATTTGGGTGGCAAAGTCGAGTAGAAGGTTCCATGTGTCTTTAGGTATTGATCTTTTGTGATGTTCCTGCAATAAAGATTAATTTTTAGTTTTGTTTTGCACAATTCAAGGTTATATGTTCAAGGTGGCATTGAAATAAAATTGGGCAAGTCAAATGCTAATGTTTTGCCTTGAAAATGTATCGACTGAAATAGATGTTTTGCTATAAGGGATAGACGGTAATAGGACAGTAAGTAATTCATTTGGGCCTTTCAAATGTGTTTTCGTGTGTAGGCTTGGTAATTGATGTTTACATTACACAAACACATTAACATCTAAAACAAAATGATTAAAGTGATATCATAAATAAAAATATATTATGAGTTAAATCGAGAGTTAAGTACTGGTTTAATATATACCATAAGAAATTTGCACCAAGCATCTAAGAACTTAAATCTCCCACGGAGCACTATATTCCAATATGCTATCGCCATATCAAGGTCCAGACCTTTCTGGCCAAAATTCTTTGCATAATTGAAGGTAAAATGATAGAAATCTTTGAATTTGTTCACATCTTTGATCTCCGCTTCCAACGTTGGCAGTTTTGCTTTTAGCTTGTCTATGCTGTCCACTCCAAGCTCTATGAACCCAGATATAAACTCTTCTTTCGTGAACTCACACTGCACTGCCGCTTTACACTTCCACGCTATGATTAAAACTAATATAGATTCTGGACTAAGATTTACATCATCTAAAAATTTCATGATACCGTCTAATGTTATCTTATCATTCTCCTGTTGGTCTTTGTATTTATTGAATAACTGTTCTAATTTCTTCCTGTCCACTGCCGTCTTCCCGGAGTCTTTGTAATACGCGTCGGGGTTTTGGAAGTAGTTGTCACTGGCCAGATCCAGTTTCCATTCGTTCTGGGTCAAGCAGTATATCGCTGTGGTCTCGCTCGTCTGTGTTAATGCGACGAATTTCTTCACTTTGTCTCTCTGTGACGATTTTAGTTTATTCTGAAAATACATATACATAACCTTATTTTACGATTAAAGCGAACAATTGGGCGGCGTCTCTGATTGAAATACAAATGGTAAAGATGGGAAATGCAATGAAGAAGTATTATACGCATGATTACTCACCATTTTGAAAAGATTTTGGCAAATTATAATGACTTTCACTGCTATTTCGACATCGGAACCTAAGTGAAATAACAACCGACTACAGATAATAAAATAGTGTTACCCTAAAAAACTAATGTACTATTAAATGAAATTACTGTTACATGTCAGCATTATGTTTTATATTTTTAAGGGTAATAATGTACATGTAAGTTTTTGTATGTGTTATTTTGCTCTTTGTTATTTACTCTGGTTCTTTCGAGTTATGGGAGTTCCATGCAAGCTGGTTTTCAAATAATCTGGTTATAAGTAAATAAATAGGTGTATGGCAAAACGTTAGTTGGGTGCGTGCTGTTGTTTTTTTTTTTTTACAGGATGTTCCTAGCACCATCCTATAGTTTCTTTGCGATATTTTCCTTTAACGGAAAATTATAAACTTACACAAACATAATTATATATTAAAGTTAACATTAAATACTTTGAATGCTTAAATTAAGTAGTTCGTTTTATCATTTGGGGTGAGTGCTACGCGTTGGTACCACAGTCATAACCTTAACTTACTTCGTTCAAAAATCTAATGTGCATTCGAATGATTAGAGAAAAAGTTCATGATAGATTTTTTAACGGACTATACAACGTCAACTCATCTAGAAGTTGTCAAACAACAGCTGATTTTTATATTTATTAACCTAAAAATACTAAAACAAATCGGTTAAGTGCTCAATCATAATTACATAGTTAAGATAAGTGAAGGCTTAGGAAGTTAAGGCTATAGGGAGTAATTGATTCCACTTAATATATTTTACGTGCAATGAAAATGCGGTATGCGCTTATAAAACAAGTATTCGTTTTATCAAAATCGAATTACAGAACGATAACAACCAAAGTTCCTAGAGTTAGATTTGCGCCTAGTCCCACGGGGTACCTTCATTTGGGAGGGCTTAGGACTGCTCTGTACAATTACCTTTTTGCCAAGAATAGCGGTGGTGCGTTTATTCTACGGATTGAAGATACAGATCAGACGAGGAAAGTGGAGGGATCTGTTGAAGCGATCATCAACGATTTAGAATGGGCGGGAATAGAGTGCGATGAGGGGCCAACCATTGCTGGAAAATATGGGCCTTATATTCAGAGCGAAAGGCTAGATATTTATGGGTAAGTCTGTTTTAAAGCAGCGGAACTCTTGCTAAGTTCGTCTTGGGAATAACTGCCACCATACCTGTTTTCTTCCGCGCAACTGTAACGCACACTAATTACTGTCTTTTGGCTTGAAACTTGTGGTTGCCAGTAAAATAACAAGCACATGAAGCATTCTTCACATCTCAGTTTCGAGAGCTATAGAGAATGTGGTGAAAATAATTGCATTGCAAGTCATAGTGGATTATTACATCAATTGCAAGATTCGGTCTTCATTTGGACTATCAGTGAAAAGTCTATAGCATAGCATTGTTTATTATTTATTTATTTGAATGGTTATTGTGTGCAGGCACTAATAACTATGAAGCCATATCTTTTGGCCATTTTTTTTAAATCTTTTTGGGATGTTAGTTCTTTAATTAGAACATGTCAGTCCCATATGTGATCCTATTGAAATCTGATTTGACTCAAAATCTTGCAACATTATACGTGTGGACCTGTAGAGTATGATAGCTGCATCAGAGGTCCGTGAGTGTGACACACTGACACAAGCCCACATCTAGTCAGTTATCATTCATCACAGAAACCAGGGACAAAATATTATATTTCTTTATATTTTTATCTAATTCCTCCTAAAAACCTAAAACCTTTCCTTACACATAATTCATCACAAGATCCCATTTTCTCTGTGGATTCCCTTTCTTTCATATTCATATTTATATGGATCTCAGGCACATTTTCCATATTATAAAAATGTGCCTGAGATCCATAAAAGTCACTTAAAAATTTAGTTTCAGTCAACCAGAAATTTTGAAAGCATTCTCAGTATAGTTTAGATATGACCGATCAACGTTTGAGAAACTGCAAGATCAATGTATAAACATAACTTCAGGGAGCACATATTGCAACTGCTGGAGAATGGTTCGGCATACAAATGCTTCTGCACCGAGCGCCGGCTCAACGTGTTGCGGAGAGATGCATTGAAGAGGCAGCAGATACCCAAGTATGACAACCGGTGCAGAAATCTATCCAGTGACGATATTAAGGAAAAAATGAGGGGTGGCTCACCTTACTGCATTAGATTTAAGGTCAGTTGTGTACTCAACTAGGTCTCCCTTTTCTGTATTCAGACTCAAATTTGGGCCATTAGGTGGTGATCAAGGGTGAGATTGTAAGAAAGTGGACATACTTTCTTACAATCTCACCCTTGATCTTGATCTAGGGCTAAAATTTATATTTGAAATGAATAATTTCGTATAAGATCACGACATACATAGCAGAATGCAGTTATTAACGACTGAGCTACGAGGCCAATCAATAATGTCATACATTGCCATTATCCATCGTACTTACATGCTTAATTTGGGGCTAGATAACGCTGTGTGAAATGTCCACCAATATTTATTTTACTATTCACTGGCCTCACAGCTCAGCTGGTACTAACTCTGCCTTCTGCGCTGTAGATCGTGGGTTCGATTCCAACCCAGGATAAATATTTGTATGAGGAATATAGATGTTTGCTCTGTGTCTGGGTACCAATATGTATTATATGTACGTATTTATAAAAAAAAATTATAATATCAGCTGTCTGGTTCCATGATACAAACAAGCTATGCTTAGCTTACTTTGGGGCTATATGGCGCTTGTGAAATGTCCACTAATATTTATAATACATTTGACTTTTCCCGAACCACTCCTAGGATACAAAACTACCTGTATATCGATAACAATAGAGATTCAATTATCACCCAGCTCTCCTCAGACATTATGTCATTCGAAGACATGATCTTCGGCGGTATAGCGTACGACGTGTCCATGAACGAAGGGGATCCGGTACTGATGAAGAGCGATGGCTTCCCGACTTACCACTTTGCCAACGTAGTCGATGACCGTACGATGCGAGTCACCCACGTGTTGCGCGGGGTGGAGTGGCAGATATCCACCACCAAACACTTGCTCATTTACAGGTAACTAGCGACCCACCAACGCAATACATAAGTATTTATTTAGGGGGCCCACGTTGCTCGCGTCCGTAGGTGATAACCCTCTGAATCCCTACACGTGTCCCTCGGGTGGTGCGAAAAGAGCGACCCAAAGTAGCAGTAGAACTTGTGAAGCTAACTTTGCCCGGAGAAGTACTGCCACCACACCTGGTAATCTGCCGCCAAGAAGTGATACACTCGTGTTCCGGTGGAAGGGAGTGGGTGCCGGTGAAATTGCAGGCGTAACATCCCCGTCTAGGGGTGATAGACGCAACGCAATGCGACTTGAGTCATCTCGTACTTCGGTGGACAGGACTTGAGTCGTGTTGCTATTGTCCATGGGCGGCGGTTACTAGTACTTAACATCAGGTGGGCCGTCAGCTTGTTCTATCACCAACATGACATAAAAAGTAAAATAAAATAAAAATATTCAAGACTGTCACCAATTGGCTTACTTACTACTAGATTTTTGAATTTGCTTTCGTAGGTCGCAGTAGAACTTATATGTCCAGAGTGTGCTCGGGAAGTACTGCCACCATGGCCATTTCTGCCGCAAAGCTGACATCAGTGTATTTTCAGAGCATTCGGTTGGGAGCCACCTCAGTTTGGACATTTGCCTCTGATCGTGAATCCTGACGGGACGAAGCTGAGCAAACGACAGAGTGACGTCAAAGTGGAAGATTATAGAAATAAAGGTAAACCCACATTACGATGTAACCACTTCACTGTGCATACCGTTTAGTAGCAGTAGAATTTTGCCAAGTTTCGGGGAAGTATTGCCACCATACCCATTTCTGCTGCTAAGTTGTAATGCTTCGCGTTTCTTTGTTCCGGTTTAGATGTGGTTGCCGGTGAAAATACATGAGGCACATGAGACTTTCCACCACGTCTCAGAGTTACGGGCGCATACGGTGTGACTTGGATCTTAGACTTACCTAAGTAGGGGATGACTTTTTTTTTATTGTTTTTTTATGTAATACAGTTACAGAACGAGCTGACGGCCCACCTGATGTTAAGTGGTAACCTCAGCCCATAACAAGCGATGCGGCTTGGGTCCTCCCCTACTAGGTACGGCAAGACCCAAGTCGCAACGTATGCGCCCGTAACTCTGAGACGTGTAGGTGGAATGTCTCGTGTGCCTGTAATTTCACCGGCAACCACACCTTTCAAACCGGAACACAGAAACGCGAATGCGTCACTGCTTGGCGGCAAAAAAGGGCATGGTGGCAGTACTTCCCCGGACGTACTTGGCGAGAGTTCTACTGCTCTTAATGACTCAAGTTGTATTGCTTGTTATGGGTAGAGCTTAGCACTTAACAATAGGTGGGCTGTCTGCTGGTACCGTGATTGGATAAAATAAAAAACCTCTTGCCAAATTTTTGTAAAGTTCTGGAGACGAATGTTGGCAACTCTGAAGTTGGCTTCGTCAGTCTCAAATTAGTTTCGTTTGTTGCCAACAAAATCGTCACCATCCTAATTGTGATTGCGGCTTCCTTTGATATTCGAGGTACTATAAACTAGCGGCTACATTACTGCCGTCCTTTAACTAGAAAGCCGTTAACCCTCAAAAGGTCAATTTTGACTTTTTAATAGGAAGCGATACAGTTCGATCTTTCTGACTAAGAAATGTTTGTAAATTATAATTAGTTCCAGAGATATAAGGAAATTTGTACGCCATTAAGTGACGGATATAATAGGAATTAAAAAGAGTTCTCTGAACATATCTCAAAAATAACAATTTGGGCTTAACGGCCTTCTAGTTAAAGGACGGCTGATTTTTTGACATTCCAGGCGTGTTTCCCCTGGCCCTGGTGAATTACATAACCCTGGCGGGAGGTGGGTTCGAGCATGTGCCTGGCGCGGGCGTGCGGTTGAAGACTTTACAGGAATTAGCACAAGAGGTAAGTTATTATGTACCCTTATTAAGCGCGTGACCAGCATAATCTACATAAAATTCAAGTCTACATTCGAAAATATATATATATCAGCGCGAGGGTGATGTACCACCATTCGCTGACTACACTCCGGATCATTAGTTTTATGGAATAATCATCACTCATAGCCTGTCACTGATTTAATCGAGGAAATTAACCAATAACTTACGTTTGTAATTTTGTTTTGATTGACGTTTGCGTAAACAAAATGTGATTTAAATAGATGTAATCACTCATTATTTAACTGAACTAAGTTAAACCTATGTTAACAAATATTTTTGATGTGAAACATCTATAGCCGCACGTAAAACCGATTTCTGGCGTGGCGACGCGTCGCCACGGCATGCGTTGCATATTACTATTACAAAATAATGTCGATGTTTCACATCTGCCAGGCGTCCCGTGACGGCTCACATTTTTTTTTTATTTTGGTCATGTTTTTTTCAAATGCACATATGTTGAACGCTTATATTTTAATAAGTTATTCTACCAAATTTCAGTGCTTTTTCAAAAACTCAACTATATTAATTGGGTTAGTTCACACATACATATTTAAACTCATTGGTGCAGGTGTGGGTTAGAACCAGTTAAAGCTTTGGTTTAAAGTCGGAGTTCAGCTTCAAAGACTGTTTCATTGGTAAACGTTGATTTGTCCACAGTTTCAGATAGACAAAATGTTGTCACATCCGAGCAGACTGAACCCCGACCAACTGGAGGAATGCAATCGCCTCGAAATCAAACGCCGTCTGGCGGACGAGCGTCTCTCAGAACCGTTGGTACGTCAACTGAGGACACTCATTGAGGAGAAGTTTCCCAATCATCGGAGAAATACTTCAGGTAAGTCGAATTGGAGACTAAAACCGTCTTATAATATAATGGACATACGTATTAAATGATAAATGATATTATTGATTGCGTAAAACGTGGTATACAAGGTTTTATATGTGAGCGTTGCTACCCAGCAAGGCAATGCCGCCAGTGTTTTGGGCATATTCCACCTAGTACTGAAACGAATCAGTTGAGCTATCTGTAGATTGTTAGAAACGGCCTTGAGATAGATCAGCCTGTTTCATTGTTTTGTAAATATGATGTACATTAATCTTTGTTTTTTGTTGTAAGGTTATCTTTTATATATATATATTTTATAAAAAGGAAGCTCTCTGTTAGGGGGTTTCATGTCTGTTCTTCCCCATGGAGGTTCGGACAGGGTTTGAACAGGCGTTAGTCTTAGCGATAAGTACGCATGACCTTATGTTTTGAACATAATTGACGTTTCCAAGCCATTTCTTCATGAATTCTATGGAAATAAAGTTTTTGACTTTGACTTATATTAATATACATATACGTATTTACATTTATATGATTCTTCTTAAGTTTTCCTACCTAAGATATCAGGCTGGATCTCACTTACCTGTATTTTTCACTACTTTTTGAGACAAGCGCTGCTCCATGCTACAAATATGACATTCGGCTGTCTTCCACATACGTTTTCTTACAGATGAACACGTCAAAAACGTACTGAACTGGGCTACGACGCGAGTGACTCGGATAGAGGAACTAGCGTCGAACAAATACGGTTTCCTCTGGATACTGCCGTCCAACAAAACGGACGCCGACGTTAATCTACTGTCGAAACTAGCTGAAAACTTGGATGCGTTCGATATCTTCAGAGAGAAAGAGCTGAAGGAATATTTGAGAAAGTTCTCCAAAGAGAACAGTGTACAGTTTCCCGTGCTTATGAAAACGCTAAGATCTGTGCTCAGCGGGTTGGAAGAAGGTCCCGGAGTTGCCGAAATGATGGATCTCTTAGGGAAAAGTCAGACGTTGGAGAGAATAAAGGCGGTTTTACGATGAGCTGTTTCGTTTTATTGACTATTCATCTTCGAGCTTCAGAGGGGCGCATAGTACTAATTGGTTCCTTCCACTTACCGTTAACGATACATTTATGTGACGGAACGAGCTGATGGCCCACCTGATGTTACATGGTAACCGCCGCCCATAGACAACAGCAATACCACTCAATTCCTCTCCACCAAAGTACGAGTACGAGATGACTCAAGTCACATTGCGTTGCGTCTATCACCCCAAAACGGGGATGTTACGTCTCATGCGGCTGCAATTTCACCAGCACCCACTCCCTTCCACCGGAACACAGCAATACCAGTGTATTGCTTGGCTTGCCACTGCTTGGCGGCAGATTACCAGGTGTGGTGGCAGTACTTCTCCGGGCGATCTTAGCACAAGTTCTACTGCTACTTTGTGTTGCTTCTTCCGCACCACCCGGGGGACACGTGTAGGGGTTCAAAGGGTAATTTACCTACTGACATTGGTCGCGACGTGGGTCCCCGAAATAAATTAACTATACAATAGTATAGTCAATTTTTTTATATAATTTCTAAAGGAATGTTTTTGATACATCTTACTGACGTTTCTATTTCACAGTAAAATAATGTTCAAAATATAGGGTGTCAAATGATGTTCAAAAGTAAGGTGGTAGCAATCTTTGAGTTGGCTCGTCTTAGCTCCAGGAACGCCTAATTTTGTCCTCGGTGATAGTGTAGTGTAGGTGAGCCATCTGCTCGTTCGGTGAGCTGTCATTCGTATAACAATACTGACTGTGTATTGAAAGAAAACATAATTATGAGTAACAGTATAATTTATTGAATTCCCAAATATAAGTACCGAGAGATAATATCAAGAATATCCCGTCCGAAAATATCGGCGAGTTAATAATATTCAATTGAATCGAACACACATACAAATACTTAAATAAAACTTTGCAGATTTTATATAATAATTCCTTGTTTCACTAAAAACTATTTTATTTAATTCTTTCTTATATAATCGCTCATGCACATGAATCCTTTCATCGCACTGGTTCGAGAGAGCTAGTGACGTGATTAGTTTAGTAGACTAGTATTCCAATCTAAATGTACTCGCTTCGGGTTTCTAAAACAACGGGTTGTAAAAAATATATGTTAATGATTTTGTTGGTGCCAAACAAAAACTAGAATATACTGATCCATTTATTTCCATTTTAAATGTAACAAAAGGTAATATTTACCGCCTCTTTTATTTAGATCACAAGAGTAGCGAAAATCGTTTTTTTTTTGTGCCATCAGAATTAGCACCACAGACTGAAAAAAACTGTTAATAAACGTCATCTGTCAATATTTTTCGCGATCTGTCAAACCAGGACTTAGTTTCTGCTATCAGAGAAGAAGAAAGGCTTAGCCAGAAAAAAAAAGAAAAATCTAGCCATCCGGACCACATAGGGACGTGTCAGTTGGATTATTCAATAAAACCTGCAAAGTTCCGTTTTAAATCAAGTAAAACAGACTAAATTAAATTGAGCATTATAAAACTAAAATTACACATTAAACACACATTTCTAGCAGTATTATTATAAATAATCTGCAAACACAAATATACGAATCACAGAAAATGTTGCTTTAGCGTTTACATAAATTGACTAACTTGATAGTTTCGAAGATCAATCGCTGCAAGTAAGAGATGATATTGCCCCTGATTCTGTATTAATTTTCGAAATTCTAGGCTAATTTGCCATTGCTACCCAATTACTTTAAATACTTTAGATTGCAATAAGGATAATTTAGATTTAGAGAATAAAACACAAAATTAGAGGCGATTGGTATAGCGTACGCGCCGCACTGAAAATTAAAATAAATTTCCATTTTCCAGTATCAACATATTTTATTCTTAACAGACTTGGAATCTAGTATTTTCAGTAAGAATACCGCCATTCAACTGGTGTCGCATATGTTACATTCGTATACATTCTATTATTATGCAAATCATTTTGCAGAAGCATAACGCTGTTAAATTGACGAAATAATACTGAATTTATCATCAGAAATAAGACTTGAGAAGGCGAATTAAATCTGATATCTTTTTTATAACTAAGAATATTCAAGAAGAAACAAAAAATAAACATTTAGAATAAGCATAAATATAGATACCAGTTTACTACAGAACTTTATTTCTTATGATTGCAATAACTTTCTTTAAACAATTACAGGTTTACTTTATTACTAGGTTACACTTTGGATTTTTCGTGAAAATATCAGATTGCTTTTTAAACAACTTATTCTAAGAAAATATAGTTTAAAGTCACAACTTCCGACAGGAACACACTGATAATTATGACTAGATAACTGAATATATTTAACTGGTATACAGTTTCGGTGGTTACGGAGGAAAACACTCATGCTCTTTACGAGTGCACTACATTTTGGCCAGCTTAGTTCTTAGATAAAAAAAAATTACGTGTGGCACTCGGAGACTGCTGCGGTAAAGCTATTGCGCGTGATATTTCAAAAAGTCATTAAAAGTTCTGGTATTTATCGATAGATGGAAAAACTAAAAAGTATCACCGCTGTGCCGGTCGGAGTGGGGGGGTGTTAGGTTTTTTTCGTTACGGAATTTCTGGATTCGGTCTCCACGCTCAAGGCCCGCGATAGAAGCTATGCAATAGCTTAATAAATATATAAAAATATGTAGATACAAGTTATTAATTGCTTTATTTTTCTGGGGACATATACGGCCGCCATGATGACATGACTTGGTATTCAATTTCACCAAATAAAAAATCTAAACATCATTAGGTATTGCTGTGCGGTACATAATTATTTTCTCTGTACTTATAGCAGAAGGGTAAAAAATATAATAAATTCATGATAACCACCGAAATGGATAGTAACACGACGTCTGTGTAGAAAATCGAAGATAAATATCGTTGCTTATTGCTTATTAAAATAGTAAAATATTACATATATTTAAATAGTACGTATTAAGCGCTGCCAAACTTAGATATTTTTATTCCAGAGACTACTAAAACCGTAACTAAAGGGGCTAGATGGCGCTGCGTGTCATTTAACCGGATATGATTTAAAAGTATCTATGTGCAGCGCATTACAGACCAAAATCTCTGTATCTCTTAGAGAATAAAAACACGCTAAAATTTATGAATACATTTACAAAGGAAATTGTAATTTATTAATTCGCAACATACGAGTAAGCGTAATATAGAAGTGAATAAAACAATTCATAAATCTATTATTCCAAAATATTTCCATCGTCTGTAATAATAACCTGAATACTCGAAATTCAGGTACTTATCTACTTATAAATATACTTATGAATACAAAAAATTTAGAATTTCACATGTTATTTTAGGAAGTACCTAACTTAAACGATAGTTATAAGTAGTCAAATAATATCGAGCATTAAAATGAACGAACGCTACAAATCAACCTTATTATTCCTATTGATACACTTACTGGTATAAACTATGAACTTTGACTAGGAAAAAAAAACTATAAATTATATATCGCGCAAATTTAACATCATCGAAGGAAATTTAATAATATTCTGAATAAATTATCATTATAGATACACAAATCGATTCGATCGCTTTATAGATTAAACGATCGAATCGTAGATTAATCTAAGGCATTAGAAATGCCACGAATCGTAGAAATATATTATTTTAAACTTTAATCAATATATACGTAATATACGTTATAAATAGACATACAGTTCTTATAGAGAGTACGCAAGACGTTATAGAGATAGGTACACTTTATATAAAACACTTATAAGGCAGATCAATAAGGAAGAGAAACCACGTTGTATGTTATGAAGTGTTATAAGGGTTCATATAGACCATTGTCATGCGCATTCTATACTAACTATCTAAAGCTAAAAATTTCTATAATTTTAAATGTATATGAGTATATGAAAGAAATAGCAAAATGGCTACAGATTTATATTTAGGTTAAGTAAAGTAAAGTATTTTAAACACTTAATTCTGTTGGCGAGATCGAGTTGACATCGAATTGTGGTACTGCAAGTCATTTTCGCTAATAATTATAGCATAGGGCTCAATGTATTGCTTATCTATCTATCTATTGAGGCAATAAATTTCATCAATAAATTAATATCATAATTTTATGCAGATAGGTTAAAATACTATTTATTTTAGGCCACACACTCACGACATCCAACGTGGTCATCGTATTCTAGTCTACCTAGGGGATATTAAAGGAAAAAACACGAGATCACATTTTGCAGTGTGGCAACACCGAACAATTACGTCACAAACATACAAACACACGAGATTGCTTATTTTCTCTTTAGAATATTGATTACGAGAATATGAGCTAATATTAAATATTATTGTGTGCCTTGTGTAATATAAATATGTGGTAAAATTTTTATGTATTTTTTGTGCTGTACACAAAAATCTAAGTCGAAATCGGTTTGAGAAAGTTCTGGAGAAAAAAAAATACACTGTTAACTTATTTGCGAAGTTCTATAAACTAATAGTTATCGTTCTACGTATATTTTGGCTACTTAACATGGCGGTTTTATAATGATTATTGCTATTGTAGGGTGAACAAAAAAAAAACCACTTCTGTTTCAAAATCAAACTGTTGAGTCACAAATGTTAGGTAGGTATACTCTTGCGTTTTATACATAGTATTTTTGTGAAAACTATGTTTGGAGTCTACACTAAGTTATTATATGAATTGTCTATAACAAGCGCTAATTTATTTGAACTAATTTTATTTAGTTTAAGCATAATATTTAGTCACATTTATCTGTCCTTTAAGAAACATGTATGGTCAGAACAATAGGTGCTTTTAGATCAAAATATATTCTTGTGAAGTTTAATAGCAACGGTTGAAATAATTGAAATCCGTCGTATATATATTCCCATATAAGAGCAGTAGAACTCTCGCCAAGTTCGTCCGGGGAAGTACTGCCACCATGCCCTTTTCTGCCGCCAAGCAGTGACACATTCGCGTTACTGTGTTCCGGTTTGAAAGGTGTGGTTGCCGGTGAAATTACAGGCACATGAGACATTCCACCTTCACGTCTCACATTTACGGGCGCATACGATGCGACTTGGGTTTTGTCATACCTACTTTGGGAGGACCCAAGTCGCATCGGCTGTTATGGGCCGAGGTTACCACTTAACACCAGGTGGGCCGTCGGCTCGTTCCGTAAATGTATTACATAAAAAAAAAAAAAAAAAAAAAAAAAAAAATTCCCGTTGAATAAAAAATAGAACAGATAAAAAAAAACACAACAGAGCCGAAGATAATATATATGATTTTTAATGGAATTATTATTTACATAAATATATTTGTAGTGCGATGTTCCGTATCGATTTTTATACATTATGACACTTCTAATAAATTCGCGCAGTCTGTTCCCCATATACATTTCGTAATACTTACTTACACTCCAATTTGAGTAAAAGTTCTCAAAAATTTATGAGATTTTTATCAGATCGTCCCCGATGCAATCAGTAATTGTTTTGATGTTCGTTACACAACTAAATATTATTTCGAATTGTGAAGCATTGCCAGTTTGTAGAATAGGTATATATATATATAAAATAGAGGAGCTTATATATATATTAAGCTATTCGAATACAATATCGATGAAAGAGAGTAAGAAGAGGTAGAAAAATTCGTTGACTTTGTGAAAATGAATAAATGTTTTTTTTTTCTGTTTAGTTATTAAGATATTTTTGCCTCTGTTGCCTGCACAGATACAAAGTTCGCAAAAGGATTCACTTTGTATGTAAAGAAATATTGGGTATACCCTGATATGATGACAGTGCATAGAAATATATTGTATGTGATATATAAGGTACGGTAATAGGCATTATAATAATCACAGGTATATATGACAAACCAATGTTCAATGCATCTTATTAAAATTAGATTTGGGGCTGCGTATTAAATCTTTGGTCTAGAATACATCAAATGACAGTTTCTTTACATCATCGAGTCTTAATACGAATAGTCGTAATTATATCTACAAATACATAATTCAAGTTTGCTCGTCAAACCGCACAGATATAGTTCTTCGTCTGATACTCTGATTTTGCTTCATTTAAAACGCCCATCTAGCTAGATTGTATGGATAGTAAAGTGTAAATATTTATTATATATAGGTATATTCTCAAATGAAGATAATTATTTACAAAAGTATAGAATATCTAATATCAATAAATCACAGAAGGTTTCATAATGTACTTATGTACGTAACTACTCTAAGAAAAAACCAACAATACGGAGACACCATTGACATTGATTATAAAATTTGAATTGAGGGAATTTTCTTAAATAAATCAACACTCACTCTATATTCTGTTCACATAAATAATTATATCAAATGAATTTTATTAAAACGTGCACTAAATGTTTATTATATTGCGTGAAAGTTAAACATTAAACCTACTTTTAAAACTATAAGAAAAGTTTTTAATAATCTTGAATATAAGCTTTTTATACTTTTTCTATTAAAATTTTAACCTTTCAATAGATGGTACATGATATACAGGTGTGGCAAGTTAATATTATCGAGGGAAGTACAGCTATAAGTATCAAATACCACACTTGATAAACAAATAGTTATTTTTAACTGCTTTAACTATATAACAACAAAAATAATTTCCAATTATAGTTGATTGTTATATAAAAAAGAAATGCAGTGATTTTATTCCAACTCTCAATCTTCCCACAACAAACAAAAGTCCGCCAAAGTCTAATGAAAATACGTTAATACTTTACAGGCTGTACAAGTTAAGAGACAACTCATCATTTTGAATTATCGAAATTTGTAAAACAAAATAAAATAAAACTTGCCGCACCCCGAATAGTTTACGTCAAAATTCGAAAAATTATCCAACTACCGTCAAAAGCTGACACCGAACGAACGGAAAATCAGAGCATCGACATTTACCCGCGGCCGCCTCCCTCTGAGCGGGGGCGGGGGCGGGGGCGGGCGGTGCGCCTGCGTCACTGTAGCTCCTTCACCGCGTGCAGGATTCGCTTCACGTGCCCCACCTTGGTGACGCCGAGCTCGCGCAGGTCCCGCCGCGCCAGCGACATCAGCTCCCGTCCCGTGACGTCGTGCCGCGCGAACGCCTCGCCGTACTCCCCCAGGGAGAGGCCCTCCAGCCACGCCTGCACCTCCTTCACGCCCCAGCTCTTCACCTGGCTCCCGGCGGGGCCCTCGGACACGGAGCGCCGCCCGCGCAGCCACCGGCCCGCGACACCCTTTTTGGGGATCTGGGTAAGGGGTGACAGATGAAGGGTCGAATACAGGGGTCACGTTTATATCTACAGATTTTGCTTTACATTTGGATTTGTGCGCAGGAAGATTGGGAATATTACATTGTTATAAGCCCCAGTTTCTAAGGGCTGGTGCTCTGATTGGTAAAATATGAAAAAAGTACTACTTTAATCTATTTCAATATCAAAACGCTGGTAAAAACACAGAAAATCACATGATTTATTTGGAGTAGGTTACTCGAACCTCCAATGATTGGTAGGGCAACGACTTCCAAAAATAATTGTTGACACGTGATGAGATTACGCTTTTGAATTCTAAATTTAATGCTTTTTTTTAATATCACCGATTCAGTTGAATGTTCTAGAAACTCAGAAATATTTATACAGCCTGATGCCGTCTAATGATATCCTACGGTATGGCTTGGGTCTAGCGACTACAGGCTGAGGACAGGCGGTGCAAGGGCAAAATAGCGTGGTTAATACATCATATCAATAATCTAAAAAATATTGCAAGGCAGCATAAGTAAGTGACTCGTGAAAATTCTTAAAATCCTCCGCCTTAACAAGAATTTTGCAATTATTAACATACAAATTTGAAACAGTCATTATTCCGACACTATTAGATTTGAACGAATAAACTTAAAATTACTAACAGCTTGTTTGATTTTCCAACGAATCATCAGCTTTTGAAAAACTGGCGGTAGGTAACTAAAAATTTCATTCGTTTTGTTCCTTTAGCAAATTAGTAATCATAAAATTTATTTAAATTAAAATATACACGATGATTTTAAACTAATTTCTACAAATAACAACAATAAAGACCCTGGTGAGGTAAGTCTGAGGCTGTCGAGTCGGAGCCTGTCGAATCGGAGGCTATCAAGTCGGAGGCTATTGAGTCGGGAGGCTGTCGAGTCGGAGGCTATCGAGTCGGAGGCTATCGAGTAGGAGGCTATCGAGTCGGAGGCTATCGAGTAGGAGGCTGTCGAGTCGGAGGCTGTCGAGTCGGAGGCTATCGAGTAGGAGGCTATCGAGTAGGAGGCTATCGAGTTGGAGGCTATCGAGTAGGAGGCTGTCGAGTCGGAGGCTGTCGAATCTGAGGCTATCGAGTGCTCCCGCGAAAATAACTTGCATATAGTGGTTTGTAAAGGTGACCGCTCACCTCATCGGTCTGCAAGTAGACATGTCCGTCGTGCACGTCTACCCTGGCGAGGTGCGCGCGCAGCGAGTTGGCGGGGGCAGCGGCGGCGCCGGCGCACCCGCCGCTCTCAACCAGCTCATGGCAGCTTTCCACCTGGTAACGTGCAACGTGTTCTTGCCATTTTCAATATTCACGACTCGTGCAGCGTTAATTAGCGAAGAGTACGTTCAAACAGAAAAGGCTCTATTATCTGAAGCCAAGACACGCTATTGGAACCAACGACGCACAATCTATAAAGTACGTTAAACTCGCTTTAGTCAGAAATGTGCGGAATATCATGTTCTAAAAACGGTGAAGGAAAATACTTTGGAAGAGAAATTTGAAGGTATCATGTGACATTTAACTGTTGCGCTGATCTTGTTCATGCAAAATAAATTTAGACCATTTGACAGTACAGTGTTAAGTATACCACTGAGCTGGTCTAATAGTAGGTGAAGACCGAAGGTGGCGGTAGAATTTACGTTTTTTTCGACTTAATCCCACAGAGTTAGGTTTAGTTTCATGCTTCTTTGACTGCTCTGACTCCGATTCTTCGTTGGCTTTCGCGGTATCATCGCATTACTACGAATCAGAAATGACAAAAGCGTCTGGCCGGGGTAATCGGGCAGGCTTCTGGATGTTGCTGCCTTCCGTCAGAGTCCTGCAAGGCATCTGCTTGAACACTCCACGCTACTGTCGCAGTGCTCTCACACCATGAGCCTGAGACAAGGCTACTGACCAGGGTTGCCAGCAGCCTCCTGAGCTGCGGCGCCGGCAGCAGTCTCCCGTCAGAGTCCTGCAGGGCGTCGGCCTGCGCGGACACTCGTCTCGCGATCGCGACGGCGCGTGACACGCCTGATGTACCGCTCTCACTTATACAAGACAGCTTCACCTGTTAATAAGGTTAATATTAGTTGTGGTCGTATAATAATAATAATAATAAATTTATTCAAATAAAACATGGTAAATATAAAAAATCATAAAACTTATTTAGACATAGGTATATATAACACGGGAAATTTAATTAATTAAATTTTTCCCCAAAAATTTAAAAAAAATTTTTTTTCTGATAATGAATAAATGACGAAAAGTTGCTAATGTCAATGTCAACTGACGTTAGGTTTCCCGCTCTAGATTGTTTCTTGTGCGCATTGTGTTAACGTTTGGTAATAAAAAAGTAATCTCAATAATATCAGAGTATTACACTTAATTACTCTCCCAGAAAATTTATCAACGGTGAAGGATGTATGATAGGGGTTCCTAAGTAGCGATTTGATTGGGTTTCCTAACGACAACATTAGTCAGCATACTAGGTTAGGAGTGAGCTGCAGCATCGTATCTCATTTCGTTGTCGACCGCTCTACCGACTGCGTTTGACAGAGTTGCCTTACGTGTTTGACGAGCGTGTTGACGTCATCAAGCAGGGCGAGCAGCTGCGCGGCTTCAGTGACGCCGAGCGCGACGCGCACACCGCTCGCCGAGCCGCTCGCCGCACCAGCGCCGTGCGAGTGCGCCTTCAGTTGTTGCTTCTCATCCCATGTTCTGTGGTGCAACTCACTGTGTTACGAACTTGAAGTTAAAACTTGACTGGCTTCGCTGCTCAGTTGGTAGTTACTAACGCTGCCTACTACGTTGTAGGTTCGCGCGTTCGATTCCCACCCAGGATGAACATAGATGTTTGTTCTGTCTGGACATTAATATGTATTTATCTGTACCTACTTACGTGTTTACAAAAAGTACATAAAGTATCTATCAGTTATTTAGATGTAGGTACTATACAAGCTATGCTTAGTTTGGGGCTAAGTTTTCTATGAACCGTAAAAATAATAATAAACAAAAAAGTAATAAAAAAGATATAAGATTTTTGGTGCCTATTTACAAATTACAATCGAAACACGTAATAATTAAACTGCATTTTCATAATATTTCATTATTCTAGTTTCGAGAGCGTGGTGGTCTAGCGGTACTGATCCCCGAGTTTCAATCCGGAGGTCACCGGTTCAAATCCCGACGTGCACCTATGAGTTTTTCGATTGAAAGATTTATGTGCGCAATACCACGTTCTCAAAACGGTGAAGGAAAACATCGTGAGGAAACCGACATGTCCTAGAACTAAAAATTCGAAGACATGTGTCGAGTGCACGAAAGGAGCCTCTTTGAGGCGCACTTACAATCCTTTCACCACACTGGTTCGACAGAACCAGAGACTCGAAGAAGAAGATTCTAGTTTCCGCATAAAGTCCTTTTACACGTTTTTGTTCACTTAAATTGTAGTTAGGTGGGAATACTTTTTTCCACAAAATTTTGTATATTGCTCACATTAGGTAAGTATACTGTTTGTAACTTCTATGATCTGAAAAACAATCACATAATTATATGTACTCTATCTCTTTTAAAGTAAATGGTCACCAAACTTTGAAAAAAAAGGGAATCTGAACCCCGAGAAACTCTTTTCAGTATTTATATTTACTTTGACTGCTATTAAATCACTGCTAATAATCTATTAAAACACTTTTATACTTAGATACTTAAAGCAACTAAGTATCTACAATAATCAGCAGCACATCTTCAAACTATAAAACTAAATAAGTGTCTGAGCGACTACCGAATAAAGTGCTAAGTGAAATAGACGCGCTAATGTGAGATGATATAGATCGTAGCACAAAAAAAAACGAATAGTGCGTACCTTGAAGTCAAGTTTTGGTGAAATACTAATCTAACTAAACAGTATGGCTGTCTGGATTGCGCGGAATACTATATTAACATTGAAGAGCAGTGATCTTGGCTACGAGCAACGTTCGTAGCTGCTGACGCGCGGCTACGTCGTAGCTGCAGACGCACGGCTACGTCGTAGCTGCAGACGCGCGGCTACGTCGTAGCCTAACGTGACCGCGTCTGATGAAGTGAAGGGGAGCAGGTCGCGTGTTGGTGATGCAGTCAGTCCTCTACGCCAGAGTAGGGTCACCACCTTGATACATGCCTGAGGCTGGTCTCGAGGGCGCGCGACCGGCACATCATCTGCGCGCGGTTCTTGTGGATGATTCGCACGCAGCCCGGCGGCTGCAGCCACGCCTCGCCGTCAACCTGACGTAGGTTCATAATGTTAATCTGAACTTATAATATAGCTATAATCATACTTATAATGTAAGGAGTCCAATTCTGTACATGACGATATTTCGAATATTTTTTTCGATGGTACTCTATAAATTGTCGAAGATGTAGGTTCAACGCAAATAACCGTTTAAATTGAAACTTTCCAAAAATATTATAATTTTCATTTCAGTTAAAACATTGAGCCTGGTAAGTGGTAGTACCATACCTGCACCGGCACGCACTCCTCGCCCAATATGTTGATTTGTACGGCGCGGCACTGCGCTATCCTGTGCTTCTGCAGGTTGATGAGGCGAGACGCCGCCATCTGCGCGGAGCCGAACACTGCCACCACCTACCCGAACACAATACATACATATTACAAAGCCTGATGAAATAGGATTTAATTATAGGCCACAACATTCAACATTATTCAACATTTTTTTACCGACTCCAATAAAGGGAGGAGGTTCTGAATTAGGTTGTTGTTTTATGTTTGGTACCTGGTTATGGTATCTTAATGTTATTAAGTTATGCGTGGATATTTGACGAAAGTAGATATGTAAGTAAATAACGATATCTCGCCGTACGAAATAGGGCCCTAGTAGTTAGAACTAGGAGCGCTCTTCAATCTGAGAGACCATGACGAGTGGCACTAACAATAAAGTGATACACCTTATCCAATAAACAAGTGCATTCAGCAAGCAAGTAACTAGTGAACATGTTACTGACATGCCTCGCACACAGCACTTGTTGTACACTTGTTGAGAGCGTGGTGATAACCCCGAGTCTCAATCCGGAGGTCGCCGGTTCAAAACCCAATGTGCACCTATGAGTTTTTAGATTGAAAGATTTATGTGCGCAATACCACGTTCTCACGTGAAGGAAAACATCGTGAGGAAACCGACATGTCTTAGATCTAAAAATTCGTAGACATTGTGTCAAATGCACGAAAGCAGCTTCTTTGAGGCGCACTTAAAATCCTTTCACCACACTGGTTTGAGAGAACCAGTGGCTCGAATAGAAAAGAAAAAGTTGTACATACTAAATTCACAATTAAATCTGCACATTCTTGGCGACATAACACGTCTAACCTAATCCAGTGGTAACCAAAGTCGCAGCATTCCTGCTGCTGAGCCGAAACGAGGCGTACGTGAGAATGGCCGCATTGAACGCGTAATAGAAAACACATAAACGAGAAACCTAGCCATCCCGACGGCACTAAAACGATTTGCCAGCCGTTATCATGAGCTCTTTCTGTTTGAAGATACTAAGGAGTCCGGTTTAGTGGTCGTTACAATTCCGAATATAATCACTGTGCAAAGGCCTGGGATATTATCTACAACAAATTCAGAACTGGATTTTGTTTTTTTCTGATAATGAATCTGAGTAATTTGAGAAACTGAGCTATTTTGCTTAGGTTCAACGTAGCTCATGTTTGTGCAGTTTTTAATTTCATGCCGAACTTAACGTTTAGCGCGTTGACTTTTTATCAATTTCGTTCGTCAGTGCTTTAAAGATATCTGTAAAAAGTTTAGTGTATCTTTAGATTTCTATTTGTCCTGTTTTTATATTGTGTTGTGTTGTTGTGTACAGTTTGTGTAAATAAATTTATTCTTTCTATTCTTTCTTTCTTTCATTATGTTCTACATTAATAACTTATGGAAAAAATAGTTATTTTTCCTTCGCTCACCTCTAGAATCCGGTCGTCGAAGGACGGCGCCAAGAACAGGTCGTCTCCCCGCGTCCCGCCCCAGAAGTTGGTGCCGCCCATGAACGACGAGATGTTCAGCACCACGATCCCCTGCAGCTCGGGCAGCGGTATCCTCTGCCCGTCGCACTCCAGCTGAACTCTTTGCCCGAGATGCCTGTCACAAATGGCCAGATAAATTGCTCTACTGCCTGCAAAGTTACGAGCCCAAGGCTCGATACACATACACAGGTGTGTGTTTTTTTAAGGTGATACAGTTACTGAACAAGTCCACGGCCCACCTGGTGTTAAGTTGCAACCTCTGCCCATAACAACCGCTGCGACTTGGGTCCTTCCCTACTAGGTACGACAAGACCCAAGTCGCATCGTATTCACACGTAACTCTGAGATGCGTAGTTGGAATGTCTCATGTGCCTATAATTGAACCTGTAACCACACCTTTCAAACCGGAAAACAGTAACGCAAACGCGTTACTACTTGGCGGCAGAAATGGGCATGGTGGCAGTACTTACCAGACGAACTTGGCGCGAGTTCTACTGCTCTTGGGGTGTGATGAAAAAAAAAAGTTTATTAATAAGTCTCGAGTCTTAGATGTTTTTGTTGATATGTATGTGCGTGAACTTGTCACCTCTCGTGCGGTTAAGAGTTGGAGAATTTTCAAAGTTGTGCTTATGTTGATGTTTTTAGGATATAGCCATAGCTTTGAAATTTAAGTAGATGTCCCACTGGCAAGTTTATGCTGAGAGTTGATTTGAATATCCTATTGACGCATTTCTGCTGTGTGTTGTTGTGTTCAGTACCACATATAGTTTCTTATATATTGTATATTTTTTTCTTATTATAGAAGTCGAGGGTGATCTTAAATGACAAACTAGAAACAAGTTACGGGTTTCAGTATCTGTGAGCTCACCTGTACGTCCTGTTGACCCATTCCTTGGAGCCGAGGACCCCGTACCACATGTAGTTCCTCGCCCTGGACCTGCACTTCTCCGGGTGTTCCTCACGCTTGTTGTGGAAATCCAGGGTGATTTTAGCGTCGATACCGATGCCAAAGTAGTTATTCATGACCGCCCTTCAGAAAACAACACGTTTAGCAGTTGACATAGCTAGAGATTTAGTGCTGTCATACAGAACTCTATTCAAAATTAAACAAAACCTGGCAAATTTGATGGACGTAACATGATGCCAGGCCGGAAGCTTCACCAAAACATCTGTGTCAGCGTTGGTCAGCGGACGATGGCTGATGAAGCTCTAATTGATGGTCATGCTGGCAGTTGAACCAGTGGAATAAATTAGGCAGTTGAAGAGTTACCTTTCATAGAATCCTTCCAGGAGCGTTTCATCTGGGTCCATCAGTGGACTGACGGCTGCGCACAGCGCGTCAGCGTTAGCGAGCAGACACTGGCTGATGAAGCCCTGGGTGACGTGGGGCCAGGCCGGCAGCTGGACCAGCGGGTTGATGATGGGCAGCTTCTTCGCCTTCTCGTTCACCTCGAGACGGGAGGATGTTCCCGTGTGTGTCGTGGGCCCACCTTCCCCCCATATTGAGGATACTGATGTTGATAGTCTGCTGATGAAAAACTTTATGTTTGAACTTGAATGGAGCGTTCTTAATAAATAAAAAAATGTGAGCCGTCACGGGACGCCTGGCAGATGTGAAACATCGACATTATTTTGTAAGAAACTAAGTACCCCCTCACTAATAATGTTTATGATTTGTCGTAACCTTGAACGGACCAATCAGCGCTCATGCCGTGGCGACGCGTCGCCAAGCCAGAAATCGGTTTTACGTGCGGCTATAGATGTTTCACATCAATAATAATAATAAATTTATTCAAATAAAACATGGTAAATGTAACAACTCGTAAAACTTATTTAGACATAGTTATAAATAACACGAGAGCCTGAACTAGGTATCCTGTGTTTCAGGCGATAATAATAAATAATAATGGTGGACAATTCATACAGTGTCATCTAGCCTCAAACTAAGCATAGCTTGTACTATGGGAACCACACAACTGATAGAATACATATACCTTTTTTGTAAATACATACACATAATACATATTAACACACCGACACAGAACATGTTATTCGTCACACAAATTTTTGTCCTGGTTCAAAGTCAAAGTCAAAGTCAAAAACTTTATTTCCATAGAATTCATAAAGAAATGGCTTGGAAACGTCAATATTCAAAACATAAGGTCACGCGTACTTATCGATAAGTTTGACGCCTGTTCAAACCCTATCCGACCCTCCATGGGGAAGAACAGACAAGAAACCCCTAATGGAGGGATTCCTTTCTTTTCGCGAGCACGATCCTTGTAACAATTGAGTACTTAGGTCTATGTTACATTTATGACTACATAATATACTATTACAGGATGTTTTGTGTGTCGTTGAGCAGAGCGACATCAGACCATGGGGATTTATCATTTATATAATCATTTACAGTGTAATAAGCTTTACTTACCAGACCCTTCTTTATGTATGACTTGAATTTTTGGGTCGGAAGCTTCGTTGCTTGTTCAGGAAGTTTATTATAAAAGTGTACACAATTTCCCATAAAAGATCCGTTGACTTTTTGCAATCGGAATCTTGGAATGTTTAATTTATTTTTGTTTCTAGTGTTCTTGGTATGAACATCACTTTTTTTCTCAAAACTAGATATGTTTTTATGAACATATAATAAATTTTCATATATATACTGTGATGACACTGTAAGGACATTTATTTCTTTGAATTTTTCTTTCAGAGAGTCCCTTGATTTCATTTTATAAATTGAACGTATAGCTCTCTTTTGTAAAACAAATATGGCATGGATATCTGCTGCTTTCCCCCAAAGCAGGATACCGTATGTCATAACACTATGAAAGTAACTAAAATAAACTAACCTAGCAGTAACTTCATCCGTTAGCTGTCTTATTCTACGTACCGCGAATGCGGCTGAACTAAGTCTGGAGGCAAGTGCTGCGATTTGATCACCCCACTGTAGCTTTGCATCTATAGTTAAACCCAAAAACACAGTGGAACCAACAAGATTAAGCACTTCTCCATTTATTTGTATATTAGCCGACATTTGCTTCACATTTGGCAAAGTGAATTTAATGCACTTAGTTTTGTTAGAATTGAGTAAAAGATTGTTCGATATGAACCAATCTAAAACTTTAGATAGTGACGCATTTACACTATCGTAATTATCTTTATATCTGTCAACTTTAAATAAAAGAGAAGTGTCATCAGCAAAAAGGACTATATCACACAAAGTATTCACAAAAAAAGGGAGGTCGTTGACATAAACTAGAAACAAAAACGGGCCCAGTATTGAACCTTGCGGCACACCCATGTCAATAGCGGAACCTGTAGACCTTTCACCGCCAATGGCAACTTTTTGGATTCTGTTTGATAGATATGACTGTACAAGGTCAATAGCTTTATTTTGGATACCGTAATGTTTGAGCTTGCAAATCAAGATAGAGTGATCTACACAATCAAAAGCTTTGGAAAGATCACAGAATACACCGATTGCATCTTGTGATTTCTCCCAAGCTTCAAAGATGTGCTTTAAAAGCATTACACCAGCATCAATCGTGGACCGACCTTTGGTAAATCCAAACTGATTACTATGAAATAAGGTATTTCTATTAAAATGTGTTAATAATTGCTCTAAGATTATTTTTTCAAATATTTTACTCAAAGTTGGTAATACCGATATCGGTCTATAATTAGCTGGGTCTTTGTGATTCCCAGATTTAAATAAAGGAATCAATTTACTGTGCTTCATCAGCTCAGGAAAGACTCCATCGTCAATACATTTATTAAATATGTAAGCTAGACATGGAGCAATATCAGTAACTACTGAACATAGAACTTTCGTGGATATTCCCCAGAGGTCTTCGGTATTTTTGATATTAAGTGATTTAAATGTTTTTGAAATTATGGCTGTGTTTATATACCTAAAATTGAATATAACATCACTTTTTGTTACACAGGATTCTAATAAAGATCCAGCTCCACAAACAGAAGACTTCAATGACTGAGTAACTATCTTAGGTATGCTAGAGAAATAACTATTAAATGCCTCAGCAACATCAGTTTCATTTGTAAGAGTTTTACCATCAATAATTAAATTAATCTTATTGTCCCGTGTCTTAAATTTACCTGTTTCATTGTTTATAATTTTCCAGGTCGCTTTAATTTTATTTTTTGAACTTTTAATTTTATTGTTTAAATATAAAGATTTGGCAACATGACAGACATTTTTGAAAATTTTAGAGTAATTTTTTACCATCAAAATGAAAGAATCGTCATGCAGCATGTACTGCTTTGCAGCATACAGTTCATATAATTTATTTCTACTTTTATATATACCAGATGTGGCCCAGTCATCGAAACTAACTCCCGATCTGAATTTACATGTTTTCATTTTAAATACCTCTTTATGCTCATTATTTATCATATTTGACAAGGCGGTGAAAAGTTCGTTCGGGTCTTCAATGCACGGAAATTGTGTCATTCGTAGCTCAATGTTACCCTGGAACCGTTTGATGCGGCTCTCAGTGATAGGCCTGTATGTAAATTCTCTAGGATTCGTAACAAATTTTGAAGCAAACATAGCACTCTGGCCATAGTGGTCTGAGCTTAAGTTCATAATTATTGATTTACTGATGGAATTACAATTACAGAATATATTGTCTAGACAGGTAGACGACGACAAAGTTACTCTCGTAGGTTCTCTAAAAATATTGTTTAAGTTATAGCTCTTAAATAAATTTAGTAATCTCCCAGACAGAACAGAAGATTCATTCAACATATCTACATTAAAATCTCCACAGACAATTACATTTTTACTAGTCACTGTCTTTATTAATATATCCTCCATGACAGATTCAAATACTGTAAAGTCAGCACCGGGGGGTCGGTAAACGCACACAACGATATGCCGCTCCAGCTCAACACACGACACCTCAATAGTTCTCTCTATCGAGAGATTTGCAATATCTTTTCGCTCCTTATTTTTTATAGTATTTTTAACAATAATCAGTGAGCCTCCATGTATGGCTTTTTTTCTTTTGAAAGAACTGACAACATTATAATTTAAATAATAGGGGAGCAGATCCAAATATTTGACCCAATGTTCAGAAATACACATAATATCTACTTTGAAAAATGTCAAAAACAGTTCTAATTCTAATATTTTGCTGGAAAGACCCTGTATATTTTGGTGAACTACATGTAAGAGGGCACTGGGCTTTTCCGCTGTCGAATTAGTCAGTTTAAATTATTAACTGACTCATTTTCTATACCCTGATTAGTATTACTACTAACAACGGGGTCGTCACTAACTAACTGAGTTATAATATTTATAACCGAATTAATTTTTTGTTTTTTGTTGGAATCGAACCCACGACTTACACTTACTTACAGCACAGAAGGCAGATGTAATACCAAATGAGTTGTGATGTGCAAGTAGTCGCGTCTTGATGCATTTTCCAGGCCGTATTCATAGACATTAGTGTTACATATGTTATTTGTTTGTATGTTATGCGAAACATTTCCATAACGAAAGGAATACATCTTGGGTGTGCGAAATAGGTAAATATTTAAATACATTGTGTACAATTCTGTGAAATATGTGTATAGGTGCATTCTTAGGCTGAAAAAGAAACTAAAACTTATTTTGTACCTATTGTATTTCAACAAAAAAAAAAACTTTTATCTCTGGTCTACCAAAAAATAATCAAATTATAACTACCTGACAGATTCAGAGAGAAGAGGAATATATGAGGATTTTGATATCCAAGCCACAATATCGCGGTAAATGTTTTCTTATGAATAATGTATAATTTTTATCTTATCCAAATGTATGTATAAAAACACTGATGTATTATGCATGTCGGAAAGCAGAATCTATTAAGCATATATAAAAAAATGACTAAAACAAGACAAGGAGAAGAATCAAGGGAACGACAAATCTGAATATCAAACCATTAGGTACAATGTGTGGTCGTATAAAATTATTATTATATTATTGATTTTGACAATATAATATAAAACAATCGAGATAAAAGCCCGATTTATTATAATGTAAGCAGCAACAACCGCATTGAACAGATTTTTTGATTTGTAAGTGGTGTCGGGAGTTCACAGACCAAACGCCCGCTCGGGCATAACAAAATACGATTATGTAAATGACTCCACTGGGGTTTTGATAACACCTTTTCGGGATCGCTTGAGAATATTACAAATTACAACACTCAGAATTGAATATTATTACTGGAATATTGGAGCTTTTTATTTATTTTGCGTTTATTTATTTATTTAATAATTCTACTCCATTGCAGTATTTCAATATTTAGTACACTGAAGTCACAGACAATGCAAAAACTCGCAAATATTGCATCAAATTATAATTATCATATTAGTATTTACTTAACCATAGAACAATAAAAAAAATATACTTTATAACAATATGTTTTAAAGTATTCTTTGATAGAACTAATAACAGTTGATTATTATAGTCAGTATGTATAAGAAAATCAATCAAAAATATATCGGACTTAAGGATTATAGTGAAACAAACTATATAGAAAATTTTATATTTCTACGTTTTTCTAGATTTGGGTTATCCAAAAAAAAGGATTCTTGCGGAACGATAGAAGTTGAGTAAAAATATCGCTGGTTTATAGTTCAATTCAATACTTTATTATACTTACTTTTTTATGATACTTACTTATCTTCTCCGGGCTTGAAGAGGCTTCCACAAGATATCCGCCGCGTAGCCGCCGGAGAACAGCTGAGGAACTTTCCATATTCAGGATCTGTCTGACCCAAAAGCTTTGGGTTATCGGAGGATCTTCGCTCTCTCGTCGTCCCAATACTCGGCTCTGGTGTATTTATGCTAAGAGTATCAGTTCCATGATCGAAGATATCGTTGAGCACTGACGCCATCCTACTCACACAGTTCTTTATGCTTTTCTTTTCTTCACTGTGCGAGGGAGATGGAGGCTCAACCACAACACTGACTTGCGGAAATGTTGGCGTTAGACCACCTTGTACAATTGTTGTTGGAGAGCCAACAGTCGGCGTCTCTAGAGGCAGATCGGCCGGTTGTAGATGCTTCAAGTTTTCTTCAGCAGTTTTAGGTAAAAGACCCTTCAAACTCGAGTCATCAACTATTCGCTTCTTCAGACTCTTTCTCAGTTGCTTCCTAAAAGACTTGCGTGCTATATCGCTGCCTTCTTCGAACTGCGCTAGACTACAATACTTGATCTGTTCCTCTACTTTCGTTGCGTTTTCGATGTAGAACACCTTATTTTCGAAACCGAATTTCTCGTCTCCCTCCTTTGGTTTCTTTACCTTCGATATGTCTCTATATTTAATTTTGGTCTCGTTGTTCTTTTGTAAACTTGGATTTCTACTATCCAATGTAATATCCGACGTCGTGTCTGAAGTAAACAGCGTCGTATCGTCCGTATACGTTTCATTTTCTCCATTTTTCCCCATCATGGCCATTAACACTTCTTGTCCCAACATGGAGCTAATGTCGTCCATTATTGATTCTCCGTGCAAAGTTTCCGAATTTGCGTATGTCGTTTCCGAAATTTCGGGTGAGTCTATGTGCCCTATGTCCGCTTCTTCTAAATCTTCAGGCTTACTGTCTATAATCTCCGATATTAAACTATAATCATCGCTAATGTTGGACCCTTCTGAGCTACTAGCATCTATCTCCAAATCTACACTAGAGAGCCTTCTATCAGGCGTGCAGTCTCCACTGGCGGGCGTCTCTCGCGCGCTAAGGTCTCGGTAATGGTCATCCGTATACGGTTTGTCGATATCTATAATGGTAAGTTGGTCCGATTCGTACGTGTCCCCCTGTATGATGGAGTTCCGTTTATCACTATCGTCAGATATTACCAAATTCGGGATCGTAAGACTACTACTGTACGTTCCCCTGTCGGTGTCAGGTCTCAGCAGGTTCCTACAGGAGCTAGTGTCACATGAGGAGAGGTTGGAGAGCGACAGCCGGTCCTGCGGTGA
Source organism: Chesias legatella (assembly GCA_947359385.1). Classification (NCBI taxonomy): domain Eukaryota; kingdom Metazoa; phylum Arthropoda; class Insecta; order Lepidoptera; family Geometridae; genus Chesias; species Chesias legatella. Next base: position 1,876,045 of record OX375780.1, on the reverse strand, counting down.
CGCGGACGAGGCCTTGCTGCCTTCGGCGCGCTCCACCTCCAGAGTCAACTGCTCCGGTGGGTTAGAACTTATTAGTTTAGCTATGTCTTCATCTACATCTGGAATGCTGGAAGGAAAAATTACATCATTAAAACAGTGTTGTGTAATCTGTGCATGGGATATCATCTGAATCATGTCTCTAGTTCACTAAAAGCTGGCCAAGTTATGGATACAGGAGATTTTTCGCCCCACTCCCAACCGTCTCATGTTTCGATCGGCATCAATCAACGGTCTGTTATAATCTGTCTGTAATATATGGGCTGACATCTTAACCGACTCAGGATCCTTTATAATAATGGAGGTAGAGTTTTATCAATAGTCTACTATTCAGGGCCTATTTTATCCCATTTCTCCCGATTCGCAAAGACCCAAACCGAGGTCCTTTCCTCAGCGGCGCCCTTGATTGATTATTTTTTTAACGAACTAAACGCTGTCAAATTCATCTGCGGCCAACACATACAATGTTTACTCATAAAGAGTAGTGTCGCTACACCCTAAGAACTTACTTATCAGGTTGCATGGAAGCGGCGGATACAGCGGAGGCGGCAGAGGAGCGGCGGCTGTCGGCAAAGGCGCGCGGCACCGGCAGCGACAGCTCTGCCATAGAGGGCGCTGCGCACGCTTGCGCCGCGCCCCCCGCCCCCGCCGCGCCACCCGCGCCCTCCACTCTCGACTCCGATTCGAGGCCGCCCTATCATGAAAAATAAGCGTGTAATAAGATTCTAATAGGAAGACACACAGAGAAATAGTGTTTCAGTGAAAGCATGGAATCGTTATCACTAACATGATTGCAGTTTTAACTGGCGCATTCCTTTGTAAAGTGCTAATTTCGGACAACTAGGAACTCTACAACGTGTGCTACGGTAATAGATACTTTCGGTTAAAATACCTTCAGGTAAAACTGTGACGCGGCGTGTGAGACTGATACAGCTACGGACGCTACGAATTTTGCTACGGTAACAGATACCTGCGGGTAAAACTGCGCGAGTGTCCGCACGAGTGACCGCAGCGCTCGGCGCACGCTGTCAGCCCGACTGGCCAGCGCACAGCCGCGAGCCGCCCAGTTCAGCTGCTCCTGGAAAACAAATCATTTTCAAATACTAATTATAACCTATGAATAAATTGTACTCATGTAATTTAGGTTATAGGAATAAAAATATTATGTTTAATATTTGTATATTAATATTATAAATATGTAATGTGTTTGTAAATTTATCATTCTTTCACGCAACAACGGAACAGTCGAATATTTTTCTGTAAAAAATTGTTAAACAATGTCTCAATTATTTAATCTGGGCCTGAGTAGTGTGGTTGCATGATAAATATGAGTATTGATATAATAAAAAATAATAAATCTAATTGAATTTATTGTTGAAAATGTCTATTTGGAAGAAAAAAAATACCTTTTCAGTCTTTTCAATGCTGCCCTTTTCGGCAGTGGTTTGTGCTTCGGGCTCGCTGTCACTTGTTGTCTCGAGCGGCTCCCACGATCTAAAAAATGAAAATGATAGTCAAACGCTTTTAATAAGTAAAGTGAGTTTGACATACACGAATCACTCTACGATTTATAAGAACAATGATACAGACAGATACGTACTTGCACAGCGCGTGGTCCTATGAAAATGCGCACGGTAGCCTATACACCGGGTGCTACGAATGCTACGAACAAGGCTACGACTGCTACGGATACCCACTTGCACTGCGTGTGGTCGTGCGCTAGATGCGTCCGCGCGTGCAGTAACAGCGATAGCGCGCGCCGTAGCCGATGTGCAGCGCGCGCCGCCCCGCCCCCTGCGCTATCCCCCGCCAGCGCCAGCCGGAGACAGCCCGCGCGGAGCGATGTGCTGGCCACGGGGCTGATCTCACCCGCCTGTTTCAATGAAATTAGTTCTAATTTCACTAAAAGAGTAAAGTTTCCTCAATAACCACGTGTTTGAATACATATGGTTCTATTATTTTTATATTAAAACTACTTTTATATACAATCTAATATATGTCTAACAAGGAATCCATATTGTTATAGTTTCTGGGGAGGGACATACTTCTTATAAAGGCTAGGGTAAGATCGATACCAAACTTAGCCATAAGTGCACGCATGGTTTTTCAGTAAAAAAAAAAAGGTTGCAAATTATTTTTAACAACTCACAGCAATATAATTGCAACTCTGTCCTACATATAAAACAAACTGCAGCCCAAACCAACAAATGAAAGCTGATAGTATAATCGTGTACCTGCATGATGTCCTGCAAGTTGTTGAGCAGCGGAACCTCCTCCGTGAGATCGGGCGGCGCTGGAGGAGGCGGCGGAGCGGTAAGTGACCTCTCGAACGTCATAATTGACCACCTGTGCGGACAAAATAAATGATAACGAATATTTGGAAGTAAATTGTTAATTAAAGTAATATAATTAAAGTTCTGACTATTTGTTTAAATAATGATAATAATATTGGTGGACAATTCACACAGCGCCATCTATCCCAAAACTAAGCACAGCTTGTACTATGGGCACCAGTCAACTGACAGAACAATACTTATTAACACACAGAACAAACATCTATATTCGTCACACAAATGTTTGTCCTGGGTGGGGACCCCACGACCTACAGCGCAGATAACGGAGTTACTACCAACCGAGCTGTGAGGCCTGTCGCATGTAGAATAAGGAACCCGCTTGTATCGCTCAATGAACTGCTTGCAAGAGCGGCTGGCGAACTTATGCGTCCAGGTACCTGTCTAGCATCTTGGTGGAAGCCCGTTCGTATCGCTCGATGAGCTGCTGCAGGTTGGCTGCGTCGTCGCAGGAGGCGCCCCAGCCCAGCACCCGCGCGAGATCATTGCCCGTGCCCAGAGGGAGGACAGCAGTTTGCACCTGGCGCTGTTTGACACAAATAATAAACTGCGGAACGGAACATGAGCGAATGAGCGACGAAGCAATAACATCGGCTCGTAATAGTCACATAAGCACTTCACTTAGATGAGACTTTCTGGTCGCATTGCGTCCTTCATACGAAGACATAAAGAAGGAACGTGTGCTTAATTACCAAAGTTGCTTTAGTCCTCCACTGAAGGTCACTGACAGCTGCCAGTGAATTCATGAATCCGTAGCTAAGTTGGTTGTATCCTTGCCTGCAAAGCGCCTGCAAAGTCCTGGGTTCAATTCCCGGGGCGAGAATTTTTATGACCTGTACTTTTATTTTGTTTTATAAAGCCTACTCTCGTTGTTTAGATGTTTAGATGTTTTCGTTATTATTTGTGTTTCAGCCACCTGCGATACTGAGAATTCTTGTGCAGAGGATTAAACGTTTAAAAGTTAAGCTGGTACTCAGTAATTTAAGTAATCAGCATGAACTCAATAAACATAATTGTCTTGTATATTTTTTAAAATATTTTTCGTTTTATATGACTGATAGAATGTTTATATACCCATATTATATTAACAACCAAAAACAGAACAAACATGTATGTTCGCCACAATAGTCGACCTGTGTAGGAATAAAAGGCATGACCAACAGCGCAGAAGGCAGAGTTACTAGAAACTGAGCTGTGAGAGAGGTCAGTCCATATAATTCTATTCGAGTTTCAACTCAGTGGTTCGAGAGAGCCAGTGAGGTGAAAGGATTTTAAGTGCGCATTAAAGAGGTTCCTTTCGTGCACTTGATACATGTCTTCGAATTTTTTGTTCTAGGACACATAAAACATAGGTACACGTCGGGATTTGAATCGGCGACCTCCGGATTGAATGTCGGGGTCGGTACCGCTAGACCCCCACGCTTCAGTCTATATATTGTGTGACTCACGTGCATCTCCAGCTTATCGACCTCCTGCAGCACCCAGCCGACGGAGCCGTCCCCGGAGCACACGAGCACCCGCAGTGGGGCGAAGTGCCGGAACAGCCGGAGCCCCATCCGGGGGCCTCCGCCGCTCAGCTCGAACACCTGCGCCGGGTTCAGCAGCTGTCGGAAGCGACGCAGGAACTTCACGCCTTGGTTGTCGCCTGGTGAACATTATGTCAGGTTATGGTATCGTTACCTTAGGTTAGGAGCCACAACGCATTTAGTTCATCTATCTTTAACATGCGTCCGTGCCTTGCTGGGTATAGGCTAGGCTAAGCTAAGACTCATTTTTTCGCTTAATTATTTTTTATAATTATTATTGACTGGCCTCACAGCTCAGTTGGTAGTAACCCTGCTTTCTGTGCTATAGGTTGTGGGTTCGATTCCCACCCAGTACAAACATTTATGTGAAGAACATTGATGTTTGTTCTATGTCTGGTTGTTAATATTATTAGTAGGTATTTACAAAAAATATTTATAAGTATTATATCATTTGTTTGGTTCCCATGATACAATATATGCTTAGCTTACTTTGGGGCTAGATGCAGCTGGGTGAAATGCCCACCAATATTTATTATTTGTAATGATACTAAAATCTGTTATGATTTGATTACTCGCATTTTTAGCAATTAATCAGCAACATAGTTGCTAAAATCTGGACAATAGGTAGTTACCTACCTACCTAACATTTAATAATGATGTGTGTTTTCATTAGCGTTTTTCACATTAGTTTGTTTATCAGTTCTGTGTTATATAACATTTTTAATCAAATTTATATTGTAATAGAGTCGTTTTATTTATTTTCAAATCCTATTGCATCGTTCCAGCCTATCTGGGACTTAAAGATGAATCTCTCATGACCACAGTACAGCGCAGGCACTCATATCTTGCCTTAAAAAACGGGCTTAATTGAAATTCGGATACCGTGTAAGCTTCTGGCGAAACTGCTTTAAAGGACAAGAATTTAATTTTCTGTAAACCCATTTCTTCGTTGCTTTTCATGCACACAACAATAACGACAAAGATAACGGGGTGTCGTCAGGTAATCTTGTAATCTTGTTCGTCTCATTGGGAATGTACCGGCGCCGGCGCGGCGGTATGGAATCCTGCGGCGTTTAATTTATTCAAGGCTTCATTTTAAATTAAGTTTATATTCAGCTCTGCTTGTACATCTATACAAATAAATAAAATTGGAGTGTCTGTTTGTAATATTAAAATAACCGCTTTTTACTAAGTGCATATGGATTTATACACGGTCCAAATACCAAAACATTTTTTTTTAAATTTTTGTCTGTCTGTCTGTTTGTTCCGGCTAATCTCTGAAATGGCTGGACCGATTTTGACAGGACTTTCACTGGCAGATAGCTGATGTAACAAGGAGTAACTTAGGCTACTTTTCCGAGGGGTAAAATAGGGGTGCGTGATAAAACCGAATTCCACGTGGACGAAGTCGCGGGCAACAGCTAGTTGTGTGATAAAATTATGAAATTGTATTTTAATTATTAGATTGTATTTGACTGGCCTCACAGCTCAGTTGTTAGTAAGTTAGTAAAATATTTTTTCTTTCTTTTTTCTTAACCGTAACGGAGAATCCAACATGTGCTAAGCTCAGTTCACATGTTTGGTCAAAAGCAAACGTACGTTAAGAAATATAAATCAAGGGCAACTTACCCATATGTCAGACATTGTGTGGAGAAAATATGCTATGAAATAAAAATGTACATCACATATTTCCCCACATTCACAATAATTTCGCAACGACGCGACGTTCCTCTGCTACGTAACTTTATTTACGAGCGAGTGTATTCACATTTTCAATGGCTCGCGAAATGCATGTTTTGCTACAAATGTACCTACATTTCAATATAAACTGAATGTTCATACTAAACAGAGGAAGTATATATTATATATAAGAGCAAGTAAAAGTAAATAGATAGCCGTATTCTGAGCTATTATTTTCCTTGGAATTACTCAGGAATTAGTAAAAAAGTTTTTATATAAATTGAAAATGAACAACATACCTACATACCACTGAATTTATATTATATTAATATTACAAACGGACACTCCAATTTTATTTATTTGTATAGATATCAGCAGTACACTGTTGCCTTCAAAGGGCTTTTATGCGTCAACGAAAAGCATAAAATAATTATATCACACGAAAATTATCCCGAAATATTTTCACTTTTCAGTATAGACATTATTTCCTCTATGTCTGAAAAATATGGAGGGAAATTTGAATTAAGATCGTTCCAATTTTTTCTACTAAATATATTTTTCGGATCTAGTAACAACCAGCCAGTGTCTCATACATAAAACCTTTTTACGAAGCAACTCTATGAGCGTCAAAACTTATTCGTTACTTATTCAGAGAAGGGGTACGCTCTTTATTAAAAAAAATAGGAAGCTTTATTATACCCGCGAGCTGTATTACTATATCACTGGCACTTCTCACTCGTCGTTTCTTAATATCTTACGTAATTAGAAGGTACACAAACGTATAAAATTGACTATAAACTTGATGCAAATACAAAAGGTAGTATGAAATAATATATTTTGAAGACTTTTGCCGTGACAGATCCGATGCAATTTGCATAACACGACACCGTTGACACAGTTTAAGTCAAAACATATACTAGGTAAAAACTTATTACTCATGATGGCAGTATAACTTGACGCAATGTATGTAAAATGTTGCACCGTTAAATAAAAAAGCATATTTACTGCACGTCGGAATTTGAACCGGCGACCTCCGGGTTGAATTCCGGTCAGTACCATCAGTCGATCACGCTCTACCTGATCTCGAATTGACGAAGACGATGAGCGGCGATGCGTTGGGCGGGCGGTCCGGCACCCACGCGTCGTCCGGCCCCACCGAGTGCAGGCGGGTCGGGGGCACGACGGAGGCGCGCGCGGGCCCCAGCGAGCACCCGGCGCACCAGCTCGGCTTGCACGCGGCGTGCACGCACTTGCGGCACCACACGCAACGGAAGTCTTGCAGTCTGTGCGGACGAAACATACACTTAGATAATCAAAGTCAAAAATATTTCCACAGAATTCATAAAGAAATGGCTTGGAAACGTCAATAATATCAAGTTCTCGTGCCCACATTTCAGTGAAGACCATTCTCGAACCTCAAAGCGACAGGCCTCACAGCTCAGTTGGTGGTAACTCTGCCTTCTGCGCTGTCGTGGGTTCGATCTCCACCCAGGATAAACATATGCGTGACGAATATAGATGTTTGTTCTGTGTCTGGGTGTTAATGTGTACTGTATATTTAAAATAGTATATATGTATTCTATCAGTTGTCTGGTTCCCATTGTACAAGCTAGGCTTAGTTTGGGGCTAGATGGCGCTGTGTGAATTGTCCACTAATATTAATACTACTAATATTATTATTATTCCCTAATATCTATTATTGATATAAAGAATATTTATCTCCGTAACATAAACTCGATAATTGCCTAATTCATAAATAGATTCCCCCAACTGATAAACGTTTTGAGAAATCAGATACTTTGTAACAAGACTCTCCAACTTTGTGCCGTAATCAAAAGATTAGTTTCAAAGCATCTCGTATTTTACTGAGTACTCGAAACACGTGCTGAGTTTATTTTTGACGGTCCATGATTGCTCCTGAAGCCAGCTTTTATACCAATGTGTACCTAATTACAATTCGTAGCTGCTTAATGGCATTCGATTGCTACTCTCGAATGGGTCATTATTATTGCGATTTTCTGTTTTATAAGATCTAATTTAAGAACTGGGCTGAAATTCAGTTGCAAATTTTGACCTAAAAAATCATATCAATGCAAGTTAAATAAAAAATAATAAATTTTGGCAGTAAAATTTAAATTTTTCAATTTACGTTAAAGTCATTTACATTTATAAACTACAATATATATTATGAATTATGAGGATGGGAGGACGATCAAAAAAGATGTGTTAACAGAATGAATACTAATTTATTACTGACTAAAGATTAAACAGATTATTAGATAAATTACGATCTACTCCATTAGCGTTTCTAGGCCGTTAGGCTGTTAGTGTTTGAGTGTATCTTTGTGAGAAAAAAATTCAATTAAGTTTAGTTTATTTTATCCGATTTTCTAGTAAAAGCCTTAGCTTAATTAATTTGAATTCTTAAGATTTAGGTCGTGAAGCAGTGCGCTTCAGTAAATTGGATCTATTTTAAACTATCCAGGTATAAATTTAAGGTATTCTCCCGAGTACAGATTGCTCTGATTCAAGATGAAACGTGCCGTGAATATTGTACAGAAATTATTTTAGTTAAATATATTTCAAAGTAACGTTCCGCTTTTAATTAAGGTTTTCCATTCCATTGAACGGTCGGAGAGCAAGAGAAATTTGTAATCGAATTAAAAATTGACTTTAGTATTTTAAGATCGGAATAATTATTACCTTATATTAAAATAATAATAAAGCGATTAGGCCACCCATTGTGCCATTTTTATGTTTTAAGCAATAGTATATTTGTTCGTTTCTAACTTAAGGTGTACAAAAAAGTTATATTCTATTCTATATTTCACCTCCTTTGTGATTATAACAATTATTTTCATTAAGAAGATTTGTAGGAAGGCTAATATAGTCAGAGCGCTCTTTTGTATAAAGCCGCTAGTGTGAGATTAATTAGTTTATCAACTGAAAGATATAAAAAAAAAAAATTGCGGCACTAAGCTTACTAAGAACAAAAAACAAAAGACACAAGTACGTAATTAAATATTATTCAATGAATGTTTAAAAAGGTCTATAAAACTTTTTAATACTTTTGTGCAGCTGCTAAGTTACATTTTTTGACACCAGCACGGAGAATTCTTCGCATCAATCGATCATTTCAATACATAAATGTATACATAGAACATGCTTTTAAATAGCACAAACGTATACTATTACGACGATTCTAAATATGTTATATCTGTTCCCTTAGAGGTCGAATTTCCAAAGATCCTTTTTTAGTGTCAAAATCATTTAAGCCTATGTCCTATATAACCTATAACCTATGTCCTGTATAACCTATGTCTCATCTAGTACCAGTGGTATAGGCTGTACCATTACTGAAAATATGAATAACAGTGTATTCAATGTTCTTTAATTGTATTATGCCACCGTGAGCGAGGTCATTAAAATATAATTTCACTCGCAAGATAAGTATTTGTTCCATAAATTAATTTTCCATTCAATATAATTATAGTCCAAAAACAGCAGAAACAAAGCGTGTAATAACATTAGCAGAAAAAGCGCTAATACCACCCATTTGTTTAGCGCAGTTGAGAGCCAACTACAACTTTTAGATTGGACCTCGGTATAATTGGACACAACAAATAAATATGAAACTTAATGGTGCGGTTTCCTATTGCTTGAGCCACAGAACACAGAATACTAGAGCGGGCAAACACCGCTCACAGGCTGAAAGGTGTATGCGCAACGAGCATACACACACTTCTATCAAACGATGGAAGAGCTGCTAATAGATTATTAATTGGAATTATTATTCGTAATTTTCTTTAAAATTTCAATAACAATTTTTTCTCAAATAGATCAATCGTTATTAATTTATTATGTTAAGTATAATTTTAATTTTGGGGGAATTTAATGTTATCAATATTGTATAACATCATAATATGTAATAATAATAATCTTTATAGTTGTTATAAAAAAGAAAAGAAAAAAAAAAGATTTATGTGCGCAACACCACGTTTTCAAAACGGTGAAGGAAAACATCGTGAGGAAACCGACATGTCCTAGAACTAAAAATTCGAAGACATGTGTCGAGTGCACGAAAGGAGAATCTTTGAGGCGCACTTAAAATCCTTTCACCACACTGGTTCGACAGAACCGGTGACTCGAAGAAGAAGAAGTTATTATAAGTACAATCAATTGTATCGAAGCCTTTGGTTCCCGAACTAGCTAAAAACTGTATTCGGATGTATTTCGGAAGCCATCGTCTTCTCCTAACAGTCTTCTCCTTGTTATCAAAACATAATATCCAATACGTGTAATTCTAAACATAGATAAAATAATTTGGTATATTTTTATATACTATGACAATATAATTAAATAGCTAGAATAATAAAATTGCTGTGCCCTAACAGGGTTTATGTTTGAATCCTATAAATATATTAAGATCTTTGTAACAAAATAGCGCAATAAAAGCTTTGAATTTGAATTTTAATACATTTCTATGACAATTTTTTTTTTCTTTGAACTAGTAAAGAAACTCTCTTCAATAAATAACTCTCGAACTTGGAAATAGGCAATCCAAACAGGTGACTTGGCCGTTGTGTATAACCGCATTTTGTATTTTGTGGTCTGAGCTCTACGCGGCGTTCACCCCGTTCAATTAGCTAATGCACTAGTCATTTAGCTGTTCCCACGAGCCAGCTCGAGCAGCCATACAATACGAATTCTATTTTAATATTGGCACGTGCAAATAGAATGAGACAGGTTATGGTGATTTTTTTTCTTTTAAGATATTGGTGGCGGAACGAGCTGACGGCCCACCTGATGTTAAGTGGTAACCGCCGCCCATAGACAACAACAACAACTCAAGTCCTCTCCACCGAAGTACGAGATGACCTAAGTCGTATTGCGTTGCGTCCATTACCACGAGACGGGGATGTTACGTCTCATGCGCCTGCAATTTCACCAGCACCCACTCCCTTCCACTGGAACACACAAGGTTGTCATCGCCTGAGACCTCGCCAAGATTTCCTAGTTCAGGTATTGTGTAACTATTACCTTTTATTAAATACTAACTCACTATGTTAATCTTAGCATGGCGTCAATGAATCTGCAAACAACCCTAAAATTGGTACACCCATAGGAACACGGCTACGAAGCCATCAACTGTTTACATTCAAAGAAAATATTACGTCTGAAATGACATTTGATTTGTTGAGAATAAACCCCCCGAAGTGCACGCTCGACTGATCGCCCCGCGGGATCGTGTCGATTTCCCGATCTTTGTGCCGGGAATTGGGTATTACGAGGCGGCACACTGACTGCCAACGGAGGAGCTTACTCTGGTATACTGTACCAACAATATATTATGTATCTGTGAACATTTATTCATAGGAATAAAATCGCGTCATAGCTTCAAAATAATAAGTTACTTGCGTTCGGGATGGAGTCAGTCATGCAGAGAATATACATATGTATATTATTTTTGAACTTTCACTAACCCTTACTAAAACTTAGAAATAATGGTAACTTATATTTTAAATTTTACCTTATAATTGACGTTTCCAAAGCAGTTTCTTTATGCGTATACGGAAATAAATTTAAGACTGACTGACAAATATGTGTTGCTAATTTATTTATTTATTTATTCATTTATTTATTTATTAATCATAATATATCAGTATAATCAGAAACAAACGAAAAAATATTATTTCTTTTTCGATTAGAATAACGTTTGATTAGGGTTGATTGCTTTGTTTGCGTCACGCCCCTTTGTATCAAGGTCGCGGAAGAAGCACCATCGTAGCCCCAATGTAAATGTTGCCAGAAATATAAAGAAAAAAGCTGAGTTGTTTGACAACTTTACTATCCACCGATATGAGAATCGAACATGCTATCCGTACGTCTGAGTTGGTATACGGTTCGGCCAAATCAACAAGAGACTAACGGAGTTTTTTCGCGGCCAAAGATGCCACTAGCGTACCTAAGCCAGCAAAGTTTGTACGAAAAGGTAAACAAAATATCAATCAGGATAGCAAATTAGATTATAGTAAAAAGGTCAAGTAAATGGAATTACCGGCGGAGACGTTTGTTCGAATTGAAAAATATTTCAATAACAATTTGGGTAGTGCGGCTTTATTCTGTAAAACTTTACATATGAATTAAGAAAAGTATTTAGATTAATAAAATAAATATGGTGAAACGCTGTGTTGTAGCCAAGTTGTGTTATTATTAAGTTAAGTAAAGGAAAAATTGTGCAAAGTTCGTCCGGGGAGGAGATAGATAGATAGATAGATAGATGGCACTCTATTGCTCACCAAATCAAAATAACAACTGTCAGTAACTATATACAACAGAGTGAAACTATGGGCGGTTTTTTCCCGCTATAAAGGTACTGCCACCATATCCATTTTTGCCTCCAAGTAGTAATTAATTTAATTTACTGTGTTCCGGCTTAAAAAGTGTGGTTGCCGGTGCAATTACAAGCACAAGAGACATACCACCATAACGATTCAGTTACGGGCATATCCGATGCGACTTATTTCTTGTTTTACATAATCGGGCAAAGCCTTTAAAAGCTTTAATCTATAATAATTGTTCTTGACGGCATTATTATAATCTGACATTAAAAAACCTAAGCGTTCTTAGTCACAGACCAATTAAAAATGAATCTGCAAAATTTAAAAAAGTGAAAAATTTAGTTTCAACCTAAAGCCCCAGAACAAAGGCTCGCGGGGTATAAGCCGGCGTCCCATTTGTCTGGCGAGGCGGTTAATCCTGAGGGAAATTGGAAATGCGCCGCGGTTACCGCTCGTAGCGAGACGGGCCGAGCATAGATTTGGCGGCTCGACGCGCACCGGAGACCATGTGCATACAGTAATAATAATAAATAATAATAATTCCTTATTGGAAAGACACAGGTGATAATACATACGTAGTTTGCGACAATTGCTGTGGATCCAATAGGCGGTCTTATTGTAGTATACGATCCCTTCCAGACTACCTTAAACTAAAACTAAAAAGTAACTTAATACTAATGCAAGAACTATGCTCTTGAGCACGGTAGCGTTGAGTGGTTATGTGAGGTAGTTACACTCTGAAAGGCAGTAATACTCCGCGTGCATAGTTCGTCCACGGAAGTCCTGCTACCATATATTTTCTGACACTAAGATTACGGTAAGACAGTTCTCTGAAGACGGCATTATTTTTGGCAGACTAGAGACATTGATGAATATTTTAAAAAAATCAACTAGCTTTTATCGATATAATGGTTTCTCTTGTCTATGTGAAAAACTAGTGTAAAATGATAGAATTAAGGTTAACGTTCCATGGTTGGAAATGTCACGTTTGTATAATATGTATATGATAGGCTAAGGGAAGAAAAATACACAACATAAAAATACAGAAGCATAAATACGTAACTTGGAACTTTAATTGACGGTGATACAAGTCCGAATACGCCCCTAAAATATACACTCGAGAATAACCCAAATCTCTTTGAAATCGCTGTCCAAATCGTAGTCAGTACAAAATAAATGTCAAGAGATATCAGTCCGTATACTCAGCCTCAGGGGATATAGAAAGTGTGACCGATTTATACCTATACATGTACTATCTTTACAAAGGCTTTGTTGAGAATCGATCCAGCGGATTTTTTTCCCAACTAATGATGAGACAGTGTCACGTTTATCTCACTGCATTAGTCTTCTTGTAATTAGAATATAGCTATAATATAGCTAGTAAAAGCTAGTATGGTTCTTTTATTTATTTATTTATTTGGTACCTTAATAAATAAATAAATAAATAAAAGAACCATACTAGCTTTTACTAGCGACTTGGCCCGGTGAAATTACAGGCACGTGAGACACTCCACCTTCACGTCTCAGAGTTACGGGCGCATATGATGCTAATTGGGTCTTGTAGTACTTAAGACCCAAGTCGTATTGCTTACTAGGCAGAGGTTACCATTTAACACAATATAGGTCATCTGCTCGTATCACGGTAAAAAATATGTAAATAATAATACATTCAGGATAAACCTCAATCCGCCAGATTATAACATGGCGCTGTTTTGTTAAGCGGCTAGCCGTTTTGAAAAACGACAGATTTATTATTATAGCTGCGACATATGCCAGATTTCAAGTGAAATTATAAGTTGATTAAATCAGCGTCCAACAATGTGTCTTTAAACGATAATTATCGCTATGATTAAAAGTTTTAATAGTAGTCAAAGTCAAAACTTTTATTTCCATAGAATTCATAAAGAAATGGCTTGGAAACGTCAATATTATTCAAAACATAAAGTCACGCGTACTTATGGATAAGTTTGATGCCTGTTCAAACCCTATCCGACCCTCCATCGGGAAGAACAAACAAGAAACCCCTAATGGAGGGATTCCTTTTTTTTCGCGAGCACGATCCTTGTAACAATTGAGTAGTTCGGTCTATGTTACATTTATGACTACATAACATACTAAAATAAGATATTACATGATGTTTTGTGTGTCGTTGAGTAAGTACATATATGAGCAAATAGTATCACATTATGTCATCTATCTGGTAAGCCGAATTCTAAAGTGCATTTCACTTAATGAGTTACTTATATTTAGCACTTACAATGTTCATCTAATTAATAATCAATTGCCATTTCACGACTGAAGATTAACAAAAATGTTATTCATCAATTCGCCAAACAAACAAACACAACTTAAAAATCAACTATAATACCAAATCAATTCATAAAATCGAGAGATATGAGCCTCAGAATTATAATTATCAGAATCATTCGAAACAAAATTTTCTGAATATTTATATTGTAAATAAAAAACAACACATCGGAGGGAGGCGTTCGTAACAGACAGCCGCTGTCTAAAACATTCAACAAAATGGATGAAATAAAATGTGTATAAAACAAATCAGGACTAGAGTAAATAGCCAGCGAATTGTATCATTTTATGGTGGTGTTACACTTTCGTCTAACCCCTGAGCTGTTCGTCCAACCCTCGAGAAATGATCATCAACCCTCGAGCTTTTCAACTTACCCCCGAGCTGCTCGTCCAACCCCCGAGCTGTTAAACCTAGCCCAGAGCTGTTCAACCTACCCCCGAGCAGCTCGTCCAACCTCGAGCTGTTCAACCTACCTCCGAGCTGCTCGTCCAACCCCCGAGCTGTTCCACCTACCCCCGAGCTGCTCATCCAACCCCCGAGCTGTTCAATCTACCCCCGAGCTGCTTGTCCAACCCCGAGCTGCTAGTCCAGCCCCCGAGCTATTTAAGAGCTGTTCACTGATACAAGCTATGCTTTGCTACTTTGGGGCTAGATGGCGCTGTGTGAAATTTCAAGAAATATTTATTTATCTTCTAGTTGTACAGTTCCATAGTGGCGTTAGCACCAAATGATTGTGTAATGTGACCCGCTCTTTACGCTGTCACAAAAGCCATCAGCGGGGTCGCTTTTCTCAGCGAAGTGCCCTCCAAGACGAGACGTGGATCTTGTAGTACATAATGTATGGAATTGCTCGAGCAATCGATATATTTAGACAGTTCGAGTGACGGTGCGTTAACTCTGCTTACACGGTTCGGTTTTGCCAAATTCATGCTATTTTTGTGGCTTTTTACAGCAACCAGAGACAGATAGTTAATATTATGTTCCGGATTTCAGAATTTGCAAACAAATATAGCGTTTTTTTTTTCAAACCTGTTTTACATAGTTGCTGTCATTTATTTGAGTGCGTCACAGCTCAACTGGTAGTGACTTTACTACTTTACGCGATGTAGGTCGTGGGTTCGATTACAACCCAAGACAATCATTTATCTGACGGACCGACGTTTTTTCTGTATCTGGGTATTTAATATGTATTTATTTACAAAAAGTCATAATTATAATAAATCAGTTATCTATATCTTACAGTTCAATGCTACGCTTTAGTTTGGGACAAGACAGCAATGTGTTAAATGTACACCAATAATAAATCTTTATTTGAATAAACCACATTATACAGTTTGTTAAAGCCCTGATTCCGGAACTAGCGTTAGCTGTATGTCGGAAACCAGTTCCTTCCCTTAAACAAATGCTTATTATTGAAATTAGTTTAAATATTTCTAATAATATTATAACTATACTTATGTAAGTATAGTTATAATATTATTAGAAATATCTTATTTCTTATATAGTTTAAGTTCATCAGTTTAAATTGTTATTATGTAATAACAATTTAAACTGATGAACTTAAACTAACTGGAAAAAATACATATATGCACCTAATAATAATATCCGTTCTCTATATATGTATATTTTATATTATTTAAATATTTTATTATATATATATTATTTAAACCTTTTTTTCAATTAACGTTTCATCGGTGTGGTCTATTTCATTTGCAAGCTGAGTGCATATTGAACGATGATATCAGATATTGGATCCGGTGAGATGCGGATTAGAGTTGAGCGAAAGATGAGCAGGTAAGATTTTGAAAGTGCATTTATCTCATCGGCATGGATTTTATATAAGATTAGCTGCAACCGAGAGCTGCTTTCAGAAGGGGAAGAGATTGAACAAGATTTTTTTATGGTACTTGGGTTTTTTGATAAACATTATTATATAATTATACAAATTATATCTAATTCCACCAAAATTGACTCAGCTGACTCATTGTTTAAATTGACCTTATCCGTGTCGTCAATAGTACAGGTTTTATTGGCTGAAAATCAGCGCTGAGTATCCTCACCATATGCTGAGCCATCCCCTTTTTCAGCACAGGGTGGCTACGAAGCTATTTTATGTTTTTTGTATTTTTATTGTATTGCTATTTCATGTAATTGTTGTTCCTATGTTAGTGGTGAAATAAATGTTTTTATCTATCTATCTATCTAACTGCTTACCTCAATACAGAGCCGCATGTTTTGTCGCAGATGTCACATTTGGCGGCGACAGGCAGGTTTCCTTCCAGCCACTGATGTGGCATTATGATGTTCTAAAACAAAAACCATTTGTTAAGGTTGAGCTATGAATCTATCTAGCTTTGTTTACTGTTTGCCACAGGGTCTACCATTTAAATGAGCACGATGAGCGTTGAACAAACTATAAGATAAGCTCCGGGTCACGACAAAGGATTAAACTGTTGACAAACTTTGGGATAACATCGACACCAAATTTCTAAGCCCTTCGGGAGACTTACAGTGGTTTCAAGATCTGTTTAAATTCAAATTATTTGCTACAACTTTTGCCATAACTTTTTTTGTACAGTTACAGAAAATTAGTAAAATAACAGGGGAATTTCTGTTGGTACTAAACTACGTTATCGATGTAATAAATTAATAGTAAAAAAAAAAATGGTTGCTGGAAGCTATTGAAAAGTCAGCTGGTCTGCAATTGGCCTTGGCAGCAGAATCAGCTCTAGCTCACCATAATATTGCATTTTCATCGGGTACATGCGTGAATACAGAATTCAGCCTATTCGGGCTACGAGAAGTGGTACAAAATTTAGTTGCAAATTTTGACCCTGAACAAACATACATACAAACATTGCAATTTAAATAAAAGCTTGTTAAAAGCAATGTCGATGTTTAAACACAAGTATGTGCCAAGTAATTTATTATGTGTATATATATATATATATATATAAACGAACAGGTGTTCCCTAGGAGATTGTAAACGGAATGGTCTGCCCAAAAAAAATAAACGAAATATAATAAAAATAAATATGTGCTTACATATATATCTCTCACACTTTTGCCTTGATAAATTTGGGCACATTAATTTACAGTCTAAAGCCGTAATCAAGTCGATCACGACACCGCGCGGGCCATTTACTTCTAGTCAAAGCTCATTAAAAAGTTCCCGTAATCCCGACTCCATTGAGTTAGCTACCTATTGTATTAAGTCCTTAGTTAAGCTTCCCATGTCATAAACATTTACTTCAATCTATACCGACTAATATTTTATATAACAATGATATCTATTTATAAAAAAAAATAGAAACTGTTGTTTTTTTTTGCAAAAACATCACAAAAACACGTTTTTCTCTTGAGTTCGCGAATGTTTTCCTCAAATTTTCAACAATGATTCTGGTCGATATTCAATCGCTTGTGTGAAAACTAGTTATTTTATATGCGAAAGTGAGTCTGTCTTTCAATTTGTTATCCCTAATTAACCGAATTCGATGAATATTTGCAATAACCCGATAAGGCAGTTAACCCGAGTAAGAAGAAGATATCTAAATTATATTTCGCGCGTGTATACTACTTTTTATCACTCACAAACGTGCTGCAACTAGTGTACATATAAGTTTACATACTCAGCTATATGATTATATACACAGCTTAAAACAAGCTGAACCGCGTAGAAAAGCCGTTCAATACATAATCGCCCTTACCAACTTTGAATGAGACTCATAGAAACAATTAAAAATTCCTAAGTATTTCTTTGACTTTGTCAAATAAGTTTCAAAAACATGTTCTCTGCTATATTTATGAGCAAACATTCTCCATTTATGTAGAAACGTCTGAAAAGTTGACCGGATTTTTCAAGAGTTTATTAGATACTTTGTAGCAAAGTTTAAAAAATATGGAAATTGTATTTCTACTTCATAAACATATTTTTGGATGTTACTTTAATTAAAATTTATGCCATGGAAGTGGATTTAAAAGTTTGTTCATATATGTTGGATGTTTGTGTTGTGTACCTGTGTGTTCATGCCATCTGCGTTACAAATAATCCTAGTACAAAAATGCCTTAAACATAGCTAGGCGAGGCAAGCATGCCAGCCGCCGAAGCGAAAAATGAGTGGATACGATGTTATCAGACTGTACATCATCAGACCGTGTAAGATCTGGCTGAACATTATAAACTAAGACATGTAGATAATACACGGCCTGCAATGTTCGGCGCATATTGTATCACGTGATATGGTTAAGCCATGGTTTGGTATATTGATCGTGAATTATCAGGTTGCACATTATCCTGTCAAGCTTTATTTGATCGTACAATTTGCGGCGTGTGTTGAGTCGAAACGGTGAGAGAAATACAGTTTGTACAGGTGGTGTTTTAACAAAGGGAATTCTAGTGGAAAAGCTGCTCGTTTTCACCCGTTTCCCAATCCTCTCATACATACAATGTAAACGAACCCGACTTTACAAGATCCGATGTCTCAAACCAAGTCGCTTTTGTGAACACGGCTGCTAATATCCATTTCAGAAACAATGGATATAACTATATTTGATTTAATACTCGTACTTGGTATTTTATATATGTGAATATTTTGTTATTATATTAAAGTGAATTAAAAAGAGACTTTAAAATTGATAACTATTGGCGCCTAATTATTCTTACTAAAATACGCTTTCATTTAAAAATTGAAAATATATTGTCGTTCAGTATGTAAAATAGAAGTTTTTTTTATTAATTATGTTCATCAAAACTTCTAAACTACCAGATTCCAAAGTCAAAGTCAAAAACTTTATTTCCATAGAATTCATAAAGAAATAGCTTGGAAACGTCAATAATATTCAAAACATAAGGTCACGCGTACTTATCGCTAAGTTTGACGCCTGTTCAAACCCTATCCGACCCTTCATGGGGAAGAGTAGACAAGAAATGGAGGGATTCCTTTTTTTATTCTATAAAGATATTACACGGTTTGTTAAGACCGCATATAGCACTGGATATAGCGATTTCAACTAGTACAGCCTTATAGCGAAATAAACGAGCATTCGTGACACGAGAAAAGATCTAATTTTAAAGCGGTTGGGCTTCTAAAGCTAGCCGTTGCTCCGTTGCGACCTGAAAACCTGATTTACGCTCCACCTTATACCTGGTAGTAACGCTTATACGAAGCCATTTCCTAAAATAGATGGAACAGCGACTGGAACGATGAAAACTTGGATGCAGTTTTTTATTGAGAATAAATCGAATATAAATATAGAATATTGATACGAATGACCAGAAAACATACCAGCGACTACAGTTTTAAATCGTGAAAGTAATTTTCGACACAGTTTTATGTATTTGGTGGGTGTGACAACCGTCGCACCCACCAAATACATAAAACACATTAAATACTAAAACGTAGAAATAGCAGTGGGCAAAACACAAAATACAATTTAAGTGGCCAAAAACGGTCCCTCTATTAGCATAGTGCTGCACACATTGAACAAGAGTGCAGCGCTGGTTTTCAGGCAGGGCACTTAGGTGAGGTCACGGACACAGTCCATAAACGTACTATATGCGACAGAAAATACTAAATAACAAAAGATATATTTTATAAGATAGTACTTAATTAAAAATAAAACTAAATACATAACGTATTGAAGTACAGTAATCGAAATATCAAAAAAGATACAAGCTAATAAAATCAAGTTCATATATACTTTTAACTTATCTTTTATTTATCAAGATTAGGATTATTGTCACTATATCGTACAAAGGGCCCCACTGCAAATGTGTATGTATCAAATTGAATTATTGGTTTTCGAAAACGAAGTCGTTTCAGACAATACGAAATCGTCTGTGAAATTGAAACCTAGAGTGAACGTATAGATTTTTCGTGTTATCTTAGGTTACTAGCATGCGAAAATGTTTAGTAAAGAAAACACTTAATAATAAACTTAAACAATAATAAATATTGGTGGACATTTCACACAGCGCCATCTGGCCCCAAAGTAAGCTAAGCATAGCTTGTATAATGGGAACCAGACAACTGATAGTTTTTTTTTTGTAAATACATACGTATAATACAAATGTAATACTACATTATTAAGGTAGTTGCATAATATCATACATCTTCGTACCGATATCGTATCGACGTGCGTTTATTATTCGATATCGGAACGGATAATTTAAAACCGCTCTAATTTACTGCTCGTCTTGATCATTCAGTCATTCGCTTCATTTTATCGAGTGGATTTTTTCTTCTCATAATAAAGCTTGAATCTCCGCGGCCGCCCAATTCCACCATAAAAGATTGAACGGTTCAAACGTTCCGATTGAAGTGCGAGGAAATTGATGTTAAATCATTGCGCCCCTCGGGACGGGACCCGCTAAATGTTCGTCATTGACCTTTTACGACAATGAATTCCACCGATTCATTTATCGAATGGTCTGTTTCAAGGGAAACGACGTAAACTGATGTTTCATAACTTTGGTATTTCACAAGCTTACGCGAAAAATACACGGAGCAAATTTAATCGACGCGCTCTTTTGTATTTTCTCTAATGGAATGAGTTTATTGAATTTTAATGATCATCTTTTTCAAGCCTATTTATGTACAAAGGTACATAATAGATGTAGATACGTCTTTTTACTGGAGTGGCAGGGATTTATTACCTTATTGGATACTCTATCGTAGCAGAGTGGACGCGATATTTGTTAGGCCACCTATTGTTTTTAACAAATAACTGACGGTTGGCATTCCCTTAGTGTTTCCTAAGATGCTAAAAAATATAATATAATAACATAAAATATATAAATTTATAAAGAAATGTAAAAAGAAATCTTCAGGGTAGGCAACGCATCAGTAATGCACCCGGTGTTGCTGACGTCTATAGGCGGTGACCGCTTAACATCAGGCGGGCCGTAAGCTAGTTTGCCCAAACATAACATAAAAAAAACTTCAGATACACGTGATGAACGAAAGAGAGCGTGCTGAAGCTATCGATGGCGAAAGCACATTCCATCACATGCCGAGTTGAACCTTATTGTCACAGAATTAAGGTGTAATTTGTCTCGCTCACCCCCTCCGAGTCCTCAACGACGTGCGGCCCGACGGAGGCGAGCGTGCTCCATTTGCAGGAGGGCGGCGCGCGCGACGCGCACCGCTTGTGAGCTTTGAACTTGCACAGTTCGCAGGCGAGCGCGTGGGCGGTGCCGAGCGCGCCGAGCGGCTCGCGGCACACGTTGCAGAACGTGGGGCGGGCGTGAGTCGCCGCGTACCTGTCACACCGGAGACCATTCGGTAAGTCAATATTCAATAGTATTTACCACACTCGTTCGAGACAACCAGTGACTCGAATAGAATAGCAGAGAATAGTTTTTTTTTTAATTTATTTCTTTTTATTTTATTTTTCATACAGAATCTACAGTTCTTATAATAAATAAGTGAACTCTTAAAATTACTCATACAGCCAATAACAGATTTAATTTATTTATATATCCTAGTATTACGACAAACACTCGACTTATATAACCGCAACACCCGCCCAGGACTCCGTCTCATATTGAGACATGAGTAAATGCTTAGTACTTACCAGTGATGGTCTCCGGAAGACAGCCAGGCGACCAGGTCTGCCACGTCAGCGCCCCTGTGGAGGGCGCCGCGTATCGCGCCCGCCCAGGACTCCATCTCGCCACGGTTCTCGGCGCAGAGGACCAGGCAGCGACTTGCCGTTATGACCTATGGACGAAGATATTTGTTTATTTAATTTATATTGTACGTTAATGGTAACATCTGTCCATTACAAGCAATATGACTTGGGTCCCCTGATGACTTGGTACTTAGGTATCTACAAGACTCAAGTTGCATCGTTTGCGCCCGTAACTTTGAGACGTGAAGGTGGAATGTACCTGTAATTTCACCGGCGACCACATCTGTCAAACCGGAACACAGTAACGTGAATGCACTACTGCTTGACGGCACAAATGATTATGGCGGTAGTACTATCCTTATAACTTGGCATAAGTTCTAATGTTTCTAAAAAAACTCCGGATAAGCGACATCTTAAGGATAACCAGGTATGTGTTTTGGTCGACGGAGAGATTTAAAACCATTTCCGTCCATTGAGGTGAATATAGCTCAATCAATGAACTATAATCGTGTCGAGGCTATGACCCGCGGCATCTTATTTGCATCCCAATCATTGCACCCCTTCTATCTGCTCTGCATAGGGGAAGGTAGCCAATAGCAAATAGCTAGCCAATAGCTATTTATGATAGAGAAAAAGCAAGCACTTGAATAAATCAACAGCAGGCAATAGCGTATTGCTGTGTTCCAGAACGAAGTGATGTGAGGTGAATTATGAAGTACGTATATACCTCTATATTAACGTATAATTAAAGTTAGACGTGTCTGAATAATGAATAAAGTTTTGACAATTTGAAACGATAACGAAAATAGGCATCTTGAAACAAATTTGTGCCAGTTGAAATGGCTAGACGTTTAAAATTATCATGATGGCTATTGCTTTTCAAGACATTGCTTTAAATATTTTAATATAAAATAACATAGATTCCCTCATAAGTTATAATGGTCTGTAGACAATATTCCATGTACTGTATTGTAAGCCAAACTTAATTAAACATGCTCACTTAGCGTGTACACTATCTGTTAATTACGTTATATCAAAAAACTCGGTACTATACAGTCTATCTTTAATAACTTGTTGACATGAAACGTCTGTGGTGACCCCGGAGTGGCGTGGGTAATTTTCTGCGGGAAAATAGAACGTTAGGCTTCAGTGGTTCAATTTTTGAGGTTCTAATGGGTCCAAAACCTTATTTTGACAATGTTTTAAGGAGAAGTCATTTATTTTAATATTTAGTGGGTAACTATGGACCTAACGGGGAAACAGAACGAGCAGTCAAGTGGCTATTTCACTATTCCAAAAAATATGGAATTAAATATTAAATCGTAAAGAACCAAAGCGATGTCAGCAAATGGCAGTGACTACTCATGACTCGTGACTACTCATGACTCTTTCAGAACAGTATGGTGAGAGGATTTTTTTTTTAGCCATACTTTATGCTTAAAGACACTCCTTTCGCAATTTGGCATTTTTGGTTTTAGAACATGCCAATTCCCTCACGATGTTTAAAGAACGTGGTAAATTGCGTACATTAGCTTTTCACACAAACACTTCTAGATTCGAATCAGCGATATCCGGATAAAATTCAATGTCTATAAGTTCCACTGGACCGCTTCGCTTTCGTCGGAATAAACAGTAAAAAAAACATTCTGGTCCACAGAAATGTCGAATGCCCCTCCTGTGAGCTGGTCCCATTACGACCGCTAACGGCTATACGGGCTGATTATCTCCTGCCGCTGAATGCAATCTCGCAATACGAACACAAAACCGGCCGTTATGGTTATGACACTTTTGTAGATAGCCGTTATGTTGCGCCGCTGATCTTGCTAACTCCAACATAATCCTATCGCATTAATGACGTCGTAAAAGGATAAAGTTATGTTCAAAGCGACAACATATAATACAGAATAATGTATTATATGTTAATATTATTTACACCCAGACAACAAATATGTATGCTCGTCAGACAAATCGAACGCACGACCTAAAACGCAGAAGGCAGGCTTCCTACCAAGTGAGCTTTGAGGCCAGTCAAACCACGAAAGGACAATGCACGAAAGGAGCCTCGTTGAGGCTCACTTTAATACTTTCACCGCACTGGGTTCTAGAGCTATTGATACGACTAGTAGTACAAGTACATACATATACACCTATTACGTAGGGGTAGGCAGAGAGCAGTTTTCCAGCTGCTACGATCATGACATACGTCATTTGCGTCACCCACTCTCAATAACTTTTTCATGCACGCTCGTCGGTTTAGGCCACTCTTCACAATAGCCCGATTTATCGATTATTCGGTATATTTGATCAGCCCACTCCCATTTTATCATTACCTTTAAAGCTTTACCGATAATTTAACTCTTCAATTTAGTGGTTATATTGACATGCTATCATGCCATCTGACAATGACATGCCTTTCATGATCACTATGGTGAGTATTATCGGATGTATTACCACTGTAATGATATTGACATAGTTCCTACATACAAAGTATTAATAACATTTTTGTACTGATTCTAATATGACCAATCTAAATACATAAAAATCTCGTGTTACGGGTATGTGGTCGCACTCCTTCGAAGAGCTCAACTGATTTTTATGATTTGTTTCGTACATTTGGTTGGTATGAGAATAGGTCGTAGAGTATTTTTCACCCTTCCATTCGCCCACCCCCCAATTATTGATCGCGGTTTTAGTATTTTTGTATGAACAATATCCAAATAATTTAACCGTCGTTCATTGACTTGAATGTCGCGTCACTTTGACATTTCATTCTACATTTGTTATTTATCGGGCCTGAAAAAAACCTAGTACAAAACTGCGACACACAAAGACAGCACACTTTCAATTTCAAATTTAATATTTCACATTCGATTTATAATTGCATTCGATTTCTTGATAATTTTTATTGCTGAACAACGTTTGCCGGGTCAGCCAGTAATTATATACTAATTTACTGACTAACGTATTAGTAGAGTTATTCGTGGAAAAGCAACAGCAATTTTCTCACCACCTGTTACGTCTATTTTCCAATTCTCTTTCTAACACAATAAAAAAGGATCATTATGGATCTGCCTACCTATTTAAGAAAATCTATTTATCATCAGCTATGTACAACAAAAGATTCATTATTTTCAGTTGTTGAGTTTTATAAAAGCTTTTCACAGCGTCAATACATTATTCATACACAATAATGGTCCAATTTTAAATCTATTATAACGAGAAAATCTGTTGGTGAACACGAAACAGAGATTAATTGTTTTCGGATATTAAATGCACATATGATTTGTATATTGTATATATTCAACGCTAGAATTGTATCGTCATTGTTTAAGTGGAAACAATATACGTATTTTTGTGCGCTGCTGGTAAAATCGGTTTATACAAGTGACCGTGGTTATTTGAATTTAAGTTCTTAAAACCATCTACGCTAATATGCGAACATATATGTTGCATATAACTCACTTTCACCCCACACAAAGGAATCAAATATTGACTGCGTCAACAAGCAGGTATATCTGAAATTCCATTTTATAAACACTTCCTGAATATTTGGCGTGTGCTCAAATCCGCATAATGAATGACGTGCCAACATTGTGAAGGAAACGACACGAGCCCCATAATAAAGAATAATACACCTGGTAAATAACAGAGCAGTAGAACTCTCGCCAAGTTCGTCCGGGGAAGTACTGCCACCATGCCCATTTCTGTCGCCAAGCAGTAACGCATTCGCGTTAATGTGTTCCGGTTTGAAAGGTGTGGTTGCTGGTGAAATTTCAGGCACATGAGACATTCCACCTACACGTCTCAGAGTTACGGGCGCATACGATGAGACTTGAATCTTGTTGTACCTAGTAGGGGAGGACTCAAGTCGCATCGGTGTTATGGGCAGAGCTTACCACTTAACAGCAGGTGGGCCGTCAGCTGGTTCCATAACTGTATCACATAAAAAGCTTATGTACGTTTTTTAACAACGCTAATGTAATTTCTACGTCTCATTTATTCGAGATTTCTTTGATCACTGCTATTGTTGAGTTTAATGCGTCAATTTCACACGAATCTTTCATTCTTCAGAATATAATGATAGCTGTAAAAGTTGTATTTTGGCACTGGTATGCGAAGATATCCAGTTGTCAAAAAGATAACAAGTATTTTTGTAAAACCCTATTTAAAAGAAATTGTATTACGAATGCGGGAAAATTTTTTCAAAGACTAAACGGAACATTTCTACACAGACAAAAGGTGGTATACCTACATTTGGGTGGCCAATTTTATTCTGACTTGAAATTTAGATGATTTTTTTCAAAAATTTACTCTTATATCCCCCCGACACACATCTAATGGAGCATGTGGATTCCCTGAATAGGTATCTATTAACCTGGAGTATGAGAGTGATTTCGAACTCTAGCTGAAATAACAGAAATTCACCGGTTAATTACCTATTTTAGGTGTCTGCGAGTAAATTCCGTGTCTGTAATTTCTTTGTCAAAAATGCTATGTTACCTACCGGTTTTATTGTAGGTTTCAGGCAGACCAAATATAAAAAAATAAAATTGTTTTTGCCCCATTTGGACGATACAAAATTGATATATTTAGAACTCATGAACGCTTTGGAGGCAGTGTGACCAGGACTTAAGGTGCACCTCAAAAAGGCTCCTTCCTACGGACACTTGAAAAATATGTTCGAACTTTTGTCTCCAGGATAGGCCGCTTTCCTCCTGATGCTTTCCTAGTTAAGTTATAGCCATACATAGTTTTTTCAAGCATAATTCTCATTAGTGCTTGTCTAACTTTGAACCAGTGACATCCAGATTGAAACTTGGACACAGCGAGCCACCTCACAAATGTCGAGCATACAAAATGAGATTACTTGCTAAAATCGCGCCTGACCCGCGTTTATACAGCTCAATCGTTAAAATACACGACATGTTAACTACCCTAGGTCATAGTTAGATTATTATTCGTATACCTGCCGCCACATTGATGCGGCGATTCTTTTGTAAGCACTTGTTTTGTTCGTACGGCGAACTATCAGATCGAGTCGCCATTGATCGAATGCGTCAGTGCATTGTCTAGTGTGGACTCGAGTTTGTAAAGGTTTGAATATAAACCTCCAATACCACCCAGACTTGATTGTTTTTTTATGTGATGTAGGTCACAGAACGAGCTGACGGTTTACCTGGTGTTAAGTGGTAACCGCCGCCCATGGACAACAACAATAAGACTCAAGTCCTCTCCACCAAGTACGAGATGACTCAAGTCGCATTGCGTTGCGTCCATCACCCCGAGACGGCGATGTTACGTCTCATGCGCCTGCAATTTCACCGGCACCCTTCCACCGGAACACAGCAACACGAGTGCATCGCTGCTTGGCGGCAGATTACCAGGTGTGGTGGCAGTACTTTTCCGGGTGAACTTAGCACAAGTTCCACTGCTACTTTGGGTTGCTCTTTTCGCACCACCCGGGGGACACGTGTAGGGATCCAGAGGGTTATCACCTACGGACGCGAGCAACGTGGGCCCCCAAATTATACGTAAAGGGTTTGTTCTTGTTGTTAGATAGTTATGGAATTCGTTTCTAGAAGAAAATGTTTGCCGAGTGGATCGGGGGGTTGCAACGAAGGCGATGTATTCATCATTTTTTACATCTACTCTCCCACAAGTAACTCACAAGGTGAAAAGTGACAGATTAGAGCTATGCCTAACCTGTGGGGCACAAGAGGCGTGAATCTATGTATGTAAACGTCAGTACAAGAGTAGTGCGCACCTCACAATTGGATACATTCTGGTTTTCATTGTATGATTACTAAATTGGAAAAATATTGGTCGTTACCAACAGCGACATTACTATTTAATTATATACTATTTGAGCTTAAAGCTCATGTGACTTAAGTCCGAATTGGTTTTCGTTCTTTTTTGTTTCTTGGACAGATTTCGTCGTAATGTTTTCCATCACTGTTGTGAGTATATATAATAATAATGTTGGTCATATTAGAAACAGTACAAAAACGTAAAGAATACTTAGTGTGTAAGAAGTATGTGCTAAGAAGATTTATGTTTTGAAGATAATAGTAGATAAAGTAAGATATTGGTTACCATCATAATTTTTCATTTGTAAAAAATCTATCTTGTCGTGCTTATCACAAACTACAGCTGCCAGAACCACAGACAAGACAGTATAATTATAATATGCTCTACACAATAAGCATTCAACCAAGTGTGAAAACATGTGTCAAGTGCACGAAAGGACCCTCTTTGAGGCGCACGTAAATCCTTTCACTACACTGGCTTATGAGAGCAGTGATGCGAGAAGTAATATAAGTAGTAGCAGTTTTCACTCAGTGGTAGAAGAGCTAAATATAATTTCTACAATTTAACTATACAGTATCTCTACGAACCTGCGACTCCAGTTTGCAGGGGGAGGTACCAACGTAGTTTGCTGTTAATATAAATGTGAGCATTTCACAGCCCCAATGTTAGTTAAGTATAGCTTGTATCAGGCGAACCGCACATACATATATAATACATAATAACACCCAGAGACAGAACAAATATCTATGTCCGTCACGCAAATCATTTCCGTGGGTGGGAATCGAACCCACGACCTACAGTGCAGAAGGCAGGGTTACTACCAAATGAGATGTGAAGCCAGCCATTGACATTATAATAAAAAGCCTTTTTTCGAATAATTTAATTTTGATATTATATTCGGCACGAAATCTGTCTCAGTCAGGCAATCAATCATGCATATTGAGTGATACAATATTTGGATGGGTTGTTACTTAATAAATACACAAAGCCTTTTTTCCGTGGCTTACTGGTAAGTGAAGATATGAAAAACTTCGTTCTAGTTGAATCGTTTCCTAATTAAACGACAATCAGCCAAAACTTGAACTAGCTATAGTCCTAAAATTCCCTACTAAATTATTTCTTCCATAATCACAACAAATAAATAAAATCTAAACTAATTAAAAAAACATTCTAACTAAAAGAATCAATTATAAAAAACTACAGTACTGCAGCTTTCTATTACTATTCTAATGAAAAAGAAAAAATATAAACCGAAACTTTAAAAACAATTTTTAATTAAAATAAACGTTTGAAAACGTAGAGAAAAAGTAAGATCTGAGATCTTAGTTCTCAGCCGCTAACGACAGCCGGAAGAGCGAGATCTCACAAGCACTCAGCAATTTAACGCAACTTGGGGTACAGTCGCTAACGAAAATTTCTCCAATTAATCTCTTTCAACGAACGCAGGATATGTCGCAAAACATAAAAACCATAAAATATGTACTTAAATCAAACGCCCATTTTCTTGCAACGTTTTCCCAAATTGTAACTATTACGATTGTAGCGATTTAATTATAACGATTTAGATAAAAATTGTATCTCACATAATCTTTACGACATTCTAATTGTCTATGGTTCTTTTCGGTTCATTACTACCGTAGGGCATGAAATAATAAACCACGTGATAAGTGTTTCCAAATAGCAATATCCAGAAACCAGTACAAAGAAACAAGATGTCCAATATGAAAACCAGCGTTTGCTGTTACAAGCCACATTTTTTTTTATTTGTACCTAATTTTATTTGTAATGTTACACGAAATAAATATGTTTCGTCTTCTTTCTTTAAATATTATTAGTAAATATATTTTGAAACATTTTTCGTAATACCGATATTAAATATAAAGTAAAATAGATCTTACATAAGGCGACGCCAGGGGGTTGACAACTGTCATTTGCACATTTCACATGGCGCTAATCTTGACTACTTTTACCTAAGCTAGTAGCTGTCATTCTCTACAGTAATTATGTGAATATTGTTTTTTTATGAATAATGTATTACAAAAGACAAGCTGCTAGAACAAGGGAATCTATTTATTCATCCGCAGATAATCGGAAAGAAAAATAAACATGGGGACAAATCACTTTTCGGAGAAAATCAGAAGTCTAATGACTGGTTAATATTTTCTGCTACCCATTTGCAATCCAAAATTTATCTTACATTTATATCATAAATAGATAATGCTTTTTATCAGTAAACAGACACCTCATTTATTCCTCGTTTTGTACCCTAGCTAAATATACGTAATAATCTGTGGCTCATAACATTATTATTTACTATGTTCTGTTTTATAGGTAGATAAACACATAAACCACTTAACATCAGGTGGGCCGTCAGCTGGTTCTACCAACCTACAATACAAAAAAAAAGGTGACGAAAACTTTCGGTCTTGATTCGATACAACGAAAGAAAAACCTATAGAAATGTCAAAATAAACTTGGTATTGACTTAGTAAATTTGAAAATTGCTTTGAGCAGATTTACTTAGTAATTTAAACAACAAAGCTTCTTAATTTATTCATTCGTGTATCAAGCATGAAATTAGGTGGATTAGGAATTAGGAAATGGTTTCCTTGATATATAATTCAAGCCTCCTCTTTTGTACTTCAGTCTCCATTTGAGTGATACTTGAAATTTGAAACAACATAATATTTAAGTACCTATTGTAAGTTGCTGTAAATTATAGTTAAACTAGTGACCCGCCCGTGACTTCTTCCATGTGGACTTTGTTTTACCTCCTTAAGGGGTTGAATTTGTCAAAATGCAAAATGTTTGAATCACATATTTTGTCGTTTCAGAAATTTCGCGATATGTAATAATAATAAAAAAAAAGACGTGTGGCACTCGGAGACTGCCGCGGTAAAGCTATTGCGCGTGATATTTCAAAAAGTCATTAAAAGTTCTGGTATTTATCGATAGATGGAAAAACTAAAAAGTATCACCGCTGTGCCGGTCGGAGTGGGGGGTGTTAGGTTTTTTCGTTACGGAATTTCTGGATTCGGTCTCCACGCTCAAGGCCCGCGATAAAAGCTATGCAATAGCTTAAAAAAAAAAGACGTGTGGCACTCGGAGACTGCCGCGGTAAAGCTATTGCGCGTGATATTTCAAAAAGTCATTAAAAGTTCTGGTATTTATCGATAGATGGAAAAACTAAAAAGTATCACCGCTGTGCCGGTCGGAGTGGGGGGTGATAGGTTTTTTCGTTACGGAATTTCTGGATTCGGTCTCCACGCTCAAGGCCCGCGATAGAAGCTATGCAATAGCTTAATAAAAAAAAAATAGCTATCAGTTTTTATTCTACAAAAAACTAGCTCAAATGGTTTATTTTTGCTTCGACAGTACCGTTACGTACGTCGCTTCGTGGCTCAAGTCAAGTCGTGAGAGCAAAGTGTCTCCTTTGGCACGTTTTCACGGTTTTTGAGGGCTGTAATTTCATTTATAAGTGAGCCGCGATAAGTTGACTCTGAACGTTCTCAAAAGAATGCCCTTTTCTTTGAAATATATCACACGAAATATAGGAAAAATTGTTACGAAGAAATATAAACAACATTGTTTGATACGTCGCTGCCATTGCGACCCACATTTTTTAATTTTTACATATATTTCTGATAAAATATATCAATGGTTCTATTTTCTTTCAGCGATGAAAAAATATATCTTATATAAATATTAGGTCTTACTTCATTTAATTTGCCAAAACGATATATATGATATTTCCTTAAAACGCATTGCTTTACTGATCTACCCGAGGATTAAATTAACAAAGCAAAGGTGAAACTTCCAGCGATAAAAACTATCCAATTGGGCTTGAATCGTATTGTTGCTGTCTATGGGCGGTGATTACCACCTACAATCAGGTGGGCCGTCAGCTCGTTCCGTCACTTGAATTACTTAAAAAAAATAAACTTATCCGAACAAATTTAGGACAAGTTTAATCGCCTGAAAAATCCGTATTGCCCCAAAAAGTGACAAAGAGGTACGTTAACCTACTGTGAGTGATTTAACGGGTGATATGTTATGGGTTATAAATTATGGCGGAAATCTTCCTCTTTAATAACGGCACCGGCAGTCAAAGGGTTATGATCCATGACATCATGCCCCAGTTTGATACATTTGAATGTTGGGAGTATGATTGAAGATATACTGGTACATTATATACCTATATCTTTTTTTTTTCGTCATAACGATTTCACCCACCAACGACATTTCTTCGCCAATTATTCACATGATGAAAGGTCGCGACCCAGTTAAACTTAACGTGGATTGATGGTGTTACCAGCTCTCCATTTGACAATTTAATAATGTGAAACATGGTTGACCCATTTTTCGGACAAAGTGCCCAAAAACCTTTTTACGGGCGGTGCGGAGATTGGCTGTTACTGAGTTTGTGTTTAGTATAGCCGCTCAAATAGTGGCATACTTACCTACTTAACGTATTTTTTTATATATTTTTGAAATCCAATGATAATTTTTACCTCTATCGGCTATAAGTGTAGGTCCCAACGAATACTAAGGCTAAAATGGCTAAAAAAATATTTATTTATTAAAGCAATACAGCATCTATCATCAAAGGTGAAACCAGTACAACAGAGTATTTAATAATAATCCAAAAACACAATAAATATAAAATCAAATTAAAATGCAACATGATAGAAGTGGCTCCACCTTAAGAATTTTGTCTTTTTCCTCCTCCCCGCAGGTACGACATGACCCAAGTTACATCGTATGCACCCTTAACTCTGAGACGTGAAAGTAGAATATCTCATGTGCCTGCAATTTTCGCATCTTTCAAACTGGAACACAGTAACGGTTAATGCGTAAACGTCACTGCTTGGCGGCAGAAATGAGTATGGCGATACTTCCCCGGACTAAGTAGGCATAAGTTATACTGCATTGTTTTCTCTTTGCACCAATAACTATACAAATAAATAAAATTGGAGTGTCTGTTTGTAATATTAAAATAACAGCTTTTTACTAAGTGCATATGGATGTATACACGGTATATAAACCAAAACATTTTTTTTTACAGTTTTTGTCTGTCTGTTCCGGCTAATCTCTAAAATGGCTGGATCGATTTAGATAGGACTTTTACTGGTAGATAGCTGATGTAACAAGGAGTAACTTAGGCTACTTTATTCCGAGGGGTAAAATAAGGATGCGTGATAAAAACGAATTCCACGCCGACGAAGTTGCGGGTTTCAAGAGGAGAGTGAATAGGTTCCTTCTAGGCAAGCATGTTGCATCGTAGACCACATCGTCACTTAACATCAGGTGAGATTGTGTTGAAATGCTTGCCTAGACATAATAAAAAAAAAACTATATGAAAGTTACAAAAACGTCATAAAGAAAGAAAATCACGCAACAGTATTAGAGTCGCGTTCCCAACATTATACTGTATGTGACCCACTAAACACGCTCATAACATTTTACAGGCCGTGATCGCCGTATCGCACGCGCTTACAACCTAAAGTACCACGTGACCCGAATGAGCGTCATCACACGTAGCCCAGCCCTGCCGGTGCCGGGGTGAAATGGCCTCCCGCGATCTTATTTGTTCTGTAAACAAATGTGTATTACATTACCCACCTTGCTGAATTTAAGGCAGATTAACTTTGAGCCCGTTATTGATATAATAATAATAATATTGGTGGACAATTCACACATCGCTATTAAGCCCCAAACTAAGCATAGCTTGTACTATGGGTATCAGACAACTAATAGAATACATATAAACGTCTTTTTTGTAAATTGCGACGCCCGGTGGCGGGCTCATCTGAACGACAACTGAGTTGGTGAATTGAATCACGTAACCACAGTGGTTCTATAGGTCAGCACTGATTAGACTAGATTATATTATATTTGACAGGCCTCTCAGCTCAGTTGGTAGTAACTCTGCCTTCTGCGCTGTAGGTCGTTGGTTCCCACCCAGGACAAACATCTGTGTGACTAATATAGATGTTTGTTCTGTGTCTGGGTGTTAATATGTATTATATGTATGTATTTGCAAAAGAAAAGTATATACAGTTGTCTGGTTCCCATGATACAAGCCATGCTTAGCTTACTTTAGGGGTAGATGGCGCTGTGTGGAATGTCCACCAATATTTATTTATTTTATTTAACTCTCAGCTCGTAAGCCGTACAAATGCTCAGACACGTAGGTACCGACATAGCGACAGGTCTGATGACATAATCAGCGCGCGTCAGGCTGCGCTGTCACCGCGCATAAAACTTTCGATGAGTGAGCCCGATTCCCGGGTAAGTACCGTCGTAAGTAACCATTTCGGTCACATCGAACCCTTATCCGACACGTTATTTATTCTCCGCCTGATATAAATCCGATTTTAGCTGAACCGGGTGAAATGCGAAAAGATGAAAAGTGTGATATGATTTTTACAACCACTTTAATGTCAGATGGGAGAGAAAATGATGATTTACCTCACAATTCGTTAAATTTTCGTCTTATATTTGATTTTTCTCCTATTAATGCCCCGGTTATCTATACAAGTAAAAAAGCTGTTGTTGTATTTTTGTTTGTTTAGTCATCGCACAAAACTACTCGACTAATGATGAAACTATAATTTTCTTTTACTTTCTACTTAACTTTTAGTGATTTTAGTGACTCATATTTTATTTCACTAAGAAGTTAAAACACAATGAAAATGACAATTATATGGATGAAGTCGAGGGTATACCAGTTAATTTTACATTAAGAATAACATTTACTAACAATTGATATTAATGGTAATAAGAATTATTTTAGGTTATTTTATAAATATATACAATTTGTTAAATACATAGATAGATAGATAAATGACACTTTATTACTCACCAAATCAAAATAATAACAATCAGTAACAATATACAAAAGAGTGAAACAATGAGCGGTCTTATCGCTATAAAGCAATCTCATACAGACAACCTTAGGATGGATAAGAAATACTGGACTTTTTACTAAATACATACGTATCAACGACGCAAATTGCAGATTAAAAACCTTTTACAAAGAAAATATTTTTCTAATTTTCAATTTCAATCAAGCTGGCATACTCGAATAAGAATAAATAAGGCTCGCTACAGAAAGAAAGTAGTAGGTACGTAACATTAAATATTAAATAGACATAGAATGGGAGCGTGGATACCCTGAGGGCAGAGACCTAATTGATTGCGGGCTCTTTGTGCTTTTTGCAAATCAGTGAGGGCGCCCGCGAGGGCCGAGTAACTGAAATTAAACCCCTTTTAGCAACTTATACTTTATATAACTTGCAGAATACGTATTTTTGTTAAAACTTTTTAATGTGGATTGAAGTGTATACGTATTAATCACTCTTATATATAATTTTATAGTAAAATTCACCCAGCACATGTATAGTTTTTTCCCTTTTTTTGTTGAAGTTTTTATTTTTTATATGTTTTGTATGACTTTTTTCTTTATTTAGTTCTTTATAAATGTGTAAGTACTGTTTTTGTGGGTGGACGAATGTTTGTTGTTGACGCCAAAACTGCTGAACCATTACTTCAAATATTTCAGGAACTTTGGTTAATATATTTTTATATCGCTAATAAGTGGGCGAAACCGCAGACAGAAGCTAGTTCTCGCTAGTATATTAATACTAGCGAGAAGTCAGTGTTGGATTCCTCACCAGGTCAAACCGTATGTTTTTAGCGAAGCATTTGTACACACGGAAATTAATGCGCGTTTAAGTTGCAAGCTTTTGTAAGCTGTAAGTGTGTGGTTGCCTAATTATACACCCCTTTTGTATATCGTCAATAAACTGGCATGGCTGAATAAAATAATCCAATGCACCAATGGAGCCTCATCGAGGCGCACTTTCATTTTACCACACCGGTTCAAGTGATTCAGTGAAACGAGTAGCAGTAGTAGGGGTTGGTAAGTTGCGTGAAAAGATAACACAGCTTTCTATGAATATAATTAAAGAAGGCTGATTAATTAATTAATTAATTACTTACTTAGCCTTTAAATACATTATAAGAAAAAAAAATCTTACTCATTTTCCAAGAGTTCAGTGCCCCCGACGAAATCGAAAACCCAGCTACTGAGTCTGATAAAACATTTTTCTGTAAGATTTATCTTAGAGATATACATTTACTAAGTATACTTTACTAACATGTTTGAAAGCATTTGAGGAACAATATTCTACCCAATTTTTTAAACATCAATTTTTTGTCTTGTCTTTTTGATTCTTCCGTATATATTATCCATATACATGTATGTGTGTTATATATATATATATGTAACACGCATATATATTGATATATGCCCTATAAATTGTAATAATCTGCAACTGTTGTGATTATAGGGAAAACTAAAGGAAAATAAAATATTTTATATCAGACAAGAGAAACTCGGGCTCTCGCTAACAATCTGAAAAAGAATGAAAAAAAAAGATTTTTTATTGTACGGAACCGCGCAAAAAAAGGGCGCGAGTTTTTGTACTACAAAAGAAAATAAAGCAAAGGGAAAGGGATTCCCCCTTTTATCTTTGCTTTATTTTTCTTTTGTTTTACGGGAATCCGCCATAATAACACACCCTTTGAAATTTTCAATTAATTTAATATTGTTTAAGAATTATCGATCTAAACGCAGAACAGACAGTCGGCGTAGCGTGTACTACGTTATACCAATATAAAAAAAACTGTTAACTAACACCGGAAAGTATCAAATTAACAAAGCGGTGAATGTTCTTATCATTCAGTACAACAAGCCTTCTAAAATGTGAGACCAGTCACAAAACACGCACTTTAAACAAGAAATAAAATAAACATCACAGAATATACAAACAATGGAGTTACCCAGAGCTCCCTAGACACGTTGAAAGGAGGAGTTTGCTGTCAACTGTCAAATTAGACAACTCCAGCTGTCACATACCGCTTAGAGCTCAGAGGATGCAGAATCTATTTACTGTCCGGGTATTCATATAGGAAATTGAATTATTATTCAGCGTACGACGTAGTGCCTACATTGGTGTATTGTATAATATTATATCTATGAATATCTATTGGATTCAGTTTCTGAAACAGAGCATGGTGGCCCAGTGGTATAAGACCCCAAGCTTCAATACGGAGGTCGCTGGTTGAAATTCAGACGTGCAACAATGAGTTTTACATAAGAAAAAAATGTAGGTGAAGGAAAATATACCACGTTAAATTCTTATTTGTATTGAGGATGACATAGGTCTGCACCAACTTGCCGCAAAGGGGTGTTTTGGCAATGCCCCCGGAGCTAATTTTACCAAAGCCAGCACAGCTCCTTGAAGAATCGAAGCTTTGGATCGTTGACATTGTTGTCTTAGATGCTTTAGTGGCGTGTTAGGTAGAAACCCGCATCCACAAAAGCTATGCAATGGGTGACGACATCATAATAAAAGTTAACGAATAAGAGTGGCGCTTGTGTCTTTAATTATTGTACATCAGTAATATTAGATTGTTAAGTAACCTCTTTGCCTACCCGTTCGGGTAACAAGGATTGAATCTATGCGTAAAACCAACCTGAAAGCTGTTGTTGGCGTTGTGAAGGCTGCACTCTGCGAAAGTGGCGTCTTCTAGCTCAAACTCATCCCAAAGCTGACTCTGAAACAATTCATATAATAACTGTCAATATACAATTAACATATATTTAAATAAATAATCTTATTTTTTTTAAATATGCATTTTTTCCAGTGAAATAAACGCATACGTAAAGCTAGCATTTACCGCTAGCATTTACTGCGCTCAAGCGTTCCGTTTCAGATCAACAAAAAGACCGTAAATTTTCGGGGTTAAAATCGTAGCGCAGATCACCCCAAAACTATCTCCATGCAAAAAAACACGTCGATCCGTTATTTCGTCGTTGCATTCAATTGGAACAAACCAATAAAAACATTTTCGCATTTATCATGCGCTACTACTAAGTAGTAGTTCTATTCTATTCGAGTTCCCTCAAAGTTTTGATTACATAGGATGGCAAATTAGCAATTGACCTTACCAAAGAGCAATTTCCTTTATTAGCCATTTTTCGCTATCAGTGAGAGGTACTTTCACACTTTTCCAAATTATTTTAACGCTGAGCAAGGTATTAAGCCAAGAGCTTTTTTAAAATTTAAGAACTCATTACGGCGCGCAAGAAGCTTTATAACTGGTACCTAATGGATAAGAAGTGTTTCCCCAGTCGGATGAACCTTTTTGTGCAGAGTTCGTCCTGCTAAAATTATTAGTATGGTTGCCCGAGCACTCGACTACAAAAACTGTAATTTATTATTATGTCGACGGCTTCGTACTTTACTAACGTAGGAACTTGCAATGGATCGGCTTCCCTGGAGCAAACATTTGTATAACAGCGTAAGATTTGTTCTCGATAAAGGTAAAGGACAGTCCACGAGTTTCAAATCGGAGGTAGCAGGTTCAAAATCCGATGTAAAACAATGAAGTTTTTTCAACGGAAAAATCTATTTATATAACACGTTCTCAAAAATGAAGTTAATTATCGGGAGGACACGGACATGACTTAAAACCAAAAATTCAATTCATGAAAGGAGCTTCTTTGAGGCGCACTTCGATCCTTTCACGGTTCGAGAAAGTTTCGAGAAAGAAGAGTGTGACAAAAATAGTTTATTATCAGGTCATCTCGAATGTTTGTGTTGGAAATAAATTATTTGGGTGTCCATTCCACCTGTGACACAGGGAATCGTATACACATGCATAAAATAAGACTGATGCGTCACTAATTGATTTCCACTCTCAGTCCATCCATTATAAAAAATACCGTTGAGGATTCTCTTTGATATTACCGACGCCGATGGACGCTTTGTGCTTAAAGCCTATTAATTATTCTTTATATAAATGGCATCGAAATTAAAGCTTAAATGTCATTCAATATACCTTCATATTTGTTTTTATTATGTATGTTTACGTGTCGTCTAGATTTTATTAGGTTGTATTACAGTTGCTGGTGATGTTGGCTTGCGATCTGAAGGTAATAGGATCGAATTCTACGACGAGTTACAGAATCCGCTAAGGGAAACAATACAGAATGCAAGCGTTGCATCTCAACGCCACTCACCACACAGTTGCTTGAGTGACATGTTGTCAAAAGCAACTCAGTATATAAATACACGAGAATAGAAATGGCGCTGATTATATCAAAATGACATCTCAATATAACTTCGACGTCTTTGTGCACCGAGAATTTCATTGTCAAACGAAAACGCTGTCTCGGCTGTCACACGGGATACCCGTGAATTGAAACATTTGAGAGAATTTGTGCGTCAATATAAATGAGAGTGTAAATATAATTGTTACTTTCTTAAATATTACTAATATAAAGATATCAATCAATTGTTTCAATATTTTCTGTTTTTGATATATATATATATATATCTATTTTTATGACAGGTGATAGAACGAGCTGACAGCCCACGTGGTGTTAAGTGGTAACCTCAACCCATAACAAGCGATGCGGCTTGGGTCCTCCCCTACTAGATACGACAAGACCCAAGTCGCAACGCACGCGCCCGTAACTCTGAGACGTGTAGGTGGAATGTCTCGTGTGCCTGTAATTTCACCGGCAACCACACTTTTCAAACAGGAACACAGTAACGCGAAAGCGTTACTGCTTGGCGGCAGAAATGGGCATGGTGGCAGTACTTCCCCGGACGAACTTGGCGAGAGTTCTTAAGCTCTTAAACCGCGTGGTAACCGCCGCCCATGGACAACAGTAATACGACTCAAGTCCTCTCCACCAAAGTCCGAGATGACTTAAGTCGCACTGCGTTGCGTCTACCACCCCGAGACGGGGATGTTATTTATGTTTGTTTTATTGGATATTTGTGTGAGATGACAGTAGACGTTAGGTAATATGTCAAAATATTATTTCCACGATCACATCGCACGTGAATTTACCAACTTGTGGCGCCAAGCAGTAGCGCACTAGTCGGTGCTGTGTTCAGTATTGACGGATGAGAAGTTACTGCATGAGGTATACTATCTTCATGTTTCAGAATAAAGGATGCAGTGTGAATGTATAAGGCTTCTATACAAGTAGGTCCGCAAAATGGTTTGCATTCGACATCAGAACACGAAATTTCCGAGAATTACTTGTTACCTTGGGGCCACTTAAGACGGTAATAACTTCTTGCATATCTAAAGGAGTCGTGAGCCAACGAGATAGCGACCTTAAGTTATAGTAAGGACTTTTGGACTTAATACTTGGGACTTAAGGCTTTGTTTGATTCGCTTAGCATGAGACTCGTATGTGACGTTAAGTTGGCGTGTAATTTTATGCAAAATTATGAATAGACGGTTTTAAGTAGTATTAAGTACTACTTAAGAGTAAATTATAAACAGGGATAATGTACTTTTTCAAGCCATTTCTTCAAGGATTCAATGGAATTGTTTTTTTTAAGTATGTGTAGACTTGAGGGACAGTTCTGTCTAGCAGGGGAAAGATATACGTATGGAGTAATGCTTTTATGTGGTAATGTTACGGAACGAGCTAATGGCCCACCCGGCGTTAAGCGGTAAGCTCTGCTCATAAATAAGCAATCTGACTTGCATCCTTCCTCTACCTAGGTACAACAAGACTTAAGTCGAATCGTATGCGTCCATAACTCTGAAACTTGAAGGTGGAATGTCTCATGTGCATGTAATTTCACAGACACTCTTAAAAATGATCACAGTAACACATGAATGTATTGCTGCTTGGCTTCAGAAATGGGTATGACGGTAGTACTTCCCCGGACAAACTTGACAACTTCTCCCGCCTTTATGGTAGTAAGTAGGTAACACTGTTCTGTTATATCTAATTAGAGAAGTTGTAATTAAGTATGAAAAGAGATTCTAAAAAAACTCAAAATCCCTTTCAAAGCCAGTGATATCTTTTAAAAGGATAGCTTAATGGATCGGGCACCCATTGTAGTTACTTACTTATTTTATTTAAAATGAGTTCAACTGAAACGCGTTACGTTGAAATGTAAGGGATTTATTAGCTAATATACATTTCTGTGTGTGTTACATGATCAGTAGGTAAATATTATTAACATTTATTTTTCGAGGCGTCCTTGCGTTTATAAAGCATAGCATTAATTTAAAGGTTGCCATTAAATATACCCATATATATCTGTATCAATATAGGCTGTATAATTCCTACGACACATCTACACTGGTACTTATCACACAGGTTTTTGCCTAGTTTAGGGCCAGTATGGACCACTTAAACATTATGCAAAGCGGATTATAAAAACTATATTGTTTTTGTCTTGTCTTGTATTGTGGTGAAACAAACGGTTTAATAACATTTCAAGCTAAAAAAAAGCTTTTAAATTTAAGCACTACAACGGAGAGCATTATTGCGTCAGGCCGATTTCGCGGCCGTTTCTCATTCGCTATCATTCCGTTAACGAGCGGTCTGTGTTCTAACCGATATTCACACACGTGTTCCCGCTGTTATAATAATTAATTACATGTGTTTTAACTGTATCCCATGCCTTGTTTTCGTTATCTGCCTTGCGGCAACTGTTAAACATGGCTGTATATGATGAGGGAATGTATTTAACCGAAACCAAAGGTTAATTGGATGAACAAAGATGTTTTACTCAACGACACACAAAACATCCTGTAATATTTTAGTATACTATGTAGTCATAAATGTAACATAAACCTAAGTACTCAATTCGTGCAAGAATCGTGCTCGCGAAAAAAAAAGGAATCCCTCCATTAGGGGTTTCTTGCTGTTCTTCCCCATGGAGGGTCGGATAGGGTTTGAACAGGCATCAAACTTATCGATAAGTACGCGTGACCTTATGTTTTGAATATTGACGTTTCCAGGCCATTTCTTTATGAATTCTATGGAAATAAAGTTTTTGACTTTGACTTTGCTTATAAAAATAATGATACTTAGTTTCCACTTAGATCAGGGCATAATAATAAATAAATAAATAAATAAATAAATATTGGTGGACATTTCACACAGCGCCATCTAGCCCCAAAGTAAGCTAAGCATAGCTTGTATCATGGGAACCAGATAACTGATACAATACTTATATACTTTTCTTTCGTAAATACATACATATTAACACCCAGACACAGAACAAACATCAATGTTACAAATGTCACATAAATGTTTGTCCTGGGATATTTATTTTTTATGATTAATTGTCGGTCTAGCGTTCATCGAGATTTTGTGTGTTGGAAATGCGTGTTAGGTACTATCAAAAACTACACCCAAACATATAATGTATACGAACTAACATGCACAATGAAAATCACCGCACGATCCGTAGTTTAACACTCCATGAAAAGGGGCGTAAAAACCAAAGTGCTATTGTAATTCCTACCGCGTCCCGTACACGATAGTGGCCTTGGCATTGAGACTAGGCAGTAACCTTCGTGTGCGGCCAATGTGTAAGGCGTAAGCGATTATCCTACTAATATTAATCCATTCCTTCTCAACATTGTTCTGTGTCTGGGTGTATTATATGTATGTATTTACAAAAGAAAAGTATGTAAGTATTATATCAGTTGTCTGGTTCCCATGATACAAGCTATGCTTAGCTTACTTTGGGGCTAGATGGCGCTGTGTGAAATGTCCACCATTATTATTATTATTATTGATGTTTGTCTGTGTCTGGGTGTTAATATATGTATTATATGTGTCAGAAACATTTGTCTAAATCACTATACTTATATTTATAGTTAAGTTTCATATTATTTTGTTGATGTAATAATGTAAAAGTTGTTATTTTGCAATTAGAAGTTGTCTTGAATAGCAAGTACCAGCTGTCATAGCGGGCGGCTATCTTGACCAATCTGACAGTTCTATATTTTTATTTTCTTCTAAGTTAAGCCAACCGGCTCTGACAGTTGGATTTTGCGATTCGAACGAGAGTGTTCCGTCAATATGGCGTTTGGTGTAGCTGTGTATAAAAAATGGTTTATGACAAATTATATTTGCAAGTAAGTAACGTTTTATTGGATTCCCATTATTCGTTTATCTAAATCTTTGAAAATAATGAAAATGTAGAAGTATTGTCGGTGCAAGCTTAGTGGAGCCGACATATGCATTCACAAAAAAAGTATGTAAGTATTCTATCGGTCATCTGGTCAGGTTGTGTGTGAATGTTATTAACAAGTTATTTGATAAATATAAACTCTAGAAACTGTGAACGTCAGGATAGCACCTACGAATTCTGGAACTTGATGAAATATAGTAGAAATTATTATACCTTCACATCTCTATGCACAATGATTTTAAGGTCTAAACAAAAGCATTTTTCCTTTTACAGAAGTCCTTATGCGCCAATTACGTAAATGATGAAACGAAGCCAAGACTCGATCAGGATATATGGATGATCAAAATCGCTCCACTCTTATAACTTGTCGATACTCATAGCGGACAAAAATGCGAGGAATTTACCGCGCCAATGAGCCGTCAACTCTGAATTTCAGACGAGAGCTACTTGGAAATTATTCCGTGGAGTAACGCGAGTTGATATTTATACATACTTCTGGTTAGCCTCCAAATGAGAATTCAAGATCTATATTTGACAAAATTGGTATAGATAAACAAGACAAAATAAAATATATTAAAATGGAGAATACCAGCAAAGCCATCAAGTTTACGTTTAGAGTACAAAAATTTCAATTTCTGTTTTATATAGTTAATTATAAAGTTTTATATATAGTTAATTATAAGCATTACCTACTCTAGCATTACTTAGTACTCAACTCTTCCTAAAACCTTAGTTTAGCGGAAGATAGTAGATGTGGGAGTTTTTGTTGGACAAACATACACAGTGCCTTATCCAATTCGATTTGGAGGCTTCACTCGCTCGTTCAATTAAACGGGCGTAGGTTTCAAGTTGAGCTTGAGAAAAAAGAAGGAGACGACGAGAGACAATTATACTGCGTAGCGAGTGAGTGTAGACGAGAATTAAAACTAGGTGATCCGGCGGGATTTGTGGATTTTATATTTTTTCCTCTCAGCTCAGCTGGTAGTTACTGTGTTTGCTGCGCTGTAGGTCGTGGGTTGAATTCCCACCCAGGAAAAATATTTAATGAGACGAATATAGATGTTTATTCTGTGTCTGGGTGTAAATACATTAGTATTTACAAAAGTTTATATCTTTATATATAAATAATATATAATATAATAATAAGTTATAGTCTTTGTAGTAGTTTAAATGAAAATTAAACATAATGGGTGTTAATATGTATTATATGTATGTATTTATAAAAAAATAGTACATATGTATTATATCAGTTGTCTGGTTCTCGTAGTACAAGCAATGCTTAGTTTGGTGCTAGATGGCGCTGTGTGAATTTTCCATCAATATTATATTATTATTATATATTAAAACCGCCCTACACGAGCAAGGTGTTCAGTGATCATTATAATTGCCGGTGGCTTTAGAGCAATAAATGACGGATAGCAGATTAACAAACACATTTAAAGTTCTACGAGACAAATTTTTCAGACGAACATTGACTGCTCCTTGTAATAAAATATGTAAAGAAAAACAGTCACTGGAACTTGAGGTATTTCGCCGCGCCAGAAGATGAGAAAGCAATATTCGAAACGGGAACTAAACCAGTTACCCTTAATAAAGTGTGACTGACAGGCCATCAATCAATCATACCGTTACACCGTTACATTTCGGCGGGCGGGCGGGCCGCACTATTTGTCAGAACGCCACGACCGTTTCATCATAGACACACCCTTCCCATGATTTAATTTTGTTGCGTGTATATTGTATTTTATGTAAGTTGCGCAACGAAATCATTCAATCCCCTGCTTAGGTATGGGAATGCTCAAGTCGCAACATATTGCACTCATAACTCTGAGACATGAATGTGGAATGTCTCTTGTACCTGTAATTTTACGGGCACATAAGCGAAACAGTAATGCTGCATCTTCTTGGCGGTAAAAACAAGTATGTTGTCAGATCTTCGTCGGATGAACTTAGTTCAAGTCTAGGGCTAGGGCTCAAAATTTCTTACTTTATTTTATAATATACTAAACTGATAAGGTATATTGGTTATATCTGTATGAACAAAAGCTAAACAATGCTGTAAAATAAACGACGTAAATAATTAGCGAACAGTTTTTTCACATTACTGCTAAACAGCTACGAGTAGGATGAGATATTACATGTGACACTTCGAATATCAAGATGGATCAAACGATACTTCGTACTGCGAAAGCCGTTAAGAGCACATACTACAGTCC
Source organism: Chesias legatella (assembly GCA_947359385.1). Classification (NCBI taxonomy): domain Eukaryota; kingdom Metazoa; phylum Arthropoda; class Insecta; order Lepidoptera; family Geometridae; genus Chesias; species Chesias legatella. Next base: position 1,831,109 of record OX375780.1, on the reverse strand, counting down.
GCAGAAAAGTTACCCAAATAACTAAATCTATTTAAAAAGCAAAAATTTAAACTGCTTATAAATTTTATGTTGACTGATTGACGTTCCAAAGCTATTCCTTTTGATGTTTTTGTCTGCAGTGACACCGATTCTAATTGCAGAGCGAGGGGTTTCCTCCTTGAACAAATTTAGTGTGATGAGCGTAAATTTTACTTTCTGGTATTGGATGTTGTCGAATCTGTTTGTCCATGCCACCTGTGGCACCGGGAGGGAATCCCACTACAGAGGGTTTTTTTAATTAAGACAACTACTTGATATCCACCATGTTTGTTTTGAAAGGCGGCGATAAATCTGTATGCAGATGTAAACAGGTGGTTGGGTTCGTTGGTTCGTCGATCCAGGTGTACCTAACAATGTTTGCCCGGTCCAGTCAGGGCTACCCGAGCTGTGGCTTGCATCAATATTGTTGTGTTTGCGTTATGGATGTCTTGTAATAAGACCTTTTAACTCTAAAAACCAAAGTCTATTGCCTTTTTCTTTCAATGGTAGGCAGAGCCACAAAATTGGTTATGTTTCCAAGTACGCATTATAATAGCGATAAGAAATAATATTTTTAAATGTTATGCAAACAGGCATCTTCAGGAATTATGAATATTACATAAGTTTTGATATAAAACATAATATGCGTAAAAATGGTAAGAGAAAAAATATAAATCCACGAATGAAAATCTTTTGATCATTCGCGGTCGCCTCGCATAAACTCAGTCTTTCGGAAAATCAGTCCCAAACAAACACAGAACGGATTCCATAAAGCAGCAATATATGAAAAGTATACCGAGAATGTTATTATATTTATATTTTTGCACGGGATCCAATATTCTGTTTTTTATTCGTTCAAAATATTCATAAGATAAACCAAAAAGCGTAAACTTGCAGTGTTACCTTAAATAGTTTTTGACTAGCAGTACTTCTGCCTTAAGAGATATTAGAGAAAAAACCTTCTCCTGATGTGCCGAGTTCCATTCCATGGTTATCGGTAATCCAGTTGAGGGGTTTATCAACTTCATACTTATCCAACATCCATTACAAGTTTCTGCCGAATCATCATGTTTTGTGATTAATCGAAGGGTTGTATAATGTTACCAAATAATCAATATATTCATAAGATATTAAACTACTTCAGATTTGGCAAGATAAATAAGTAGCTAATTTTTAAATTGTTTAAAGTAACTTACCTACATAGCAGCATTTAAAGTAAATAAATTCAAGAAATCTAATTAGAAGTTCCACAGAGGCTTCCTGAATGCGGCCTCCGACTAATTTCAAAGAAAAAGCGGTAAGAAAAGTAATTTAATTCATGCTTGTTCAGATTTGTACTTACGTAAAGCTAAGGTGTATAAAATAATTTTGTCTTCAAAAGAAGTCAGTAATAGAACACCCGAGCTATATAGAGGGCCAGCTTCACTCTATTAAGACAAAGAGAATTTAATAAGTTAATAAATATAGACCTAAGAATATTTAGACATTATCATAAATTTGACGTGTCTCAGTAGGTATTCCTTTAAATAGTTACACACATCAATTAAAAACTCTTTTCATAAAAAACATACAAAAGGATAAACAAATCAACAGCGTCAAGAAGTTGTAAGAAGTAGGCTATATGGTAAAGTTGATCCCTGGTTTCGTATGCACCTGTGACTTAGAAATACGGTGAACCCACTACATAAGCACTGAACCAATGTCTTTGTAGCAGTTTAAATGAAAATTAAACATAAAGGGCGTTAACTTTTTTTTTTTTCAATATGTATTATATGTTATGTATTTACAAAAAAAGTACATATGTATTCTATCAGTGGTCTGGCTCCCATAGTACAAGCTATGCTTAGTTTGGGTCTGTGATATATATATGGCTATATATGGCGCTGTGTGGAATGTCCACCAATATTAATATTATTATTATTATTTATATTCTGTAATAGTAGGGGGTAACTAGTGGTTTACATGTGCATATTACATTTGTGACATAAGCGAAAAAATGCGAATATATTCTAAGTAAAAAAAACATTCTAAACTTTAATATATTTCATTCCGAGAGATATTCAATTATGATTTGGATAAGTCAAGTTTACACACAAAAATATATATATTTGTGTTTATAGATCGCATCAAAGGAAGTCATAAGGCACACTGCAAGTAGACACCATACTTTTCAAACGTAATTAGTTTAGTTAAAGGTACATAAAAACATATCTAACTTAGTGTACATTTTTCGTTTATATATTCTATAGTTTTGTGCAAAATAACAAGTACTTGTAATTAACATTGATTAATCATTTCAATACTTTACATTATATTTCCTCCGTAAAACATGATAATGTGTGCATTGATAATGTGTAAACAACATGTAATGTGTGAACATGATAATGTGTAAACATGATAATGGTCGAATATAATGATGTCACTATTTTATGCTATAGAGTGACAGATCGAGCAGATGGACCACCAGACTAAGTAAGTGATTTTATGTCCAGAACAACACTAATACAGTTAAGGTCCTCTCGTAATTAATTGATGACTAATAATTAAATATTACGTACGAGTATGTTAAAACTTCAAGTTCTGCATTTCAAATGTGTCTGAAAGTGTAGGATGTGAATAAATAAAAATATTTAATTATGAATTCACTGAAGGATAACTGTAATGAAAAAAGTTTCATAAGCCAACGTATATACATATTTTATTCAAGTACTTTGTAACAAAACAACGAAAATTAATTAGTTAATTAACTGATTGATGTTTCTTAGTATATATAACTTCTAGAGAAAACTTGTAGAACAAAAACTTATAAAGTTTTCGATTTTATAATCGCCTTAGATGGTTATTTATAGTAAAAAATGATATAGCAAATAAATTATTTCATACTTAAAGTAGTGTAGCAAAGAATTCAGGTATAATACGACCCACAAGGTCGACTCCGTTTAACTTAAAAACGTACGTGACCGTGCAACCAGTATCAAAATCCAATTTCGCATTAATAACGCGATAAAACGGGATATAGCGACGCCGAGGTTAACGTAATGAAATATTTACCGAGTCAGAGGCTTAAGAGTAAAAATTAATAAGATCAAATAAAAAGGGATAGTATATGTAATAGGAATTAAAATTTAAGGGTGTTTTTTTATGTAAGTACTGATGCAGTTAACAAGGGCCACCCGATATTAAAGTGAATCTATACTGTGATTTGTTCAATAATTTTTTTGTAGAATTTCCATTTAAATCGAATATGAGACCCTTTTTTTTTTGGATATTTCGGATTACTGCTTTTCGTGTAATAATTAGTACTTAAGACATTTAACTGAAATACAATAATTTGACATAATAACACTGTAAATTACCCTTACTAATATAACTGTATATGGTTGTCATACACGACCAAATTCACCGTAAAATTGCATGAGACTTGAGAATTTATATCAAGTAAACTTGACCATGTGTGGATGCTAAAAGTTTAAACAAGTGTACTTATAGTCATTTCAGTCTATTTTTGTCCACAGTGATAATCTTATAACAAAAGATTATATCAAAACGGACTTATCGTATGTAGTGTATATGGGCAAACTTTAAATTGGATCAAGTCTCAATCCCATGCAAATTGGACAGAAACTTGATCGTATATGGCAGCTGTTTTGTCCATGCATATTAGCGTAGATTCAGTATCGCGAAAAGTTGTTTATATCGTATCGTTTAAAGTTCTCGGTTTGACAGTTTTGATAAATCATCTGCATCCGTCCTCAGGATTCCGATACCATTTTAATTTCCATATAAAAATGTATTTTATGTTAAGTATTTTTAGAGCGGCTTAAGCTGGGCGATATGAATTATTAGGGCAAACGACACCAGTTAAAGTGGGGTTTTCTTGTAAAGGAAATTGTTTTTTATCTTATATTTGAACTGAAATTGGCAAAAGATTAGTTTTAATTAAGGAACATTAGTTTTTTTAAACTTTACCTACCTACCCTATACCTAACCTATTTCGAAGCTTTATTTGCTATGTTTGAAAGGCTTTATCGAGTAAGATATGATAGCGTAGTGGTTCAATGGTACATACATGCAAGAAACATGTTGTGATTACAGTGAAAAGTTTTAAGTCAAACAACAAATATAATAAATCGTTCAAACAATTCGGTCTTGAGCTAAGAATTCCGAAAGGAAAATATTGTACCTAAAATCAGTTTTAGTATGTTGGCAACAGAATCCGCACTATTATTGTGCAAATTTCTATTGGCAGGTTTGACGATGAAGTATTTCTAATTTGATATTACGAAGTAATAAGAACAAGTATAATTTGTTTCAAAGATGAAACAAATTATATATTATTCCGTTCTTACGGAAGACCTACAGAATCTTAAAACAATACAGTTCAACGTACGTATGTAAAGTAAAATAACATACTTAAGTTGTATAACAGACGTTGAACCCTATGTTCATTGGTTCTGTAAAGTTGTCGGAAAAAAACAACATGTGATAACTATCAAGTGCTGGTTTTATTTCCCGATACCAGGGGGATTATAGTCAAGGCCTTTGCACTTTGGTCCCAGGACATGTACCTCTAGAATTTCTATGGATGTTTTTATTTCAGGTGTGCCATTATATGGCCACTGGAAATTAACTTGAAAAGTGGTTCGTAGCATCAAAAACTACACAGGCTTCGTAGCACGTAGCTGTATAGCGCTACGCAGCTACGTGACACATAGAATCGTAGTAAAGACTACGAAGAATGACAATGGATATTTTTGGGATGCCCAAATACTCTCTGAGATACACTACAATTTTCTATAAATGCTATTAGGATCAGTAACGTTAAACGCTCAGTTAGTAAACTTCTTAAATAAGTACCATTTTTCAGGTCTTAATAGCGTGTATTTTTATTGAGATAGATATAATATATAGCCTTGGCTAAAAGTAAGCATAGATATGTAAAAAATATAGGTATAAAATACAAAAAATAATTGAAATTGCTTTGAGTAGAAGCTAAGCCAGTATTTTTTTCTGTGATGTAGTTTACGGAACGAGCTGACGGCCCACCTGATGATAAGCGGTAACCGCCGCCCAAAGACAACAGCAATGCGACTCAAATACTCTCCACCAAAGAGTATCTACGGACGCAATTAACGTTGGCCCCCCAGAGTGGGTTCTGGTTGCGAATCGAACCCACGACCCACACCGCTGAAGTCAGAGTGTCCAAATGAACTATCAGGCCAGTAACGTAACAACATAAATAAATTTAATAAATTCGACTCAAACGTAGAGTGAAAATAGAAAAACATTTCGAAAAGCGTTTTTATGTCGTTAACCGTTAGCTTTTTGTATGTAATTTCAAGGCTTGGCGCGCTAATCCACCACGGCCTGCGGCTCGTTACGGTCCAGATATTGCGCCTCATCCCGCAGGCCCGTCTATGACAAGCCTCGTTACCTTTCGGGCCAACAAAGGGAATCTGTTGAATCATAACTTTAATTATGACGGTGTTCATAACTTCAAAGTTGCTCTTTGAACTCAGTCTGTATTCTATTATTCTACTGTTACTACGTTTAAAATTATAATATACAGTGTACTGTTTGATATTTTAAGTTGTTATTTATGGCCCAATATCACATTACTATTTATTTCTCTTAAGTTTTCAGACGTTATAAAATAGTTAGTTTATAAAATATCCCAAACTAAAATCACGTTGTGAGTGAAAGACTGATTAAAAGTTATGAAAATGCATTTGAAATAAAGCCCAGATGTGTTTTGGATGATTCTAAATTGACATTAAAAATTGCATTAAAATTATAGAATCGACACAAAAATAGTAAAGTTGATTAAAATATTACATACATAGTCATACTTCAGATGTGTTTTTGTGCTATTAAGTGCCAACAACAAACACAGACAAATACGTCCAACATAAACTTTATGCTTACAAAATTGGCCCCGCCGGGGATCGAATCCAGGACCTGTTTCGCAGGAACGGTTACAACCAACTCAACCATAGTGCTTTCAAATGGCTTGCCGATCTATACAGTAAAATTTTCTGAACGGTATATGGCAATATACACACAACGAGCACTGGCTACCTAATTTTCACAGGACAGCGTTTACTAACATTTCACTTGATTTTAAGTGACTGTGTAGCCGATGGCACCATGCAATGGCGGGATTAGTTACTTACATTTAAGGCAAACTGCAACACAGGTGAAGCCATCTTTCCTTCGTTTCAAAATGAAACAAAATAATGCGAATGCATCACTGAATTCAAATGCACACTTGCCGTCAGAAATGGGTATGATGATAGTACTTGCACTGAACAGATTTGCATAAATTTTCTGCCTATCTGGGCTATATGACTTAATTGAAATAATTCATTGCTAAAATATAATTCATTCCACCTATAATGCCATCAAATAGCTCGATATACAATCATATTAACATATGTATATGACTTCACTTTTATATAATAACCGTAATAACTAAAGCCTTTTATGTGAAAGAGTACTTCTCTTTGAAGTTCTCTTTGTAACTTGTTCGTTGGAAATTACTTTCCCATTCAATTTTGTGCTCACTGCCTTATGTAGGTTTATAGATTTACAAATATTGGTTCCGTGAATCTGAGATTGTAATTTTTACTACTTATTTATGACCGAGAGAGACATAATTATTGGCAGCTTATTTGTTTTCAAAATTTTTCAAATATGGAAAACATAAAAATTTTAATCTACCAAAATTAGAAATATAATAAATAGTAAGTGGCTGTATATATATACATATATAAATTTGGCTGATTTATAAGAACTGAAAATTCATTTTATTTTAATTGCCAGCCGCAAAAATTAAGTAACGATCCACTTAACGAAACCTTGTGGTAGTTTACATGCGTTATTTCGAATAAGAAGCCTGTTTATTAACAATCTTTTTAATGTAGAAAATGCATAATTACATTGGGCGGTATTATCTAATATTTATACACTAATAAATGTTTAATTCATTCAAAGTCAAAGACAAAAATTGTATTTCCATAGATTTCATAAATAAATGGCTTGGAAATGTCAATAATATTCAAAAGGTCACGCTTAATTCACTCACGGTTTAAGATATTTATTTCTCATTCAGAATTTACAAATTCATTTATTGAGAACATAAAGCTAATATAAATAATGTGCCGTTAAGCGTAGTTACTAGTTAAAATAAGGTAATGAATATAAAACACAAAAAAATACCAATACAAGTGGGTAGATATCAATTCATTGCGCGTCAGTGCGCTATGAATTGTTTGTTGTTTGGTGTTTGCTATACTCGTTGTATGAACTATACTTGTATGCACTCGTTTGCTATATATGTATATATCGCTGAGTTTGACGCCTGTTCAAACCCTATGCAACCCTCTATGGGGAAGAAAAAACAAGAAACCCCTAAAGGATACCTATTTATATTGCGAGCACGATCCTCGTAACAATTTGGGTGCTTAAATATTTTACATTTAGTGACTAGCTTATGATTAGTAAACAAGCGCTCGAACTTAATCACATCGATACTGACTGACTGTTGTGAAACGCCTTAACGGATCCTAGTATTGAAATTTTGAGGGTGTGGTTTTATTGTACGTTAGCGCAGTGTATGATATAAGCAATCGCATAATAATTCAATTTCTTTAAAACTCTACACGGAACAGCATATTACTGTGAGAACGTACTATACAGCTAAAACCTTTTTAAGCCTTGACAATAAAAGCCCGCTTCGTTCCGATTGAATGAGCAAATAAAATCACTTAAAAGTGCAGATATACTCGCTCGTAAAATAAATCCGCAGTAATCACCCAGTTAAACCTATTTAAAAGCACAATAACTTCACGATAAATCCAATCAAAAGCTTTTATGTGAAAACTGATCATAAAATGTTTGATGACTTCCTGATGTCACTGCCTACTCCATTATGTCACGGAGGCCTAGTTTTAGTCATTAGTGATGACACGAATAGCGGGTTGTGCAAACAAAATTAGTGTATATTTGATCGCCGACGGATAGAACGGGCCCACCTGATGTTATGACGTAGCCTCTGCCGATATCAAAAGCACTTAATACTTAGACGTTCTCCTGGTATAAAAAGCAAATAAATAATAAATATTGGTGGGCATTTCACACAGCGCCATCAAGCCCCAAAAGTAAGCTAAGCAAAGCTTGTGTCATAGGAACCAGACAACTGATATAATACTTATATACTTTTTATACATACAAAACATATATTCGTCACACAAATGTTTGTCCTGAGTGGAAATCGAACTCACGACCTACAGCGTAGAAGGCAGGGTTACTACCAAGAGCTGTGAGGCCAGTCAGTCACATAGCCAGCCCAGGTCACATTGTATAGCACCCATATAAGATGAAGGTTTAATGTATCTGTAATTTCACCGGCAACTACACCTTTATACCTGAAACATTAGTAAGGGTTACTGTTTGGCGGCACAAAGATTTGACGTGATATTACTGCCTCGGACGAACACGGCACAAGTATTGCTGCCTGAAAATAAGCTTAAGAAAGTGTTTTGCAATAAAATAATGACTTTTTCGATCAAAAATATCGATTGCAGGAAACCAGGTCACAGAACAGTAGCAACAACCGCTATCTCATCGTCTACATTACTTAATTTGAACATTATATTCACCTTCGAAGAGCTGAAATTGCGTTGTTTCAGATAGCGTCTATTTGAGAGTTAAATTTTTTTTTTTTTATAAGAGCGAGTCATGTGTGTAATTCACAGGTGAGCTACCCTTGACGAAATTATACATTAGAAATTAGAGAAATTAAGAGTAGTAAAGCTTTCGCGTTATTATTGTTTATTTAATTCTTTATTGCACACATAAATAACAAAAATATAATGTACAACAGGAGGAATTAATGCTAATGCATTTAGTAACTGTGTTCTGTGTAGGTGCCGGTGAACTTACAGGCACCTGAGACATTCCACCTTCACGTCTCAGAGTTACGGGCGCATACGATGCCACTTATGTCTTCTTATACCAATATGTACTAAGCCATAATGCATTTTGAGAGCGAGGTTACCACTTAATACCAGGTGGGCCATCAGCTCTTTACGTAACTTTATCATATAAATAAAAATAGTTACCGTCCTTAAAGAGTTTCTTAGGTAACGTTCCACATGATCGAAAACCAATTGAGTAACAGCCGTCATAAAAATATGAAATATAAAATACGTATATCGCCGATGTGACATTCCAATCACGGAGAAGGCGAGACGTGAGAGCGTCGTCAAAATATCATAACGTCTCCCCCGTGTTCACTTGCGATAATAACAAGTGAACACGGGGAGTCATAGTACATTTTTATTACTGCTATCAGTGTCCGCTTTACTGCACAAGATATGATTGCGATGCTAGACATTATCGGGCGGCGGTTACCACTTAACTTCGGGTGGGCCGTATGCTCGATCCGTCACCAATATCACATAAAAAAACAATTATTTCGGTCGAATTGAATGGTTCTTTTTTTATGCGATGTTGGTGATAAAACGAGCTGACGGCCCACCTGATGTTAAGTGGTAACCTAGGCCCATAACATCCGATGCGGCTTGGGTCTTCCCCTACTAGGTACGACAAGACCCAAGTCGCATCGTTGCGCCCGTAACTGTGAGACGTGTAGGTGGAATGTCTCATGTGCCTGTAATTTCACCGGCAACCAAACCATTTAAACCGGAACACAGTAACGCGAACGCGTTACTGCTTGGCGGCAGACATGGGTATGGTGGCAGTACTTCCCCGGACGAACTTGGCGAGAGTTCTACTGCTCTTAAACTGGAAACTGGCACTGGAAAGAGTAACGCTACTATGACAAACTTCCCTGCTTGTTACTCAGGTACTCGCTAACGGACTATAGTCACATTATACCACTGTTCTAGCTTGACTAAATATATTCACAGTTATGACATATATATTAATTGGCGTGGAGTTCCATTTAGGCCGACGGGCATGGTGCGATAGGCAAATACAACAGTAATAGCTTTGTAAAACGACCACCGTCCGCCATTATGGGTCGCCATGATATCCATTAGGCGAAATGATAACGTTTAGTAATCAGTATTCAAATGTTAAGATATACACATACTGACATTTTAATTCGCTAGTATCCTACAAATATTATAAATGTGAAAGTTTGTATAGATGTTTGTTACTATTTCACGCTCAAACGGCTGAATGGATTTGGATGAAATTTGGTATCAAGATAGCTTATATCCTGGATTAACACACGAGCTTTTTTTGATCCCGGAAAATTGCAGTGTTCCTGTGGGTTGACTTACTAACCGCGAGGAATATCGCGGGGCGCAGCTAGTATTAATATAAAACTAAAAAAGGGCTCCAATTAGCTCTCTCCAGGTTCTTTCTAAAATATGCGACAAAATTTATTTATTTCATTTTTCCATTGGGATTGCCGCTATTTTCCGATACTGCTTCAATATTATAAACAATATGTTTCAGGTGTTTTCCTAAATAAGTAGTAACAGTTCCAGCTGTGACCCAGTCCCGTCGACGGTCCAAGACAGGAACTTTCCCATCGAATATTCTGGAATTAAGACCTAGAAATACACATACGACACGTTTGGAGGGATTCAAATTTTGCAACTAGGATCGATTAAAACAACTTTTTTAAAATGATATCCTATCAAGGATTTGTGATTATTAAAACGATTACAGGATTACCTACACATTAAGATTAGGCCTCACATCTCAGTTGGTAGTGACTGTGCCTTCTGCGCTGTAGGTCGTGGTTTCGATTCCCACCCAGGACAAATATTTGTGTCACAAATATAGATGTTTCTTGTGTAGCTGGGTGTTATTATGTATTATAGATGTATGTATTCTAACTAACAGTTGTCTGTTTCCCATAATACAAGCTATGCTTAGTTTGGGGCTAAATGCCCCTGTGTGATTAATGCACCAATATAAAAAAAAAAATGTGTACATTAGAATACTTTATTTCACAACTGATTTACCCAACTGATCTGTGAGCTCTCACTTTGATAACCGTAACTTCATTGAAGTTGAGTCGTGCAAATTTCACACTAGTTCTCTTGTGCTATTTTGTATTCCTACGTGTAAAAGTTATTTGTAAACAATGTTCGCAAATAACTTTCCCAACCCATGTATTGTTTTGAGTTGTGTGTTGCATAGTTCAGACTGCGCTTGTTATTTGTATATTGTACGTATGTTATTCGTAACTTTCAACCGACTAGTTCGTGATAAAGATATACACAGCAGTGGATGCAAAGGTGCCAAGCTGAATTTGTTATGCTGATACTTTAGCTTAATTATTCAGTTATAAATCAGCTGAAAGAACAGTGGAATGATATTAACAGTATGGGGTTTGAAAGAGCTAATCAAGCTATAAAAACCGGTAAATATCAAAATAGACAGCAAAATAGAGACAAGATGACGCAGTGGTAGGACAGACATCGAGTTCCAATATTGAGGTAGCTGGTTCAAGTGCGTCAATGCGTTTTAGCTTGAATTATATACGTCCTCAAAATTGTGAAGGAATCATCTTGAGAAACCGGTTTTGCCCTATAACCAAATATTCCAATTTATCAAACCAATTTATTATTGAACGGCCTCACAGCTCAGTAGTAACCCTGCCTTCAGTGCTGCAGGTTGTGGGTTCAGTTAACATCCAGGACAAATATTTGTATGACGAATATAAATGTTTGTTCTGTGTCTGGGTGTCAATATGTGTTATATGTATGTATTAAAAAAGTATGATATCACTTGTCTGATTCCCATGATACAGCTATGCCTAGCTTACTTTGAGTCTAGATCGCACTGTATGTTTATATTTATTTATTCGAAAACATATGTCAAATGCACGAAAGGAGTGTCTTCAAAGCTCACCCAAATTTCTTTACCACAATAGTACAAGCAAGTAGTAAGGAGTAGCAGTATTTGTGGTAGAATTAGTGAATTGAGACCTCAAGGTCGCACCCTGTTTCCTGACCATAATTTAAAAAACGAATGCTAGTGATGATGTAAGAATTGAGCTAGGCATTACTAAAACGATTACTTTTAATAGAAAGTTGACAGGTAACACAAAAGTTGTAAAAGACAAAATGTTTACGTAGAAATTACGTTACTTCATAAAAAAAACATAATTAAATATCTTCAGTAAGTCGTTAGACTTTTTTAATGTGATATGAGTGACGGAATGAGTTGACGGCCCACCCGATCTTAAGTCGTAACCGCCGCCCACAGGCAATAGCAATATGAATCTTGATTCATATTGCTATTGCCTCCTCTCCTCTCCACCAAAGTAAGAGATGACTCAAGTCGCATTGCGTTGCGTCCATCACCTCGAGACGGGGATGTTACGTCTCATGCGTCTGTAAGCCTAAACCCTTGGCTTTGGCGTAAGTCTTTTAAGACGTAGGCTCAATAAAAAGGAATTTTGGGGAATTTAACACTCACGATGTCCAAAATCGAGTTCTGTTATGAAATAGAAAACTTCATATTTCAGAAATCGTTGGGATTAGATCAGTTAAATTTTACATTAAAATACCTAAAAATAAATGAAATTTCTTTGTAAATGAGTATAGTTTTTAAATCACGCTGGTAAAGTATTGCAAACGGCTAATGCGCACTAGGTGTGCGGATGAACCATAAAATGTTGTTGAAGTCACATTAAAAGCAAGAACAACCTAATTAGAATGTAGTCGCGTTTCACACCGTCGGCCAATCCCAAGCCTTGGTCAAGGCCAATCTGCCACATTGACCGGTCGCCATGAAAATTAGCAAATCAAGTCTATTTTTAATGAAGGTTTTTTATCCATTTGGAGGATTTTCAACCCGGCAGACGCTTTTCTGCCATCGGTATAGCGTGGTGGTCTAATGGTACTGACCCCGAGTTTCAATCCGTAGGTCGCCGGTTCAAATCCCGAAGCGCACCTATGAGTTTTTCGATTGAAAGATTTATGTGCGCAATTCCACGTTCTCAAAACGGTGAAGGAAAACATCGTGAGGAAACCGACATGTCCTAAAACAAAAAATTCGAAGACATGTGTCAAGTGCTAAAAGTGCAAACGAAAGGAGCCTCTTTGAGGCGCACTTAAAATCCTTTCATCACACTGGTTCGAGAAAGTGACTTGAATAGAATAGAGCAATCGCCCGCGACATTGTTTACGTTCCCAAAATCTAGTGTAACTGTCCTGAAAGTAGCAAAAATTTCTTGAGAGACTGTGGATGAGTCAGTGACCGTGTCAGCCCTTTTTTCCACATGGATTCCTGTGTGTGGTATCGTGGCAAAGGGCTTAATTTAAACCACAAACGGACCCAGCTGAGGCAACAGAAAAAACCACATCAACTCCAACAAGCTTTTGTTCCTAAACTTCCAACTCTAAACAGTTGTTACAATTTGTATACAAAGCGATAATTACTTCTATACTCTCAACTGAACGTGACGAAAGTGTAAACAAGCGTTGACCTAAAATTAACACAAAAAGTCTATATAGAATAAACCTGAACACAGGATTATTACCACACTAATCCCACTAATTTTATCCCATTTGACTGGCATCACAGCTCAGTTGGTAGATCTGAATTCGGCGTTGTAGCTCGTGGATTTGATTCTCACTCAGGAGAAACATTTGTTTGACGAAAAAAATTTAACTTACCACATAAATGAACAAATGAATCCCACTATTTATCTCGAAACCACGCGGGCGAAGTATAAGGCACAAGCTTGTATTTAGATAGTTTTAACATTATCCCTTGTCTGGATGTTTTGAAATTATTATAACAAAGTTGCTAACCTAAGGCAGTTTAACTTTTGGTGCGACTTGGCTCAGCGGCAAAAACCAATTAATGACAATTTAGAACACCTGTTACAACTGAACTTTAAATATGCACTCAAAGTCAAATATTGATTTAAAATAAAAAAAACTATGGCTTGTAAAATAACTATAATAATACTGCCAGTACGCACGTATATATACGTATACAGGGTGTGGCGTAATGAGTGGATAATAGGGTACCTGCGGGTAGGGGCCATTGTGGCGGTTCAGAAAAATATTTGTTATGCTCAGTAAAAGTGCCTCGGTTTTCGAGATATTCGACATTTTCGAAATTCGAAAGCAAGTAAAATTTTAGTGAAATCTTATTTTAAAAACATAACTGTGCTTGTGTTATAAAAATAATAGTTTCCATTCGATAGCACATCTATCCAAGAATACTATCCAAAAAACAGATAGAAAAAAAAAATTCATTTGCAGTCTGGGCGGCAAAAATAGTGACGAAGGGTGAAATATTTCTTAAATTTCGAAAATGTCGAATATCTCGAAAACCGAGGCACTTTTACTGAGCATAACAAATATTTTTCTGAACCGCCACAATGGCCCCTACCCGCAGGTACCCTATTATCCACTCATTACGCCACACCCTGTATATAATAACGTATATATAAATAATAATATTGTAAATCATGACGAGAAGGAGAAGAAACAAACAATTTTTTTATTAATTTACGTAAATTGTATTAAGTTTTTTGTATTCTTCTTTTTTAATAAATGATTATTCTATTCTATATATACATATACATACATATACATGTACATATACATACATATAAATATAGATATACATATACACGTGTACATATGATGCAGATTACGCTTATTTTGACATTGTAGTAAACGCGGGCAGGGCCGGTCTATTTACTGTTTGGTCGCGATCCAAACCGCCGGCACATTTCCTAGCACATATTGTAAAATAAACAATTCGCACTAATAATAAATCTCTGGGTCTACGCCCTCGGAGAACCCTGGCGTTTGTGGAGCATTGGCAATGGGTTACACCTAGCAGTAAGTACCGAGTATTTATATCTAGGCGCCAGATGGACTTAGGAATCTATCATTGTTGTCGGGTTTATACTATCATGCTACCCTTTGGGTAACTGGGCTTCTGAACAAAGATGCGCACGTAATGATATCTGCTCATCAAAAATACCATTACAAATAAACTGTGAGAAAAGTGAAAAGAAAAGAAGCTTAAAATTTGGAAAGCAAAATGACAGTACCTCGTTGTTTCGAGAGCTTATCATATCATACGAAAACACTAAGTACTAAATGCTTGAACGAATGAATTAATTCTACGCACTCCATCACACTACTTCCTCAGGCAACATTTTTGAAACCAAGAATTGATAATATTAAAGTATAAAAAAATCATCTAGTTATTACGAAAGAAGGGTCAAAGTTCTTCATTATTTGGAAACCTGTCGGTCTTACAAAATTGACATCATTATGCTTATAAGTAAAACGAAGTTTATATTTTGTAACTTCAGTTTTATCCTTTTAAGTAATAATAACACCATCTATATTTATCTACAACAAATTCCTCACAACATTTTAATGGGTCATAGTTCCCTCCTTGTGAAATCAAATGGAACATATTTTCATTTCCATAAATTTGTGAATAAATGTGACATTTGACCAATTCGGTGCGATCCAATGAGATTATGGCAACCCTTGTAACACTCAGACATATTGTATGAATATCTAAGTAACCAAGCATTAAGATCTTGTGCCTAGTTCATTCGGGGGAATTTTTGCCACCATACTTATGGCCGCCTTACAATCCACTTTCACATATCAGTTACGGGTGCAATAAAATGCGACAGGGTTCCTTCTAAGTAGGGAGGACCCAAGTCGTACTTTTGTTATAGGTAGAGGTTACCGCTTAACATCAGGTGAGCCATCTGCGTAGTCACATGAATCAAAATTTAATTCACCACGTTTTTTCTTGTCTGAATTGATTCCCAAAAGTTTTTGTAAGAATAAAACTAATCCGTGGTCGCCCTAAGCTCATGAAAGAAAACACAAGGTAAACATACAATGACATTTATATGACTTGATTTTAGGTACACACTCATCAATGGCGAACAATCTGTTACCCCAAATGTTTTTAGAACGAAACGGTAAACAAGTCAAAGAAATGTTTGTGTAATGAACGGCGGAGTAAAAATCAAATAAAATAAAATATAGTGTTTTATGTGAACTGTAACACTTCCCATGCGGTGTCGGTGTAGATACGCGTCAAGCCGACGCCCTATTGTTTATGTTTCAAATTATTTCGTGAAGCGGGCTACAGACCTTTAGTTTTAACTGATCGGTTGAACTGTTCAATTAAAACGTATGTGTGTAGGCAAAACAGAGCTGTACAGTTGAACTGATCTAAACAAAATATCATTAGATCATCAGTTCAATTGCTCAGTTACAACTGATCAGTTAAAACTAAAGGTATGTAGCCCGCTTTAATGATTCCGGGACTCCGCGGTAGCCGTGGTTCCGGGGCTGCCTGAAGTTGGCTGCACAAGCTTTTGTCTCTCGCCATGCAGAGAATATCAAAAGGTAAAACAAATTTATCATAATCTACCTTATTTCAGAGTTGTGTACTGTTTCGGTAATCTTATCATATAATTAACATAATGATGAATGATAGGCTCCTTATAAAGCTGTGAAACTTGATTGTACTATTTTTGTTTTAGTTATTAATGGTGGTAATTTCACAGACCGATATTTATATAACCTACACAATAGCACCCAGACACAGAACAAACACATTATTATGTTAATAAAATTAGAAGAATTAACTAAAAGGGCCAGTTTCTCAAAGAAGTGATTATCCTCACATCTGACATTTTGATATGGGACTCAACCAAACGGAGTTAATATACACATCTGGATTGAGTCTCCTATCACGGTCCGATCACATTTAATTAAATTTCTGGCCAATCAAAGTATTTTAAGTGAAAACGAGTATCTAGGTGATAACATATTGCAACGCTTGAAATATATATTTTCGCGTAGGAAAAGTATATCCGTCACTAATATTGACAAATTTCAATCGATACATATTACTACGAGCCTGCTCTCTTGAACCAGTGTGGTGAAAGGATTAAGGCGGACTCAAAGAGGCTCCTTTTGTGCTTTTGACACGTATCTTCGAATTTTATTTCTGTAATGTAGGTTTTCCTTCAACATATTAATAAATTAAATACAATACAATAACAATAAATTTTACAGCCAAATAAATTAAAATGAACTTACAAAAATAAATATTAAAATCAAAATTAAAATTACTATTAAAATTAAAATAACACAAAAAGAAAACCCAATAGTAAAAAATGAACTTCATGAGTGGACTTTATGCATTTTTGTCCAGTGCCTCATAAAATGCAGTCCGCATCCAGCATTACCACTATGGAAAAAAAAAAGCATTTTTCGAAGTTGTAATTCGCAGTCACCAGTCAGGATGTAAACCAGCGACCTCTGGATTGAAACTTGAGGTCTTTACCACGTGGCCACGGAGGTCTATAATATAAGTAGTGCCCAGAAACGAAATTTCTGAAACCTGTTTTCTATCACTCGCTGGTATTTCGTTTTAAGTGGGTCTGAAGCTATAAAGGCTATTCTATACCAAAGTTTCTTGTTTCCTCTTTGACCTCCCGTTACACTGAAGATTTTGATGTAAGTATGTTCTTTGCGAATTGGGCATCGCCATAAGTATATGAATACATAGGTTTAATAGTTAATATTAAAATGCAATTTCATGACAATACATTTTAGCTCATAAAACCCCCATTACCATATTTTTACACTTTTACTATTGAGTAGGACTAAAACTGGAAATTATTATGGGTACAATTCAAAACTTCCGAACTCTAGAAAGACAATTAAATAATGAATAGCTCTTTTTATTGTATATAGACACCAAAAATTACAAAATAAATAACATCACGTAATTTCATGTCAGGTCATGTCATGTCATGTCATGTCATGCCATGTCATGCCATGTCAATCACGAAAATGTGAATCGTGTTTGAAAAATCTCGCCCATCTCAGAGAAATAATACTCGTAGTGTGCGGGCGCGTAGCGTACGCCGCGCCGCGTGGCGTCATACAAACATAAAGTCAGTTTTATGGCCAATTTGAGACTTCGCAGTTTATCTCCGCCTGATTACGGTCAGTAATAATTCCTAATTAAATTATGCGTTTCACGGATCGTTAAACTGTTTATACATTCCGTCTGACTGGATTACCGATTTTGATGGGGGCGTTTTTCAACTGTTTTGTATTTTTCATTACGGTAATACGGTATTAGGCTGTGTATGGAAATGATAATAACGAATACGCAAGAGATCTAGGTAAACAAATTTGTTGTTAAATTAATAGTAGAACATCACTGTCACTTAGGCCTTAGGCAAACAAAATGGAAAACATAAACTTCTATGCATAAAACTTTTTTTTTGCATTTTCTAACATAATATTATGTTATGTATATGTATGCTACACGATGCCATAAAATTAGTTTAATTAAACTTATTATTATACGTAAGAAGGTATTAATATCGTAACAAGAGAGAACAATCCGTAGAGAGAGCAGGTAAGATTGAGAAAGAAACAATGAAATTGAAAGAAAATCATTAAGACAAAAGTCATTTAGCTAATCAACTCACAGTTGTATATATTCCGAAAACATTAAAATGCTCGATATCATCTTCTCTAAAACTAAAATAAAGTCGCTTTCTGCCTCTGTCTGTTAATCCGCTTACTTCTTCTGAATGACGCAACAGATTTTGATAAAAGTTTTGACTAATAGTTTAACTAAATATATATATAGCTATAAACGGATAATTTTATGTACATAACTTATAAATAATTTTCACCCATGCGAAGCCGGAGCGTGTCTCTAGTTTTCATTACAACACAGTCACGTTCTAGAATTACGTGGAATTATTTCAAACGTCTGTATCCGAGAGATAAGCCGCTAAACACTGACAAAACCGCTGACCGCGGGACCCATATTAATGTCTCCAGTAAAATTACGAATGCAAATTACATGAGACGAAGAGACGTTCGGGAATTTACTCAGCGACTTTTCAGATATTTTAGGCATCCGCTGATGAATTTAATATGAGGCCGAAGCGGTATGATTCGATTATTTTTCTGCCTGCTGTCATAGGTGTAAGTTAAGAGGCGACAGAAGGGAATAAGTAAAATATAATAAGCTGAGCTATAAAAACATATTAATGCTAGAGGATCAAAGCACTGGGACTAAGTTTTTTAATCTTCATGCCCTATTTCACTACCACCCCTGATGTACCATTTGACAGCAGTGTAACTTGTGCTATATGCGTGCGGGGAAGTACTGCCGCCATGCTCATTGAGACTGCTAAGCTCAAATCAATCGTATAACTTTTTTGGGTTGGTTTTCGTATACAGTTCCGACCCATTCCACGTAAACCTCTCTGGTTTACTGTCGACGGTGGTAGGAAACATACTCAGAAGTATGTCATAAAACCAAAATGTCGTAGACATTTTGAAATCTACTGATTTTGGGTGTTATTTTGTATTATTATATTATGTATGTATTTACAAAAAAGTATATATCAGTTTTTTTATGTAATTGAAGTGACGGAACGAGCTGACGGCCCACCTGGTGTTAAGTGGTAACCGCCGCCCATAGACAACAGCAATACTACTCAAGTCCTCTCCATAGTACGATGATGATAGGGCTAGATGGCGCTGTGTGAATTGTCCACCAATATTATTATTATATTATTAATTCGGAATTCACACCCATGAGAGCTTAATGTACAAGATTAACCCACGACACGCATCGCAGCTGTTAGGCCACCAAAATCCCTTGTGACCCTGCATTTAAAACATTGAAGAGTGGTACAATACGGTGGTATAAAGGGGTCCTAAAGGACCCCTGCAAGGGGTTTCTGATAGCGAATTGGCATAGTGACGACAGGGTCATCACATAACCCACTCGCTGGTTTTATAATTGACTCGGACAGGCGGTGCCTTTGCCAGAAAGTCAAAAGAGGTCAGAGCTCAGATGTGCCAGCCTCAGTTAGTTGACCCTTCCAAATGAAGGTTCTATTAATATTAAGCTTGAATAAATTATGAATCTGTTACATATGGCCTTGCCACTGTAGAGCTGCGTAAGGCTTAATCATGAACCCGAAATCATTAATCTTGCGTATATTCGTATAATTTTCGGAGGTAGGCAGATTAGAATTCGGTCGTCATTAATGAAACGTGATATTTTAAATATATTTTATTATAATTGGATAGCAGATATATAGATAGTAAGTCATATTTTTTGGTGCTTATTAACGTATGAGAAAGAAATAATTATTTTCTAAACAAAAACTGAAGAAAAAAAATGCCGGAATATCTCAACTATACCTACTTATGTAAAACATATAGGCGTTAAATCACTCTTGTTATAAATGTGCTTCTTTCACCTTTTGAATAGAAGACATGCGAGAAACAAAAAATGTACACATATTGCGAAGTGAATATTCCGCGTCTGTATCCATTTTATTATATTAACTATATATCCATATGTTAATGGTTCATCCATTTTTCAAGGAACAGTTTTTTAAAATAGTTAACCGCTTTATATTTCACGTGATAAACTCAGCGCGTAGCGGTTAGAAACTTTTTTTATTTGTATTCGAAACCTTTGGTGCTCCATTTTACAACAAAAAGCGTATAAAAGCCGCTCGGCCGGAGCAAAATATCTCGAGAGCCAATAACGTTAATCTTATCTTAAATCAATTTTATAAGTTCCTGTATGATATAATCTCGACTGTGACCTAAAGCCGTGTACCATACTAGCGAACCGTAGCCGTAACCACTGCACTCCGAACACTCGCAGCAAGTGCATTGCGAGATAGCTTTGATTCGCTACGATAATTTACTGCTCGCTGCGAGCGCACCGCGCTTCGCTGGCGGCAGATTCGCACAGAATGAAAACACATAAAAAAAAGTCTCTTGTATGTTTATTTTTTGTTCTTTTTATTTTTTATTAATCATACTGACGCTCATTTTGAAAACAAATAATCCTGCTATCTTTAAGCTGTTCAAAAGATATATACAATACAAGGCAAAAACATTATAAATAATTTTATAATACTGCTTAAGATAATTTTTATGTGGTCCATACTGGCCCTAAACCAGGCAAAAATCTGTGTGATAGGTACCAGTGTAGATGTGTCATAGGAATTGTGAATTATATGGTATGAAAAAAAATGTTAAAGTCCTACCAAACTCCGCTATTACTACTTATTATTATTATATTATAACAAATGTGTATGTGATGTGTGTGCACGTGAAACATGTACAACAACGTAGAAACGATGACTTTAGTAATAGGGTCCCATTCTTAGAGTACGGAATCTTGCAAAAAGTTTCATATCCTCTCCACTCGAATCGTATGGAAACTAAGAATGGCTCCCGGACTAAGTGCAAATGTGTGCCGGTTCAAAAGTGGGTCGCGAAGGCGCAATCAGCTGACTTCGGTGCCCTTCTCCTGCCTTTTCAAAAGAAAATTACTTCCCGCCACACGCAATCTGAGTTCAAATAATCGTCATAACGTCAAAATTATAGCCTGAGTTTAAGAAGTAATGTGGGTTCGTTTGCGTTATTTGTCCATCAGTTTTCACAAACTGGGATTGGATGATACTACCCAAGTTACGTCGTCGAAATAAAAACATACATATTAACACCCAGACACAGAACAAACATCTATGTTCGTCACCAAACGTTTGTCCTGGGTGGGAATCGAACGCACGATCTATAGCGCAGAAGGTTGTTTACTACCAACTGAGCTGTGAGGCCAGTGAAATAAGAAATTTGTGTATAAATTAATTTATTTGCTAACAAGCTACGTGTTGCGCTCCTACTCTGTGTCATTGTCGTTATTAGAATCATGTAATCATTCGTAACTACGCGTATAGCATACCTACATATATTTGTAACGCAGTCATTCGCTATATTCTACTCGGTGTAATGAAAACATTCACAATATATGTCATCCCTACAAGTGGTCTTCAAACTTTGATAAGATCTTTTGTCCTCCAGTCAAATATTAAATATTGGCTTTTCGATGGCAGTCCCGTGATGTATACACTTGTAATATTCTATAGGTAGAGGGGTAAAATTCGGTCTCTGGGATCGAATCTAATAATTATATCACTATACCTATATAAAAATATCCTGACTAATGTATTCCACATTTTATTTGGATCATTTATTTCATTACTAAGTCTAGCGGGCAAAGCCGCGCCGGCTGAAGTCAATATATAACATGGAAATAATTAATTAATATTCAATGTTTTCTTATTATTTAGTTAATATTTTGATTGTATTAACTCTCCTGGTTTATATATTTTTCATCCTTAATATATACAGGATGCGTATCAAATATTACAATATAAAATTCACCAAAAATAAATCTAGGCTATATATGACAAATTACACAGGTAACATGCGAGTACCTACTTATAAAAAAAAAAATAAAGCAGACTAGAATTCGTTGGGAGCGTAAATTTAGTGTGTAACGTTAGGAAATACATGTTCTCTGTCTACCACTATTGGAAAAAGTATTATATCCGTCTTAGTGGGTAAATAATACTAAATATTGACTCTGAATGCGACGCTGGGTAATAAAGTTCATAACCGTTCATTCTTCAATCGACAGACAGTCGTGATTGCGGGCGCAACCGCTACGATAAAGTAATTAACGTTATGGAAGTGAAACGAAAATAATATGCAGATGTTACGCGTTATTCCCTTATATTGAGTAAGTCTAAGTAAAATTTAAAATAAAAATTAATAATAATAAATAAAATAATTAATTTATTTTTTAATTTTTTAATAAATTAATTATTAATTGAAAATTTTCTTTTAGTAAAATTTTACTTCCATAGAATTCATAAAGACTTCGAAACGTCAAAAACATAAGGTCACGCGTACTTATCGCTAAGTTGTAAGCCTGTTCAAAGCCTATCCTAGCGATAGTATGGAGCGATAGTATGCACTATATATCTCCTACGTGAGCCCAAGCCAGGCGGGGTTAACTAAGATCAAAACTATGAGGGTAGTTCCGATGAAACTTTACTTATTAACTTTTACTGTTGACGGATCACCATAGAAATTGGCACAACCAAGTGTTTATTCACGAAGGTTTATTAGCTATCGATTTTACTATGACAGACAAACGTGGTGGGTTCTGCTAGTCAAATTTTTTTTATTTATTTATTTCAACAACTATTATTACAGGACTAACCTAATTTGTAATAAATCATAAACTTATATAAGTCCCTTGACTGGAACTAAAAACTTATATAAGTTACTAGCCCTGACTTCTGCGATGTAGGTCGTGCGTTCGATTCCCACCCAGGTCAAACATTTGTGTGACAAAAACAGATGTTTGTTCTGTGTTAATATGTATTATATTTACAAAAAAGTATAAATGTATTATATCAGTTGTCTGGTTCCCATGATACATGCCATGCTTAGCTTATTTTGGGGCAAGATGGCACTGTGTCAAAAAATAAATACGAACCCCATGCATAATAATGTTTGTAATCGACGTAAAACTATATTTTTTATGGGCTGATTTCAATACTAAGTAAGTAGCTGTTGAACCCTGTCTTTCTAAACAGGTCAATAGGGGTGCTCTTTCACAAGCCATTACAGTAAGGGTGTATTGAGGGAGGAGACTGGGTCAATTAGTTTAAAATACCTTCTTGTCGAGGGGACGGGCAAATCCTTAAGTGGTAACCTCTGCACATAACAACCGATGTGACTTCGGACCTCGTCTACCAGGTACGACAAAACCCAAGTCGCATCGTATGCGCCCGTAACTCTGAGACAAGTAGATGGAATTTCTCATGTGCCTGTAATTTCACCGGCAACCATTAATGTTCCTGCATTAATTACATATGGAAAGAAAAACTCTCTAGCACTTAAACAACATAAATGAAACTCCGAAAATCATATCAAAGTAGTGATTTTACCACAGATTTTTCAATATTTCAGAGCAGGGTCAGGACCCAGACGTACAAATGTATAAATATATGATATTTACTTGTCTACATAGAGCGAGGAACACAAACAGCAGGTACAGTAAATTACAAATACAAAAAAATATATTAAGCTACCGAAGATTAATATTTTGTATTTCTTTTAGATAAGTAAATAAATAATCAAAATAAACGAAACGCCCACATATTTCTGCACCTGCACTAGAATTCCCACTACTGTATGGCATTGATACCGAGCACAAAAATATAAGACATGACAAATTTTCTGTTCATCACAAAATAATTTGCTTAGGGGATCGAAAGGGACTCTTCGTTGTACACAGGCACATGTGGTATTACTACCAAATAAGCTACACAACCCAAAAACAGAAGCGAAAAAATATTATAAGATGGCTCTTAAATTTACCAACAAAAGTACCCAATACACATTGATGAATCATTTTCATCCTACTGAGGAACCGCCCTCAAGAACTGAAGACCACTCGAGCGCCGTATTGAACGAAAATAGAAGCGGCGCAATCCAATCAGTCAATCACAATAACGCAATTGGACGACAAAAGTTATTTGAATGTAGACTTCTTACACATATGATTGCTATTGAACTGATCGTCCGATCATTCTAAGTAAAAAAAAACACACTTATAAATTTACGGACCAAGACTCCATACTTCGCAGACAGACGATGTTGTAGACACATTCAATACGCAACAAAAATGACGAATCCACAACTAATTTAATTTTCGTTCAAAAACCTATTTCAGCGCCATTTCAGAAAGTGGCCTTGTTCAAATATAATCAATAAAAATAACGAAAACCACATCGACAGTTCATCACTACTTTTTTAGTAGTTTAATTTATAAACACTTGAATCAATTTATCCAAGTAAAAAAAATATTGGCACTTGTGCCATCAAAACATTTAATCATTCTACTCGGACGCCGCAAGAGCCGACAACCACTCGAGAACAGTATTGAACGAAAATAGACGCAGAATCCAATTACTCCATCGAGTCCCACAACCACACGTCATACAAGTCACATAACCATTACATTAAACATTTTACAGAACCGGGGAACAGCGTACCAGTTCTGGTGCGGACACTCAGAACTTTACTATGCCATTAAACTTTAAATACATTAAATTCTAGGAAGTCATTTCATAATAAGAAGGTACTATAAGATACCCTTACTTATTCAGCATCAAGTTTTCTCACAGCTCAGTTGGTAGTAACCTTGCCTTCTGCGCTGTAGGTGGGTATTTGTCGCCCCGTGGGTTCGATTCCCAACCAGGACAAATATTTGTATGATGATGTTTGTTCTGTGTCTGGGTGTCAAATTGTATTATATGTAATATGTATGTATTTACAAAAAAAAAACATTAAGTATTATATCAGTTTTCTGGTTCCCATGATACAAGCTATGCTTAGTTTACTTTGGGGCTAGATGGCGCTGAGTGAAATGTGCATTAATATTTATTTATTTATTTTCTTTATTATTATTTATTATTTCCTTACTCCTCCTAATACAGGAATCCTTTTTTTTTGTGAGTGTGATAAACGAGAGTGCCAATGTTTTATAAACACAAGGTTTTTTTTTTGTTTTTGTGTTGATTATTAAAAAAAGATAATTGACAGCACCGTGAACATAAATCTCCCACGTTAGCTCAATACCCGATGCAATATTTAATGGGACACGTGGAAATCTCGGGACAACAAAAGTTAATGTAATTACTCTGTGCCTGGAAACAGAAGGGTAATTGGACCGGGATCCATGATTCAGCTACAGTCTAGATTTAAACTTCCGATGTTGTATCAACTTTTATAAAATTAAAGTCTTAACAAGAATAAACTTGCTAAAACAGCACCAATTATTGTGAGAAATGTGAACTTTGATGGAAAAAGTTTTATACGATTGTTGCTTTAAGGAAGTTCATCTAACATGAGATTTCCCATTTTTTCATGTTATCAAGTCACGGAACAAGCAGATTGCCCACCTGGTGCTAAGTCGTAAGCTCTGCCCATAAGCAATACGAATTAAGTCCTTTACTTAGGTACGACAAAACACCACATCTTGTAAACCGGAATACAGTAAAGCGAACGCATTACTGCTTGGCGGCAGATATGTGTGTGGGGCAGTACTTCCCAAGACGAATTTGGCATAAGTACTATTGCTAATAAAATTCATATTTAGATAATGCCGCTATGCGATGTGTTACGGCCGCTAACTTGAGCGTTGGTTCACAATCCAAATATTTACATAAAATAGAGAATGGTAAAGAATCCGTTTATTCCTACGAAGGTGTCTCTATCAAACCCCGTGTTTTAAAAACACAAAAATTGATGTGCATTGTAGAAGCCTCTTTAAAGCGCATTTTAATCATTTTACTGGTGCGATGGAGCAATTTAGTCGGCAAATGCTATCAGCCATGATGCACGCACTGCACTGTACTTAATGCCGTACACGAGAAGTAAAGAAATACAGTATCAAATAGCTCTGTGTTTTATTTTCATCTCCACGACACTCGAGACGGAAAACTCGTGCACTAGACAAAACAATTAGCCAGTAACATAAGAAGCAGACGTCTCACTTGTTGCTGCGGCCGGGTTCTGCGGCTAACGACCTAGACGCGACCACGTTTTAAATACCAGATGTGGCGATGCCGTCGGCTATAATCAAATATTTAACAAGGAACCCTGAATATATTATGTGCAGTCGAGTTTCGATTTTACTCTTTTAAATTCTAGAAGCTCTCTAGAACTAGTGTGGTGGAAGGATTAGAGTGCGCTTCAGAGAATCCTTTCATACTTGACAGCTGTTTACGAATTTTTGGTTCTGGAAATGTCAGTTTCCTCACAATGTTTTCCTTCGCCGTTTTGAATACGTGATATTGTGAACATATTTTTTTCGATTAAAAGACTTCATTGGTGCACGTCCGGATTTGATCCAGCTCCATCCAGGATCCATCCAGTTTGAAGCTCTAAATACGTACCTACTCTACCCTAAAACACACGGTACACACGTGATTTCAATTTTTCAGACAGTGCATACAATATCAAAGCATCGCTTTCAGCGACACAAAGCCGCCAGTGTTTTAGGCACTTTACATATGGTAGTGAATTGGATTATTTGAGCTATCTATAGATTGTCGGAAAATACGTACTCGTAGCTCAGTGGGTTCATTTGTACGTGTAATAACAGCAAATGTTTCTTGTATAAATGATTTCAAAACTATTTCACAAAATGCAACGCCATTCCTCAACAAAATAAAAACCTAAATTAAATCTTCGAGTTTGCTCCTAATATATTCCCCTGAGAAACGCATGATTAGTCCTGTAACACGAGCTCTCAACATCAGGTCGTGTTCTAATTGTCATAATTATCTCTTTGTACGTCTCTCCACTCGTTCTCATGTTGAAAATGCGGGACTAAACAACACTCGTTCGAAAACGTATTGAAGTATCGGATCGCTAATTTCTACGAATAAAAGCTGTGATCGTAGACGACCTTGTTAGCTTCACGGTGGTAAATGGAATAAGTAAACATTGCTTGTAGAAATGTTAATACGAAACGACCAGGAGTTACTAATTATTCTTCCGGTATTTAATTATATTATAATAATAATAAATAATGGTGGACATTTCACACAGCGCCATCTAGCCCCAAAGTAAGCTAAGCATAGGTTGTATCATGGGAACCAGACAACTGATGTCTGTTTTTGTAAATACATATAATACATATCAACACCCAGACACAGAACAAACATCTATGTTCATCACATACACGTTTGCCCTGTTTGGGAATCGAACCCACGACCTACAGCACAGATGGCAGGGTTACTACCAACTGTAGTGTGAGGTCTGTCATTTTATACTCTGACAACCAGGAGAAAATGAATAAAAATGAGATTACCAACAAGTCCGAGTGTTTATCTGTAATCTGAATATAAAAATGAAGTATATAATATAGTATGCTCTGAAGTAAGTTTTCAAAAAGTAAATTTACTTCAATAAAGTCTGGATTTTATAAATAATTGCTATGTAATAAACAATTTATGCACATAAAGCATTTTTTATTTAGTTTCAGTTTATTAACTGGTAACACAAATTTTGTGAACTTAATTTATTGTGATGAAATGAAATATTCTTAATTGGTATTTATGAAGCTAATTTCAGTTTTTTAAAGGTTATTTATTTCGACGGCGTCCCAATGCACGAATAGCTCGCTATAATAAGCACTGGATCTTGATGGGAAAATGAATAATATTACAACAATTACACCATTTTTACTATTTATTGTATATTGCATAAGTTTTTTCCAAGATTTTTAACAAAGAAAAAATAGATTTTTCTTGTTTGTAGATACTTTCGTCAAGTTTTAATGAATGATTATGGTTAAAATTTCGTACATTTGAACGAACACTAGTTTCATTTATTGTGATACGCTAAATAAATATTTCTTTTTTGCTTTTCCATGGAATAGTATGAAGTTTCGAAGAAGTGAATTGAGACTTGATCAATATAACGATTATGTATTTTGTGTCTGTACCCTGGAGGCTTCATTAGACGTCGTAGTAACTTTACTTAGTATCGTAAGGATCAGGCACGTTTCGACACCTCGGGCAGAGAGCTCAATGTGATTGAGCCTATAACAGCTACGGATGTATTGATGACGGGGGGGTTATTTCGAACTCAATAAACCACAGTCCTAAGTCGACAGAATAGCACCTAAAAATAAAATACGCAAAACAAACCTCTGTTTCTAGTTCATAGCTAAATTGTTTGGTAAGAGCAGGAATAATTTTTTTAATGTTCTAAAACTGTATTTAAATTCGACCAATTTACTTCTATTCTTGGGTCTGTGGTAACGAAGTTTTTTTTTAATTATATATATTATAGTAACAATAACCTCACGGAAGAAAGTGCATGTGTTAAGAATTAAAAAAGGTTAGACAGACATCAGTTATGAAACTCTTTCGTGGACCGGTACGGTTAAAATACTGGAACACAAAAGCGCATGCGAAGCTGAAAAATACGAGTTAGCAAAAATCACTCTCACGAAAACCTTGGTTATACTACCTGAATCCAAAGATTCTAAAGACTACTTTGAATAATGCACCAGTGTGAACAAATCAATGTATATTTAAGTAAATTCAATCTGATTAATGGCTCTATAATAGACGTCATGAATGGATATTATACAATGAAATGAAATTAAACATTAAACTGCAAACAAATCTGTAAAGTGAAATTGGCTTCCTAAATATGGTATAAGTTCCTTCTATTTTCTGTTCAATAATACTCACAAACGTCCAAAACATAGTACTCAAACTAAATTATGCAAGAAATGATGTCATCAGGCCAAATCCGCAAAGTTAGCCGCATCACAGAAAAAAGTTTCGAGCGACCCTCAGAAGCAGGCCTCCAAAGACCTGAATAAATTGAAAACTTGTACAACCAAACGGAGAGTTGTGAACAAGTGATTTATAATGAGGCTTTTGTCCAGGGAAGGGAATTATTGAAAGTTCAACTGGAAGATTTGATGAGAAACGGGTGCGGAGTTTATGGTTTTTACGGACAAAGCCGTGTTAGATGTTACTCTTATTATTTTACCAGTACTACAATCAGTTCTACAAAAATTGCTCGATAATATATTCAAGAAAAATAACTATGTATGAAAAACAACCATGCCTTTTAATAAATAAAATTCCACAGTGTAATACTATAGTAGAAAATATAATTTCAAAATATTTTCTCTTTACAAAAGTAGTCAAAGGTGAAAAGTAAAACAATAGATCCCAAGAAAAAAGCATTGTTAATTAAATTCTCAAAGCATCCAGCAGAACAGAGAGCCAAAGTAATATCAAATTTCATTTTGCAGGTATACACGGTGGGTTAGCGAGTTGCTGACTTGTTCCGGTGTATCCAACCGTCTACACGTATTCCGGTACCTTACCGAGTGGGTAAGTAACTTTCATGATTATAATATCTCATCTCATCGCAGTATATTTTTAAGACGGGAAGTTTGTTTTTATAGATTTGTTTTTGGATATTTGGAAATACTTCTCGCCAAAACTACTGGTTCGTTTGGCTGAAATTTGGAAAATGCAGATGATGACCTACTTTGTATCCAAATACCTACATAAAGCCGCGGGAAGGAGTTTTATTTTATATAAAGATATTTTATCAACTCGAAGATTATTGCAAATTTTTAAATATTACTGGTTTATTTTACACGTAAACAAAACTACCGGCATTTGTTCCATGAATTTTGGAATGCCGGAGTTTTTTCAATAACTTCGAAGTTAATAACCTGAAATAAATGTTATTATTCTGGAGTCCATTATAATGGCAGATAAAACCTGTTTTTTATTCTGATGACTGATCCATAACGACACAAAACGTAGGTCTAGTATGATTCCCCCATTACATTACCAGTATTTATTTAATTAGTTAAGATCAACGCTACAATAACAACGAATTTAACTGTTGAAGAAAAACAATCCAAATTAAATATTTGTTCTGAGACATCTCCAAGCGTCTCACAATGCTTCAGTTATTCGAAGGGCACGCTTCTATAGTTATCTACAATCTTGAGTGATGTGCATCTTCGTAAAGCGGATACGGAAATGATAAACGGTCGACGCTGGCTGAGTTCGAGTTGTTAAATTTTCAATATTCTGAAAGAAATTGACATGATGACATTAGACATTCCGCCCGTTTGCAACTCATGCAAACTATATATTTTACGATCACATAGGCATTTTAGACTCTATAAGAACATATCTGAAATTCCGATTTTCATGTGTGTTTTCCTAAACCTTACGCTGTCTCATCAAATGTAAAGATATTCTGTATATACATGATCGGCGACTAATTTAATGAATTATTTCCCATGTATTCTGCCTAAACCTACGCTAATATTTTCAAGAATGGTATATTTCTTATACCGAATGGAAAAATAATTTAAGAAAAGGTAAAAATGATTTTATAGAAGATATAAAATACGTAAAAATCTAGTTACGGAATGCGCAAACGGGTAACATCACTAGTTGAAGAGCGAAAGCATCTTGTATTTATGAAAAGCGACCCTTTGACCGGAATCCGCCGCCCTACTCCCCAATGCGCATCTCTCATACCTTCGAAATATATCTGCCTTACCTGGATTTGATAAAATAAATTCCATAACCCCAAAGCGTGGGCTAAGGCCCCGTTGGATCGTAAGTAAATAACACGGAAAATCTTCTCTGTCCTTGCAGTTTTATGTTATTCGTAGTGTTGTTCTATGTTCTATGTTTTAGCTCGAAATACTTTTGGAAACATATTCAAACTGTATCTATATCTCTTATCTATACATATCTCTATCTGTAAAAGATGTTACTCCCCGTCTAATTTACGGAAAGGGGGCTACGAAAATGGAGTTAACTCCATAAATGTGGGTCATAACATTTTTAGTATATGTTGAAATATGTTACTTATCATAACTTCTAATGTCAGAAATAGACGCTAACTCCATCCAAACTTAAAAGCTCGCTTATAATCATTTGCGTAGTAATCCACTTCGAAAGGCAACACAAAGTTGTTTCAAACACAATTACAGTAGCTCATATTACAATGATATAAAGTTAAATTTATTTTGAAATGTGCCTTACAAAATGACATAACTTGTAACGTCGGATGACAGAGCGTACGCAGCTGAAACTTTTGTGATACTTGTACTCTCGGCAAATTAAACTGGCATGTTATGTTTACCTATCTATACATATAAATAAAATTGGAGTGTCTGTTTGTAATATAAAAATAACCGCTTTTTACTAAGTGCATATGGATGTATACACGGTACATATACCAAAACAACATTTTTTTAAAATTTTTGTCTGTCTGTTTGTTCGGGCTAATCTTCAGAACGGCTGGACCGATTTTGACGGGACTTTCACTGGCAGATAGCTGATGTAACAAGGTGTAACTTAGGCTACTTTTCCAAGGGATAAAATAGGGGTGCGCGATAAAACCGAATTCCACGTGGACGAAGTCGCGGGTAACAGCTAGTATAAAGTAAATTAATGACCTGATTTCTATTCTATTCGAGTCACTGGTTCTCTCGAACCAGTGTGGTGAAAGGATTTTAAGTGCGCCTCAAAGAGGCTCCTTTTGTGCACTTGACACATGTCTTCGAATTTTAGTTCTAGAACATGTTGGTTTTCTCACGATGTTTTCCTTCGCCATTTTAAGAACGTGGTATTGCGCACATAAATCTTTCAATTGAAAAACTCATAGGTGCGCGTCGGGATTTAAACCGGTGACCTCCGGATTTAAACTACTACATACTAGTTAAACAGTTTCGTAATGAGACTAAACTACAAAACGCAATTATGCATTCATGGACGGCACAACATTCATTTCATATTATGTATATTTTTGAGCAACCCAACGACTCTATGGAATCTAACGCCGCTCTGCAACTTAATTATGCATTCCACGTTACAGTACCGCAACGTAACAATTACGTTTATTCAGTTAAGAATTGAAATTGTAAGCTTTCACGTGCATCTAGGGCTGTCCCGAAATTTCGACCGTTACTTTCGGACAAAAACGATTTGAAACGCAAAAGCTATTCTTCTAGAACCTCTTCGTCTAATTCTTCTTCATCCGCTGTAGCATCCTGATACTGCTGGTATTTAGAGATAAGTTCTTTCATACTGTTTTTTGGTTCAGTGAACTCAACCGCTTATGTTTTTTTCAATTTTCAATAAATCCGTTTACAAAACTGACCAAGAAGTTTATCATGGTTAGAAAATTTAAAACTAAAAATGTCAATGTGAATAGGTGGAATATGGAGTTTAGTCTTCGCTGTATATCTCTCGAAGTTTTCATTTGCTTTATTCATTATTAAAATCTAGTAAAGTGGCAACCCTATAATTCCCGGCACGCGTAACTTCATATTCATACAAGTCCCTGGAGGGTTGCTAATTTCGCCTTTATTTTGCACACTCGGCCACAGGGGATTAGAAGTAAAGGCACTGCCGATGGGAGCTTCGGCGGGAAAGCGTCTGTCAGCTTTATTATATTTAAAAAGTATTAATTCAGGAATCTTTTAGTGGTTTTCGACAGGCTACTGACGGAGTGGCCAATGGATACATTTTAGGCGCATCGTTTTAGCTTTTAATGGAACGTTATATCAGCAATTGTGTCGTTTCTTGTAGAAAGCCGGATAGGTTTTGAACAGACGCCAGACTGATCTATAAGTACGTGTGACGTTATAATTTATAATTTGATTGAAATAAAATTGGAAATTGAAATGAAATTGAAATCGAAATATATTTTTATTTAGTAGTAAGCTTAGTCTTGGGTTTTTACAATGAATTATTATACTAGTGTTATTATTATTGATTAATTGACGTTACCAAAATTCAATAAAGTTAAATTTTGATCTTACTGCCAATTGCATAATGTAATACGTCTAACACTTTGGTGTTTGTTAATTTTTATTTATTTTTATTTTATTTTTTCAACAGAATCTACAGCTCTTAAAATTAGATACCTATTTACTTAAAATTACTCTTACAGCCAATAACAGATATTTTTTTTTATATATCCTAGTATTAAGACAAACACAACTTATATAATTAAGGACAATATGTCAAAACACTTAACTTATACAAACACAATTTTGTGTGTGTGCGTGAGTGCGTGTGTGTGTGTGTGTGTGTGTGTGTGTGTGTGTGTGTGTGTGTGTGTGTGTGTGTGTGTGTGTGTGTGTGTGTGTGTGTGTGTGTGTGTGTGTGTGGGTGTTGTGTGTGTGTGTTGTTAAACTGTTGTTAAACTGTTGAATACCTAAGAAATTATGTACAAGAATAAGGACGACACTGCAACTGTCATTGTCAGGAAAATTAGAAAAATCCCATGACATAGCCAAAGATGATGAAGTTTTTAATGAAGGCCTCTCCCGCATCGTGACAGTCAGCTCTTCTGATCTTAAGCGGTCACCTCTGCCCATAACACTGACAAGCGATTTAGATTTCCCCTATTTAAGCATGCGGTGACCTAAATCGCACGCCCCTGAAGCACATCGTTTCGTACTGAAAAGTGAATACCTGTTGTTTTTTTTGTTTTTGATGTGAAACATCTATAGCCGCACGTAAAACCGATTTCTGGCGTGGCGACGCGTCGCCACGGCATGCGTCATGCGTTATCATTATGACATATATAGTTCCTATCACAATATGTTCTTTTCTGCATATTACTTTTACAAAATAATGTCGATGTTTCACATCTGCCAGGCGTCCCGTGACGGCTCACATTTTTTTTTATGTGATACAGTGATGGAACGAGCCGGTGTTGGTTTTAAGTGGTAACCTCTGAGCGTTTCCGTTTGAAAGGCAAAATAAAATCATCCATCGGCTTTAGTAATCTATAAACAACATCATAAACCTTCTGAGCTGTCCAAAAATTAAAGAAAAGTAAATAATTTTTGTATATGTGACTAAGTTATGATCGAACAAGATGGACCGTCTGATGTTTAGCGGGAACCTCTGCTCAAAAACAGAACGTCTTGAGTTCTTCCCCTAATTAAGTATGGGAAGACTGATTCATAATGTTTTGCATTCAGGAAAAATATCAGCTATTTTGACAGTGTCAGGAGAAACGAGCAGATGTCATCTGTGTGGACCATTCGTCGCGTAGGGTGGTCATCTATTGTACCGCAACTCGTAAAAGTTAGCTTTTAACTTATAAAGTGCAACGCTAAGTGAGTTAGAAGCTTTTAGAACTAACTCCATGGACTCTACTTTGTTTAGTCCTTAGCAAAGTGAACTTAACTGCGTAATGGCCACGACTTATGTTAGTTTCCTAACTTTCTTAAATATATGAAACCACAGCACTGAAAAATGTTGTTTTTATTACAACATTATGTTTATAAATCTACACTAAAACTTATTGTAAAGAGATAAATTTTTGTAAGTTTGAATATAGGAGGTAATCTTACACTAATAGCAACATATCCCTTAAAGCTAAAGGCTATTTTAAACTGATAAAGATGAGTAAATAGTTACCTGTGCTAGCCGCTATTTACCTATAAATTTATTCTCATATAACACACAACTTATTCGTTAATAAAATACTTTATGTATTAATAAACTATCAACGAACAATGATTATTGTGATGGACGATGAAGGAGATATCATGAGCAGGTAATAATCGAAAAACACTGGGAAATATTGCGAGAACGCGGTCGTTAATCTTGTTTATCTACAGACAGGATCAGGAAGGAAAGTGTCTGACAAGCAGCACTGAGTACCGGTTCATCAGTCTCCAACTGACATCTGCTTTTGAGACTATTTTGATAATACGAATAAAAACACTGCATCAAATAAAAAAATAACAAATAATAAACGTACTAAATATCACTACAAAAACGTTGTAATCTCAGCGAAACACATTTTAAATCTTTCATATCCAATAAATACTTTATGTGTTCCTAAGGCTACGTTTTAGACACTTCTCTGCTCACCTATTTGATCAAGTGAACAAGACTCAACACGAATTTAAAACTGATTATTTCAAATGAAAGAAGTCTTATTTAAAACGGTGAGAAACCGCTGATGAAAGTAATTTATAAACAGATCCAAGCAGGCATTCACTTAGTAATCGTAGCATACAGATGATTTAGCAATTTTTATAATCTTGAATAGGAGTTTAAAGACATTTTAGATAAGGTTTTTATCTTTTAGTATAATAATATATTTATTAGGGATCATTCTTAAACCTAAATAAGACACAAACATATATGTGTCATATTTAGGTTTATCTATCCTTCTAGTAGTCTTATTAGATTCAAGTCTATTGCCCCAAAGGGGCAGGCAGAGCCACAGTGGGGCACTTTCCACTTTATGGGTTACAATATCATGGGAACGTTATATAGATGGGATGAATCATGAGTAACGCCATTTATTTTTTATTTTTTTATGTGATACAGTTTCGGGACAAGCCGACGGCCCACCTGGTGTTAAGTGGTAACCTCTGCCCATAACAACCGATCCGACTTGGGTCCTCCCTTACTAGGTACGACAAGACCCAAGTCGCATCGTATGCGCCCGTAACTCTGAGACGTGTAGGTGGAATGTCTCTTGTACCTGTAATTTCACCGGCAACCACAAAATATTACTATACTCAAAACTACTATACTATACTACTATATTCAAAATATTACTTTTATAAAAAATAAATAGTGCGATATCATGGCAGAGAATTTCAAACATTGTCACTCGTTTTTTGAAGATTTTCAATAAATCGTGCCTAAACGATGAAATAGTAAATACTAGTGAATGAAATTTAGAGTCCTAGTGAACTGTCTAAGGAAGCCTTTACCTATGAGTGTTATGTGCAGCTATCGCGTTTTACGACCCACTGCCGATATAATGAACTGAAACTATGAATAAACAATGCAACAGTGCATTCAAGTACACGATTGTTGGTAAAACAATGGTTTTATTTATAGGAGTGAGACGCATTCGCTGTTATTGCGCACCGGCTTCCATCGGTCCGACATACCGCCTGTTTTAACTATATCTACTACTTACAGGTAGTTATTAAAGTTATAATACGATATTGGTACAAAAGTATATAAATGAGTATTACTAATAAATATGGATGAATAATTACATGAAGTATAGACTACTGTCTTCATACTGAAAGAATTGAAGAAGTTTTTTATGTGAAATAGTTACGGCAGTTACGAGCAGATGGCCCACCTGATGTTAAATGGTAACGATTGGCATAACAAAACAATATTAGTTTCCTGCCCTACTTAGGTTTGGGAAAACCAGGGTCGCAACACAATGTGCACGTAACTCTGTGACTTGAAGGTGGAATATGTCAGTTGCCGCTAATTATTGAATTACAGGCAATTGTAATAATTATTAATTATTGTATAACATTGTAATTAGCTGGAATACAATGATGGTGCATTAGGTACTGCTTTACGCCAGAAATGGATAAGGTAGTAGCACTTCCCCAGATAAATTTGGCACCAGTTCAACTACCCGAACACTGATACCAATAATCAAACCTGCGCTTATCTATTTTTTCTTTAACTGATTTGTGAATGATAAATATATTCTTAATTTTCATAAAGAATATCTTTATGAAAATTAACTACAAATAATAAGCCGAAAGTACAGCAAGAATCTACAATAATTTGCTTATCAAAAAAGAATTTATCACTGTAAGTATTCCTTTTAGTCCTCAGTGTAACTTAGCATACTTAAAAATCAGACTACCACACCGATATTTAGAAGTAGAAACTACAAAATGAAAGAAAGTCAAAAAATAGTCTCTCCGACGCATACACACCCAGAATGTGGACATTTCAATTCAAGACTTTCTTATTTGCATTTTAATACGGGGATCAAGCTCGCCCGCCGGCTCAAATTTAAAATTCAATTGCATACATAGTTCTTATACTAACTGGGTCAAGGCGTATGCGGTATCCAAATTCTTACTTGACTAAATAATACCTAATGTCCCAAGTCAACAAACCCAATGTGCCAATAAACTACGAAAATTTGTGTTTGGTTTGCAAATATAAGGAATAAAAGATGTTGTTTACTTTCATAATGCGGACAGCCCAAGAGTGGAACTCCTTGCCTGCGTCTGTATTTCCCGAGAACTATAATCTGGAGGTCTTCAAGAGGAGAGTGAATAGGTATTTCCTAGGCAAGCATGCTACATCGTAGACCGCATCGTCACTTAACATCAGGTGAGATTGCGGTCAAATGTAAGCCTATTGTAATTAAAAAAAAAATGGTTGTCTGTAAAGTCGGTTTACTGACGATAGTTTAACGTGACAACGTCTTAAGAAAATACTGATGGAATGGTAGCATTTTTCAAAAGAAAATTTTAATTTCATTTGTTTAATAGATTTGTATGTATATAGAGAAGGAGGTAATTGGAAATCACAATTAAATTGATCAAGTTAGATTTATTTGTACGCATAAATACAATTATGTCAATTTTTTTTTTACAATTTAATAGTTTTACACTGCACTTGATACTCGATCAAAACATGTAAATGTAAGTATTAGCAGCTGTCCACGCAGACGCATCGCTCACTCAAGTAGGAGAGAGACGGATGTCGAACGCTGCCGAACGCAAAGGCCGATTGTGCTTCTTTGTCGCTCGTTCCGCGCTCTCGCTTGCACTTGCACAAGCCTTACATGGAACGCCTCAGAGCGAGGTAACGCCGCATGAGTCATGTTTTTTCGTGCGTGCAGCCGGCTCTATCGAATTATAAGACGTTGTCACGTCAAAAAAAAAATGTTCACACATATATTAAGCTATTGCATAGCTTCTATCGCGGGCCTTGAGCGTGGAGACCGAATCCAGAAATTCCGTAACGAAAAAAACCAAACACCCCCCACTCCGACCGGCACAGCGGTGATACTTTTTAGTTTTTCCATCTATCGATAAATACCAGAACTTTTAATGACTTTTTGAAATATCACGCGCAATAGCTTTACCGCGGCAGTCTCCGAGTGCCACACGTCTTTTTTTTTTGGCATTTCACCAGCGCAAATTAAGCATAGCTTGGATCGGAACTGGGTAACTGTTAGAGTACTTTTACAGTATATTTTGTAATAAATCATAACATAAAGCTATATATTATGATGAACATACAAATTTTGGTTATAGGTTGCCCACCCACGTTCTACAGCGCATAAGGCAGTTACTTCCATCTGAGCTGTAAGCCAGGCTCTATATATTGGTAGGGTAGGCTTCAAACACGACGGTGCTGTGTTGGCAGCTGGTAGCATGGCAGCCCAGTGATACAAAACCCGAGTTTCAATCCGGAGGTCACGGATTCAAATCCATATTTGCACTTCTGAGATTTTAGCAATACGAAATCTCCAAAAGGCAAAGGAGAACACTGGCATGAGACGTAACATCCCCGTCTTGGGGTGATGGGCGCAACGCAATGCGACTTCTTAGGTCATCTCATACTCTGGTGGAGAGGACTTGAGTCATATTGTTGTTGTCTATGAGCGGCGGTTACCACTTAACATCAGGTAGGCCGTCAGCTCGTTCCGCCACAGCAATCAACATAAACAAGAATAAAAAAAATTGAGATATGCATTAAGTGCAAAAAAGGACCCTCATTGAGGTGTACTCTAACCCTTTCATCGCACTGGCAAGTGAGAACCAGTACTTAATGAAGTATGACATGTCCAAGCGATATATGGGATATAAATTTGCAGTGCATGAAAAAGGCGACTAAGTTTTAAGAATCAAATTATATATAAGACCTTCTTCTTCTTCTTAATTGATGGCTACAGAGGCTATATGAGCCCACCAGTCTGCCAATGACCGCTAGTGATAGTGTCATATACAACATAGGAGTTCATGTTAAAATTTTGATAGTAATTATTCCGAAATAGTAAGAATGTAGAAATTAATTAAAAAAGACCAAGGTGAATCTCTGTACCGAGGAATAACATAAAACCTTATTGTACACTTAGTTGGCAAATAAATTTGGATTTGTATAATTAGACAGGGACACGTCGCTCATCAAACTCGCATATTTAACCGTCAAATATCTATAGATATTGACATATCAGGAAGTAAACAAGGCCTTGCGTTTTCGCAATGCAGGTGTATGCCAATTTTTTGTGTCAGTGTAAACGATTACTAGTAAATTAGGTAACCTAAGAAAGTCTGCATTTAACTGGTAGCCAGCTGGGTGAAGAGTTGCCAGTGTAGCTTGTCAACACCGCTAATGATAACCCATCCAATTAGTGACCATCATGAACGTTGCTTAGCCTACCCGATAAAGAACTTTTTTTTCATGTGATACAGTTACGGAACGAGCCGACGGCCCACCTGGTGTGAAGTGGTAACCTCGGCCCATAACATCCGATGCAACCTGGGATCTTCCCTACTAGGTACGATAATACCCAAGTCGCATCGTATGCGCCTGTAACTTTGAGACGTGTTAGTGGAATGTCTCATGTACCTGTAATTTCACCGGCAACCACCTTTCAAACCGGAACACAGTAACGCAACTGCGTTAATGCTTGGCGGCAGAAATGGACATGGTGGCAGTACTTCTCCGGACGAACTAGGCAAGAGTTCTACTGCTCTTTAAAATAACAGCAGCATTGCGATACACTCCTGTTTTTTCTTGATTCTTAACTGTCTTCAGAAAAACTTCAACCCAATTCGCTTCGAAGTTTTGGCAATCAAAACTTTATTATTTTCCGACATCGACGTATCATTAATCGTATCTTTTTTGTGTGATTTTCTTCTAAACGAACTTTTTTCCAAGTTTTATAGGTACATTCGCGTTACTTGTAATTTCACCCGTGAACGGTGAAGGGTGAAATAATTCTATTCTATTCTTTTACATTTTCTAGGGGGGGACCCTCATTGAAACGCACTTTAATCCTTTCAACACACTGTTACGAGAAAGCCAGTGATACGACTAGAAATACTAATTAGTTAGTATTTTTAAGCGCTACTGAATTGAGCGATGAAATAACTTTATGATATATTTATATTTTGTATTGGTGTGTACTGTAAATTAAACGTGAAAGCTAATAAATGTTACTTTAGTTAATGTATTTATTTTTATTTATTACTTGCAAACTAATTTGCCTCATGAAAACTTTTTAGACACTTTATGCGCACACTAAATGCTCACAAATGATGCCTACCCAGGAGTGTATTATGATGGGTTGCTGAGGTAAATTGAACCTGCGACTTTAAGATTCTTGTGTACTATCAACCCAAAAGTACTAACCTTAGCTTGTACAAATAAAAGTTTTAAACTCAATAATTATGGACGCGAAGGAACCGCTATAACTTGACCCACTTTTTTATATTCCCCAAACATTATGCCTCAGCGCGTCAATATAAACAAACACATTTTATATTATTTATTTTAATATTTTTTTGTACGTATAGTTTGGGATTTTTATTCCCAATTATAAGTCCTCTGTCCTCTCATAGAAACAGCTTTAAAAATACCAGAATATAGATTAGCCAATTCAAATTAGCACAGTTCAACATTAATTTAAACATCGGTACTTACATCAAAAGCTTCGCACCGCGTCGAAAATTGTGCAACAGATTCAAAATAAAAACCAGGTCAGAACAGTTCAAAGTAACCAACTACCCAAACATACACAGAAAGTAGATACATATCATACACTAAACAAACATCAACCGGTAAGTAACAGACAGTACAATGGAAAAACTTTTATGAAGAATTTTCATTAATGATTTTCTAATTGTATGATCGCACGGTGATATTTTTGAACGATGTATGTCAGGCGTCCGTCGTGCACGGCGCCTGGCGCGCGACTGGGCGCCGAGGCCTGAATTTTCAGCGAAGGCGGGCTAGTGGCGCCCAGCGGTCTCGCAGGTATCTATAGCCTATTACATAAATAGAGGAGCATCAAAAGAGACAACATCAGATACTCTCATCTCCCTTTCTCCGGTGCAATTTGTACAGATAGCGCGATAGGAGGAAAGAGACGTATGTAGTCGTCGAAATTGTCTGTCCCGTTCAGTATCAACAGCTTGTTCGGCCGTTCCCGTTACTTCTGAAACGGTCGTTGTGTTTTAAATATTCACGACCATGAGTATTTAAGGACTCCTGGGAACATTATTTCGACAAATAAATGTTTCGTGGCGTTATATTCAATCGGCACTGAATATTTACTAAGAGTATTTATTATTAATCAATGAATATTTATTATTAATCATT
Organism: Chesias legatella; assembly: GCA_947359385.1. Classification (NCBI taxonomy): domain Eukaryota; kingdom Metazoa; phylum Arthropoda; class Insecta; order Lepidoptera; family Geometridae; genus Chesias; species Chesias legatella. Next base: position 1,789,438 of record OX375780.1, on the reverse strand, counting down.
GATATAATATAATAAATATAATAATATAATATTGAGTATTTATTATTAAGTTTGATGAACTTTTTTTTACTTTATTACATATTATGTTTTACACTAACTTGTTACATTATGTTTTAGTTAACTCCATGTTACGAATGTAAATTGTTTGTTTATTGTTCGATAGGAACATCTGTTATCAAGTCTTTTTACTGTTTCTATAATAATACTATTGTTAATTTTCATTTTGTCAACATGACATATTTCTTCGAATTTAAATAATTTATCTAATAAGCAGCTGATAAATGTTGGCAAGTCTAAACACGTCAGAGTGGTGTGCACGCATCCAAACAACATAAAAGATTCTGAGAGGCTTCTCAGGTACCTTTAAAATAACGCAATTCTAACGCACCTACATAATTACGTATTGCTAACAGACCTTCGTTACTAACGCAATGCTATCGCACCGTTATAATCACCCAATACTAACGCTGGGTTGGGCTTTGATTGGATGGTTATCGTTGACCGCAAATATCAATTTGAATAATTAGATTTTAGTCAAACACACGGCACGTTCATCAATTTTAACCGCAGAACAATATGCCATATCTAACTAGTGTCAGGAATAAGTAAAATATATAAAATCAATGGGACTCTTTTGTATATGTATTAAGTAATGATACTTGAACACAGCATTTACTACTTGTGAGTGCAGTACTTAAGCAATCTTTTTTTTTTATGACTGGACATTATGCTGTTGGCCGCAGATGGCCTTGACAGCGTTTACACGGGCTTTTGGTGAGAGCAGACGGCTCTCAACCGGTACTTAAGCAATCTAAAATTGCTTATCTCTAATATATCTTAATCTCAGCTTATAAAAGAAAGGTGGTACTAGTTTTTGTTGTTGAACGAGCAAGCAAAGTTAGTTATCATATCGTAATAGAATAAAATCTTGACTGTATATTGTTATAATATAAAAAAAAAATGGATCTCGTGTGTGAATTAAAAATATATTATTATTATTATTAGTAAATCACCGATAACAATTTTCAATTTTACTGCTTAAACATACTTAATACCAGGTGAGCAACCAGCTCGTTCTATAACTTTATCAATAAACATAAAATATTAACTAGATGGCGCTGTTAATTTTTCACAAGATCTTCTAGACCACTAGTTTTTTGTATTTCTATTTATTTGAAAAAGCCAAAGTGCCAAAGACTCAATTGACCTTATAAACCTTTACCTTTTAACCAACCTTTATTATAAGACTGATTTTTCTCCTAATGGACGTACTTATGCATATTTCGAGTAAATCAAGCTTTTCTTTTTTATCAAGCCAGCCAACCGTGTCTCGGCCGTCATAATTTAATTAAAAACCTCCAAGCCAAATATCTGCTTTTGCTCCCATTTCACCTCAAAAACAAAAAACATAACTCATCGTAGGCACGCGTAGCACGGCATTCGTAACCGCGTAGCATCTGCGTAAGGTATGCGTAATAAAGGCTACGCGATTTTCCCGCGCTACGTGTTACGACTCACTCAAGCGATAAATTCAAAAGATAAATCAAGTTCTTCATTGACTGGCCTCACAGATCAGTTGGTAGCCCTGGACAAACACTTTTGTGACCAACAGATAAATTAATAAATAAAATAAATAATGGTGGACATTTCACACAGCGCCATCTAGTCCCAAAGTAAGCTAAGCATAGCTTGTATCATGGAAACCAGAAAACTGATGGAATACTTATTTTTTTTTTGTTAATACATACATATATTACAAATTAACACCCAGACATAGAACAAACATCTATGTTCCTCACACAAATGTTTGTCCTGGGTGGGAATCGAACGCACGACCTACAGCGCAGAAGGCAGGGTTACTACCAATTGAGCTATGAGGCCAGTCAAATGTTTATAACAATTAAAAGGATGTCTACAAGTATATTGTAGCTCGCCTACCCGTTCGCAGCAGTAACCGATTGGTCGAGAGTAACAGACTAACACCCACAAGGGTGTTGCGAAACTTATTTTCTGCGTGGGAGTCGATAACGCGACTGGGTGTGTATCAGGAGGTTACTTTAAATTGCGCAATTAGTTCCGTTAGCCTGACCGAGAGCCACACTCGTGGTTGGTTCCTCTCACATAAGGAGAGACTAATAACCTATGCATCTCTCATACAAATTATACATACAGTAGTATATATATACAGTAGGGACCGAAGTCCCAGGACGGTCCTCTACCTTCCCCATCATAGACCACCCCTTGGCCACCAAAAATTAACCTTTTAAATTCGTTATAAATCTACTGATATAACACAATGCAACTCACTATTTGGCATCTGCTCCTTTCTTACCCTGAGCTTCAATTCATATCTTACATCAATGAAATTCTGACATAATCCTTCATCTTTGATTTTTTATTGTTTTTAATTACTAACTAGCTGAGCTAGCTAGCTAACTACTTATTAGCCGGAACAAACAGACAGACAGAAAATTTTAAAAAAAAAAGTTGTTTTGTTATATTTACCGTGTATACATCCATATTCACTAAGTAAAAAGTGGTTATTTTAATATTACAAACAGAGACTACATTTTTATTTATTTGTAAAGATGTTCTGTGTGTCTTCTCATAAAAATCTCCTATTACCATGGATATACGCATCGTTTCGTGACAGCGTTGTTTGATAGTCAGCAGAGGATACCGCGTGCAGCTGAGGTTGATTTAGGCAGCTGGATGTTATTCATTTTAGAGACGATATTCGAAGGATCATTACGAAATAACCGACCATTAAATCACAGTGCGTTAAATAATATAATCATACGTCAATGTGAATGTAATTCAATGCTGCGTCAGTACTTCTTGGGCGATAGGTACAGAGCCCAGTGTGTAAATGCGGCATTATTTCTTCAATACACTATCCGTGTTATCAAGTGTAGGAGATGTTTCGCTGAAATATGTTTTGGATTATGTCATAAGCACTGAGTTGTATGAAACTCGGACTGACATTGTCTGACTGTCTAAATGTTATGCCCAGGTAACATATTCACAGAGCGAGTGGAAGGGTACGGTAGGCGGAGCGGGAACGTCCTTCGGCTTGTAACTGACATCTATTAGAATATGCACACAGCACCTACGAATGTAACGTGACGTGAAGGCGTTTGTTAAGCTCCCGTGGAGTAAATATCTAATAAATCGACCAAGTGCGAGTCAGACGCGCGTACCGAGAGCTCCGTTACGAAACAATCATGTCTATTTTCAAGGTAGATAGAGTAGTTTTATTGTGTGACTGGCTGGACCGATTTTGACGGGACTTTCACTGGCAAATAGCTGATGTAGCAAGTAGTAACTTACGCTACTTTTCCGAGGGGTAAAATAGGGGTGCGTGATAAAACCGAATTCCACGCGGACGAAGTCGCGGGCAACAGCTAGTATAGTATATATTATAGTTACATTCATAAAATCACCCTGTTATACACTCACATCTTTCTCCTTCGCGTAGTAGAGCGTGCGCCCGCGCAGCCTGAAGTAACGGCGCTGCCATCGCTGGAAACTGCGCGTCTGCTTCATCAGGTAACCCTCCTTGACCACGGGCTGTTGACAATACAACACCAGCTTACTATTTAAATAGGATACGGAAACTCATACCTAAATATATTCCCCAAAGAGATTGGATCCTAAAAAAAGTACTCATAATAAAAAAAAAAAGACGTGGGGCACTCGGAGACTGCCGCGGTAAAGCTATTGCGCGTGATATTTCAAAAAGTCATTAAAAGTTCTGGTATTTATCGATAGATGGAACTAAAAAGTATCACCGCTGTGCCGGTCGGAGTGGGGGGTGTTAGGTTTTTTTCGTTACGGAATTTCTGGATTCGGTCTCCAAGCTCAAGGCCCGCGATAGAAGCTATGCAGTAGCTTAAAAGATTCAATAAAAAACACAATATGCAGTAGCAGCAGAACTCACGCCAAGTTCTTCCGGGGAAGTACTGCTACCATTCCCCTTTCTGCCGTCAAGCAGTGATGCATTCGCATTGCTGTGTTCCGGTTTGAAAGGTGTGATTGCCTATAAAATTATAGGCACATCAGACATCCCACCTACACGTTTCAGAGTCACAGGCGCATACGATTCGACTTGAGTCTTGTCGTACCTAGTAGGGGAGGACCCAAGCCGCACCCCTTGTTATGGGCAGAGGTTACCACTTAACACCAGGTGGGCCGTCAGCTAGTTCCGTAAATGTATCACATAAAAAAAAGTTCGGTTACAATTTATGTCAGACCAAAATAGATCTAGAAAATTCTGATTAAATAATTTGCTGTCTTTAAGTAATTTAAGCTATCTTTTCTTAACTACAAGTTCCTAGAAACCCTAGATAAAAACACGAAAACATAAAGGAGACGTCTGCGGAGGCATCTTAATTATGTTCAGCTGTCACCGACAGGGATTTAGGGAAAACAAAGAAACGTCGGGCGGAACTACGCGACAATCTTTTAATTTACAAGCAGAAGTTAACGGTATGTCCCAACGGCTACTAAGGATCATGGGGTCCGTTGAATAATTTATGGTTCATTCAATAACTATAAAATTCATAATAATTTAGTATGGATTTAACTGAACGTTAACTAAATTAATTTAACTAAAGAATAAATCATTAACTAAAGAAAATTAACAGAAATTGACTGCAACAAAATTTGCATAATTTATCTATTGATTCCCTGATCCCGAAAAATCAACATAACATCGCGTGCACAATTAGGTATTTAGGTAATAACTAGATAAATATTAGATTAATTTTCACCTTGCGGGCTTCACAACCGTGGGAAGGTAGATTGATAAGTGGTGAGTCGCCATTGTTTACGCAAAAATACTCAGCTGGTAAAAGGAGGTGAGAAGTGGCATTTGTAAATGTAACGTTCTTTTTCAGTTCAATTTTCTTATTGACCTCATTAGTTCGATGACCCACTGAGACAGATTGTATCACATCTGAACATGTTTATACACTGGCGACGCGCCAACACATACGTCGCGAACGCAATACGCATGGATGCGATGCTGCGGAACTCTACACGTATTTTGTATGGAAAAACTAACTCTATTCCCATGGCGTTAGGGTCGATCATTTACTCGTATGATCAGTCGGATCCGCCGCCGGGTAGACTGAAAAAAAATGAAACTAGTAAACCCATCAATGACAGTATACTACTTGGCGGTACATGCAAAGAAAGCTTATTTTATTTATCTATACATATATGCAAATAAATAAAATTGGGGTGTCTGTTTGTAATATTAAAATAACCGCTTTTTACTAAGTGCAAATGGATGTATACACGGTACATATACCAAAACAACATTTTTTTTTAATTTTTGTCTGTCTGTCCGTCTGTGTGTTTGTCTGTTTATTCCGGCTAATCTCTGAAATGGCTGGACCGATTTTGACGGGACTTCACTGGCAGATAGCTGATGTAACAAGGAGTAACTTAGGCTACTTTTCCGAGGGGTAAAATAGGGGTGCGTGATAAAACCGAATTCCACGCGGACGAAGTCGCGAGCAACTGCTAGTTTTTTATGTGTACATACAGACCAGTTCTACAGCTCTGTATGGTGTTTTTTTTTACTAAACTTTATCTTCAATTTATATCTCTCCTGACGTTAATTGTTCTTGCAAAAGTGAGATGATAAAAAAAATATTCGCAAAAGTAATATGAACAAGAAACACGGTGGCCAATTAGCTTTAAAACCGTAGTCTTATTAAAAGAAATGTATGAATATTTATATCCTTTACTCTTACTTTTGTTTCTCCCAGGCATGTACAGACAGCCATCTTAATTCAGCGTTTACGTTTTACAGCGTTACGCCGTCTTCAGAACATGTCCCCGATAAATTATATAATAATAAACAATAAATATTGGTGGACATGTCACACAGCGCCATCTAGCCCCAAAGTAAGCTAAGCATAGCTTGTATCATGGGAACCCGACAACTGATAGAATACTTATATACTTTTTTGTAAATACATACATATAATACATATTAACACCCAGACACAGAACAAACATCTATGTTTGTCACACAAATGTTTGTCCTTGGTGGGAATCGAATCCACGACCTACACCGCTGAAGGTAGGGTACTACCAACTGAGCTGTGAGGCCAGTCAAAGATAAATAAGTAGTTTAAAAACATGATCATACCTACCCCTGTTCCATAGACTCTTAAACATGTATATAATAATAATAATAATAATATATATATATATTTATTTTCTCTCACAAAAAACACGTAAAATTAAAAGTAATTTACAAATTATAGTGCAAAAAACGGGTTTTTATGAGAGACTGGTGCTAGTGTTAGGCTAGAAGCCTGTGTTACTAGTCACCAGGCCCCCACTCCACGGAAACACAACGGTAAGTAAAGGCTTAAAGCTAAGGTATAATTGGAATGATAACACAGAGTAAAAATAAAAATAAAAAAGGAGACAAAGACATAAATTAGATAAAGAAATAGGCCAGAAAAACTGAAATTAATTACAGACAGATTGAGTGCATGTGTGTGTGTGTGTGTATATGTGTATGCATGTGTGTGTGTGTGTGTGTCTTAAACATGTATATACTAGTACCAGATATTTTGTTGCTCTACGCGCATTACTTGGATATACATCTTCTGAGAAACGCGAGCGACATCAAACTTTGCTCTAGTAAACTATCTCTCCCGCTCAATCTCTACCGTAATACAATTAACAAGTTTTAAAGCGAGATCGGTGTTTGATTGCCCTTTGCGTTCTCAGAATACTGGGGGTTCATTTCCAATTGATCAAAAAGTCGAGATATCGCTAACTTTCCAACTATGTTTCTTTTTTCTTGTTTAACTAACTTGTTCGACTATTTTTAAAGTGCTTTTTGCGATATGATCTCAATGAAAAAAATATGAAATTGTCACTGGAATTAAAAATTAAACTAATGAATTTCAAAATGAATTCAGTAGCAGTAGAACCTAAGCCAAGTTCGTCCCGGGACGTACCTAGGTACTGCCACCATACCCATTTTTGCCACCAAGCAGTATTGGATTCGCGTTAAGTGTTCCGGCTTGAAAGGTGTGGTTGCCGGTGAAATTACAGATAGGTATGTGTGAGACTTTCACTTCTCAGAGTTATGGGTGCAAATGTTGCGACTTGGTACTTCTCGTACTTAAGCAAGGGAAGATCCAAGTCATCATTGCTTGTAATGGGCAGTGGTTACCACTTAACACCAGGTGACCATTTGCAGTTCCGTAAGATTATCATATAAAAAGAAAGAATTTTCTATACGGTTTGTAAGTGGTATTCTTTTTATTCATTTTCTTGATGGTAGGGCAAATGCTTCAGCTAGTTAGCTACCATTCTCAAGTAGAAAATCTGCCGCCAAGCAGTCAGGCAGCCAAGTCAGAGTTGCGTAGAGCTACCATCGGCTAGATAGCCACTGAGCAACTTCTACATATCATCTATATGTGAGTAAATTATTATACTTTACAATTATACTTTACATTATAATTATACTTTACAATATTATATTTACACTGCTCCTAAACGATCTGCCCGATTGCATCAAAGAAGCTAGTATATACATGTATGCAGATGATGTGGCAGCAATCGTTGAGTCCTCAACGCTAGATTCCCTAGAAGTGAAACTAAACGTCGTAGCTGGTGAGCTGCAGCAGTGGTTCAGTAGTAATGGTCTGCTATTGAATATTACCAAAACAAACTACATGCACTTCCACCTGTCAGGTCGAGCTTGCAGCCCACTTAGGGTTAGTTTGGGGAATAACCTCGTTACTCGCGTTGAAAGAACGTCGTTTCTGGGCTTCGTGATTGACAAAGGGCTGACGTGGGAGCACCATATCGATTTACTATCTGAAAAGATAGGCAAAGCATGTTTCGCACTGTGGCGTCTATCAGCAACCTTAGATAGAGAAGTGGTAAGAAATTTTTATTTCGCATCAGTCCACTCCCATCTCCAATATGGAGTAGAGCTTTGGGGATCTGCAGCAGACTGGATGCGCATATTCAGACTCCAAAAGCGGGCGATACGCGCCATAGTGCGAGTCTCTAAAGACACGTCAGCCAGACCTTATTTCCAGTCTCTGGGAATTATGACAATCCCATCACTCTTAGTGTATCAAACTGCTACCTATGCCAGAAATCATCTTCAAGAATACGCAAGGAGTGGAGATGGTCATAAATGTAAATTGAGAAACACGGAAACACTGAGAGCGCTCCCACGGCGTCTTACTAAAACAGCAAAACTAGTGCACGTGATGGCGCCCACTGTTTACAACCACCTCCCGGCTCTAGTAACTGACGCACCATCGACACAATCCTTTAAGTATAAACTTAAAAACTGGCTCATTAACCAGTCATTCTACAACATGGAGGAACTTATAAAAAAAAAAAAAAAAGTTTTTTTCCTAATTTAATTTAATTTGTTACATTATGTTGATAATGTCGATAATGTTGTTATTTTTTATTAATTGTATTAGTTTATTGACATGTAATAAGGTTTTATGAATAAAGTATTGTATTGTATTGTATTGTATTGTAAACCCTACGAATAGTAAATAACTACTTTACGGAGCAAAACGAAATAACCGACTTCATTACCAATGAACGAGAATGAATCTCTTACTGGGATGGCTTACTGACTTTTTCCAGATATTAAACATATAAATACCTACCTAATTCCATTAGGTATACTAAAATGTTAAATTTTACGTGTATTACTTTTTGTTTTGGCAGATTATGAATTTATATTTGAGTCTCACATAGGGCCGGAAATAGGGTCCCTGATCATCTAGTCGACAATTAGTCACATAAAAGACACAAGTGGTTAAACATACCTCACATACTTACTCCGCTTTGAATTAGACAAAGTTCAGAAAGTTTAAATGTAATTCGAAACTTATTATAAATTGCAGGGAAAATACCTCAGTGAAAGTGTTGCCAGGAGTCCGGATAAAGCCGGACAGAGTCAGGCTTTTTGATTCCGTGTCCGGCCAAATTAGTTGGTTTTTGGATTTTGCTAGGCTTTTTAAATTTGGCGAGATTCTTCACATTTCTCATATGTTGGTATAAAAAAAACTTACTCGTAAATTTTTTTTGCTGTTTCATTAGAATTGAAGAAGATTAAAAAGTAAAATGATTATGGTTTGATATATAATGAAAGAGTCAAGTTTTAATTAAAAACAAACTGTCGTGTTATACTAAGACTAAAAAAACAGAGGTGTCCGACATTTTTACCAAAATGTCCGGCTAAACTAGCCGGTCTGTCCGGCTTTTTAGTTTTACGACCTGGCCTACTCGGTGATAATGGATGCGCGGATGTAGGGTGTCCAAGTAACACCAGATACCGGGATATTATCTCCAACCATCAGACATATTGTTTCGTCTACTATGTAATTCAAATCCTATAGAGATACCATAAGGTTGGAATTCCATCGAAATTAAATAGTCATTTTGCTCACAATATATTACAAAACGATTGAAGACTTTGTGACTGAGGCAATAAAGTTGAATTTTGAATGGATAAACAGTAAGTACAAAGAAAAATGATAAAAGTTTGCATGATTTATTAGACAGCCAGTTTAGTGGTTTTGTAGCAAAAGTTTTGGTATAACAGAGTTTTGTACGAAATACGTTAATGCATACAATTTTCTTCCTAGAATTATAACCTAAAGGAAAGATCTTTGACCTCTGTGTGAATGTTTATAGTAACATGAATTTATATTTTCATCTGTTACGTTTAAAACTACGGACTCTGAGACGTCTAGTCTGAGTACAAACTATGAAACACATTCTATAAACGGATGAAATGCTTACTACTACTTAAATGATTACCACTTGGTGGGCCTTCGGCTCGTTCCGTAGCTGTATCACATAAAAATAATCAAGTTGTGGATGTTGGATTCGATGAAATGAAAGCGTGAAATTAGAAGACTCACCTCGAACACAATACAAATGTTCATAAAATAATAATAATTCATAAGTACACAAGAAGTAAAAGTAGAATAATATAATATAATAATAATAATAATATAATATAATATATAATAATATAGTAATAAGTAGAACACGCTTATACGCAAACGCAATTTCAAAACTGTATGCAATGGTGTAAATACTCAAAACAAATATGTTCGTTTCAATATTACAGGCTCATTATAATCCAATTTGACCGCCACATTTGGACGCGTCTCGTTTTCGAGAGATAGGCGCAGACATGTTTATTACTCTTTCTTTATTAATTTAATTTGGATTAAATTCAGGATATAACAAAAAGGTACATTTGTTATATCCGTTACAAAGCGAGCGAAGCCTCAGGCAGGAAGCTAGACGTTGCTAATTATGGCTTATTGAAATCATCAGCAGCGGAGTTTAATAATAAGTACGTAACCCAGTGAACGGGATAACAACCGAGCAATACTGTTTATTCTAGTCGATTTGATATCACATCGACATTTTCCATCTTTTCGTAATTAATGAAACATCATAACACAACTAGATATTCGATTAGAACAAATATTTGCTTAATATGCTATTCGGGGAATCTGCAATCGAACCTATGGAATCAAGTATTCTTTCGCCTGTCTCAGTTTTGCACTTAAACGCCCCACTGAGGCGGTTAACTTGGATTTTATAGAAGAAAGAAATATATCAACCTGTAATGATTCCACTGCATGGGCTCAGACGCCTATTCTCGAAAGGCGAGAGTGCTGTTAATCAACAAAAGGCGGCCAATATAAAACTGTTAGATGTAGCATGTCTTTATCTTTTTATGTTCTAGTTATCATTTTCCTAATGATGACTAACTATGAAATTCTAATAGCGAAAGTGGTAGAAAACTAAAATTACTTTTCATGGAACATGCTCAAGTCGGATGAAACAACAGACAAAGGGAAACTTTTCATGCCAGCATCGCGGTTCATAACGAGAAACCTCGCCTCATTTACATTCAGTGGCGTCAAGTAGGTAAGTGCATAAAAGAAGACTTTAGTGCGGCGTTATTCTATTGAATTTTAACGCAATGATCGTACATCTATATGAATCTATTTTATTACAGCTGAAATTGTCTGTTTGTTTTTTCGAGGATCACGCAAGTACTGGACCGATTTCGATGAAAATTTTGTGTTTGAAATTTGTGATAAATAAATATTGGTGGACATTTCACACATCACCATCTAGCCCTAAACTAAATGGAGCTTTTACTATGGGAACCAGATACAATATATGATAGATTACATATATACTTTTTTGTAAATACATATTAACATCCAGACACAGAACAAACATCAATGCTTGTCACATAAACGTTTGTCCTGGGTGGGAATCGAACCCACGATATACAGCTCAGAATGCAGAGTTACTACCAACTGAGCTGTAAGGCCTATCGATAAGACTTAAACACATATAGATATATAAGACAACGCTATAATGACAAAAGCACGAGATGTAAACCATATCGCGGAAGATGTCGCGAGTAAATTCTAGTAAATACATAAAATCATTAAATTTTAGGTAAGTAGGAGCCACTATATTATCGTTTCAATATGGGTTAAACTGTCCTGGGATCATAGGATCCCATGGCAGTTTAACCCATACTGCTAACTCACACTGCCATCGGATCCTATGATCCCAAGACAGTCCCAACCGTCAGTCTACTGACGGTTGCTTAGCTCTTCGCTGCCACGTCAAGTCACCCAAGTCGTGTTGATTGTTATGGGCAGAGGTTACCATTTAAAATTCTTAACGCTTAACAGGCTTTCTGCTCGTTCCGTAACTTATCACATAGAAGTCAAAGTACTTTTAGTACGTTTATAATCAATGTGAAAGAGTTCATTATCTACAGCCTAGCGGTGATGATAGTGGATAATATAGGTATGGTGACAGTACACGACCTTAACGCTGCTCGAAGAGTTCTACTCTTGCTACAAGCATCCTTGTGGTGGATATTAAAACTATCGTAATGTTCTTCCTAATGGAACAATGCCTAGGAAAATACGTAAACCAGGACGAAAATAGCGTCATTACACGCATCGGGTGTAAAATAATTATCCGAAGATCTCTCAACATCTTATCACTGTCAAAACTCTCAAGAGCGCTACTCAATCAATTTCAACGGTAATTCTCATCCGAACGTTAGTGGAATATGGAGAATCCTTAAAATAAAATGGGACAGGACAGGGCCTTTTCAATGGCGCAATGGTAAATTCTCATTGATAATTATCTGGATATATTTAATATCTCTAAGCAACTTTCAGTACAGATTGGCTCTGAACTAACAACGCTACTTCATCATCTACAGCGTAAATTCTTAGCAGGGCGACGGTTCTTTATAGAAATGTAGTATGCCCACAAAAAACACCGAACTAGGATAAAATTAGCTTTGTCCGGTGGTCGGAGAGTAAATTCATACAGTTTTTTTTTATATCATGTTAAGTGGTAACCGCCGCCCATGGACAACAGCAATACGACTCAAGTCCTCTCTACCAAAGTACGAGATGACTCAAGTCGGATTGTGTTGCGTCCATCACCCCGAGTCGGGGATGTTACGTTTCGTGCGCTTGCAATTTCACCGGCAATATGCTGTAATCTTCGCAGCCACTGGCGTCATCATTCTAATATCACATATTCACCTTTCTAATATAAATTTGAGCGTAATATTTGTTGTACGGTACCAATAAACTAAAAGAGTGTCAGTGATGATTCTATTAGCTGTGCGTATAAATTAACATAGCGAATATTCGATAATAATGCCTAATAGAATAGTAGGGGCCCATAACCACCAAATCAAAAAAGGCCAAAAATGGGTACCAGAGTAAACATTTTCATCGATATAATTTTCCGAAGCTTTCCGCCCCAACCCATTAATTTTTGATGAATGATTGAATGATTTCTCAGCCACTTTCTCCACTACGCCACTGTATCAATTTCAGCCCTAATTTTTACCCGAGCAATGAGTGTTAATGGAACGATAGTGTGTCCACACATACGTGCCGAGCTGGGACGAAAGCGTTCAGTCAAAAGACTGACAGACGGATTTCCGTGACACGGCCGGACCCACAATAGGCAGCACCAGTAGGTATTCAGTAGGGTGATTACAAAGACGTCACAACGTCAGACCCACTGTACGTAGATAAGTTTGATACTGGAGATTATTTTCGTCGAGTGCTTCGCAATGTTTACTCAGGTAACAAGGTGTTTGTAAACTCTCCTGATATTTGGGTGACGGATTTAGATCGTTGATGGGGCGTGGTATTTCCTGAAGGGTTTTGGGACAATATGCCGCCTTGATTTTGTAGTTTAGACAATTAATTGCAAAAACTCATATGCATAGAATGAAAGTCATTGAAACATTAAATGTAATAAGTATAGCAATGTCGCGTATGATTTACATGTTTTGATATATTTTAAATCAACTATTCAACAGTCCAATAAAGACATATTTAGCGTATCTCATTAGCGCAACTACTTTATTCAGCGTTTCGAGCTGAAAGAGCCTGATGAGAATAAATAATGGAGTCGTTCAAAGAAGTGCAAAACCCAAAGTTCTTGATGCACTGCCATTCACAGGACATTTATTATACTAAATATTGCCAGAAACATCAGTAAACAAGGTGAACAAATGATTTGAGGAGAGCAGTAATGGCTAAGTGTTTAGTTAAGTGGTTTAAAAATTTATCAACTACTTTGCACATTAAGTTACGTCATATTCGAGTTCATGTGCTTCATAAGCGGTATTTAATCGACAAATTAGCAAATTCTTGTTTTTGTTTTTCAACTTAATTCCTAACTAACTGACAAAGATAGACAAAATATCAGCTGATCTATCGCTAAAATACATATTTAAATGAGACCCTTGAACTTAAGCTATATTTAAAGAATGATTTAAAATAAACGATCAAATAAATCGTTTAACATGTTTATAGTAAATTATTCATTTGGCATAAAGCTGCATAAATCTCTGTCGTCACAGCAGACATCTACGAAAGCTTGGGTAATATTAACTTCAGATCGAAACGTCTGAGCAAAATACGGGCAACCGTTTACTACCGAAAACATTGTCACCCCACAACGCATTCTCCCCTTGGAGATCCAGTTTCCACTCGCAACGAAATAGGTCAAACGTCCTTCATAACTCATTCCCTCTGCACACACAATCATCAGTACCTCAAACATAATATCGTCGGCAATACCTCCGAGGATAGGACCCCGGCAGCGGTCCGGGCACATGGGGCTGCCCCCTCCCCCGGTTCCCGCGGTTTGACAGCTGTCTCGGCACGCCCAGGACTGCATTCTCAAATTACTACATCAAACCAAAGGCTGAATGTACTCACCAATCTACCGACGCACTTGCTAGTCGAAACCCTCCGCAGCAGCCGCTTCCTTTCAGTATCATTGTCACTATCGGTGCTGTCCTCACAATAACCCGATTTTTTCTCATCTCTAACCGCATTCCCGTGAGCCACTGACATCACTCCACGGGCTATCGCACACCACACACTCGGCACTCATCAAATACAGCTACATCATACAGTATTCACAAATAATTTACATTGTATTCGGGGCGCTATCTCACGTTACTGACATTACAAGCGAGCGCCATGACAATAGTGACAATACGGCGCGACTGAAAACAAAACAATCCTGAAAGCAACGCCTGCGCCATCCGACGGCAATGCCCTGAACTTATATGCGGGCATCTCCGCGAAGTCGCAGTCTATTTTCGCGTACCATAGTTCTGAAAACCTTCGTTAGATAGCGTCGCACGCTACCTGTTTCTGAAAAAAAGTTCCATTTTACAGAACGTATGCGGACCTTATTTAAAAGCTAAAATAATGCTGGGACAAAATACTTCTGTCCTTTTTTTGTTTTTATTCTAGAATATCAATTTGAAAAGACCATTGTCTGGCAGAACGAATTTTTCTAGATCACTTTTCCGAAATCCGGGCTATCATGCACACAGTGTGAATTTGCGTTTGATTTTTTTATATTTTTTTTTACTTAGTTTAAGTTAAATGATAAGCTTCAATTTTATGAACATCTTTTGATATCTTTTCGGGAAATTTACAAGTATCCGGTTCAAGAATCGTTAAATTATCAAGATGAGGGAGATCATTAACCTGCAGGTCGGTTCGTGCGGGAACCAGATTGGTGGGAAGGTAAGCATTGCAAACCTCTAACTTTTATTTTCAATGCCTCTTGGTTTCGAAGTGACTCAGCTACTCACATTGTCGTTTCTGTTTGTCCACAGTTCTGGGAGGTGATTTCTGACGAGCACGGCATCGACCCCAGCGGATGCTACCACGGTGACTCTGATCTCCAGCTGGAGCGCATTAACGTATATTACAACGAGGCTTCCGGCGGGAAGTATGTCCCGCGGACCGTGCTCATCGACCTGAAGCCGGCCACCATGGACGCCGTGCGCTCCGGACCCTTCGGGTGTCTGTTCCGCCCTGATAACTTCGTGTACGGACAAGCTGGAGCCGCCAACAACTGGGCCAGAGGGCATTATACTGAAGGCGTAGAGATACTAGAATCTGCGCTTGACGTAGTTAGACGAGAAGCGGAGGGTTGCGACTGCCTCCAAGGCTACCAGATGTCTCACTCTCTCGGCGGAGGCACCGGCTCCGGGCTCGGCACGCTGCTCATCAACAGAATCCGAGAGGAGTACCCCGACCGAATCATTATGACCTTCTCAGTATTTCCCAGTCCGAGAGTATCGGACTGCGTAGTCGAGCCGTACAATACTACTCTAGCGGTGAACCAGTTAGTGGAGAATACGGATCACACGTTCTGTTTGGACAACGAGGCTCTATACGACATATGCTTCAGGACGCTGAAGCTTACGACGCCGACGTACGGAGACTTGAATCATCTAGTCTGTGCCACAATGTCCGGGATAACGACGTGTTTACGATTCCCAGGGCAACTGAACGCAGATCTGCGAAAGCTAGCCGTCAATATGGTGCCGTTTCCAAGATTGCATTTCTACACGCCTGGCTTCGCCCCGCTCACTTCCAGAGGTTCGCAACAGTACAGGGCTCTCACGGTGCCGGAACTGACGCTGCAGATGTTCGATGCGAAGAACATGATGGTGGCTTGTGATCCGCGACACGGCCGGTACTTGACTGTGGCCACAATATTCAGAGGCAGAATGTCCATGAAGGAAGTTGATGAACAACTTGTGAACATTCAGAATAAGAACAGCACATACTTCGTCGAATGGATCCCAAACAACTGCAAGATAGCGTGTTGCGACATTCCTCCGCGAGGATTGAAGATGGCTTCCACGTTCATCGGGAACACTACAGCAATCCAGAGTATATTCAAGAGGGTCGGTGAACAGTTCGTCGCCATGTTCAGGAGAAAAGCGTTCCTCCATTGGTATACTGGCGAGGGTATGGATGAGATGGAGTTCACTGAAGCGGAGAGCAACATGAACGACCTGATCTCTGAATACCAGCAGTACCAGGACGCCACAGCGGACGATGAAGGAGAATTCGATGAAGAGGCGGAGGGAGAAGGCCTAGAAGAATAGCTTTGGTGTTTCATTTGTCTTAATCCAAATAAAATCTGGTATCTATCATAATTTATCTTATTCCAAATGGTGTTTTTATCTTATTCCAAATGGTGTTCTGGATCGGACACGCCGCGCGGTGACTGTTGTTGGTGGGTTACCAAAGTTTACACACAAACAATCGACTGTCGGGCTGTCGACTGGTTTCTTTCGGGCTTTCCTATTTATAATCAATTCAGTTGTATTGTTTTACTCTTATCTCTAACTTATTTTTTTAAATGATTTACTATATCAGTTTGTTTCCATAGAAAATTCATAAAAATATGTTCAGTAGTTTTGGTTAGGTATATTAGTTTTGTTTTATCAGGAAAAGTATGTCCTCCAAGTAATTGAGACGGAAACACACAGCGGACGTGACAAGAATCGGAGGCATGGACGAGCCCGGTGTGCTGGTAATATCGAACTTCTTAGGTTACCCACGGCACTGTCATTCTTTCCACATGAACCCCAATTTCGCAATACAAAAACCTCTACTGCAATGACTAACAAAACGGAACTCCTAAGGCTAGAAGGGCACAACTGGAAGTGATGGGATGTAGAAACAGATCAGTAAAAAAAAAACAATTTTCAGTTACTCTTTTATTAGTTACATGAAAACAACATACAAAATAAAACAGATCGAAAACAGTTTACGCCTAACACTAATAAACACTGGACAAATACAAACACTGGACTGGAAAAAGACTCACTCTTCTTCCTCCACTTCTTCATCAAACTCCCCTTCATCATCAGCCGTAGCGTCCTGGTATTGCTGATACTCAGACACCAGGTCATTCATGTTGCTCTCCGCTTCTGTGAACTCCATCTCATCCATACCCTCACCGGTATACCAATGCAGAAAAGCTTTCCTTCTAAACATCGCTGTAAACTGCTCGGATATCCGCTTGAATAGTTCTTGAATGGCGGTCGTATTACCGATGAAGGTGGCAGACATCTTGAGTCCCCGCGGGGGTATATCGCACACGGCCGTCTTGACGTTATTCGGGATCCACTCGACGAAGTAGCTGCTGTTCTTGTTCTGTATGTTGAGCATCTGCTCGTCCACTTCCTTCATGGACATGCGCCCGCGGAACACTGCAGCAACGGTTAGATATCGACCGTGGCGCGGGTCGCAAGCTGCCATCATGTTCTTCGCATCGAACATCTGTTGCGTCAGCTCTGGGACTGTCAACGCTCTGTACTGTTGACTTCCACGTGCGGTGAGAGGCGCGAAGCCGGGCATGAAGAAGTGCAGACGGGGGAACGGCACCATATTGACGGCGAGCTTCCTCAGATCCGCGTTCAGCTGCCCCGGGAACCGCAAGCACGTCGTAACTCCCGACATGGTCGCCGATACCAAGTGGTTCAAGTCTCCGTAGGTGGGTGTCGTAAGCTTCAGTGTCCGGAAGCATATATCGTATAGCGCTTCGTTGTCAATGCAGAAGGTCTCATCGGTATTTTCAACCAGCTGATGAACCGATAATGTCGCGTTGTATGGCTCCACAACAGTGTCCGAAACCTTAGGGCTAGGGACTACGGAGAATGTATTCATGATGCGGTCCGGGTACTCCTCTCTAATCTTGGATATGAGTAGGGTCCCCATGCCGGAACCGGTGCCACCGCCTAGAGAGTGCGTTAGTTGAAAGCCTTGAAGGCAGTCGCAGCCTTCAGCCTCTTTTCTGACGACGTCCAGCACGGAGTCGACGAGCTCGGCGCCTTCGGTGTAGTGTCCCTTCGCCCAGTTGTTACCGGCTCCAGACTGTCCGAATACGAAGTTGTCAGGCCTGAAGATTTGTCCAAACGGCCCGGAACGGACGGAGTCCATAGTTCCAGGCTCGAGGTCGACCAGCACGGCTCGCGGGACGTACTTCCCCCCAGACGCCTCGTTGTAGTACACGTTGATGCGCTCCAGCTGGAGGTCCGAGTCGCCATTGTAGGCACCGGTGGCGTCAATTCCGTGCTCGTCTGATATCACCTCCCAGAACTAGAAAAAATCAAAACGATACATACGATAATTGAGTGATTTTTTTTAACGTCAAATTTAGACAAACAAGTAGGTAGGTATAGCGCCCGCCTGATAGCTATGCCATAAGTACGCACCCTGAAGAATTAAATTTGCTTTTTGTCTTGAGGGGCAGATGAGATAGCCCATTCCACAAAATAGATCTTGTGGAAATATGATGTGTTGGGATTCGTAAAAAATTTGTAGGTACCTTGGCTCCAATCTGGTTTCCGCATTGTCCGGCCTGGATGTGGACGATTTCCCTCATATTGCACAAAAAATTTAGCTCCTACAAATCTAAATCAATTTAAACTTTGGTTAATTTTGAATAAAAAAAAAATAAGAAAATAATATAACTACTGCTTGTGCATTGCACACGAAATTTTCATGAAAAGTGATCCGGTCGCATGCTTGTCGACGAAAATAATAAGTTGATTTTCGAATTTTGAAATTGTTTGATGACATCGTGTTTTTTTTTTAATTGCATCCTTATTTTTCTTTGCACTGAAAAAAGTAGGTCGCCCATGTTGGTCTAAATAAGGTAAAAAATATTTTCTTTTTCTTAGGCGTGTAAAGCTGTGCCAGAAGCTTATAGGTTTCACATTTTATTTCCTAACATGCGTCCTAACAGCGTGAGCGCTCTGATGTGACATTATGTAAATAGCAGAGAATATGTAGGTACCTAATAGATCTTATTGATTTTATATCGAAGTCAAAAACTTAATTTCCATAGAATTCTTAAGAAAGAAGAAGCCATCTAAGACGAAACAGCTTGAAAACGACGATAATATTGTACTTAGTATAAAACATGAGATCACGCGTACCTACTTATCGCTAAGTTTGTCTCATCTTTTGTATAACGTAGTTGTTTTGAAACGACGACACCATAAGTGTTCTGCGAAACCAGTACGATACACTTCAATATCATGACTAAATCTTAATTGGATCATTCTTTCATGTCCCTACTACTAGTAAACTGCAGTTGTTATCGGATGGCAGAAATTGACAGAAATGGTACTGAGATCAATCGGGGAATAGGTCCTCTGACCCAGAATGAAAAGTAACTAATTATGGTTTAAAAAAGCTGGCTACGTGTCTATCATTTAAAAGACAGTGTGCTAACACAATAATTTAATATACCTACATCTTTAATATACTACAATTCGGCCCAAAAACTTGTACGTTTACGTAATAAATTAGCCAACTTATCCGAAGCCATTCACTAGTCATCACCGTCCTGAGGCACCTCCCCTTCTTCCTCGAACTCTTGGTCATTTGCCGTCGCGTCCTGGTACTGCTGGTACTCAGATATCAGATCACTCATATTATTGTCTGCTTCCGTGAAATCACCTTCGTCCATACCCTCTCCCGTGTACCAGTGGATAAACGCTCGCCGCCTAAACATAGACGTGAACTGCTCGGAAATCCGTTTGAACAGCTCCTGAATGGCGGTCGTGTTCCCGATGAAAGTCGCAGACATCTTCAAACCCCGCGGCGGTATATCGCAAACGGCCGTCTTCACGTTATTCGGGATCCATTCGACGAAGAACTCTTTGTTCTTCTTCTGTATGTTGAGCATTTGCTCGTCGACTTCCTTCATGGACATCCGTCCGCGGAAGACGGCCGCCACGGTCAAATACCGGCCATGTCGAGGGTCGCAAGCCGCCATCATGTTCTTCGCATCGAACATCTGCTGGGTGAGCTCTGGGACAGTCAACGCCCTGTACTTCTGGTTGCCCCGTGACGTCAGAGGCGCAAACCCGGGCATGAAGAAGTGTAGCCGCGGGAACGGCACCATGTTGACGGCCAACTTCCTCAGATCGGCGTTCAGCTGCCCCGGGAACCGCAAGCAGGTGGTCACGCCGGACATCGTCAGAGAAACCAAGTGGTTCAAGTCTCCGTACGTCGGAGTCTTCAGCTTCAGTGTACGGAAACAAATATCGTACAGCGCCTCATTGTCGATGCAGTACGACTGTACGGAGTTGTCGATCAGCTGGTTCACTGATAACGTCGCGTTGTACGGCTCGACCACGGTATCGGACACCTTCGGGCTCGGCACTATGGAGTAGGTTACGGTGATTCTGTCAGGGTATTCCTCGCTCAGGTGGCCGAGCAGCAGCGATCCTAACCCGGAGCCGGTACCGCCTCCTATGGAGTGAACCAGCTGGAACCCTTGAAGGCAGTCGCAGCCTTCCGCTTCTTTGCGAACGACATCGAGAATGGATTCCAGCAGATCTGCCCCTTCCGTGAAGAAACCTTTGGCCCAGTTGTTGCCTGCGCCGGACGACGCATACACCATGTTGTCGGGACGGAATATAGAACCAATAGGGCCTCCGCGAATGGAATCCAAAGCGCCAGGCTCCAAATCTACCAGGACAGCGCGGGGAACGTACTTTTGACGGGACGCCTCGTTGTAGTAAACGTTGATGCGTTCTAATTGTAAGTCGGAGTCTCCGTAGTAACAGCCGCACGGGTCAATGCCGTGTTCATCTGAAATCACCTCCCAGAACTGTAAAGGAAATTAAACTTTAAAACCTCGCAGGTTAAAGTTCGAATCGTTAACAGGTGATATGTTTTACCTTTGATCCGATTTGGTTCCCGCACCGCCCGACTTGAATGTGGACTATTTCGCGCATTTTACAAATAATTTTAACAATACAAATTGAGAAAAACACAAAATAAATTAAACACAAAAATAAAATACGTCTTACGCCTAAACTAAACCTATCTTATTAAAACAAAAACATCGTGTCATGGCTTCATTGAATTTATTTGTTTCATCTCGTAGGTCACAATATCTATAGATTATGTACAGACAGACACTCCTTACTCTAAACATTATATTACCCCTTACACTACATACATCAATTACAGAAAGCTCTTATGGTGAACGCGTAACTGTCATTTTTCTGTGTATTTTATAGTCAATACAGATTATATGATTAAGTTTTAATAACATTTAATTAATCTTTTTTGCATAGAGCTACACTTTTGACTTGAATTATGGATACATTTTGTAATAAAAAAAAAGTTGTTTGAGAAAAAGGGAACGTTCTCAAAACAAAATATTGAGAAAAAATGACAGCAACGCTCCAAATAAATTAATATTACAAAAATAATTATTAAAACAACACAAAATGCATTTAAAAAACAGCGATAAATACAACGTACAAAAAATACATTGCGACATCATTACAATAAGTAACAATAATTTAGTAAAAACATAATAATAAATTAATGAATATTTTTTTTAAACAATATAAATCTTATAAAAATATAATTTAAAATATATTTGAAGCGACATTGATCTATGACTAGCTTCGTTGGGTTGTTGACTGTATGCGCGCTGCACACCCAGCTTAAATAAATGTTTGTATCAAGAGGGGACAATTTCCTTGCACTTATCGCTTCTTGAAAACTAGAGCTTTGAATATAATTGACATTTCCAAGCCATTTCTTTTAGAATTCTATGGAAATAAAGTTTCTGACTTTGAGTTTACTATTTAAAAACATTGGTAGTACTTATCAATCACAATTTAACCTCTAGATACACATACAGTACTCAGAGATCAGCTTCACTTGTATAATTTCCACAAATATTCTAGTTAATAGTTAAAACAGTATATAATAGTGTAGTTAATGGTAAAATAGTGAATTTTGTTACTAAATATTGAATTGTTAATATCTTAGGAAGAATAAAATTGTTTTACTCGAGAACGCTGTACATATATGTAAGTGACAGGTGCTTATAAGCTATAACCGTAGAATAAGATTTCAGTATATTATGTATCTGTTGTTGGTATGAGACTGTATTTATTTATTTAGACACATAAATAAATACAATCGCATAAAATATCTACAAACGTACGATCACCAGCATATATGTACTGTCAGTCAGTTAAGGTCGGAACGGAAAAATATAACCAGTGACAGATACTGAAACTTCCACCCATAGTATACTAGTATATGAAATAGTTTTATAGTATTACATCAGTAGTATAACAACTACTGAAACCATCACTCACAAAACAAATATTACACTTCTATCAGTGTGACTAGGTTTCAAAACCTTCAATAAATACAATGTAATATATAAATTGACTTTTAATTGATTCTCGTGCCAAATAACGAAACAAAGAAAGAAACCAAGAAACCTTAGTTTCTAAACATATGTGAAACGTGTTTAGACGTTTGTCCTATCTGAATATTAATATGTCAATTTTTTTTTATGTAAATACCTATCTACAGTAAGGTATGTTTCTCATTGTACAATCTGTGCTTAGCTTGTGGTTGGATGGTGCTATGTGGAATGACCACCAATATTTATTATTTATAATTTATCTAAGTACATAAACATTTATTGCAAATAAGTTAAAACAGCCATAACGGTTAAAAGTTCAAATTAAAATCGTTACGTGTAATCAGTCCCACATACAATTTTAGAATATAGACATTAAAATGTGTAGAAATGACACTAAAAAAAATTGAGCGAAGGGAAGCTCTATCGTGTGAAAAGTTTATCAAAATATTCATTAAAATTGACTTTGATATTTTGGTGACTGATTAACATTACCTACTACATTATAATATTACAGAGTAAGTGTATAAATAGACAAGAATTTAGCCTCTGCAGGGCAAAAACCTTCCTTCCACGTAGATATTAATTACATAGATCATATTTTTTTCATTATTTATAATATATTATATATTATTTCAACTGCTAAAATAGTTTGGATAATATCTGATTTCTAGAAAAAAATATTTCACAACATACCAACTGATAAACCATTTACTTATTACTATGTAATTGTTGATATTTTCTAAGGATTATCATTATTATTACTGTAGTGTGAGAATAAGAAGTATATTTTCCGTCGTGTGGTTCATATATTAAATTTAACCGTCCGATAACAAAGTACCCGTTTTTAATTTCACGAACATGTTTCGACGAGAATATATTTCCAGTTTGAGATCTATCCGTCAATCAAACATCCCACTATACAATAAACCTATTTTTAAGCAAGTAAAGTCTGCCAAAAACATTGTTCTTATCCGAAAACACGGGCATGTAGAACGCCCTGAAGAATTTGTGCGACCTCTCAGGGTTGAGGAGAGGCATCGCCGCGACCCGGTCCCAAACGGCCGTGTCTTTGTAGTACGCCGGCTGCTTAGTGGTGGGCTGGCCGATATCGGAATCCACCAGGTAGTGACACTGCGACGGGGTCAGGTACGTACGGGTGTCGCCTCTGTTTCTGTCGTTGAAGTGCGGGGGGGTCAGCCGAGTCGCTGGGGGGGGGGTGGAAAGTTAATCACATTGAGCGTGGTGCAGACCCCGGGTTTCAATCCGGAGGTCACTGGTTCATATTGACGTGCACGAATGAGTTTTGGCACTTAATAGTGTGGTGGACGGTGAAATTACAGGTATATGACACATTCCACCTTCACCTCTCAGAGTAACGGGCGCATACGTTGCGACTTGGGTCTTATCGTACCTAGGTAGTGGAGGACCCAAGTCTATTTGGGAAATATATACGACCATAAACAAAGTAATACAGTTCTTTGCGATTATCTCGAATTTTGTTTTGACCTAACTGGCCCCTTATGTAATTGGACTAATTAAGCATGATATTAATAATAAATAAATATTGGTGGACATTTCACACAGCGCCATCTAGCCCCAAAGTAAGCTAAACATAGCTTATATAAATGATATAAATACTTATATACTTTTTGTTAATATAATTATACATATCAACACCCAGACAAAGAACAAACACCTATGTACGCCACACAAATGTTTGCCCCGGGTGGGAATCGAACCCGCGACCTACAGCTCAGAGTCAGGGTTACTACAAACAGAGCTGAGGGCAGTTAATAATTAAGGTCAGATACAAAAGGTCAAAGGTCACTCACCATTATGCGCGTCCGCATAAGGCGCCGGCATCATTCCATCGAACTCGCTCTGTATGAACCGTATTCTGTAGCCGTCGGGCAAGTGGAAGCTGGACGGTGAACGGTACCACTCCTTCCCGTAACATACGGTGATGGTGCTCCCGTTGGCAGATGGCAGGTGGTGGAGTATCGTCATCGGCGAGTGGTAGTTCGTGTACAGAGCTGTGATGCGGGATACACCTGGAATATATAATAAATTAAATCTTGGGGACATTTCACACATCTAACCCCAAAATAAGCTAAGCTTAGCTCAACTGATATAATATTTATTTCCTTTTTCGTAAATATATACATATAATACATATCAAACCCAGACACAAAACAAACGTCTATATTCGTCACACAAATGTTTGTCCTGGGTGGGAATCGAAGCCACGACCTGCAGCGCAGAAAGCAGAGTTACTACCAACCAATCTGTAAAAGGCCAGTGAATTATTTCTAAAATTTCTAGTAAATTTAAAAGTTGTAGTATTTTAAATTTTTTCTAGTAAATTTATAGAGTATTTTCTTCCGAAATCAAAAAATAATGTACAAATCCAGACTAATTAAAACGAATAAACACAACAATAATGCTTGTTTGCTCCTTTCAACCTAATCTAAGGGAAGAAGAAGCATAAAGTCCACAGTGTTATACTGCAGAATCGAACAGGGGTACCTGGGGTCAAGGTCACCTAAAAGGTCACTTATTTCAAAAGGTCACCTACCAACAATTCCCGCAGCCAATGTGAACAGCACCATCAAAGGCATGGTATAGCTCAGATAATGTACTTTGGCGCCTTCAAATCGTACTTTCAGAATTTCAGACCCAAAAGCGTAGACCATTTTCTGTATGCAGTCGAGAGCTATAGCTCCGGCCAGAATAATCAGACTGTACACGGGGTAAAGGAACCTGAAATGAAAAAACTGAATATAATCCAGCAACTTTTAAACTTAATTATTACTATTTATATTTATTTTGGTACAATAGAATATTAATATTATTTTTGTGATTATCAGAAAAAGAAATTGAATTGGAAACTAAATTAGTAATGGAAGCAGCAATATGTTTTCATTACTGTATCTTTAGATTTCGTTTTCGTGCATGCGGAATATATAAATCTTTGTGGTTTTGGTTTGGTTGAATTTATAATAATTAAATTTAATTTTTGAATTTACCTAAGTAGACAAATTTCGTTTACGTTCTGCAGTAGATATTATTTGGGCATTTCCAGTAATCCGGCAACGACTTATATATATATATACCAGCTGTTGCCCGCGACTTCGTCCTTGTGGAATTCGGTTTTATCACGCACCCCTATTTTACCCCTCGGAAAAGTAGCCTAAATTACTCCTTGTTACATCAGCTATCTGCCAGTGAAAGTCACGTCAAAATCGATCCAGCCATTTCAGAGATTAGCCGGAACAGAGAGACAGACAAAAATTGTACAAAATGTTGTTTTGGTATATGTACCGTGTATACATCCATATGCACTTAGTAAAAAGAGTTTACTTTAATATAACAAACAGACACTCCAATTTTATTTATTTGTATATGTGTGTGCTAGATAAAAGAGCACCATAGTGTAATTCTCACCTCTCCTCCTTATGCGGCTGCATGGTGAAAACCGCAAGCCACAGTATGAGAGGCAGCAGGTCGAACCAGTACGGAGAGCAGAATTCCGCGCGCGCGGTGGAGCGCGGAGCCACGCGGTAACATATGTATAGCGCCAGCGGACAGTACAGAGCTAGCATCTGAAAATACTTGTTTTCAATTGGGGCAGGTCTTATCTGACATTTGGCCAAAAGGCATATCAAACATCTAATAATAATCTTTATTGTCATTACATTAGTGGTACAATCAATTGTATTGAAACCTTTGGCCTCCAAACTAGTTTTAAAACTGTTCATCTCCCAAGAGTGGTTATCACAATATTTATCCAATAACTGTAGTTATAGAAATAGATATCACTATTCTCTTCATTTTCATATTAAATATTTCCAGTCATTTCGCATCTTGCGGATGAGAAATACATACATAAAATTACGCCTGTTTCCCGTATGAGTAGGCAGGCGGTAGAAGAGCACTGTTTCCAAGCTTCAATCCTGACATACCTCCTTTACTTATCTACTCATAATTCTTCATGCATGCTCGTCGGCTGGCCTTTTGGCCTTTTTCCAAAACGTCACCGATTTCGTGTAAGTAAGTAAGCCTTCCCCTTCCAACGGTCCCATTCACACTCACATTATGAACTTGTTTCAACATTCTTCTTTCACTATGATTAGTGGGTATGAGTCGAGAGAGTTGATTCTCTACATATCCAAACCCATCTTAGCATATCCACCCTATCATCTCTATATCTACATCTCTTATTATTTTTGTTTCAAAATGTTTGATTTCAATGAACTCACCCAAACAAAATTGAAGTTCAGAAATCCATTGACAAAGTAATACGTCCAGGGTTCGACTCCGTACAGATCCGGTCCGTGGTCCGTGAAGATATTATAAGTGATTATGTTCAGGGGTGCGATGACGAATCTCCCGTAATGCCACGAGTCGATAACGACGACAGGCACCAGCATAGTAACGAGGCATATCAACGCGTACTTAACGAAATCAGTGTACTGACGCTTCATAACGACCATGTCTATCGCTATCGGTATACCGAGGAGTGCTGTGAACGGCCAACCTGAAAGATTAATTTAGGTTTTTAGTACAAACAAGGTGAAGGTTTGTCCTTGCCCATGGAGGGACAGGGTTATTGACCTTGATGTTCCAAGTTTTGACCTTAGTAGTAGGGCATTCTAAAATTAACTGGACGCACCACGACTCAGATGTCAGAAGGATCATCATTTTCTTGCCATTATCCCATATTAGGTGGTGCGAAAGGAGCAACGCAAAGTAGCACTAGAACTTGTGCTAAGTTCGCCAAGAGAAGTACTGCCACCACACCTGGTATTCTGCCGCCAAGCAGTCAGGTACTCGTAATGCTGTGATCCGGTAGAAGGGAGTGGGTGCCGGCGAAATTGCAGGCGCATGAGACGTAACATCCTCTTCTCTAGGTGATGGACGCAACTCAGTGCGACTTGAGTCATCTCGTACTTTGGTGATGAGGATTTGAGTGGTATTGCTGTTGTCTATGGGCGGCGGTTACCACTTAACATCAGGTGGGCCGTCAGCTTGTTCCATCACAAACATGACATAAAAAAAGCTCAAACTGGCCACAAGAACTACAAATTCAATATTTAGCATGTGGGTTTCCTTTCAAGATGTAGAGGCGGGTGGCGGATGGCGGATGGCAGATGGCGGATGGCGGATGGCAGATGGCGCATGGCGGATGGCGGGTGGCGGATGGCGGGTGGCGGATGGCGGATGGCAGATGGCGCATGGCGGATGGCGGATGGCGGGTGGCGGGTGGCGGTTGGCGGATGGCGGATGGCGGATGGCGAATGGCGGATGGCGGGTGGCCCTCACTGAGTATAGCGTTGGCGGCGGTGAGCGCGACCGCGGGCAGGTACCGGCGGCGCCACCAGCAGGCGAGCGCGGCGGCCGCCAGCGCGCAGCTCCACGCGCTCGGCAACATGGCGCCGCTCGCGCACCACATACCGGCCGACGGGAGAGCGAACGCGAGCCACACGCGACCCACGTGAACGCCGAACTCGTGACACACTGCCCTGGACAAACGACAACCAATCATTCTACACAACAGTTTCTTTTTTATTTGCAGAGTGATTCATGGCGCACCAAATATAAATTTCAAACTGAACACACATTAACATTTGTTTAACATGATAATTAATATATGACAGTATAATCTCATTTTCAGTTTGGTAACTCAGGAATTCAGTTTGTGAAAAGTTTTGGAAACAAATATAAATAATAAATAAATATTGATGGACCTTTTTACACAGCGCCATCTAGCCCCAAAGTAAGCTAAGCACAACTTCATGGGAACCAGACAACTGATACAATACTTACTTTTTTTTTATACATACATAAAGTACATATCAACACCAAGACATAGAACAAATCTATATTAATCATACAAATATTTGTCTTGAGTATGAATCGAACCCATGTGCAGAAGGTGCAGAAGGCAGGGTTACCTACCAACCGAGCTGTGAGGCCATTCAAATATAGTCCAGAACTATAAGGGTAAAGTCAGATTATTAGGCGGTGATTAAGTAGCAGATGGCCACACCTCTACTCCATTGGAGTTTATCCATATGTACACCCTGTACATTTTCAATATTAAGATATAACCGTTGCAGCATTATAAGTGAGCCTACTTACTTGTAGAACATAAATTCAGCCCATCCCATCAAAATAGCCAGTTGAGCTCGCAATGCATAAAATACAGACACGGGCTCCATGAAATATGACATCAGCTTGGCTGGTACCGCAAATATCCAGAGAGTTGCGTATGACCGTATCGCATACACAGGGCTATATTCCCATGTTTGGAGGCCACTGCCGTAAACTGAAACAGTTTGTTGTTATTTATTTTATTTATTTAGTAACAATGGTTAGCTACGGAGAAACAATTAGAGGTTCTCATGATTACAAAATTTTTATTTGCTATTGGTCTGAGGTTTATTGGAGGTTAATTGGACATTCTCTAAATAATAAATAAGACGACTAAATAGTGTGTACATAATAGTTTAGAGATGCATAATTTTTCATGTCACTAGGTAATGGTTTTCTGTAATAGAGAAATTAATTTTCCATAGATTTCTTCACAATTATTTAATGGTACATCTTACCTAAATAATGCAGAGGTTCCCAGTAATTATAAGTCTCATCACAATCAGCGATTTGACCATAGTGGGCAGCCACTAAACGGGCGATTATAAGCATGCTTAACGCGAGCATACCACCGGGGTATGCTATTTTTCGCAGGTCTGATGGAGCACTGGTTACTATTATATCTCTGAAAGGTAATAAATACTCATACTGTATGTTTTGTGTGTACAAAAATTATGAAGTAAACGTTTCACATCACATTTAAAGGAATCATGACTTAACTTAGGGCGCTTTTTAGGGAGTCGACAATACTATGCACTATATGAAACATGAGATTTTTTTTAAATCTACATATTATGTATTTTTCTAATACTGGCATAATTTGCAAAATAATTCAGCTATTTACAATCGAGCTGTTAAAGGTTTTATTTGATTTACAGACACAATAATTTGATAAAATTTACAGTTAGAAAAAGGAAAGTCAGGTGTACAATGAGTAAACACCTACTAGGCTTTATAGAGGCAGCACCAATGGTTGCCTGTGGTAGTAAACCTACTACAGCCAATATTGTATTAGTTTAGAAAGACAGTGATATATGATAAACACGTGCGTAGGTATATGACACAAAAAAACATTTTATTACGGTTTCATGCACAGTTAGCCATGGCTTTTTTTACCTCGAGACGAGCGTAAAGTTCTCTGGATGATAGCCAAGCCGAAGAAAGCTCAATAGCGCTCAACACATACACAAAGCAGATCCTTCAAATAAAGCATAAATAGAAGTAAAACAAATTTCACTTGAGAAGAGAAAATAGACCAAAAACATAGTCTAATCGTAACAATAAAACATTACCCTTCGCTGGCTTTTCGCTTCCCTTTATTGAAACTAGCTCGTTTCGAGTTGTTTTTATTGTGTATACTTCGCTGTCGAGACGTCAAAGCCATCTTTACAGCTTTTTCACATATAATATAATTAAAACCACTGCACTCTGCGGAGAAAACAGAAATAATCCAACTTATGTGGAGAAATTTACAGAATTTCCGCAAATGAAAAACAGAAAGAAGTCGGTCGGTTCAGTCAGACCACAGATAATAACATACAGCCACCGTATAATCGGTCGGCTGACTAAAACAGTGCGGGTTACATTTTCGTTCAAACCCTGAACTGTTCGTCTTATCTTCTCTCTCTAATCCTAATTTATAAGTGCGAAATCATAAGTATCGCATTCTCGTTCGCGCACCATCCATGAAGTGCGAAAGGTCCGCACGGTAGCACGACTACCGACCGAGTACCAGCCGGCTTACCGGACGTACTGCGTTAGACTGAGGTACTTCCCTTGAGCCGGCTATAACATTCTTGACATGAAGAGTTGGTACATCGTGGGTTCGAATCATAAACTTCGTGTGAAGTAACATATCGTTAATAGGATTTATAATCTGGATTGGTAGACGTAACATGATGGATTTTTCTTCTACTAGCGGTTTCCTCATCCTCAGTTTTGAGGGAGCGCCTATAGTTTGAAAGCCGGGGTCTGCACCACTGCCACCAAGCTTAAACGAAAGCGTTGAACTGGAGATGCCAACACGCCAATGTATGTCTAGACGTGTTTGGGAACCGTTAATAAGACTACCGACACCAATCATTAACTTTAATTTTTATCAACATAAATACAGGGGGCTCATCATCCGTGGATCGAGCAAGGTGTTTGACTAAACCTCACGTTATTTTTAATTCATCAAATAAGTACTTACACTTTTTGAACACGAGTCATCTTGGTGATGACAGTTGACAAATATTGAATGAACAATATAAAAATTATTAATACATTAAATTATTTTATTCGTGTACTTTCTAAGTGCACTTTCAAATAATTATTATTAATACATTAGGATATACAAAATAGGACAGTACTGCTACATCCTATGAATTTCAAATTATATAATTTACAGAACACACTAAATGCTGCTTTTTCGTGCATAAAAATGATCAAAATACATAAATAATGATAATGTTTTATTTACATGTCGATCAAGATAATAAATATAGAAGGTACCTACTTAGTAGATACAAAAAGTAGTATTATAACCGAGTTACTTTTCTTAGCTACATCAGTTCTTAAAAGGAAAATAAGATTATTTTACAATTCTCACTGGTTGGCTGTAGGCAGGACATCAAAGTCATTGGCTGATAAAACAACTTTCCTTAGTGCTCCATCCAGGTGTCTCAGGCAAATGAGAGAACTGGTCCCCATGGATCAAGATATCTGTTAGCCGAGATCAAGTCTCCAATACATAGAAGAAACATTGTATGATTTTTAAAATATCCTTAATATCCTACTAGCATAGTGTTATTCACAAATATTCTGTTACTAGGTAAATTTTGAATAGTTAACAAAAAGTTAAAAGTGAAATAGTATACCCATTCCTCTGTTTTAGATTCAGATTCTTTTAGTACTGCTACATGTATATGGTCCAAGGAGCCTTATATAAATAATATATATTATTAGATTCAATTTGATGTAAGACTTCTTCCTATTTAGAGGATTCTTGCAAATTTTATCAAGCATATGTATATAAAACAACACATATTACCCTGAAACTAATTTTAAATATACAGAGTATAAATTACTCTTCTGCAATCTATAGTGTGAGAACATAGAACATGGTAACCTACATTTTTTTTGGCTGTTTCTTATAGTGGTTTATATCATGTGAGACTTGTCTGAATAACACGTCCCAATTTCAGACATACATAATGTTAAAGTTGAGAAAACTGTCTACAGTCTACTGTAATAATTTATGTATAGAATCACAATACATTTTCAGTTTGAAACCACCCTACTACTGAGTATTGCTCATACAAAGTTCTCACTCAAATAATAGCTATTAAATAGGATTTATCTAATAAATAATAACTAAATATGTCTACTTCTTTCTTCGAGTCCGCACTACTGTCCATCCCGGTTCTGCTGGCTCTTCATCCTCATCCATTGGCTCTACCTGACTAGAAGACTCAGCATTTTGATTGTGGCCATCACCACTGATGCTATTGTGACTATTTTTAAGACCATTCATCCCGGGTTCGTCTTCACCACTGCTGCTTGTTGTATCATCATCAGGATTTCCATGATACTGAAATTAGAATACTTATTAGTTTTTAATTTTATAATGGACTGTTAGAGTGGGACTTAAACCCTTAAACAATCCTACTAATACTAATACTATAAAGGTGGAAGTTTGTGAGGATGTATGGATATTTGTTTTTCTTTCACGCAAAAATGGATTTGAATGAAATTTGGTACCAAGATAGCTTAATCTTGGATTAAGACATAGGCTACTTTGATCCCGGGAAAGTGCAGTGATCCCGTTGGATACCTTATTCACCACGGGGCGCAGCTAGTCAGGTATAAATATATTATGATTATTAATTTACAGATATAAGATTTGTCCTGGCTAACCGGTTGATGAGGAATGAAGCGTCAGCTGAGTTATTTGTGAGGAAACAATGGCGGTGACTAGCTCACCCCTTGTCACATCCTGAATTTAAATCCTGAGACTGGAGGTTCATTCATGGAGGTCAATCCTGACATGGACTAATTGTAATAATAGTATACAATTTGGATCCTAGTAGTACCGTTGATATCAGGGGCAGAGGTTACCGTTTAACATCAAGTAGGTAGTCACTTTTCCATGTTCGTTCCAGTACAGTAGTAAAACGAAAAAAGTATAACTAACCAAATTTCATCTTTGATTTATATAAACATGCTAACAGTGTTCACAGTAACTTACTTGCGGGGGTGTGGCTTCATGTATAGGCTGGCTTAGCCACTTCTGACATTTAGGCATTGTTTCAATCTGCACCCGGAGCTCATCGTGTCTTCCTTCTTTCAGCATTGTGAGAAATGAAATCAATACTGTTGCTATTTCTGGAAAAAACAATTAAAATTACAGTACTGAAGGCATTGGACATACATTATACAACTATCCATTTTCAATTCCAACATATTCGCAGAAATGTATGAATCAATACCCAATTTATGTGTTTATTAATACTGAACTTTGCAATGTCAATACTTTTCCTTGAAAAGGACAGGTAGCAATTTCATATAATAAGTCAAACTTTCCACAACTTTATTTAACTTGGTACTATTACTAATCAATTGGGCATGAGAGATAAAATATATAAAAATCAGCCCATTAATATAATCTAAACCGAACATTGGAAGAATTGTGTGGCCAGTCATAAAAAGCTAAAAAGAAAAAATAACTATTTGACATAGTATAGTCACTGAGTAATTTTTTCTATTCTTATTTAGCATTTATGTAAAAAAATAAAATGTCAACATTTTTTTTTACCTTTTGGAGAATTGTCATGGCAAACAGTGTCAAACTCCTCATCCATCAGGTCTTCCAGCACTTCTGCAAGGTCATCAATGCAGATCACATTCTCCACACAATATCTTGCCACATACACTGACATCAGCTGAGCAGTCTGAAAATTGGTTTTAAAATGACTGATGATAAATAAATTTAAACAGATATATAATAATTCGTTGACACTGGTCTGCTTTGCTACCAAAAAATAATGCTAGCTACAGATGGTAATCAAAGAAATCTATATCCAGGCAACTAGCATGTGTGCACTTAAAGGAGCCCTTTATTTAATGTAAGTATTATTTGTGGAACTTTTAAGTGTTGACACTAATCTTTTTTTAGGGATACGAGACTGGAATCATCCTTGTGATGCACAAGTCTTTTTGATCAATATAGGATGCAGTTTGTCTCTATACCTATAGGTATGCCGTGCCTTCCAGGCTATTTAGGGACGATAGAATGAAGACTTGTCAATGAAATAGTTAGGAAGGCTATTTGTTATGTCTGTAATCGATATTTTGAACGAAATGTAAACAGGTTTAGAGCGCCTACCTTCTCACCGCCAGGGGCACCCATTCCATGTTCAACAGCGAGTTGCAGCGCAGTCCAGTTATTAAGCACCAAATCCACAACTGGCTTGAAATCGTCGTACAACATTTTTATATGTATTAATTAAATTTTACTTCGATAGAAGTTAACGACTTGGTTCACACATTTTTATAACCTAAAAGTTTTTACAATAAGGCCCACGGCCCAAGATTCAGCCAACCCAATGACATTGACACTACTGACACTACCTAATTTTATTTATAATGTCAACGTAATAGCTTAGACTGCTCTTTGCCTTGATGATTAGGTCAAAAAAACAACGCCAGCACCAACAATAAAAATATACAATTAAATTCTATCCATCCGTTTGACTTCAATTATTCAGACGTCAAATCAAAAACACTGATTCAAAAGTTGTAAACAATTTTCGGTGCTTTTGCTTTTGCCTCCTGCAAAAATGGAATAAAATTTTATGATGAATAGTTTTTAACGTTTCAGTGTATAAAACTTCATAAGAATAAAATGACAGAAGATATAAAAGTTACATTCATCATCCCAAATGATTGCCGGGACGAAAATGAATGTTCTGAGAAGATGCAGTTGGCCTATTTGGTAAGATTTTCCTAGTGTTTCTTTTCGTATGTATAAAACGTAGACTATTTCGTCTGCATAGCGATTAGCACTACTTACTGAAACCAAATGAACACAGATTCGATTCCTTCACGAGATTACTTACGATAATATTTACGTGATCAGCGAATGTTTTATCCGGTTTTGTGTATTATGATTTGTGATTCTGAAATCCTATCAGTAGCTCCAGGATAATGTGAAAACAATCTGTTTTGACATGAGCTTCTGGACAACTTTATATATTAGTCTTATCCGCGGCTGGCGTAGTTCGCCCAGATCTATCCCTCAGCAAATATTCCGGGATAAAAAAAAGTGCGATCAAGTCGATCTGTTGTTCAGTTGCTGCATGAGACTTCACAATACAAATGAATTTACACATTTTATTCATGAATAGTAAATCCCTATAATTTTTTAAAGGTATCACATTGGTGAACATAATGCTTTTGAGCATTTTCTTCCCATTTCTGGAATGAGATGGTAGTCCTTACGAATATGTACTTTTTTTTTTTTTTATGTAATACAGTTACAGAACGAGCTGACGGCCCACCTGGTGTTAAGTGGTAACCTCAGCCCATAACAAGCGACGCGGCT
The DNA here is from genome assembly GCA_947359385.1 of Chesias legatella. NCBI lineage: Eukaryota > Metazoa > Arthropoda > Insecta > Lepidoptera > Geometridae > Chesias > Chesias legatella. The sequence goes on along the minus strand of OX375780.1, from coordinate 1,754,064 downwards.
TGGGTCCTCCCCTACTAGGTACGACAAGACCCAAGTCGCAACGTATGCGCCTGTAACTGTGAGACGTGTAGGAATGTCTTGTGTGCCTGTAATTTCACCGGCAACCACACCTTTCAAACCGGAACACAGTAACACGAAATTTTTTTTTTTTTATTTATTTATTCCAGTGTAACAATTGAAATTGTATGCGGAAATTAATACGTACTTAACCTACACATTAAAATAAATGATCAAAAACAAACAACAAAAAACATTAGAATTTACATACAAGCTATTATAATACAAAATTAACACAAAACAAATAAAATAGTAAATCAAGGAATGTCAGAGATATAAATAAAATAAAATTGATTATTAATGGATTCAAAGTTCTTCAATTGTATATAAGCATTTCTTCAGAAGGAAGCATTTTAATTTATTTTTAAGAATATTCCTTTGGTCAATCACAGTCTTAATTTCTACTGGCAACTTATTAAATATCTGTACGGCTTGGAACTTGGTTGCGTGTTTCATTATGTTAAGTGAAGGATATATTTTATTCTTTAAGTTTTTGGTTCTACTGTTTATACGCATGCTATTTTCCTCCGGAGTCTCATACTCATGTAAATATTTGGACAGAAACATTATAAGCACTTGCACGTAAATACTAGGCACTGTCATTATTCCCAGTTTCTTGAAATGCTCCTTACATGATTCCACCTGAGGAATTCTAACAATTGTCCTAATACTTCGTTTTTGCATCACAAATGCTTTTTCCATATTGTACTGGTAGCTATTTCCCCAAAATTGAATGCTGTACCTTATCTTTGATTCAACTAAGGCGTAGTATACCATTTTCAATCGGTCAACACTAACTTCGTCACGCAGTGTTCGTAACGCGTAACATGCAGAGGCAATAGAGTTCTCTATGCTTTCTAACTCATTTTTCCAATTTAGTAAACAGTCAATATGTACACCTAAAAACTTTAAAGATTGTACACTTCTCAATTCTGCACCATTAGAGTCAATGTTAATAGTCTCTTTATTTCGAGCCGTCGATTTAAACAGCATGATATTTGTTTTATTAACATTTATGCTCAATTTGTTTGACGAAAACCAATTCTGAAAGGCTTCCAGAGTGTCTTCGACTTTAGTTTTAAGGTTAATCATTTCTTCTGAACTAACAACTGCATTGGTATCGTCAGCATATAAAATTAACTGTATGTCAGGTATAGTATTTGAAATGTAATTTATTAGGTCATTTATAAAAACTATGAATAATATTGGTCCCAATATTGAGCCTTGAGGTACTCCTGTCAAAATACTTGTCAGTTTGGATTTATGTACAGTTTCCTTGCGTTCTCCTGGAGAAATACTTTTGATTTCTACATACATTTTTCTATTATCTAGATAAGACTTGAGCAGCTCTAAAGCAGTACCTCGCACACCGTAGTGTTCCAGTTTATTTATTAATAAGTCATGGTCTACTGTGTCAAAAGCTGAACTTAAATCTAAGAAAACAGCGGCTACTTTTTTTTTCTTATTTAGTCGAACAACTATGTCATCAATGAGGGCGTTCACTGCATCATTAGTACCCACCAGTCTTTGGTATCCGTATTGCCTTAAATTTAGGATTCTATTTGAATTTAAATGAGCCAGGATACGTGATTTGATTAATTTTTCTAAAATTTTTGAGAGTGTTGGTAATAAGGATATAGGGCGGTAGTTTTTGGGATCACTTGTGGATCCTTTTTTGTGCACTGGAACTATTTTCGCCAGTTTAAATTGATCAGGAAATACACCTTCCTCAAAACATTTATTAAAAAGATGTGACAGTGGTCCACTTAAAATGTTTATTTGATTTTTAATCACAGTTACTGGTACATCATCATAGCCACAGGATTTTTTATTTGCCATACCCATCACAATTTTTTCTATTTCTTTTCCGTTAGTGAAAGTCATATTTATTTGTGTTTCAGTCCTTGTAGTATTCTCTTGTAATAATGCGATAGCATCTTCTTTGCTTATGTCTAATCTATGTTTATAATCAAACTGCTCTGCAAAAATATTTGCAATAGTCGATGGTTCATCAGTAAAATTATTATTATGTTTTAATGTCAAGAATTTTTCATTAGGAAATTTTGATTTATTTGTATGTCTGTTAACTATTTTCCATAATTCCCTAATTGAATTTTTTGCAGTTAAAATCTGTGCTTCTGTTGCCATGCTCTTAGCTTTTCTAATAACTTTCCTGTACAGACGAATATAGTTTTTACGGTAAGCCAGAATACTCGTATGTGTTTTGTTACCACTTAGTGAGTATAGAAATCTTTTCATTTTACTCGATGCTTTTATGCCTTTTGTAGCCCAGTGTGTACCACAATCTCTTTTTAACGTTAGCTTTCTGAAGCGTTACTGCTTGGCGGCAGAAAAGGGCATGGTGGCAGTACTTCCCCGGACGAACTTGGCTGGAGTTCTACTGCTCTACTGTACATAATACAATTGTTGTTTCACTGTTTAGTCTAATACATTTATCTTTCAGGTTTGTAAACAGCACAGTGGAGAAGGCTTGCAAGCTACTTGGGTGCATGAGGCTCAGTGTAACAAGTTTGAAGGTCTCACAAAGAGAGATGTGTTTGTGCTGACTGAGTTTGAAGGGGATTTGTACCAGAAATTGCGTGCCACTAAATGTTTGTGAGTACTTTTAACCTTTAAATTCAAACTTATTCTATATAATCCAATATGAATGCAACATAAATACATTGTTGACACATAAGTAGGCTAAGTGTCAGAACTCACTTCATTTGTAAAAGTAGTTTAGATCCACATTTGCCAAATCCTGAATTATATTAACTTTTGGCGCTCCATTCCACATGTAACATATCAGTTTTTTTTTAAATGACCTATCTAAAGACCTCTCAAAAACTCATTAAAGCATTTACGGTTCTGGCGGTTATTTAACTGTCAAAGGTCAAAGTATGTTGTTGTCTCATTCTGTCTTCTGCATCAAGATCTAAATCCTTAAGATGCAGACTTGTCAACATCCATTGCCAGAACTCGGTAGTGTAAGCAAGATTTTAGTCTTGTTGTTTTTAGACAATTATAAATAATTTCCATTAATTTTTAGGCTGGTAGGCCCTATATGTCTATCCTGTTGCCTCACAGAAGGGGCTCCAATACCCTCGGGCCCTGAACCAGTATTTACAGTCGCAATGAGAGGACTCATCATAACTGCCAGTGGATTGACTAAACAGCAGAAGGTACGCTGTTATTATATTTCTACTTATGTCTGAATTATGTTCCTGCCTAAACAAATTTTAAATATATAAATAAATAAAAAACTAAGGCAAGGAAAATATTATAGTATATAAAATACTATTTTTCTTTGTGAAAAACTGTTGAGTTGTTGAAGGTGCGATAATGCTATGCTAATTAATGAAAAGTCCAGCATTCCTATCTCTGGTTGGGGCCTTTGTACATATAATGAGTCATTACACAAAAGTTTACCCCGGCTGGGGATAGTAACCTCTTTATATTTCATTCTTCATTATTTTTCAGGAACATATCAAGGTGAAAATACATTGGATGGGAGGAATTTACAGTTCTGTTTTGACCGATGATACTACACACCTAGTTTCAAATACTGTTCTATCTGATAAATACATTGTAAGTACTGTTAAACTTTTTTAAGTCTAAGTTCAGAAGTTCTGCATTTTACACATGCAAGTCACTTCAAAATTGTTATAACCTTACAATCAAAAACCATACAAATTTACTTACATTGCTACAGACACTGCATTGCATAACTATGCCAAACAATTCCAGAAATCAATTGAGAAAGGCATCCCAGTAATGTGTGAGACATGGGTGGAGGCAGTCTGGGAAGCATCGCTTGGCTCCAACATCAACGGGTCCTCATCTGACTTTGACATCCACAAACTGCCTATATTCGCGAACCTAAACCTCACCACATCTGGCCTGTCTAAGCATCAAAGAAACAAGATTATAAAGCTTGTCACCGAGAATGGTGGAGTTTACACTGGAACATTCCAAAGCGAGAATACTGATGTTCTGGTATTGAATAAGTAAGTTATTTTGTTTAACAACCAGTCTTGTACACATCAGCGAAATTTGAAGTTAACTTGGGATAGTACTTGTTGTAATAGAGATCCCAACTAATATTGGGAATTTGAAAGTGAGAAACTATCTGTCGGGCTGGATGTTACCTCTAATTTTATATAAATTTAATCATTTGTATGATTGATGATGAAAATTGAACTCTTAAAGAGTTGAATTTTGAATGGGAAAAAGTAATTTCCCAATTCATATTCGAGAGAGGAGTGGGATGAAACACAGGAGAAAGAAAGGAGGAAGAAGAGGGGATGGAGCATACAAACTGTTTGCATCATCTGTCAACCGGTGACTCGAAGAAGAAGAAGAAGTGATTTGTCTTAAAGTTTGCTGGTAATGCAATGTCTCCCTATATCAGATAGTTACAAAGAAAATAAAAGAAATTGCTCTTAAGAATGTACAAACCAAACTGTTTCCAGGGATGGTGTTCAGAGCGAGAAGTACAAAGCGGCGCTAGGGTTCAATAAAGCTTGCGCCCTCCCCGCGTGGGTGCACGAGTCGGTGGCGTGCGGTGCGGCGCTGCCTCTCGCGAGGTACCGCGTGCAGGGCGCTTCCACCTCCTCACCTTTCAGCGCAACGAGGCTTCCCGACATGAGTGAGCACTATATTCTTCCAGCCTGCCGGTTGAGAGCCGTCCGCTCTCGCCAAAAGCCCGCGTAAACGCTGTCAAGGCCATCTGCGGCCAACATCTACAGAAAAACTTCCCAGCATCTAATGATCCGTACACTAGCTACCCACATATAGTGCTTCACTTCTTGTTCTTTGGCTGTTGTATTTAGCCACCGAACTCTGCCAGTGGCCAAGTATTCTTTCACAAGTTTTTCTGCTGTTGATTTAAATTAAAACTGAATATGGCATATAGTGTTTTTGTGAAAAAGGAATTTTGAACATCCTAAAATTATAAAAAAAAGATGACAAAACAATAAATAAGCCAACCGGTAACGATGGGGGCTTTTATTTTATTGACAGATATCCGTTTGACTGTATTATCGTTGCAGGTTTGAACTTTTCTCGCATTACTAATGCGAGACCGCCGAGCAACTTCGTGGACGAATCTCGAGACATTACCACTATGTCGGGTAAAATGAAGGTGAATTGAGTCAAATTATTTTAACACACATTACAAGTTATTATTACAGTTTCTCTTTTATTAAGTTTCGCATATATTAAGCATTCGCTCAAGTGTGTAGAAAATTATGTGTTTGTAATTTCCAGTTTATTTTTGTCTTAATAAAAATGTCATACAGGGTCCATTACATTACAGACTCTTCAATTAAATATGAAATTAAGCTGCATCATGAGTTTTTTGTTTCAGTTGTCACAAGATTCAACGAAGATTAGCGATCCGTCAATGGACAAGGGATTATTGTCTGTCTTTGAGAACTTCGACATGAGCCTCGTCAAAAAGGCTGGACCTATTTTTGATGGATTTTGCGTGAGTGTTTTAAAACCCAATCTCTGTTGTAGTGGTATACTGATATATTGTCATCTTCTGTCGTATACTGTTGTTAGACACAAGGTGATCTGAAATTATTTTCGCCACCAAAACCACTGTAGAAAGCGTTAAATCATTGAACACTGAGCCTGTTGTCAACAAACTAAACCAAAATCAACTTCAACGTCAGGAGGACCTAGATTTAGTCTGACACCAACATAATCAAAGTCGTCAAGAAACGTCTTGGAACGTCAGTCAGTAGGTAATATTGAACATAAAATACGCGGATTAATTGTTAAGTTTGACGCCTTTTCAAACCCTATCTGACCCTCAAAGAAACTACTAAAGGAGTGATTCATTTTCTTGATCTTCATCCTTATTCGGCTTTGTATTTTTTTATTTGTATCACATCAGTCAAGAGTTTATTGTGTTCTTTATCAGTCAGAAATCTTTCTTAAACGATGCAATTACTTAAGCGAAACGATGCGAGATTACCTTTTAAAATATATGTGTTTCCAGATATGGGTGACGGGTCTGGAAGGCATATGCCGGGAGCGCGCGCTCGGCATAGTGTCGCGGTGCGGCGGCGTGCGGTACGACTGCGCGCACGAGCGCGTCACGCACGTGGTGTGCGGGGGGGCGGGGCGCCGGGCGGCCGCCGCCGAGCTGCCCGGCGTGCCCGCGCTCTCCGCGCTGTGGCTGCTGCGCAGTGTGCACGCGGGGAAGCCCCTCCCAGAAACAGAGGTACTCAACCTAGTTTTATATGTGACTAGCTGTTGCCCGCGACTTCGTCCGCGTGGAATTCGGTTTTATCACGCACACCTATTTTACCCCTCGGAAAAGTAGCTTAAATTACTCCTTATTACATCAGCTATCTGCCAGTGAAAGTCCCGTCAAAATAGGTCCATCCATTCCAGAGATTAGCCGGAACAAACAGACAGACAGACAAAAATTATAAAAAATTCTTACGGATCCCTAATTTTTTGAAAATAAATTATAGCCTATGTTACTCCTCGATAATGTAGCTTTCTATTGGTGAAAGAATTTTTGAAATCGGTTCAGTAGTTTCTGAGTTTACTTCGGACATACATACAACATACATACACCTTACCAACATTATCTCTTTATAATATTAGTATAGATAAGTTATGGAACGAATGGTTTTTTTTAATAATTTAAATATTAGTGATAAACTGTATTTATTTTTACTATTATTATTAAAAAACATCTATTACCATTATGGTAGTGCAGTCGCTCGATGATCGTCCGCGTGGAATTGGCTATAGCGGAATTTACCAAAATCTGATTTTAACAAACGTGTCCATGTAAAATTGCAGACACTTTAAGACTTGCGTCAGAGATATCGTAATGCGTCATAGAGTTGGTCCTTTTCCATCCAATGAAAACGAATAGGCGTGAATTGAAAACAAAAACAAAAAAAGAAAAGTTTACTATTTACCAGAAGATGTGCCCCTAATTTTTTAGTTCAAATATACATACATCATGAATTGACAGTATCGGTAAAAAAACAGTCATTCATTTAAATACATCTTCCAGTTCCTAATAGATACGAAACCGTCCACCCCGGTGAAGAGCGCCCGCAAGCAACGGCTCGAACCCGCGTCCCCGATGAGCAAGCGCAACTTGGCGCTGCTACGCCGCGGACCCCTCGATCTACCGCCACCGCCAGTTCAGGAGGAACCGCCGGATGAACTAGTCAATCATTATCTTAGCCGTGAGTTACTATTTTACAGATGTAGCAGTAGAACTTGCGCTAAGTTCGCCCGGAGAAGTACTGCCACCACATCTGGTAATCTATCGCCAAGCAGTGATGCACTCGTGATGCTGTGTTCCAAAAAAAACATCAGTAGAATTTATCATAAACACAATTTGACTGGAGTCATAGCTCGGTTGCTATTAGCCGACCCTGCCTTCTGTCGTAGGTCGGTCCTTTAGGTCGTAGGTTCGATTCCCACCCAGGACCAACATTTGTGTTATGGACATAGATGTTTCGTCTGTGTCTGGTTGTTAATATGTATGTACATACAAAAAAGTATGTAAGTAATATATAGTCTGGTTTCCATAAAAAAAAAAAACAATAAAACTTCTCAGAACAAATGCCAGAGGAACCGCCTAAGGCGAAGAGTCCAGAGCTGGAAGCGGAGGTGACAGTGAGACTCCCTGACGTCACCGCCCACCCGGACATCACTGAGGACCTGACCGAGGAGCCCACAGAGGAGGTTGAGCAGATATTCAGAGGTAAGTCATTCCAATTCAGACCAAAAAGTAACACACTATCAGCAACTATTGATCTAATTACTCAAATAAAATCAAACATTTATAGTAAAAAAAATTGTTTTAGGCGTATTTATTGACTTAAACAAAGCCTTTGACACCGGCAGCATAGATTACTCCTAAATAAACTAGAAAAGAGCAAATCATATTTAACGAACAGATATTATATTCTCACTCATATTTAACGAGAGTATTCATATTGATGATAACCAAAGTAAACCATCGCTTATCACTTGTGGAGTCCCACAAGGTTCAATATTGGGGCCTTTGCCTTTTGCTAATTTTAATTTATATAAATAGTATTAGTGAGCTAGGCCTACACGGCAATGTTGCGTTATATGCCGATGACACCTGCCTTTTTTATTTCGGGTCAAGTGCAGACTTGTCGATCTTGAGAAGTCTGCACTTAGCCATATCCATGTTAGATGGACAGCCAGAACTTTATCGACTGGCATTGGACCTTATAGAAAACTACGATACGGTATATGGAAAAGGATCATCTCCATGGCAATTTGCCGGTTCCAGGAATAAAGATGGAAGTGCAGGGCGTGGACGAAGAGACAGTGTGCGAGGTCGCGCCGGAAGTGTCCGCGGCGGGGGGCGTGCTGTGCGCCGCGGGGGCGGGGGGCAGCCACGCGCTCGTGCCGCTCCACTTTGACACGCGGCAGTTGCTGACCGCCACTGCGGAGCCCGTCACTTTGTACTGGTTGGTGAGTGCTTGCGGTGGCTAACTTTAAGTGGGTGCGCTCATGAGTTCTGAGGGCGTCTGGCTAGAATCCAGCAACAGTGACTTTCTTCGCACGAAATATTTTTTGCGACCTCGTTGAAGGAAGTTATCATGTCATGTTATCATGAAGAAAGAAAGAAGAAAGAAAGAAATACATTTCTATTGTGTTGTTTATGGCAAAATAAATACTCTTTCTTTCTTTCGATGTAATTGTAATTTTTTAATGTGTACATTATGCAGTGCCCACGTGTTGTGCGGTACGATTCTAAACAGTAACTCTACCCATAACAAGAGAGATATGTCTCGCGTCCTTGCCTATTTAGGTGCGGGAAGACCCAGATTGCATCATATTGCAGCTGGAACTTAGAGACTTGAAGGTGGAATATCTCATGACCAAACCGGAACACAGTAATGCGTATCCGTTGTCGCTCGGGGCGGCAAGCAGTGCTTATGGCAGGGACTTCCCCGGACTAAACTGTCACAAGTTCTAATGACTTAAATCAGATACGATGGTCTAGACTCTAGAGTATGTGTTAGTAATGGTAGTAGGTAAGAGTTTTTTTTTAATTATAAATGCAAGCAAAATCAGTATTTTTTATTTGCCTAATTTTGGTCGAATGTACAAGATCTTATAGTTACATAAAAATAGTATCATAGACTTAGCCATGACATAGCATGCAATCATTTTTAAACGTTTAAGTAAATAAAAATAGACTCAGACGAGATTACTGACCTGATGGAAAGTGGTCACTGTCGCCAGTAGACATCAGCAACCCCAAGCATTGCTGATTGCTCGTTCCGACCATAACTGAACAGCCGGTACGGAGAAACAGGATTGAAGTAAATGGTGTTCTTTACAGAAAGACTGCCTCTCCCGCAAAGAGCTCTTGCCTATCGAGTACTACCACCGTCCGGTGAAGCTGGCGCCGGGGCCGCCGCCGCTGCGAGGGGTCGTCGCCAGCCTCAGCACATACATCGGCTACGAGCGGACATTTCTGGATGATCTTGCCAATATACTTGGCGCCACGTGAGTTATTATCGAACTTGAAAAAAAAAGGATACCTCCTTTTGGGGGTTCTTTTCTGTTCTTCCCCATGGAGGGTCGGATAGGGTTTGAACAGGCGTCAAACTTAGCGATAAGTACGCGTGACCTTATGTTTTGAATATTATTGACGTTGCAAGCCAATTCTTTATGAATTCTATGGAAATAAAGTTTTTGACTTTGAATTGCCTTTGACTTGACACTAGGTGGAGCCAATTTCCAATCACCCGACTGGGAACTGACTCCTGCAAGCTCATCAACTTTATTTCCGTAGAATTCATAGAGAAAGGGCTTGGAAACCTCAATTAGTAGGCATATTTATAATTCTCAACCAGATAACCAAAATCAGCAATTTTTTTTTTAAATTGACTGTCATTTTTGTGTCACACTCCAAGGACACAGCATCAATTCTGCCGTCGCGACATGTCCGGCATTCTCGCTTGCACTCACCTGATCTGCCCGACGCCGGCCGGAGAGAAGTATGTCGGCGCTGTCAAATGGAATATCCCCGCCGTAACCGGCAGATGGCTCTTAGACACCGCTAAAGAAGGCAGAAGAGTCAGTGAGAAGGGATACCTCGTGGGGGAAACTAAAGGTGACACTTATTTATATCTTGTTGTTTCAAGTTGCATTAATACTACTACTTGTATCACTTGTGTCACTGGCTCTGTCGGACATGTGTGGTGAGAGGATTAAAGTGCGTCTCGAAGAGGCTCCTTTCGTGCACATTATTATTATATTTGGTGGTGGCATATTTTTCTGAAATCTGGATATTTTTTCTGCTTGTTGCCCTGGTTTGGTGGCACAAAAATAGTAAATAACGATTACTCGTAGTCAAAGTAAAGTAAAAAAAAATCGCAGTTATAAACTTTGTATTAAGCAGTTTATTCATTATGACCCTTCTAGCTTCATTTACCATTTTTTTTTTAATTTCCCTTAGTTTTCAAAATAACTTTGTATATAATAATAATAATATAAATATAATACAAACAATAATTATACTTGTATTATATATATTATTGTTACTTTATTGCCACCAAAGCCTTGAGCTGAAAATCAGCGTTGTATCTTTTTCGCCGGCCAAACTGACATAAGTGTGCTGCTACTAAACTTCTCCGGACGTGCCGTTGCAGTGAAAATTTAAAACGCAGTTTTAGAACAATGTAATAAGTATTTTATCTTTAACCAGCACCACCGTCACCCGAAAAGCCCACAGTAGAGGCACACACGCCCCACACGCCCCACACGCCCCACACGCCCCACACTGTACACCAAGAGGCAGTAGACAAGGAGCAAGCAATGTTACCACCTCCCGCGCCGGAAGCTGCGAGCGTGCCGAGCGGGCAACACATACAACCTAACGGTATTTAAATATTTTCTGAAGTTTATACTTCAAAAAATAATAAATAGTAGATCACTTTAGTTAGCAAATCGAATTCAGTCAACCGAGCAATGAAATCTCATTATTTTGAACCGATTTTGGAAAAACGAGGAGGTTATCAATTCGGTTGCATTTTGTTTACGTTTGTTAACTGAAATCTCCGTCATTTATGAATCGTTTTTAAAAAAAAAAAAAAATTTGGTAAGGACTTTCACTTGGTCCTATAGAAATTCAAAATTGGTTCAGTAATTTGGTTCGAAATTAAAATAACTGGAGTAAATATGTAGTTCAAGTGACGATAACAAAGATTCCTCGTTCGTTGGCTATGAAGTCGGTTTTTCGTTTTGCTGCGCAATGTGGTTATGTTTATATTATGTTCTTTGTTTCTATGTTTCTATATTTGGTAAGATACCGCTTCCTATGACACAGTTTCTGTAAACTAAAACAGAAAGGCAGAGCTTCGACAGTTATTTGTACCTTTACTTTGTTTATGAATATTTTTGTATTTGTATTGTAGGTGGTGACGTCATGTCCCCAGCGTCCCGCTACATAGCGATGGCGCGACAGGGCCTGCTCGGCGGCGACTCGCAGGAAACCCCGAAACGGGTCACAGGCTCCAGAGAAGACCCTCAACAAGGTGACCCTTAGAGGCTTTCTTCTTATTTATTGTTTCAGATTTGGGGCTGAGAATTTTGAGGAAAAAAAATAAAATTACTTATATACTAATTACTTATATAATTAGGTATTTCAGTTACTAGTTTAGAATTATATTTTAGACAAAATGGCTGTTGTAGTTATAGATTTATTGAAAACATCACATCTTTCCATAAAATCCCATTAAAAAGTAAACCAAGGTATTTTTCCATATATGAATCAGCATTGAGCTCATCACTTACGACGTCTAGGTTCGCATGATTTTGTGAGCGAAACGAAGGTGCTACGACTCGAAATCTACGAGATGTTATTTATTAATGATGAGCTATTGCCCGCGACTTCGGTCGCGTAGAATTTGGTTTATCACACACCCCTATTATTACATATTATATTTTTTTGTTGTTAGTTCCGTTTTAATTCGCCGTTAGTCGTACTTTAATATGCATTAAGTAAAAAGCCGTTACACTGACATTAGAAAGAGACTCTTCAATTTTATTTATTCCATATATATTATAAATTCCTTTGATGAATTTTTCATGTCAAATATACAGTTTCTATTGCACAATGGAAATGATTAGTTTTTCCATGACAGGTGATGAAGCTTTAAGGACTCCACATATGGAAGACGCCTTGTCGTCTCCGAACTTGGCCGCTTTAAGTCCGACGACACGACGCCGGCTGCAGGCGCTGCGCCGCGGCGAGATGCCCTCCGACCCTGTGAAGACACCCGTCGACCCGTGTAAGTGCACCCGCTACGCAGACAGAATAAAAATAATAGAGGGCACACCAGCTATACAGTAAACTTAATAAAAAGATATACTCTATGAACTACTTATGAAGTTTGTCCGAGGAAGCACTGCCACCAGACCCATTTCTGCCGCCTAGCAGGACGCATTCGCGTCTTTTTCGCGACTGCTTTACTGCTTGGCGGCAGAAATGGGTCTGGTGGCAGTGCTTCCCCGGACGAACATGGCGTGAGTTCTACTGCTCTTCAAATGCTCCGTTTGTGAATGATCTATGTATCTATGAAGCGTGTGTTGTCTCGCAGTTGACAACAACCCGGTGACGCCGGACAGCGCGTTCGGGTCGGTGCTGCGGCCGGGCTCCGCGCCGCTGTCCCCACAGGCGCGCAAGCGGCTGTGGCGTCTTGTGCACACCCTGCCCGGGAAAGAACCTGACACCCACCCTAACCATCAACACATCCGGGATAAACACACTGTAAGTAATACAATTTTATTATACAGCGCCATCTAGCACTGAATTGAGCATAGCTTGTACTATGGGAACTAGATTATTGATAGAATGCATATATACTTTTTTTTCTAAATACATATTAACATCCAGACACGGAATAAACATGTATGTTCGACACACAAATGTTTGTCCTGGCTGGGAATCGAACACAAGACCAGAGAAGACTGAAATGTGAGGACAGTCAACTAACGCTTAAGTCAGGGTTATTACAAACTGAGCTATGAGGCCAGTCTATTTCAGTGTTGTTTATCTCGTGATTGCAGCCACTTTCAGAAATTCGCAACAGGTTCTTGGCGCAGTTCAACGGAGACTCGACAACGCCGCCCTCAGATCATCACGCCGCACCGCGAAAACTGCACTTACAGGTACTACAATACTGTTCAATATATCTAAACAGTATACAACTAAGTCGCCATCTGCCTGTATGTTCTCCGCTTACTTCTTCTGAGCCACGCGACGGAATTTGATACGGTTTTCACTAATACAAAGCGATAAACGAGGAAGGTTTGTGTGTATAATTTCTAAATTACTTGCAGCTTAATTACAGCCAAGACGTGTCGCTAGTTGGCTATATAAATATAATTACTTATATACTTATAGCACCAAAACGAAAAAACCGACTTCATCGAACTACGAGAATGATACCTGGTTATCTCCTACTTGGATGACATATTTTTTTCTAGTTATATAGGCTAGTATAAGATAGATTTAGATTTACAATAAATTTGACACTTTTTGTTTACTTCCAGGACCGAGAAGAAACACATCCTTCTAAAATTCTAAAGAGATCTATGTATCAGGTAATATAAATAATACCTTCATATATAGGTGATTCTGTTGCCAACCAACTAAAACCGATTTTAGGTTCTTGAATCTTTATCTGTCCTTAGTTAAAGAAAAGAGACAAACTATTGTCATACATGTGCTTATGTATAACTATTTTAACGGACATATTTCTGATTTCCGGTAGAGTCCCAGCTCTTCTATGAAGTCGATCAACCGAGTCGAGCCAGAAGTCGAGTGCAGTACTACAGACACAGCAACGGGCGACGGTGCCAAATGCACAAACAACGCGTCAAGCGCTTCAAGTTTGCCTCCAGCGGTGGATTTGCAGCTGCAGCGGTTGAACGCAGCTCTTACTAATCCATTAAGCTCTCAACGACCTAAGCGTTCGAGGGATTCCCTCCCTGTTCCCGTACCACGTAAGTGCTACAGCTAATAACATGATTCTAGTCGACAGAAGATTAGATTTACTTGTTAGTGTCAAAATAACAGCAACAATGGCTTTTGGCATGGCATGATCTTTTGTTTATTTCGTTGACTTAGACGCTTGATTTTTTAGGCTATAAGTGAACGTAGAACTTTATATTTGATATTAATTTCAAGTTAATATCTCTACGCGTTCACGAGAAAAAGGGACTTGACAAGCAGACTGACAACAAAGTGATCAAAAATTAATATCTTCTAAAGTTACAAACATTTCAGCGCCGGAATCGGAGCCCGGTCCGGAGTCTCAACCGAACACGGTAGGATGGGACGACACCACTTCACCCGCGCATGTCTCGGCTCCGGCGCCGCAAATCAAACGATTCATGCTCTCCTCCAATGTAGACGTAAGTATTGTACATTACAGCGCTGTAATCGGAACCCGGTCTGGCATTCCAGCTCGAAATCGAAGCCCGGTCGGGCATTCCAGCTCAAAATCGGAGCCTGGTGTATGAATACGAATATAAGATGCCCCTCCCACCGCGCCACCGAACTGGCACAATTTTAGAAATTAATAATTAAAAAAAAAGTTAAATCGTCCATTCCTTGAGCCCGTTCAAAGTGGAGATCTGAGATTGATTGTTACCCTCAAAACTACACTAAAATGTTGTACATTCGGTGTGTATCCCCTTTATATGGGATATATGCACAAATAAAAATATATATTTTTATTATATATATCCATCATGCACCATTTCACTTCTTTCATCATCTAAACTTTATTAGTTACGTGCCCTAGTACAAATATTCTGGTCGATTATACGAGTCAATTTCGCAATAGGCAGATTATTTTGATTCGCAATTCAAGTGAAACATTTATAATGTTGAAATTTAAACCCTAGCTTGCTTGGAATTTCAAGAAATGGACCGTAGACCGGCGGACTCGAAAACCCGTGGGTATTAATTTACACAAAAACACTTTTTTTAAAGTTACTTTTGTGTGATTTAGTCACGCGCATAAAGCTCTGCTGTTATCAGAGGTTCAATATCACAATATCTTAATTAAGAATTTGTCACACCACAGTTCTAAATAATGTTATGTGTGCACAGTATCATGTCAGACAGATTTAGAGCGTCAATCAACCAGTTACAACTCGCTTTGTTATTTCTTTTTACATCAGTTTTTCTAGACGTTTGTAATTGGAAAGTACCCCATAATCAAATTAATTGATAATCATATATTTTTCTCTGTATTGTGTCGTAATAGCGATTCTAATACATGTTTTATTATTTATTATATGATCTAATATATATGAGATATTATATTCTAACGATGTCTAATAGTACGAGCGTAATAATCGCTTATGTTTCCCCAAGACAGTGTAGGTAACACAAATGTTTCGATATCGTCAGAACCGCGAGGAAATCGTGGAGATGATCAAGTGGCTCGGCGGCGAGGCGTCGGATCTACCGGAAGTGGATCCGAGGGCGACGCATTTGCTGTGCGCGGCGCCCGGACGCAGCGAGAAGGTGCTGGGCTCGGTGGCCGCGGGCCGGTGGGTGCTGCACCCCGCCTACGTACCGCGTAGCCGCGCACAAGCCGCATTCCTACCAGTAAGCGTACACAACACATATTTGGAAGTATATCCGAGGGCGAGCGAGAAGGTGGAAGGTCTACGCGGCTACTACTAGTACGGCCTCGCGGTATTTTATAGGACTTTCTGAATCTGAACATTCTCCATGAAACCCTATCACTACACTGACTATTGAGAAAGTTGGGTTTTTTTCCCATATATCATGGTACTAACTGTGGCATCCCATCAACAGGAGGAACAGTTCGAATGGGGCAACCCGGCCGCAACCTGCCTGCCGGCCGTTTCCGGCACGGAGGCGACGCTCGCCGGCGCCGCGTACCGGTGGCGCAGAGTTCGCGCCGCCGGCGGGCACGGTCCGTTCCACGGGATGGTAGCGCTTCTGCACGTACCCGCGCCGCGGAGGCAGCTGCTCGCCAGACTCGTGGAGGCCGGCGGGGGGCAAGCGCCTGACGACGAGTGAGTTACCAACTATACCATTCATGCGGACAAGAGAAAGGAGTCGGGTTGGAGTTGAGCGTACTGTACCCAGTGGCACTGACCCCCGTGTTTCAATCCGGTGGTCGTTGGTTCCAATTCTGACGTGCACCAATGAATTTTTTAGTGATTATTATTATTATTACTGGTTTCGATAGAATCAGTGACTCGACTAATAAAGGAGTCTAATTGATACCATTGTAAAAAGCTCGGTGGCTTTGTTGCACCCCCACACTTTATCCGTGTGCGATGAACGAAATTTTATTTAATATTCAAAAAAACTGTTTATCTATGTGCACTGTAAATAGTAAATTAATAGAAAGGAATGAATCAATGTTCCGCAGATAATTACCCCTATAAAACCAAATACCATGATGTTTTTTTTTTTTTTTTAATGCTATGGGCTCACATTTGACCGCAATCTCAACTGATGTTAATTATGATAGAAAATTAATATCATATGTTTTTTTTTTGTAATGTATAAAGAGATAAATTTAGAGGAATTAATATGTGGACATAAATTAATATTGGCAGAGACATTTCCAAAAAACTAATGATACAAAACAAGTATTCTTTTGGTTTTTGCTTCTCCCAGATCAAAATGTTTCAGGAAATCGTTATTCCTATGCATATTATATATACTAACGCATACCGAAAGAATTTCAGACTGATCAATTTCCACCGAAAGCTAGCAGAGAATTTCATGTTTAGGTACTAATGCCTAACTTCAAAACAAACATGAACCTTGATAGTTTGCCAACTGTAATCTATAAACATGCAAACTTTTAGCGACTGAAGAATTATTGTTACGGTCAAACCCCTCAATGATTGTACTGTGGTAGCAACACTTCCCCATATTAAAACTAGCCATACGTCACAGTGTGTGTAACTTGGTTTCAGAGCACCGTACAACAACGAGAGCATAACGGTTTGCTTCGCGGACACGAAGCGCCTCCCGATGAGCGCGCGCGACGCGGGCTGGCTGCGCGCGCGCGGCACGCCCGTGTGCGCGCCCATGCTGCTCAGCGCCTTCCTCACCGACGAGCCGCCACCTGAGATACAGCAACACACCCTGCCACACTTTAAAACTACGTAGGCAGATTGCCACACGACGTTATAAATTTGAGCGAATACAATTATGTATTTTACCGACCGTCATCAGTTTTGAAAACAGTTCGTTAATCAAAAGAATGAGTTCTTTGTTGTGTCTCTATTGTGGTGTGATTTCAGCAGATACAATTTATATAGTAATAGTAGTGGTTTGCTGTTGGCCATAAATCGATCTTCGACCGATAACTAAACTGTGTGTTAAGGAAATAGTTTATTTTGCGAAATATTTTTATTTTTAATGGGGTAATTCCCGCCATAAGCGGTATTCGGACCGTTTGAACGACAGTACAAAACATTGTATTCATTACTTTCAGTATTTGTAGTAACTATTATCATGACAAACTACTTTATCCACCTTAAGAGCCGGAGTAGACAGAATATTTGCTTTTCGACAATTGCACTTTTCACGTTAAGGCCAAACCACACCGGTTGCAGACGCGTACACGTGTACGTACACGTTCCACTGCGTTGTAATGTTTGAACCTGTATAAGATTCTTCAAACAGCTTGCGTGACATTAACGTGCACGAGATACATATAAGAAGCGTACGTGTCCGTTGTATTTTGGCCCGTATTATAAACTGTAATAAAACAATACATTTGTTGTTTCCATTTTTTTTGATACGACAACTGAAACAAATTTTAGTTTTCAGTGCAAAACAAACATGCTCTAACTTTTTAAGCAGAATAACTTGATTCGAAAAAATAAAACGGTAGGAAAAATTAATATTTATGTCAAGTAGAAATTACAGGACATTTGCTTCAAAGCCTTTACACAGAATTTAACTAACCTCCCGACTGGCGAGTCATGCAAACAAAAAGTCGATATTAATCGATTTAAATCATTGTATATTCTAACCCATAACTTGACGATACTCTAAAACTGTACTTGTGTATTTGATCTTGCGTTGTGCATTGTTGTCAGCGGGCCTTGAGAACCAGTTATTTGTTCATCAACTAGCAGGTAAAGTACTAATTGTATGTAAATAGATGGATAGGTAATATTTGTTATAAAAAAATAATGAAATTCATTTAATTGTTTATTTCTCAAACTCTTTTTGATTTGACAACCCTGATTAAATAAGTTTCTTTTTTTTTTAACAGAAACTAACTAAAAAAAGTTATGTATTCACCTCACTGGTACCCGATACAGAATAATAATACTACAAGCTGTTGACTAAGTTTGCTTAGATTGGGGCTAGATAGCGCTGTTTTAAATTTGCACCGATTATCATAGGAGCTACTCGTAACCCATCAACACACAGTTACGTTCATACATATTTCTTAATCATATACTTGAGGGTTCTCTCGTCGTCTCTCGGGTAGGGCAAGCCGGTCTCCGCCAATTCTCGTAGACTGAATTCGGCTATAGTTTGGAAGCCGGCGCTGGCGGCTGGCTTCTGAGACGCGACCCCGGTGAATACTGTGGCGGTGCCTTTAATGCCTTGCGACCGGCAGAGGGGCTCCCTGAAACGAAACACAATATGTAACTAAACATCCTAAAGCAGGGGTGACAAACCGGTGGATAGCGGCTGTTGGTCCAGTCGATCGTGGCAAGGCAGAAAACGTATAAGTTGAATATACCTAATAGCAATATATAGAACTAAAAACATTTAGAAAAGACTGCGCAACGTAATAACTGACTGCAACGAACTTGACTCTAAACTAGCGGAAAATGCTCAGATGCAAATCTCTAGAATTTTTGGATGACCAAGTACTTAAATAAATCTCAATTATATTACTATTATTATATTGTGCAGCTATTCTATTTATCTATTAATATATCTAATTATCTATCTATAACCAACGTTACCATAATAAAGTAAAATTTACACTAATAATTAAAACAAATAGCCACCTAAAATAATAAAATTTCTGTGCCCTAACAGGGTTTTATGTATAATGCTGCGTGTGGTAGCTGACAGCCTTTAACTAAAAGCCGATTATTGCGCTGTAATTCACTTAAACAATAACCGTAAATTCAATATCAACCATTATTATGTGTGTTTTCCGCCCGTTGTCCCAATTTTGGGCATCACAGCCTCGGTAGGTGACCGAACAAAAGCACTTTCTACGGCCAGCGGCTCTAGCCGCAAGCTATTGTATGTTAGGGATGGGGTATAGTTTTCCTAGAACAGATCAGAATAATTGCGAATTTGTGTAAAAGTAGTTTTTGGCGCGACAGCGTTTTGCGGGCGTTAGGCTAGGCTATTTGGTATTTTTGTTTCTAAAAATATATGTCAAAATTTGGGAAAAAGTTATCGTTAATTATTATTATTCCTATAATATTGGTGGACAATTCACACAGCGCCATCTAGCCCAATACTAAGCATACCTTGAACCAGACAACTAATAGAATACAAATATGCTTTCTTTTGTTGGTAAAACATATTAGCACCCAGATATACAATAATAAATACTACCTAATATCATAACGATGAATGTGTGTTTGACTGAGAGGTGTGAGAAGAATTGCGCCATAAACCTACCTTAAGAGTGACCGAGACATAATCTCAAAAGTTCATATCCAGTACTCGGAGATGTTGACATAAATCTTTAAATATTAATAATTTTGTCCGAAAAAAACCGATTGTTCGTTTGCATCTCTGGCTCTCAAGGATAGCTGAAAGCATGCCTGAGGCTCTGTTCGGCTTTAGCGGCCGCGGTCTAATATCTCGTGAACATGTTTATATTCGAAATTCACCGGCGCTCGGTTCGCTGGCTTCGCAAATTAAAATCCAAAATAGCGTAATAAATTTCTCTAATTCTACTGAATACAGAAGATTATTATGGTATACAGTATTGGAATGTCCGTATTCGATGAATCTAGACTTAGAACCTATCGCCTTTTTAAAACATATAAGATAATAAGTTTGATGCTCGAGTCAAGATTGAGTTTAGACTGAGACAATCAATTTTATCTCATAAAAAACTAACATAAAACCAATCTCAACACATGAAGTACGCACTTTCCCATATTCAAACAACTACTGTTCTGTATCTGCATTGATTTCCTACTTAATGTGACAGCCAATGTCCTAAGCATCCCATACCTAGCAGCCAGTATGTAACTACTACCCAAGCCTCACCTCCCTGTTATCCACACTGCCAACTACGTACGGTTGTTCGTCGTCTTGGGTCTTGTAGTACCTAGTAGGGTCGCAAGTAGCATCGGTCGTTACGGGCCGAGGTTACCACTTAACACCAGGTGGGCCGTCGGCTCATTCCGTAACTGTATGAAATAAAGCATGTGTCACCTGGCATTGAGTAACTTGTACGCGAGCCGCTTGCCCCTGTAATCGCGCCGCACCACCAGCCCCATGGCGAGCAGTAATGTCTCCAGCCCGGTGTACTCGTAAGCGTTCGCCTTTTTCTCCGCGTATTCTATCGCGGCGTAAACATTCCGCCATTTATCGCCTTTTATCTGAAAGTTTCGTCGAATAACATTGTGGAAATAGTGTTCGTTACTGACGGAAATTTCGACCGGGATATTCAAACTATGCTTCTCCATTGCATACCACCACAAAAAGTAAGTAGTAGCTAGAAAGATGAACTTTATTGCTCACCAAATCAAAATAACAACAATCAGTAACAAACAGAGTGAAACAATGGGCGGTCTTATCGCTATAAAGCGATCTCTTACAGACAGCCTTCGGATGGACAAGAAATACTGGACTTTATAGTAGTATAATTAGTAAGTATTTGTAGTAAAGTAGTGATACATATTTGGACATCATATCGCCGCAATTTTTGTAAATCACAATTTCTGCCATGAGAGCATTCCTTTACTTACCCAGCAGTTCGCAAGAGAGAATGAAAAATATACAACTCATTGTCGGTAGTAACGCATATGCATTGCTGTGGTAACCGGTGAAATTACAGGCACATGATATATTCCACCTTAACGTGTCAAAGTGACGGGCGCTATACAATTCCACTTGGGTCTTCCTATCCTTTACAAATAACTACTAATTTTGTGGTCTCTGTTTATATTGTCGAAATAACAGCTTTTTACTTAATGCATATGAAAGTATATGCAGTACTTGTAACAAAAAACAGTTTTTTAAATTTATGTCTGTGTCTGTTTGTTCCGGCTCATCTCTTGAAATGGCTGAACCTATTTTGAAGGTACTTTCACTAGCAGATAGCTGATGTTATAAGGAGTAACTTAAGACTAATTTTATTAGGTTAAGTCACAAATTTATATGTCTAAACGAAGTAACTACTTTTTTAGTAAGTAATTATTATCATTTATGTCATTCGAATCAATTAATAACTAGTGGAATAGTAATTATCTGTACAATATTCAATTATATTGTGAATGTTTTATTTATTTTATCCCATGTAATTGTAAAAAATTATTATTATTAGTCAAACTGAATTCGACGTGGGCGAAGCCGCGGGCACAGCTAGTTGATAATAAGCAAGTGTGATAGTACCTAGTATCCTGGGTTAGTGGGAGTGGGTGGTGAATATATAACCACGCGAGTGAAGTCGCGAGCAGAAGCTAGTAATATGCGATTCTGACTACAATAATATGTCTTTTAATTGTTAGGTAAATATTGATCTTGTCCGAAACAAAATATTTTGACTTTGAATTTGAATAAGGTATTTAGATTACAGTCTGGTGTAAGTCTAGTACTAATCTACGTCTAGTATCAACTTCGCTATAAACCACTTTGATAATTGTAGGTATATATGTTTTGCGTTATGTGTATATACTTAGGTAATGTCAACCTTGACAAGAATACGACGCGCGTTTTATTTATTTTATAGTATATACATTATTGTACTGTTGGCGGAATATATCAGGCCACACAGCTCAGTTGGTAACCCTGCCTTCTGCGCTGTATGTCGTGGGTTCGATTACCACCCAGAACAAACATTTGTATGACGAACATAGATGATTGTTCTGTCTGGATGTCGATATTATTATATGTATGTATTTACAAAAAGTATATATCAGTTATCTGGTACCCATAATACAAGCTATGCTTACTTTGGGGCTAGATGGCGCTGTACGAAATGTCTATCAATATCATTATTATCATTATATATAACTAAGTATGAAACAATAAAGTTCGTAAAATTAGTATATTTACTCACTTCAAGCTCATGTTTGACAGTTTTATTCCCGACGAGGCACACATTGAGGGCCACCAGTGTTTTTTGGCCATTCTTCACTTCATAACAGCCAAGACTCATACACTCCCCCAGGGATTGCCTCCAGAAATCCGTCAGTTCTGCCGCACTCACTGGATCTTCGCCAAGTTCTAAAATATATTTGTAAGTATCAAAGTATGTGAGTTATCTCACGGTGCGAGCAAAGGTTACGCTGTATTCTTACTGTAAAAATAAACATCATTCATACAGGAAGATAAATAGATAATTATGTAATAAAAGTAGATAACTCATAAGTTTATTTTTTATTTTTTAATGTGATACAGTTGGGGATCGAGCTGACGGCCTACCGGGTAATAAGTGGTAGGTAACCTCTGCCCATAACAACCGATGCGACTTGGATCCTCCCCTACTAGGTACAAGACCCAAATCACATCGTATGCACCCACCCGTAACTCTGAGATGTGTACGTGTAAGGTCTCACGTGCCTGTAATTTTACCGGCAACCACAGTACTTCTCTGGACGAACTTGGCGTGAGTTCTACTGCTCTTAAATTATAAAATTAGTTACATCGTGACTTATCTGATAATAATCTCAGGTGACATATTGTTTTGTTATGCAAATACGTAATTGTTGTGTTTCGTATGGGTTTATTATTGTGTAAATTCTAATTATATAAAAGAGACTGGTTTCAGATTAAGTATGAAAGGGACACTACACTAGCGCCGCAGTGACGCCAACGGAATTTAAATGAATTATGAATTATATTTGTACTGCAATTTATATATATTGTTATTCTGTATATATATATTCCGTGTTGTGTAGACAAATAAACGTATTTTCTTTCTTTGTTACAACGTTTGCAATATTAAAGTTTTTTTGTTTCATTGCAGAATTGTTGCAGAATCGCAGTCAGCGCCAGCCAGCGAGATCTTTAACGCTTAAACCAAACCATTAATCGGTTCGGCCGATGGCAATGTGATATGTCATTCAGTTAATATCGTTAATTCAATCAAAAACGTGTGAACAAAAAAAAAAAGTTTTTGTGACAAATTTTTCTTAAATATAAATAAATTTTTCTTTCTTCTAGCCCTTAATATGTGCTGTGTTCACTAATAATAGAAACTAAGCCTTAAATATTAGTTTCTATATCGGATAACGCATGTTTTAATTTACACGTAGTTTCAAGTTGTGAAAGAAATAATACAAAATATAAAAATTTATAGTGACCGTAACCAATGAAATCACTAAATAAAATTCCAAAATTTTATAACAAAATTATGCTCATTAGAAAATTTCAATCGACAAAAAATTGTATATATACATACTTTGAAGCACGCACAGAATTTCATCAGTGAACATGTTATGTGTGAGTATATCCAAGGCCGCCTCGATATCTTCCGGCGGAAGGTCCTGGATGACGAAAGTGGTATCTTCAGTCTTCCACGTTTCGTAGAGGCAGGGGTATGAGGCATCTTTGCTTCGTTGGAAAGCCATACTGAATAAAATGAAATAAATACTTTAACCAATATATTAGAAGAGAGGTACTTTCTGCAATGGTCTAGCCATTGCAGAAAGTACCGTAGTTTAAAATATTTGTATCTATTTTAGTTCCTAATATATAACTAAAATAAATACAAACTTACTTACTTACTTACTTACTTACGTACTTAAACTTCCTGACATATACCTATCTACTATTTACACATAGTTATGTCGCTGATTATTTGATTAAATATATGTTTAAAAAATATTCAGGCTGTTTAATTGTGTGAATCAAGGCTATGATATATTTTTTTGGTATTGCCTTGTTTGAGTTTACAATTTACAACGAAGTGTCTGTGTATCTATTGACTGGTCTCACAGCTCAGTTTGTAGTAACTCTGCCTTCTGCGCTGTAGGTCGTGGGTTCGATTCCCACCCGGGACAAATATTTGTGTAACGAATATTGTTTGGTTTGATTTTGGCTTTTTAAAAAAAAGAGTATATATGTATTCTATCAGTTGTCTGGTTCCCATGGTACAAGCTATGATTAGATTGGGGCTAGATAGCGCTGTGTGAATTTTCTACCATTATTATTATTATTATATTATTTACATAAATAATATTAATAAGAAACAAACGAACCAAGAGAGTTTCAAACGTTTTATAAATAGTGGAAGACTCTTATTTATTAGAAATTTTTCCCCTTTCGGAAACTTATTTGTTACCTACTCAAATTAGTTTAATAAAATTTATAATTAGCTAAAACTCTGCCGACATTGCTTTTTGAAGAGTTAATCGTAAAATTTCTTAAAATTCTATGTTATTTAATTTCTAATAACGTTAGCATGAATTCAGCATTCAAACGATGGAGTGATGGCATAGCTGCAATAGCAGGCAAAACATGGAGCAGAGCTGCTAGAGATAGAGAGAGGTGGAACCAGCTGGAGGAGGCTTTTACCGCTAAGGCCCTTACATAGAAACATTGAACCAATACTAAAATATATTATTTATGTACATAGGTATAATGTAAAATAAGTCAGTTCAGTTTCTTAACCATTTCACTATGTAAGTTTAAATAAAGCTATTATTATTATTATTAACGTTAGCATTATTTTACAAGCACTTACATAACAAGTAACTTACATATTAACTTTTAGTAGGATTTGATGATAAGCTACAAATATAGTACATACCCTTGTTATATTTCTTATTGAGAATGTTTCGCAAGGCGTAGTAAGTAGTATACTATTCTAGGTCCTAAGATACGTGTACGCAATAAACGACTAGGTACTACGACTGAGGTAATAATCGTTTCAATACTACGGACTTATCTATTCCCCCCACCCCGCTCTTGCGAGCTGAACATTACTTCAAATATAAACGTCACCATATATAAACTCCGTATTGAATGAAAACAGATTAATTCCTCGCCGATCGATCTTTTACGATAAAAGAAAAGATGGCGTCGTCGATTCGTTTGTGACGTTTTTGGACAGCCCAATTGATAACTTTTTATTTTGTAAATATTATCTATGCGTCTGCCCGTGGCTTCGTTGACAAGTTCCTTGATTGTTCCTTGTTCCTTTGTTGACAAGTACTACATCTAAAGTAAACTAAGAACCCTAAACTATTTATATGCAAAAAATCCAGTAGATCCTTTGTTCTGTTTCCTAGATGAAGGACAAACCAACACTTCAAAGAAATGGCTTGGGAACGTCAATAATATTCAAAACATAAGGTCACGCGTAGTTATCGCTAATTTTGACGCCTGTTCAAACCCTATCCGACCGTCCATACGAAGAACAGGCAAGGAACCCCTAATTGAGGGCTTCCTTTTTTTCGCGTGCACGATCCTTGTAAAAACCTTGTGTGGAAACCGTATCAAAATCCGTTGCGTTATTTAGAAAAAGTAAACCAAGAAACAGAGAACAGACACAGGCAGGTAACGGATTAGTTTTATATTTTTAGAGATCATGTACCTTGCCTAATTACTTACTCGTAAATTATAGTTAAAAAACAGTAAGTAGTTAAGAGAAACACGTTCTTACCTGCCCGAACAATATCTTACTAATCACGTCCTAGTTAGATACACACGTTTATAAACGAAATATAATTATTATCAATGTTCCAACATGGTTTATAGGGTCTCGTGAGTATTATCTAAGTAATTTTCCAAACGTATTACTTATCACATGACAGGATTTATACAGTTGTTTCCAGTAATCTCCTACAATAACCATTTACCAGATAAACGCATGTTTTTGCCGTCTAATAAGGTTGCGTTTGCTTACGTCACCCGACGTTAGATATAGGGCTGTGTAGCAGACAGTCTCGCGCAAATATAATATGATATAATTATGAGGCGGCCAGGACACACTATTTGCGGAGATTTTTGGATATTACTTCTTTAGAATCGAGTTCATTTAAAGCCCCCCTGTACTAAAGTTATATGGGTAGTAAAATCGAGCGTTATCAATGACCGTTATTACAAATGTCTACGCACTTAAAAGTAAATTAGTCGCGTTTTGGAACTAACAAGGAGGATTTATTTTAATGCTTATTTGACTGGCCTCATAGCTCAGTTGGTAGTAACCCTGCCTTCTGCATTGTAGGTTGTGGGTTCGTTTCCCATCCAGGACAAACATCTGTGTGACGAACAAACCTCTAGATGTTTCTGCTGTGTCTGCGTAGTAATATGTATTATATATTTTTATTTACAAAAACAGTATAAAGTATTATATCAGTTGTCTGGTTCCCATAACACAAGCTATGCTTAGCTTACTTTGTGGGTAGATGGCGCTGTGTGAATTGTCCCCAATAGTTATTATTATTACGAGTATGGTATGGGGGCATTTGCCCTACAATTATGCTATGGAATCCTCATAATAATGCCACTTCGGTTCTCCCCTACTCAGGTACAAAAACACCCAAGTCACGTCGTATGCGCCCATTACTCTGACACGTAAAGGTGGATGTTTCATGTGCCTGTAATTCCACGGACAACCACACTTTTCAAACCACAGTAACGCAAATGCATTACTGTTTGGCGACAGAAATGTGTATGGTGGCTGTACTGCTCAGGACAAACTTGGCATGCTTTCTACTGCTACTAAAGATTTGCTTTCTCTTATTGGACGGTTGACATAATGTGTTTTCGTACTAGAGTTTATTCATTTCCAGTCGCTCTCACTAGTTAATTGGCTCGTAACCGCAACTAGAAACTGATGTTGATACTCTGTAGGCTGTCCGTTGTTTGCACAATTTGTTCGCACCATCTCAATAGGAAAGCGAATAAGGCAAAATCATTGAAAAAACCGGCTTGTGTTAGAACCAAACATTCCAAGCCATGTATAGAAATAAACATAAGTAAATATTATTACTAACACATTGGTTAAAAAAGGCTTTTAAATTAAAATTACTTTTCCACAACTTTATTTTTAGAGAATTATTGCCGTCGTTACGTTTACCCAAAAATATAAATTATTTTAAATAATACATTACTATTTTGAGTCGCTTTATAAAGACAGATTTAGCAATTCAAACATAAATTTGGGTAAAGTATGTAACTGAGTTAATTAATTTACCTGTTGTATTTCAACAAATCGTTGTATAAAACGTCACACATTTTCAAAGTGCCTTCGAAGTGATTTTTAAAAAGTGGCTTTCAATATTCGTCACATTTAGAAAGCAATTTACACAGCGTAAACCCCTCTGAATGAACTCCTGAGGGCCATAGCCAGTGTGAAGTCGGGGTCACCACGAATTTCGCGTTTGGACACCCCAAGGACCAATAAATCTTAATTGTGGATAAAGAAAAAGAATATTATAAAAAATGTACGAAAAATATGTTTACGCTGCTGTTACAAACATGGCCTATGTAATATTACCTATGTATCTATATTGCAAGGACATTCAGTATTTTTTTTTGGGGTTTGCAGCTATATTATAAGTTCGCTGAATCAAGTATATTTATTTGCACTACGAATAAGTCTGGTGACCTGTGCATAGCAGCGCAATGGCTTCCATAGACGTATCTTGAATATTCTACATTGATACTACGAAAGTTTGAAAACCTTATTCTTTCATATGACCATTACATTTAATTCAAGCTGTGTCAAATCGGGACTTCTGGCTGACCACGAAATCTACCCAACTGCTCGAGAAATTATCATTGAGGTATTACCGGGCAGACCTTTTGTAATCCTGTTCCTGTCCTGTTCTTGCTGGTCAGTCATCTTGCTAGAAAATTATATGCGATGTGTTTGTAAGGTAACATCTTTGGATAGGAGAGGTAGTCCTTCTCTCATAAATATCTTTTCTCCATTCAGTACAGCCTCTATTGAGTGATTCTAAAATTCCCATTATTCAACAAAAAAATAATCTTGATAGTTTCGTTCTAATATCCATGTAATATTGATTTTTAA
Source organism: Chesias legatella (assembly GCA_947359385.1). NCBI lineage: Eukaryota > Metazoa > Arthropoda > Insecta > Lepidoptera > Geometridae > Chesias > Chesias legatella. The sequence goes on along the minus strand of OX375780.1, from coordinate 1,725,751 downwards.
ATAAATGTAATTTCCAAACAACTATAAAACTTTATTTTCACAGAGTTAATGTGTCGCTTATATAACTCAAGATATCTCTGATCTATAAACACGCCTTGAAGTTTTATTACAAGAAATAGGACGAACCTAAAACCACCCAAGCCACCTTGGGAGATTACAGCTTATTATTCTTGTTTCTTGACTGTATTTGTAGTTTGTGTGTGTGTGTATGTTGCCTTTTTTATATAGATATAACTTTAGCGTTTATATACTCAAGTAAAGTCGTTTAAATTAAGTTTTCGGTTAACATTAAATACTAAAATATAAACGCCAAAAATTTGTCGTTTCATTCAAATTTAAAGCGCAGGTATGTTTTAGAGTAGCAAATACTCAGCTCTACACTCAAAGGTTTGATGTTTGATCTATATATAGTAGACATCCTGGTGAGAATCATTTTGCTCCCCTGAGATTGAGTCTGAACCAGCTTCGTCAAAGGAAAGGAACAAAAGAATATATATACGTAATAACTAACCTAAAATAATAATATTGGTGGACATTTCACACAGCGCCATCTAGCCCCAAAGTAAGCTAAGCATAGCTTGTATCATGGGAACCAGACAACTGATATACATACTTATATATTTTAATTGTAAGTACATACGTAACACCCAGACATACAACAACATCTATGTTCGTCACACAAATGTTTGTCCTGGGTGGGAATCGAACCCACAACCAGCAGCGCGCAGAATCGATCGGGAATGGATCAATCATCTGTTTGAAAACTGTCTCAAGCACTTAAGTTGAAGTATTGGATGTTATTACATAAACTCTACGTATAACGAATAAACTGAAACCTTAGATAAACTTATGCGGACGTCGCGCTGCGTACGAGAGCGAACTTTTGCCCCTAGATAAAAATATCCACAACTTGTACGCAAGTGATTTCGTTTATTGAATAGTAGCTGTTGCCCGCGACTTCGTCCGCGTGTAATTCGGTTTTATCACGCACCCCTATTTTACCCCTTGGAAAAGTAGCTTAAGTTACTCCTTGTTACATCAGCTATCTGCCAGTGAAAGTCCCGTTGAAATCGGTCCAGCCATTTCAGAGATTAGCCGGAACAAACAGACAGACACAAATTGTAAAAAAATTATTTTGGTATATGTACCGTGTATAGATCTTTGTATCATCCATATAATATATTATCCATATGCACTTAGTAAAAAGCGGTTATTTTTATATTACTAAAGACACTCCAATTTTATTTATTTGTATAGATGTATACATAATAATAATTGAAATTTATTGGGTTTTTTAACTAGTGTACTGCCTATAGTATAATCTACTAACGCCCTTAATTTTGAAACGTTCCCTCATCCACCCAAATTCATTGGAAGAAACAAATGTAATGAGTCAATATAAAATGATTTATATTTATTCATGTATACATAACAATATTCATGTACATAATATTTATGTCTGTGGACCCCGCAATAGGGCTAGCCTGTATCGCGAGTGTCCAAATACGATTACTTAATTCTAATTATAGGAGAAAACATGTGAGAAAGTTAATAAAGTTTAAAACAATTGTACTAAAAACATTTATACAATATACATACAATATTGATATTTTTTTTTTTTTCATCCCATGATGACCAAGAGACCATTCTCTTACAGTTAATAATCGTTTATTAATATGTGTCCAATCATAAAGTTGTCTTAGATAGTAGATGTTTGTATTGTTAGTATATGTATCCACTCCACACTCCACATGAGATACAGGAAACTCTAGTGTTATTTGAGTGTGTTAACAATTTGGTTATTGTGTTCTGTTTAATTATTTAATGATTGTAGAGTTTAAGGAAATCTGCTATCTGATATTTTTCGTTCCATATATTCAGAGTAAAATTGACATCATAACTTCTTTTTTGATAGTTTGAGATGGTTTGTTGATTATATACGATTTTAAATTCTATCTTTGACTTAAAGTGGTCAAAGTTTGAATGGAAAATTGGCAAAAATGGCATTTCACACACATAAACACACTTATATTTCAACATTTTACTCTAGGGGTGGAATTTCCCAAAACACTTTAAATATCAGAATGAAGCAGTCGATTCCGCGACTGAATTCATGATTGAAGTTTATATATTAGTCACCTTGGAATTATACGTTTCTGGAAAAAGTAATTGGCTTAAGTTTGGTAACTACGTTTCTAAGATTATTCATTTGAAATCGATAGAATACTCGTTTTCGAGATTGGGTATGTTAATGCAAGTTTATTATGTATTATTATTGTTATCGTCCTTGGAGAAATTATATAATAACTATTACTATTTAGGTTGCTATGTCTGATTAAGGTCCTAACCAACCAGACGGAGAATATAAACAAATACTAAATACTAAATGGTAATCTTATTTTTGTAATCCGGTCTCCCGCGTCACAGGCTTGCTCTAGTGCGGGGACCACAAGTAATCTATGTTATATAATGTTATACTAAATGATTTATTATAACATCAATAATTCATTTTTGAATAAATGAAGATTGAGACTTACTTAATTGTTTTATCTTGGTGTAAATTCAAAATCGACATTGTGCAAGCGCACCTGTACTTGTTCCTTTTTGAACTTGATCCCTCCGCTCCGCACATTAGTGGTCACTGTGAAATGACGTAGAGCATGAACCATACCAGCTTTGATTTGCAGCTTAGCGTACCTCAGACCGATGCAAATCCTATTGCCACCTCCGAAAGGCATATACGTTGGATTAAACATCTTGCTTTCACCAGTAAACCTATCCGGGTCAAATACATCCTGATTCTTGTAGTTTTTCGGGTCGTGATGTGTCTCGTAAATAGGCGTAAATATCATTGTACCCTTATCAACTCTAATATTGCCGACCGGGAGAACGGTGTCCTTAACACACTGCCTCGTCAAATATCCAATCGGGGGATACATTCTCACTGCTTCATTGATCACCTTATCCAAATACTGCATCTCCATGATAGCGTCGTACGTCAACAGGCCGTCGTATTTCTCAAATGTCTGATCAATTTCTTCGTGGACCTTCTTCAACATATCAGGATTCCTCCCCAGTTCCATCATAGCACTGAACATGGCCGAAGCGGTCGGCTCGAGTCCAGCGAGGAAAAAGAAAAATGCCTGCGCGGCTAATAACTCATCTGTAGGTTCCAGTGTATACCCTGTGTCGTGGTCTATGAGAGTGCCGTTCTTCTGCAAGGTAACACACATGTCGGCAAAGTCATTCATCTTAACATTTTCCTTTTCACGCTGCCTGATTACTTGCTTGATGGCGCCAATGAACCAATCTTCGTTGACGGAAAATAAAGATAAACGTAGAGCTTTGAACAACGACGTGCTCACATTCGAAAGCGTAAACTTAATATTCCTCCATAACGTTGGACTTAATGCTTCGTTCACGAACGGTATAAATGGTGAATCGAATGTCGAATTTCGTCCAATTCCGAACACTGACGCAGTTATAGCGGCGCAACAGAACGAGTTACAAATATCGAACGCATCGCCTTTAATCTCAGGTTTGCTCTTAAGGAATTGTACAAAATCCTGTGCACTCTTGTCCATGATGTAATACATTTTCCGTAGCTTGGCCGTCGTGAAAAGGGGCGTGAGGCTTTGTCTCATTAGTTTCCATTTAGGGCCGTGCAAGAGCAGGACATTGTTGGCTAGCTTGTCTTCCTCGAAGAAAGCTACGCCTCTGTGGTTGAAGCTTTGGAAATCAGCTTGAAGGACGTGGTTCACGTTGATTGGATCCATGACGTACAATGCGGGAGTGAGGAATGATCCAAATCCCACTGCTGGCTCGTTGGTGAACTGCTTGTATATGCGATGGAAATGCTCGAAGAACGGTTTATCTTGGACGATGAAGTCCCAGAACAATCCTGTTACTTTGTTCTTTTTATAAAAAGCTACCCCACGTTTCTTCCAGTAGTTCTCGTTGTATCTGCCATTAAGATAAACTAAAAGCAGTAGAATTATGATCACGAGTACAAAAATTATGGAATAAAACATGGTCCGTCTCCTATGTGTCGTATTTGTCAAATGAATATGATTTCTGGTTTCATTTTGGACGATAATTATTGTTTACAATTTATAATCGACTCGTAACATGACAACAGGGCACTTAAGTAATTATTATAAACACTGGAGATTTTGTTGTCTCATTATTATTAGTGATTTAAGTACATACGCGTTCACATTACTAATCAACATTTATATAACATCTTCACGGATGTGAATGCGATACACATATCTTCGGCGTGAAATGAGATATACCTACTTCTACTACCAACTCACTGGTTCTATCGAACTAATGTGGTGAAATGATTTTAAATGCGCCTCCTTGAGGCACCTTTCTTGCACTTATAAATAAATAAATAAATAAATATTGATCATCTAACCCCAGAGTAAGTTAAGCATAGCTTGTGTCATGGGAACCAGACAACTAATATAATACTTATATACTTTTTTTTTGTAAATACATACATATAATACATATACACCCAGACACAGAACAAACATCAATGTTACAAATGTCACATAAATGTTTGTCTTGGTTGAGGATCGAACCCAAGACCTACAGCGCAGAAGACAGGGTTACTACCAACTGAGCTATGAGGCCAGTCAAATATACCTTAATATACCTTAGTTTATCTTAATATACTTGCATAATTTACAAATTTATTGTCATATCAGAATGCTACTACATAAATATCATTAAATAAAATAATTTACGGGATTTCATATTTCGGTGTTGCATGTCCTTATTTAAATATGTTATGTTATGTCAAGTATGTTAAGGCAAATAATGTTCTCACAAAAAGCCGGGAAGAGGGCTTCAGCGTTTGATTAGTGCGTTACAACGAGTTGAGATGAAAGTGCGTTAAAACTCGTTACAACGAGATGGTATAATAATCACAATAATACTGTTAAATCCAAAATAGAAAAGCGCTTGTACAACAGAGCTTACAATATTGGGTTTCTTTCCCCTATTTTATCGTAGTATATCGATTTTTTTTGAGTAGTTTCGATAGCTATTTAGGTAGAATCCAAATTTCTTCATGAATCCAAAATTCGGAATCTTGGCACTCGATGACCTCCTCTCTTCGGTCAGGTCTTGAATGACCTGAAGCGAAGATATACGTTGTTGTCCTTGTTTATATTCATTCGTAATTTGCGTGTTTGAAAGAAGTCAAGATAACAAATTGTTTTGGCTTAGTACTGTGAGACAGCTCTCTTGATGATATTTGTATATTTCATGTAACTCGTAGATAAATATTCTCTTATAATATATATTATCGTTTTTATTTTTATTACATATAGTTCGACCTTCTCTTTTAAAGTGTAAATTTATATAGTAGATTTACAGGCAGTCGAACCGTGCCAGTTCATGGTAGTACTGCCACCATACCCATCTTTGCCAATAATCAGGGATGTGAAGCATATACTGTGTTCTAGTTTGAAGGTTGTGATTGCCGGTGAAATTACAGGCACATGAGACATTCCACCTTCACGTCACAGAGTTACAGGCTCATACGATGGGACTTATGTCTCTTTGTACCAAGGTAGGAGACGAACCAATTAAGATTGCTTGGCAGAGGTTACAACTTAAGTGGGCCATCTGATCGTTCGAGAAAATAAAAAGAAGGAAACATAGAGAGAAGTGATTAAGAAAAAGTTTCTAATTTCTAAATACATATACGAAATTTTAAATTAGTTTTTTTACAATGCTCAATTGTAGCTGGCCATAATGTAGGTACATTTAATTATTTTACTTTGAGATATCTTCGTACAATGTAGCCTTGAGATTAAGCCACTGTTAGAAACTTTTTTGCCCTTCAGCCTAAATACCCTGCATCTTGATAACTCTTTCCATCCTAAAGACATGATTTAGAATTGTTCCGAGTTTCTTTTTGAGATAAATTATCGCAAAGGACATTTACTTCAAAACGTCCCATTTATTTCTCACGAACTTCGCGACTGCGGCCGTATCGTCGAGTAGTTAGTCTTTTTTATTTCGTTAAAAGCGGCAAACACTTATCAGAGTAAAATACACGGAATATATCAAATACTTAAAAGTTTTCATACCTAAAATTAAAAATGTACCTCAGAATCACGCGTTTCTTATTATGTTTAGCCAGCCTACTCACCTGTGCTAAAATACCTTTGTTACTCTGTGTACCACAAAAATTGTATGTCATAATGACGAAGTGGTTTTCAAAGCTGTTATTCATTTAAACGCCGTCTCATTCCAGCCATTATTTTGTTGACCTTGAGATAGTCCATATTACACTATCCAATACTTAAGTCAAAGTCAAAACCTTTATTTCCATAGAATTCATAAAGAAATGGCTTTGAAACGTCAATAATATTCAAAACATAAGGTCACGAGTACTTATCGCTAAGTTTGACGCCTTACGTTATATTGTTATGTCTGAAAATTTGTATGGAGTGTGCCTGGCAAATTTTTATTACACTTCTCTGAATCTGAATATTGCATACTAATTATTGAATAGTAATAAATGTTGGAAGGTGATTAAAATGTTTAAAGCATTAATTCTGACAGCGTCTATTTTAAGATTTATTTATTATGTATATGTGGAATGGAAAATATAACCAAGTTTACAGAAAACATACAGTCAAATTTCATTAGAAGGACAATTTCTTAGGCCTTTTTCCTGAATATGTCATTATTCTCTACAAGATCTCTACAATACAAGAACTATGAAAAAAATCCTTAGGGCATCAGCTCGTTCTTCACTCCTGCACTGTTCTTGTAACTTTATGGTCCCTCGCTGCAGATTTCAGTACAGTAAAGAAGCCCACGTTTAGTATTCTAAATATAATTTCTCAGTATAAGTATAACTTAATTAGCTTCATTATGTGTGTGTACCTGCGAGTATGTTATATCTGGTGCTCTGTTATTGCTGTAAAAAATACATTCTTTTTAATTTCTTTTATCAATATTGAGAATAAAAATTCGTTTATCATCAAATACCCAAATGTATTTCTTAGTATACTTAGCAACCTGTAAAAACACACAGTTTTCAAGCCCTAGGAGCGTTTTAAGCTGTACGCCATACCTCACGATATCCTCTTTATAAGGATTCTATATTACTCGTAGCGCAAACATACTTCATCAAAGTTATTTGCAATAGATAAGAATATTCGTATTGTATCTTTTGTCTGATTTTATATTCGAAACGAGTTATTTTTGTATTATAGTTCGTTCTTGTTATCTACTCCATCAAAAATTGATTGTCTATATTTTCCTTTTGGAAGGACCAAATGAAAAATTATGATATCATATGAAAGATATAAATAGATATTGATAAAGATATAATAAGTTGTCTTATTATATAATATCAATAATGTATGATATAAAATGCTAATATATATATAATGAATAGAAAAAAAAATTACGCTAGCTGTAAGTTATTCGAACCGGACATCGGTTAGCATCTTAGCATAGGTATTATTTTATCCCTCAAACCTCAACTGGCTACCAAACCATCTTTGTCGGAATTATCATATATTATGGATTCCTCAAGGAACATTTTAAATGCCTTCATTGTTCCAAAAATAATATAAAAAAACGATATATTTGTTCATCAGAAAATCTTATGTTAAAAATTCCTCGAAGAAGCTCGTTCTACACTAATTCTGTTACAAATCTTTAACGCCTGCCACGTTTTTATTACTTTTAGATACACGTAAGAGATATTTACGAAAGGTCAAACAAAAACCTTGAAAAAAACTACTTTAAATCTTTACAGATTTACTTTTTGTACATATCACGTTACAAAAATACTCGTATAGACTACCTATACACTAGTCCAATGAACACTAAGCGAAGGGCAACAGTCCTTTGTAAAAAACGTTGCTTGCAACAAGAGCTCTAAACACAGGACAGACAAATGGACAGACAGTGTAGAATGAGTAATAGGTTCCGGTTCCGTGAACAGGAAAAAATTCCTGAAACTTCAGTATTAATACATTCAACGAAACAACAGCATTAAATTAATTACCTTCTTCAATAAATAGTGCACCTTATAAGAAGGTAATATTTCACTTTATTAACGTTTATTATCTATATCAATTGCTTTCTTTGATGTAACCTTCTTGCTTTCTTATGGCCGTTTTTCCTTGTCGCCATTTTGTTTTGGTAAATAGCTGGTGTTCTTGTCCTGTTCACTGTTTTCATTTCAGTTACATTTTCAGTAAACGTTGAACTAGGTCCCATCATTAATGCTAAATTTGTTTTCATTGTTATATCTTCTGCATCAACTTCACCAACAATGCGTTTGGCTATTTCCATACTAGTGTTGTTCTGTTTTTCAATACGTTTTGAAAGATTTGTTATCATGTCGCTAATTATAGTACTATTAATTACTGAATGATTGTATTTATTATTTTCCATTTTCTCATTACCATGATTTGTTCTTGGTTTTAAACTAAATGTTTCATTTTCTAGATTTCTTTTGCCATTAATATCGGTCACTACTTTAGTTTTGTTTTTCTTGTGTTCATTTTCAATTTTATATTCAGTTTCAAAGTTGATTTCATTTGGTTTAGTATTAAAGCTTTTATTAATCAAATTGTTGATCAGTGTTTCAAGGGATATAGTTTCAGTGTCATTCTCCAGATTTTCCAGTAAGTAAAATGCCTTAACATTCATTTTATCATCGTCTACAATTTTCGTTAAATCCCTTTTAAAATATTTTGGAGGGTATTCGGCATAATCTGTGGCTGGCAACATTGACATGAAAAAATTCGCTTTGCCTACAAGAGGGGGTCTCTTATCTGCTTTTGTATTAATTTTGGGTCCGCTGACGTGATTATGTTTATTCATTGGCCATCTTGTCTTAGAAAAGTCTGGAGTTTCAATTTTCAGTAGATCTGACTTTTTGTTTTTAACTTGTTCTCGAAAATTGTATTTAAGTTCTACGTTAGGTGCTTTCTTGTATTTGGCAAGATTGCTGTATTTGTCGCTGAATATGTCTGGAAGCATATCAACCCCCGCTTCTCTGCCAGTTGATACTGCAAATAATAAGTTAAGTTAAACTCGATCACAATTTTTCAGACTGTGAAACACAAAATAAAGGCGGTGTTAGAAGCTTAGAATTAAATAGAACACCCCACTCCATCTACCTAAAAGATTTGTCATTAACGCATTTTACATTCTCCGCTAAATGTCTCGAATAAAACTCACTCAAGTTGGATTCATCCAGATTATTTCTTTCCAAGTAATCCTTCATAAAGTTACTTTTCTCTTCCACCACAAATGCGTATTTCTTAAGATTTTGCGATAGGGTTTGAGGACTGTCCACTCTCTTAAGTTCATCTCTCTTGAGACAGCCGTTGGGGTAGCAATAAGTCGACTGTCCCGCACACCTTAAAATATAGAGATTAGAAAGTTTCACTGCTGACTTTAGACGTTGTAGTCACTGATTTCAACATACAGTTAAGATGTTTCTGCACATTTTTGATGTTAGTGACAAGGAAAAGCTCCATTTGATTTTTGGTCTGTATTGAATGGCCATGAATACAGTTATAACTTGGATCTGACCATAGTGTATGAGAACATTTATGTCATAACCCACTCAACCTAATGACTCACCCGAGACTTGAAGATGGAACGTCTCCTAAGAATGTAATTTCAACGATGGCTTCCAAATCTTCAAAAAAGCAATGTGACTGCACACTGCTTAGCGGCACAAATAGGTAGATAGAGTAAGCATGCTGTGTGTGATATATTAATATTGTTAGTATAAAATAAAACGTCAAACACACATTTGCACACACACGCAGACAGGTGGCGTAGAGTGAAACTCAGTGAAGATGATGTTGAAGAAATGCTCTATCAGTGCGTTCTTCACGGATGTGTCGCAGGGAGACTTGGCTGGTTTGTGGGGGGAAACGTATTGGCCTGAAATATCTGAAATTAAAGATTGTATTGATTGTTTCTAAGAAGTTAGAGTCGGTTCAGATGTTCAAGCTACTGCTTGTGCAGATATGTTTCAAGAGTCCCTAAAATTATTATTATAATTATTATTTACCTATTAGCAACGTGTGCCCCAAAAGATGCAAATATCTCTCCACACAACATTAAAATTTTTACCTGCCGCGATATACTGGTAGAATTAAATAACTACTCCTATATTTTTTCATTAATAAATAACACAAATAGATATTTGTTGTAGAAATTTTAGTAAGATGTAATCTAGAATAAATCAGCAATGTCTATTAAAATAAATCAGCTTAGCTACATAAGTATACTTACACGGTAAACAAAATAAAATGATAAGATTGACACGAAACATTTTGATTAAAACTGATAAGAGCTGTCTACAACACGACTTGTGGTCGTGAAATGTGGGAAAATCTCACCGAAACGTAATACAAACACACAAACAAACAGACGGATGTTACACAAAATACCGGTGATGTGTTTGCAACAGTGCATTGTTAGAATGTAACACTGACAACTAACCTGGCCACCCACATTCAACTAAGCTACATGTGATCAATATCAACGATTTGGTGCACTTTAAATGCAATCAAACATATTCACGGATATTTTTCGTTTTTAAGTTTTTATATAGAAATGTTTTTGTATAATAACTTACCAGAGACCAGGGAAGTTCCAAAACGTTATGCACCCGTCCTCGGAGACTCAATTTTTTTTTTATGTGATTGTAGGCAAGCAGACGGCCCACCTGATGTTAAGCGGTTACCGTCACCTATTGACATTTGCATCCGCGGGGATGCCAATGCGTTGCCTACTCTGTAGGAACCTCTTGACTTTTCTTTTGAACGGAATAACCTCAGTTTGTCTCATGTGCCTGTAATTCCACTGGTACCCTTGACCTTGCACACTGCGACACAGCAATGCGAGTGCACAGCTATTTAGTTGGCGTCAGATGTAGTATGAATATCTACACCATATCGATCGATGCGAACGAGCGAAGTTTCGGCGCCAGTGAATATTGTTCGTCGCATCCTGTTACTATCCAAAAACTTCGGAAGTTTCTTCTGCAGATTAGATTTAAATGTCGTGGAAAGCGTAAATACAAAAATAATTTTGATTTAAATTGCAATAATACTTTGAATAATTATTTTAGAGGATATTATTCTCAAAAAAAAATATAATACTCGTTTGACAACATTAATTTGAGTGTAGTAGTACTTACGTATGTTATAATCACATTTATATAATTTTATCATAAAACGCAAAATTATTTCAGTTTTTTTTTTAATTATTTTTTTATTATCCGTAGCAAAATAAATGACACAAACCTTAGAAGAAATAAATTATCGATTATGATTTTACGTACTTGCGCCTGTGACTTCGCTCGCTTGCTTACCAATGCTCAAATTCAGCCAAATCGGAACCCTTTAAATGAAAACGAACGTGTGATTTTGGGTGTTTATATCTTTGGTATATTTTGGAGACGGAGACGATAGAAAAACATTTTATTGCCAGTGAATTCTTAAAGAAATAGCTCGGTAATATCATGCAGTCAACATATCAATTTCAAGAACATGCGTACTTACATATACTTCAAAATATAAACCAGTTCAAAGTATTTGTGTGGAGACCTGAGAACGATAAAAAGTTCGAATAAGGTGTCAATAACAATAAAACAATTTCAACCGAGTTTGAAACAAGTTTTTTTAGTACACTGAATAAAACCAAGCCCATGAAGGCTCAGCTGTTGCGTATTTCCATACAATCGCATTAAAAACTCCTATTTCCCTACAATCGCATTAAAAAGCTTGTAAATAAATCAATCGGATTTGTATACGTTTCGTTAAGTCGATCGTTGTCGACATTTCGGCGCCAGTAAATATTGTTCGACTCACTGCAATCTGTTTTATTATAATGGTCACAATCGAATTGGTTTTCATAATAAAACATATTATGCAACTGTATATTTAATAAATATTTGTCTTTCTTTCTAGTCTGAGTTTAAACAATTTGGAAAAAAAAATTGTTTTTTTTTAAAGGTGGTTTGATTCACTGTCTATCTAGACATTCGTAAGATGTACAAAAGATCTTCAAAAAAAATCTGAGCTATCTTCTATGGCCTATTTCATGTGATTCCGTTACAATTCTAAGCCAACGTTTCCTATGTAAGGTCGGCAAAACTTCAACGGTGTGACAACCATTATGTGATTTTCATCTCGATTTTATTAGAACTAAGCTTAAGCTTTGAATAAGACATAATAAGTGTATGTTACTTATGAAAAGTACGAGTAAAAAATGGGATAAAGAGAAATGATGGACGCGAGATTATGAGGATGGCAACCTTAGCGTACGTATATTAAATTGCCTGGGTGACGCCGATAAATTATGTTGATAAATTGTCAACTATGTTTTGATGCAAATAAATATTTTAAAATAACTAAAATCTAACGAATTAATTACTCGAATGCAACTCAAGCGACGATTCAAAATTGTAAAACTATTGACGCAAAAAACAAACGGTTGACTTTTTATTTAATGGTCAAAATAAAACATTAATTTTAATTAAGAATATTATATAATCTTTTAATTATGTGTAAAGAAAATATGTGAATTGCGTTGATAAGGGATGGCAATGAGAGAATAAAAACAAATTGCTCGGGGGCTTTTTAGTCGAAAAACTTAGCAAGCCGAAGCATGGATATTGGGATATTTCGGTTCCATTGTCCGAAAAAGATATAGTTAGTTAAAGTCGAGTAACTGGCAACTGTTATAACTAGCACGACAGCTAGCAATGTTAGAACTAGCCATAGCGAGAATGCGTCCCTAAGGATTAATTCCTTGAAGGCTTTGAAACTTTTTATATCTTTGTAATATTTTATCACAATCTCTTTCGAGTTATTTATTGTTTTTTTTCTTACAGGATTTAACTGAACGTCGGCTTAGGCACTTACTTTATCACTGAAGTAGAGCCGAATTTATCTCTTAAATTAAAAAAACTGTTATGGGATATTTTATAGGTTCTAACTTTTTTTAAATAAATAGGTATGATTTTTATTTATGCGGACTTTTCTCCGTTTATCATTGTATGTCTATGCAAAATTTAAATAATACCGGAGTAAAAAATTGCGCCGTTTTGTAAAACGGCTAGCCGTTTTCGAAACGGCGGGTTTACAGTTTAGCTGTGTCATGTAGGTACACTAAATGCGGAAGATTAGAAGCGTTTAACGAATGAGCCGTCTCCTCCAGACAATTACAAATAAAATAGTATTAGGTATTATATTAACGGTGACCTAAAATTTATAAATAACTAATCATGTATACGTACCGACATTTGTATGAAAATATCCAATATAGTCTCACGTAAAGACCATTACTCATATCATACGACACTGAATTGTAATTTCCTTTGACATATTAATCCTACCGTCTAGTGATTTTCTGTAATATATTAGTTTACCACTAACATGTTAATTATTAGTATCGGTATTCACTCAACAAGGTACAGTATCTTAAACAGTGATTAATGGCTAATCGAGATGATAAGTCACATTAGATGTTACCTTGTATTCTGATCTATGTTATTGATATTATGCTATATTGTTACAGGTCAATTTTAGTCCAAAGAACTGCTTATAAGCTTAAAGCACCAGTATACTTTTCTCTAATGCTAAAACCCGATTTGTAGCCGTAACCAGCGCACATTAAATTGGTAGGATATTTTTATAAATACTTTTGCCACATAGCAATTTTCTGGACTCTGTTAAAGTAAAAAACGTACTATGTTTGAATTGTATGTACAAAGTATTTTCCCTGAAATTCACTATAATTTTCCAATCTAGTAAAAAATATAAAAACAATGTTATTTTACTTGAAACTTTTGATGCACTCATTAATTCTTATTATTTTCTTCCCTTGGCTGCTTTCTACATAAACCGATCCAATTCAGCCAATATTACCATACTTCATCAACATCATAGTTCCTAAATAGTAGTTACTCTTAGTGAATGTGCTTTTAACTACATCTGTATCTACACAGGTATTTACAAATTTCATTCCCTTGATTTTTGCTTCCGGTGACCGTGGCAGGAATTGTGTAAGAACATTTTCAAAAACTCATAAGTGCCCGCATGTTTTTGAACCCAACAACCTTCAGGTTGAAAGACAGTGCCACATAGCCACCAATTAACGATATATTATTAAAGTCACATTAGTTGTAAAATAGTTTTTTTTTATTCAAATCTCGCTTTATTTCAATTTGGTTCACGACATGCTCAAGCATTGCCGTACAAAAATCAATTAGGAGCACTTAGACCGCTCTTGACTTGGCAAATATTTCCTTGTGATTGCGCTTCATAATATTGGATCAAACAGCGTAATTGGAGCACCAATGAAGGAATAAGTACCATTAATAATGACGAAGGAGACTTATTATATTTTATTAAAATTCTTTTCGAGGAAATTACGTGTCAAAGTTTTTTATGGACCTTTCACACTAGGTCATGAAGCCCGATATTAAGCATAGCTTGTACTATGGGAACGAGATGACCTATAGAATGCTTCTCTTATAAATACATACATATTAAAACCCAGGCACAGAACAGACATCTACGTTCTGTTATACAGGAAACGGTGGGAGTCTTTTTAAAAAAAAGACTAAAACTTTTCTCTAAATTTATTGGTTAGAAAATGGAAATAGAAAATTGGTACAATTAAATAAAAAAGAACTTGCAAAATGGATTTTGCAATGGATAGAGAACGTGTGGCTCCAACTATGATTTAGGACCGACTGCCCGACTCACTATTTTATGCGTCTGGCTGAAAAGTGCAGTAATGCACTTTTCGGCTTACGTTTGTTATTTTATTAACATATGTATATTATAACAGCCCCCCGTTTAAGTGAAAACTTCCACTTTTGTGAAGTTTTCAGTGAACTCTAATTCGTGGTTCCTCATCGCTGATTGAAATACGACTTAACTGAACATTTTCAGGGACAGCATTTGTATTTTCTGATTTAACCTTGGGTCTAAACTTTTGATAAAAAGCCACGCATTTTCTATTACAAAAGAAGTATAAAATAAACATTACAAAAAATAAAATGAATATGTATGTAACAATTGAATGTGACGTAAGTATCGGAATGGACTCGTTTTCCAATTTAATGTTTTGAATGGTTTTTAACACATCTTCAGTTTTACTATTTATTTGGTTCAAACTACTGATATCTAGGTTTGGGATCTTTATATGAAGTTTACTATAGTTAAGTTCCTTAAATTTTGAGACATTACAACATGAGTCATTAATTAAGTTAAAATCCGAATGAAAATGATTGAACTTATAATTAAGACGCCTTTTAGTGATAAGTTTCACATTCTTACAATAGCCAGTACAGTTTGCTCTTAAAGTTAAAATTCCGGTTCCAAAAATAGTATGTTCTGAAATTTCGTTATTACATTCGACATTTAGTTTAGTGGCCTCTGTGTGGACAAATACCCACTAGTTGTTATCTAAAGATTGCCAAAGATTAACATGACCATATAAAAATTTAGTTTCACATTGCTTCGGTAATGAAGTTACAATTTTTGTCAAAATTTCTGTTTCACAAATTGGGTAATCTTGAACATCAAATTCATTTAACTGTTTACATAGGTGAGTATTCTCATTGATGGTTTCACAATTTGATAAGTCATTAAGTGTAAAATATTTAGATTTATCTTGATTCAGGGCCACGTAAGAAGCTGACGGTATAATCAGAGCAAAAGATTTAAACATTGTCACATTATGAGGTACCGGAATAGGAATGTTTCTATACAAATTAAAATTACTTATAGAGACTAAAGGAATCTTTAAGGTAAATACTAATTTATTATCTAAGATATACGTTATAATTTCCGTAGTACTAATAAAAATGTTAATGTTGTCTATTTCTAAGCCTATGACAAATTCTGAATATTTAGGTAGGTGTTTCACATAGTTGACCAATTCGTAATACAAATCTTTCGGTGTTATAACAGAAGGATGTAATGTATTAGTTTTTGCAAACAGGATTGAGTTGACTATGTCTTCTAATTTATATGACAGGCTTAACATACTTGATTGTAGAACACTGAACATTTCGTGCATGGTGGATTTAAATAACAAAGAATTTGTGACTACTGTTAAATTGTCGACATGCGAAGATAGATTTTCTAACATCATATTTAGTTGCTTTTCATTTTTGTTTATTGTAATAATTGATTCGTTAAAATTAGCAATAGCCGTCTTCGAAATCAAAATGCCATCTTTTACTAGTTCCAATAATTTCTGATTGTTTTCTTTTAGAAGTTGAAGAGCTCTATCATATCTGTCTGCGTCATCTTCGTCCATTGTGCCTACTATATGTTTTAACACTGTACCTATTCCAGGAAACCATGCAGATCTTTTTGATTTATTAGATATAAGATGGGAAATTGAGTAATAATCATTTGAAATGTCTTCATATATGGAAACAAGAGGTAGGAAGGCGTTCTGGCATTCCATATCATCGATTGCGTTGCTTTTGGTGCATAAGTATTGAGCCGAATGGAGTGCGTTTTTTATATTATTCATGTGTGGTTTTATGTAATCTATATCTATTGGGATCAGAATATGTAGGTAATCGTTAATTAGTTTAACTGATCCTGAAAGGGTTAAAATAGATACCAGGGCTTTCCGTGATTTGTTCTATGGTAGTGAGGTCTTGGTTCCATGAAACACCATGACATAGGACAGCCAGGCTGCAAGGAAACATACAAATTTACTTTTACATAACTATTAACTTATATTAATATAGGTAGTGTTGACTACTCACGTAGAGAACTGACTAGGTCTAAGGACCTAGGGATGGCTACCTTAACTCGTTTCAGCTAGTTTAACCTCATCATAGTGATGAGTAACATGTCTTCGATTTATAAGAAGGGAAAGTGTGTGATTACCATGGATTTTTACGACTTTGTAGGGCCCTTTCCATACCGGTGATAGTGCTTTACGTAATCGTAAATGATTTTTAAGGAACACCATATCACCTACCTTATACGTGACAGGACGAGATCTTTGGTCGTAATAATTTTTTGAATTTTCTTTAGATTTCGAAATATTTTCGAGAGCTTTTTCTCGAGATAGTTTAAGGCGATGATTAAGCATTTTAATGTATTCATGGTAAGTTCCTGAAGGATCAATTTCGTATATAGAATCGGGGAGATAGGGCTTGTGGCCGAAGAGGAGTTCGTAAGGTGTGAATTTTGTGGTAGTATGGACGTTAGTATTGTATGCTAAAATTGCTGTATATACATATTTATGCCAATCGCTTTGATTTTGGTTGACATACGATTTTAGGTATTCTTTTAGAGTCGAATGGCTTCTTTCTAAAGCGCCTTGTGTTTGAGGGTGATACGGCGAGGACCATAGTTGCTTAATTTTTAGGAATTCACAAGTTTTTTTGAATAAATCTGCTGTAAAATTGGTTCCCTGATCGGTGAGTATTATTTTCGGAATTCCAAATAGTGAAATAAAATGGATAAGACATTCACAGCTCTCTTCAGCTGAGGCGTTGGAAATGGGATAAGCAGCAGAGAATTTCGTCAAATCGTCTTGCAAGGTGAGTATAAATTTAAGATTAGTTTGGCCAGCTTCAGGGAGAGGACCTACGAGGTCAAGGCTAATGCGTTCAAAAGGTGCGGTAGAAGTAGATGTTATTTGCATTGGAGCTCTATTGATTTGACGTAAAGCTTTATTGGCTTGGCACTGGGGACATTTCTTTACATAATTTTCTATATCTGTTCTCATATTTTTCCAGTGATACCTCTCCTTAAGGCGGCTGTACATTCTGGACGTGCCAACGTGACCGGCAATGGGTAAGTCATGATTTTCTTTTAATATTTTAGGAATTTCACTTGGAACTGGGAATATCATAGAATTTCTATAAATGTTTATAGTAATATTGGTATTATGGAATAGAAAAGCTAGAATATTGAAAACTTTTGTATATGACAGTTTAACAAATGGATCATTAAAATCTGATATAGCAATTTCATTAGGAGTTTCGTCACATCCAATGAGAAGTTCGTTTCTGAGTGTTTTTAATGATTCGAATAATTCGGGGTATTGCAGGGTGTCGAAGTGATGTACTTTGGTAAAGAGGAAATAATATGATTTATCTTTTGTATTCAGGTTTAGAAAGGAATGCAGAACTCTTTCTTTTTCTAGGAATTCAGCTACGTCAGTTTGATTACTAAGAACTTCTTCTATGTAAGGGTTGGCTTCATCTAAATCAACGGACGTTGGAACAATGATAATTTTCGAGTCAGAGGACAGTAGAGGGTTTGTATATTCATGTATTTTCGTATTGCTAGTATAATTTTTATTGGCCATTGCTTTAAGAAATTCTGAATAAGTATTCTCACGAGTTTCCGGACTTGGTAAGTTGATAGGTGCTTCAACAGGTAGGTTTTGTAAATTTCTTTCAAAAATAGTAGGCTCTGGGATCATAGGGGTAGGACTAATGTCAATTTGTTCAATTTCAGGATTGAAAGGCGAATTGGGAAGAAAATCGATTTCTTGGAGAGGATCGAGGGAAGGTAAGTTATAATCGTTGGGATTGAAAGGACTGGAAGGAAGTTGAATATCAAGAGGATTTGTATTTGGTTGTGGAAGTGAAATAGTAGGATTAGTAGAATTTGGTAATTTCGTAGGACTAGTAGGATTTGACACTGGTAGAACTGGGATGGAGTCAGAGATTAAATTACAGACGTTCGTGTGTTTATTTTGGGTGTCGGTTGGGTAACGAGATAAAGCATCTGCTGCAGAATTGAGTTTACCTTTTTTATAAATTATCTCGTAATCGTATTCTTCGAGTTTTAATCTCCACCTTTGCAATTTACTCGAAGGATCTTTATGTTTGAATAGCCACCTCAGTGGATTGTGATCAGTGATGATTAAAAATTTCCTGCCATATATATATGGTCGAAAGGTTTTGCAGCCGAACAAGATAGCTAGTAATTCCTTTTCTGTAACATTGTAGTTGATTTCACTTTTATTTAAAGTACGAGATGCAAATGCGATTGGTTTTTCTTTTCCAGGACTTCCTTGGGATAGGATTGCACTAACTGCATAGTTGGAGGCGTCACAAGTGAGTGTAAATGGTTTTGAAAAATCAGGATATATAAGAAGTGGAGGAGAGATGAGACAGTGTTTTAGAGTTTCGAATGCAAGCTGTTGTTCATTTTGCCAGATAAACGGAGCGTCTTTCTTGAGTAAAGACGTCAAAGGTTTCGCTACCCTTGAGAAGTCGGGTATGAATTTTCTGTAATAAGACATAAGACCTAGAAAAGATTTAACATCCTTTGGTGTTTTAGGAAGTGGAAAATCAGAAACAGCTTGAATTTTAGCTGGATCAGGCTTGACACCTTCATCGGTGATTTGATGACCCAAATAGGATACTTCCTTTCGGAGAAACTCACATTTATCTGGCTGCAACTTGAGATTGAATCGTCTTAGCCGTTCAAAAACCATTTCTAGGTTTTGAATGTGTTGGGGGAGGTCATAGGAGTATATAACAATGTCATCAAGATAAACAAAACACCGGAAGCCTTGCAATCCTGAGAGGACAGAATTCATGAGTCGTTGGAATGTAGAAGGGGCGTTTTTAAGCCCGAAAGGCATACGTTTAAATTCGTAGTGCCCTTGAGGAACACTGAATGCCGTTTTCGATGCATCGTGAGCAGACATTTCTATCTGATGAAAACCGGAAGCGAGATCCAAAGTGGAGAAGTATTTTGATTTCCCAAGTTGGTCTAAGATTTCGTTGATATTAGGAATGGGATATGAATCGCCAATAGTGATATCATTGAGTTTCCTGTAGTCGATCACTACTCTCCATTTGCGTTGCCCAGAGGCATCAAGTTTCTTTGGGACGACCCAAATGGGAGCAGACCAAGGAGACATGGATGGTTTAATAATATCGTCTTTTAACATCTTTTCGATTTGATTATCGACTTCTTGCTTATGGCATTCAGGGAACCTGTATGATTTAGCATGTATTGGTTCATCTGTTGTAGTCTTGATTTCGTGTTGTAGTGCACTTGTGGAAGTCAGTGGTTCACCAGGCAGGTGAAATATGTCTGAGAAGTTGGAACAGATTTGGGAGAGAGCGTTAGCTTCTTCAGGATTTAAATGAGATGTTCTTAGTTGATTAAGAACCTCTTGGGTGCGTCGATAAGAGCTATGAGACTCAAAAGTGTTGAGTGCATAAATTTTCTGTGAATCTGGTGATTCACAACTTGCTAAGAACTCATGTTCGATTGGGATCAGAGTTAGATTTAAATTTGAATTCAATGATATAGGAGACTCAGAGACGTTTACAACAGTTATGTTTATCCTGTTATTTGTTTTAACTTTGACTAAACAGTTAGCAATAAGGATGTCTTTATATTGGAACTGGTCTAAGAGAAGGCCTTCTTTAATTTCTGGATTAGAAATGGAACATTCAATCGTCATTTCGGATCTGGCCGGGATAGAATAGATGGGATCATAAAACTGAAGAGGAATTAGAAGTTTTCGTAGTTGCAGTTTATTAGTAGTATAGTTAATATTACATCCAAAAGCGTTTAGCATGTCAGTTCCTATTATACCATCATATGGAAGATTGATATCATTGACCACATGGAATTTATGACTGATGGTCTTCTGGGGAGAATCAGCGATTAGCATTTTCAACTGGAAGTGCCCTAGAGTTTTTGTTGAGTTCCGTCCTGACTCTATACCTTTCAGACTTATTTTTTCTTTGATAAGTTTGGGGAACTTTTGAATGCAGGATGATTTAATTAAGCTTACTGCTGAGCCTGAATCGACTAATAGAGACAGCGGGAATTCTGAAACTGCAGTGTTAATCAGGACATGTGGGAGTAAGACTTTAGTAGGATCAGTGGTTATTTCAAATATTTTACTTTCAAGTGTAGCGGATTCAGTGGATATTGCGGATATTGAGGGTTTGTTGGCTATTGATTCAAAAAATTCAGCGGGTGTAGTGGATACAATGGATTTGGTAAGAATCGATTTAGAAGGTAAGGCGGATACAGTGGATTTGGTATATGTTGGTTTAGAGGGTATAGCGGATGCAGCGGATACGGTGGATTTGGTATGTATTGATTTAGAAGGTACAGCGGATGCAGCGGATACAGAGGGTTTGGTATGTATTGATTTAGGAGGTACAGTGGATGCAGTGGATACAATGGATTTGGTACGTGTGGATTTAGAGGATGCAGAGGGTACAGCGGATACAGTGAATTCGGTGTGATTCGATTTAGCAGATACAGCGGATGCATATGATTTGGTACGTGTTGATTTAGAGGGTACAGTGGATGCGGTGGATACAGCGGATGCAGAGGATACAGCGGATACAGCGGATGCAGTGGATACAGTGGATTTGGTACGTTTTGATTTAGAGGGTACAGTGGATGCGGTGGATACAGCGGATGCAGAGGATACAGCGGATACAGCGGATGCAGTGGATACAGTGGATTTGGTACGTTTTGATTTAAGAGATATAATGGGTATAGAAGGTTTAATAAATCTGGATTTGGTAGGTACGGCGGATGTAGTGGACTTCGCGGACACAGCGGGCACAGCAGACTTTGCAATGCACTTAGCGTTTATAGGTGACACAGTGGATATAGTAGCTACAGATTTAGTAGATTTTAATGTTGAAGACACAGTGGATTTAGTATTCATTGATTTAGAAGATGTAGTGGATTTGGTGTCAAGATTTTTAATAGGACGGTGTCTCGTATGACACCGATACGAGACACTTAATCGTTTTTTGTGTCCTCATCATCATCGTAGTAATCATTTTCATTTTGAGGCTCTTCAACAAAGGTAACGCGTTGTTGAGGTGGCCGGTAACCGGAAGTGGAAGGTCTATCAAAGTTGCGGGCGCGATTATTATTATTGTACTCGCGTTTCCTGCAGTTTTCAATTGAATGACCAGGGGCCTTGCAATATCGGCAAATAATTGGGTCATTATTATTATTATTATAAGCATTCTGATTTGGAAATCGGCTCTGCGGTACATTTGCATTACGAAATTGCATATTTGGTTTTGGTTTAGAAAACCTACCTTCGGAAGTAGGGCGTTTATACATAGTTTGCTGGATGCGTTCCTCTGAAATAGCAAGGTTGATTGCTTCATTTAGATTTCGAGGGCACCTGCTTCTAACAATTGTTGAGATTCTTGGGTGCAACCCGACAGTGAAATGGTGAAGAGCTAAGTCTTCCATTGCCGCAGTGCGGCCAGGCACTTCTTTGGCCTTTGAAGTTGAAATTGAAATTTCAGTTAACAATTGTGAGAGACAGGTTTCTATTTTGAGGGAGTATTGACTCACACCCTCTTGCGGGCCTTGTTTGCTCTCTTGAAGTTCCGTCAACAAATGAGAATAGTGCTTGCGCTCGCAAAATTGGGTTTTTAGAAATGTTTTTAATTGTTCCCAGTTCGTGAACTCCTTTATAGAGCAAGCAACCTCCGCTTTTCCCTTTAACTGACTAAGGATATATTTAAATATAATCGGCCTCTGCTGGGTCGTGGCCAGTTCATTCACATTGTCACAATTCACAATAAATGAGTTTAATGTTTCTCTAGTGCCGTCGTAAGGGCTGATGAATTTAAATAAAATGTTCAAATCCATCTCTGGTAAAGGAACAGAGGATTTGGCTGACACTGCTGGTGATGGTACGGGTGATTTAATTTCACCCGGGTCTGACGATAAATCTACAGACAATTTAATTTCGTCTTTGCTCTGCTTCGGTTTCGACATAGTAAAACACCTCGGCGATAGTACAGGATGTTTAGACTACTCACTGTCCGGCGACGACGAGTAACGCGATAAGCATCGCAAGTCCTATGCGAGCTTATTAAACTGGAGTTTATTAGCGAGCACTGGAATTTAGCACTTGAATTCACTTATTTACACTTCACTATGATTTTAAGTGATTTATGCACAAACAGATATAGTATAACTTTCACTTTCACGCACTTTTCACGCAGTTTTCCGGACTTTCCGCGATTTTTCGCGAATTCGACGGAGACGTATTCCGAGGGATTTTCCAAAATCCCACCGCTGCCACCAATGTTATACAGGAAACGGTGGGAGTCTTTTTAAAAAAAAGACTAAAACTTTTCTCTAAATTTATTGGTTAGAAAATGGAAATAGAAAATTGGTACAATTAAATAAAAAAGAACTTGCAAAATGGATTTTGCAATGGATAGAGAACGTGTGGCTCCAACTATGATTTAGGACCGACTGCCCGACTCACTATTTTATGCGTCTGGCTGAAAAGTGCAGTAATGCACTTTTCGGCTTACGTTTGTTATTTTATTAACATATGTATATTATAACAGTTCGTCTCACAAGTCTTGAGGGTAGGAATCGAACCCACGACCTACAGCGCAGAAGTAAGAGATAACAACAACTGAGCTTTGAGACCAGTTAAAGATTGTACACTAGGACGGCAGAAGGCTTGGCGTGGCGGTCTAGCGGTATAGGCCCTGGCTTTCTATCCGAAGGTTGCTACATATAACGTATGTTATCTACATGCCACATCCGGTTTATGTTTCATCACTTATGTAAAAAAGTGCCAGGAGCTAAAACTTGAGCAACAATCTTATAATAATTATAGAAAAATATAAACAAATTAGGCACATATGTCAAATTAATAATACTACTAAAATATACGTAAAAATGAGTAATATAAATATAAAATGTCACAATTTAATATAATTGATAGTTGAGTTGACCCCAAACAGAAATTTCAAGTTAAATAAATGCTTGTAAAAATACAGATTTATATGAATCCACTCAAGTTGACCTAGACTCTCTTGGCGCTCGGATATGTAAAGATAAAGGTAAGATACAAGTGTACCGAAGGAATATCGCTCATAATACTTATTTTCAAAGATAAAGATAAGCTAAGGAATAAGTTTCGCCTTCCCTCATCTCTAAGATCCGTCACTAAAACCACGAAAAACATCGACAAAGGGTTCTGAAAGGATTACTTTAGATTGTGCCGCTTTATTTTGAACAGAAAAAAGTCCTTTTGACAAGCTTCCTAAGCCTATATTTATCTCTGTTGAGTATGTTTGCGTTCTATTCTGGTAATGTGCTTATATTTTGACTTCGACTGGCCTCACAGTTTAGGTAGGTAGTAACCTTAAACTTAAATTCTTGGTTTGTTTCCGGGTATGATTCCTACCCAGAACAAAAAATTGTGTGACGATCACGTAGATGTTTTTTCTGTGACTTCGTAATAATGTATATTTTGTACATACCTATATATTTACAAAAAAATATATAAGTATTCCATCAGATAACTAGTTCCCACAGTACAAGCTATGTCGTTGCGGTGAAAAGGCAATCAATATTTATATGCAGTGTTTGTTCTTGTTATTTTCTAATTTATGACTAATGTAACTACAGTTTTCTCAAAGAAAATAACAAAATAATTTTGTTATTAAAACGATACACACAGATGTAAAGATGAGATCGCTTAACGCACTTTTTACTTATATGCAACAGCACTGCCGACACTGGCATGCCCAAAAACTACAAAACTCAAATGCCCCCAGAACAAACGTACATTTAAAAGCATATCACATTTTGAACCCCAGCCAGCGATCGAAACAACGACTTCAACTCGCAAGCAGGGTTACTACTAATTTAGCTTTGGAGCCACAACTTGAATTATTAAAACTACACTTAAATGCCAAGAAACTTTTTGGGAATATTTAAAATGAATGCGTCAATAAATAAATTATTTATTAAAAACTATACGTAAAATAAAGTGATAATATGCGGTGAGCTGAGTGCAAAATCCCCGAAAATAATTAATCGTGCAATAATACCACAGTAATTGTCCAGTGCATATGTTAAGTGGTCGACCATTGTTTGAAGTGTGTTGTCATCGGCAATGCGTCGCCACAAACATTACAATTGGAAATTGGGGTTCGATTACATTCAATCAATTATTAAGGTTTCTAGGCGCGTTGGTGTGAAAGTAATGTATGAAAAAAAATATATAGAAAGAAAGAAAATAACATTTATTTGTTACAACTTATTACAATTCTACACAATAATCAATAAAAATAAGAACAGAAAAGTAATAAATATATATCACTCTATCACTTTAATCTAATCATCCAAAGTCAATGTTTTTAACGTACTTGTTTTTGATGTGAAACATCTATAGCCGCACGTAAAACCGATTTCTGGCCTGGCGACGCGTCGCCACGGCATGCGTTGCATATTACTTTTACAAAATAATGTCGATGTTTTACATCTGCCAGGCGTCCCGTGACGCCTCACATTTTTTTTTTATCTCTGTGTAACCTCTTTGACATATAAGTAAATGAAAATGGTTTGTTTTTTAATTTTCATTTAATTTTTGCATTAATGTACTCTGTAATTATGTAATTATAAATATTCTGTAATGTAATTCTATTTTATTTTTTATGTATTCAATATATATTATGTATTTCTCGCTCAACTGTTAATGTCATTTTTGCTTGAAGTCTATCGCCTGTAATTAGAGTAACATTAAGAAGGATTTGTTTAGATAGAAATATTGTTTATTGTAATCGGTGTGTACTTTGTTGGTGATAATAAATAAATAACCAACGCAGTGCATTTGAACGCGCCAAAAACCATATGTAAATTAAAAATAGTAAATAGCTTCTTCGGTTACGTTTTGTACGATGCATTTATGAAATGCTTTTTTGACTGGCCTCACAGCTCAGTTGGTAGTACTCTGCCCTCTGCGATGTAGGTCGCGGGTTCGTTTCGTACCCAGAACAAATTTTTTTGTGGCAAACAGAGGTGTTTATTCTGTGTCTGCATGTAAATATATATAATATTATGAATGCGTGAAATGTCCTCTAAAAATAACTGTGTTCATTTGCACCAACGAACAGTCTGCTCAAAGATATATAAATTCATGCTATAAATTCAAACATTTTATTAGTTGGTTCTTAAGTGTTCCTGTTTCGGAAAGCATAAATTTCAATATCCGTTAGGCCATCTGCTCGGCACGTACCTTAACTCACATAAAAACTCTCTCGTCGACGATACGGCATAATAGTATAAAATATTTTGATAATGCCAGTATGACCATAGTGGCTCCGTAAGCCTCACTGGACGGAAAACTTTTTCAATTAAAATGGTTTTATGGCATGACTAACTATAAACTATCTGGCTGTGATGCGCAAACCGCGGCCCGCGGGCCATCTGCGGCCCGCGTCACAATATGTTCTGAAGTTTACGAAAGGTGGCCAGATCTGTTTAGATCTGGCAAAGAAAAAGATTTGAGGCCTAATAATGTCAAAGTCAAAAACTTTATTTCCATAGAAGTCATAAAGAAATGGCTTGGAAACTAGTAACTGACTTGGAAATTTTGACGCCTGTTCAAACCCTATGCGACCCTCCATGGGGAAGAATGGCGAGAAAATTATCAAGTGTCAAGTGTCTTTAATCAAAATTATACTGTAACTGTACACTGTAATAACAGGGACGTGATAATTTATATTCTTAAATCTCAGGGCGATAATCACTGTTTCTGGACGTTTAATATACTTTTTTTATTACTATGATAAGCAACTTAGGTCGTCCTATATTTTAGGTACAGGTCTTAAGATTTACATTTCCGGGCTCATCCAGCTACTATTCTTTCATACCAAAGTAGAAGTCAGTAAAGTCAGCATTCGTCGTTCTGATCGGGCCGCGGTGAGTCAACTTTGTATATCCCTGCTTTATGTTGTGTACATGAAATGGTTATGCACGCGGGGAACAATTTTCTTTGTAGGTAATTTTTCCAGCAAAATTGTTTCGAGTTTACAGCGTTGTTAGTTTTCTTTGTGGTAACTTTTACCTGGTGTACTTTGTGCAGATTTCATCCCAGACCGTTTCTTATTCTATTTTCTGCAATCATTTTGTCACAACGGAATTGAACGCGGGCAAAGCTGCGGGCACAGTTAGTTTACAATCCAAGACGTGAGAATAAACTTTATGGTAATCCCAGAATTTTTACCCCAGTCAGAGAGTCAAACCCAGGACTCTACAAATTAAAATACAATACCTACTTATAAATTTTAATAATTTTCGTACTTTATTAATAGAAGAAATATAAATCGTATCAATATTGGTTTTCTAGTCGGAACAAGAGGTTTTTTTGTCCGTTGATAAGATTATATGTGCTTTGTAGAAAACTTACAAACAATTGAAAATTATGTTGATTGACGAATTTAGATTGTCAAATAACCATTGCCACGATAATTGTATAATATACGTCAGAGAACATATTATAAACCCGGTTTTATAACCTGTTGTCTATAAACCCAGTTTATATATATGTTATTTATTTAGTTACGACTAAACACCTAAAGCCGAGCGAACTCTTCGAATAACGTTGGTGCAAACTTAGTTTGTCTCATGCATCCGGATGCAGGCAATGTCTGGAAACTTTGACATATCACGTGCTTTGTTTGCGACTAGTACTTGTTGTGTAGAACCTTATGCTTGGGCTTCATTTATGTTTATTCTGTACTTAGATTATATTATTCAGCTACTTTGACTGGCTCTCTCGAAACAGAGCGGTGAAAAGATTAAAGTGCGTCTTGAAGAGGTTCCTTTCGTGCAAATAAATCAAAATAATAAATATTGGTGGACATTTCACACAGCGCCATCTAGCCCCAAGGTAAGCTAAGCATAGCTTGTATTACGGGAACCAGACAACTGATATAATACTTTTTTTTTGTAAGTACATACATATAACACATATTGATAGCCATATAGAACATGCATTTGCATGCTGTAAAGTAGAACATAGCTGTACTTTATCCTTTGCAGACATCTTATGTTTACCTATGTTCCGCAAATAAATGAATTATGAATTATGAATTATTATGAATTACTTTACTTTTTTTACTCCTTCACTGTTTTCAGAACATGGTACTCATACATTTTTACAATGAACACTTATTTATTCTGAAAAACTTCGTAGTTTAAAAGTCTTAATCCTGATGGTTATGTGGGTGAAATAGATTAGCAAAAAACTTGTACAAATATATTTACGAATGTTTCCCGAAGGGACAGGTACCACATTAAAGAAATTCTTCTATTGGGTTATACTATCAAGATAATGTAGACGTGACAAGTGATCAGCTCATCGCCGCCCTTGTTTTCACACGAACAACTCAGCCAATAACCGACAGCAGTCCTATTGAAAATTTGTTCTTTGATGAATAAAATGATAAAATTCTAATTTAGTTTCAACTGCGTCAATATTCTATAGATTATTCCGTGTCGTATCCTGTTTTATGGTTCGCTGTAAAAATAACAATTTAAACGTATTGTAAGCCGATATTCGAATCAAATGGGCTGTATGTGATGGATGTGGCATTGACGAGAACTGAATAATATAAATCAATTGATAGATTTACTTGCCAAAACGTATTTTATGGTAAGACCAGTGAGCCGATGTATTTGGAAAAATACAAAGTGATATTTTGATTCGAGTGAATTTGTTTATTATACAGGTTTTGTACAGGGGCTAATGACAGTTTTTGTCATTCTGTACATATTTTGCCTATTTACTATGTACTGTTTATTAAAATATTGCTGTAATATTTGAAATCTAAATTATTTAACATATATAGGAGAAACAACATATACAACATAAATTCCTTAAAGCTTTAAAACTAACGTGTAATTCATAAAATATATAGCTACGAAGAGGCATGTGAGTTTCATAACATTGCATTAAAAAATCTACGCACAATGGAGACTTTATTTTTGGACGACGTCTGCACCAGTAAGATTAATAGCCCTGAGCCCTTACTTCTCTGTTTCTAAAACACAGAACATATCTTCAGGATGTGAACCAGTGACCTTCGGATTGAATGTCGGGTTCTTTACCTCTTGGTTACCGCGCTCTCTTAGTTGTAACGTGTTTACAACTAAGGAGCGCGAACTAAGAGAGCTTTAAGCTTTAATATATAGGTTATATCTTGTAATTGATATTCTTTGGTTTTTGTTTTTTTTTTGTTTTTATAGATAGTTAATTTATCTATCTAGCAGTAGAACTTGTGCGAAGTTCACCCGGAGAAGTACTGCTACCACACCTGGTAATCTGCCGCCAAGCAGTGATGGACTCGTGTTGCTGTGTTCCGGTAGAAGGGAGTGGGTGCCGGTGAAATTGCAGGCGCATGAGACGTAACATCCCCCCCGTCTCCGGGTGATGGACGCAACGCAATGCAACTTTACTTTGGGGGAGAGGACTTGAGTCATATTGCTTTTGTCTATGGGCGGCAGTTACCACTTAACATAAGGTGGGCCGTCAGCTCGTTCTGTCACTAATATGACATTAAAAAAACTATGAAAAATTAGAAATTGATTTCCAAACACTAAGTTTTCCAACAACATCAGGTTATTTCCTCCGACTACGGTGGCTCATTAGCGGCAGTCACGTCTCAGCGCAGATTGTCTTAATGTCCCCGTCCGACCTCCGCCACCAGACGTGATCTTTTTGAATTATGCCCTTCGATTTCCTGTCTCCCACCGGCTGTGGCCGGCACGTGGCCGTATTGGAAGCTGAGATTAAATAACGAACCCAACTAAATAATCTTTCGACCTTTCCCAACAATTGGTTACAATGTTACATTGAAATCAGAGATAATAACGACGTGAAAGCTGCTACTCAAATAGCTCGGTTTTTTTTATGTCTAAAAGTGATGGAACTAGCTGACGGCCCACCTGATGTTAAGTGGTAACCGCTGCTCATAGACAACAGCAATACAACTCAAGTCCTTCCCACCATAGTACGAGATGACTCAAGTCGCATTGCGTTGAGTCTATCACCCCGAGACGGGGATGTTACGTCTAATGCGCCTGCAATTTCACCAGCGCCCACTCCCTTCCACCGGAACACAGCAATACGAGTGCATCACTGCTTGGCGGCAGATTACCAGGTGTGGTGGCAGTACTTCTCCGGGCGAGCTTGGCACAAGTTCTACTGCTACTTTGGGTTGCTCCTTTCGCACCAACCGGGGGATACGTGTAGGGATTCAAAGGGTTATCATCTATGGACGCGAGCAACAAGGCTCCCCAAGGTTTCCAAAAATTCCAAATTTTACATTCCAGTCCTGAAACTCCCAGTTTGTATCCAACCAATAGTGGAGCATCGCTCAGCGTCACAGAATCCCATTACACGGAGAACAGTGAAACGCAGTTTCAGCGACATCGGCATGCGGACTCGGTTGATTGAAAAATATCTCAGCGTAAGAACATCTGCTGACTGTGCAAAGCGATGAAATGTAAGGCTTTGACAGGCCTCACAGCTCAGTTAGTAGTAGCCTTCAGCACTGTAGATCGTGCGTCGATTCCCACCCAAGACAAAGATTTGTGTAACGAATATAGATGTTTGTTATGTGTCTGGGTGCTGATATGTATTACATGTATGTATTTACAAAAAAGTATATAATGTATTCTGTCAGTTTCTGGTTTCCATAGTACAAGCTCTTAAAAAGGTGCTCAAAAAAGGCAGATTTACATGGAACTAGTCACTAACGCCGGAGCAGGCCAACTTTAAATTATACGGTCAAAATGCTTAAGGGACTTCTCGCATCTCTAGAAGCGAATCTGTCCGTTATCCATCGCCGAGTTACCACAGCGATCTACGTCCTGTAGCGTAGATTATCTCGGTGATGGGCTGTCCCTGAGGCAGAACTGACGTAGAAGCGTTGTAACATCTAGCGACTGACTTGACTTTATTTTAAAGTCTGTAGAGGTATGTAAGTACATCCGTCATTATGTGTTAACTTAGAAATAAATGATTTGTATTTGTATTCCAATGTAAATTACCTTCTGCAGTATACACAGCCGGCTGATTCATACATCATTGGGTATGATGTTTATGTCATAAGTAGTAATGGTAGGACAGATTATAATTTTCCTTGTCATCTGTGATGATACGTTGAGACGATTATGAAAAAAAATGGCGCATGCAGCTCAGTACAAGTGATAGAAGTGAAACTTCTTAAAATCAGTAATGCCCATATGCGACACTATTTAACTCTATTGCTTTGTATTGTGTTATTCCTTTCTTCTTCTCCACTTGCGTAGCGTCGGAACATATAGCTCTCTTTCTATTTCTTTCTACGTCGTACTTTCTTCTCTCTCATGTAACGAAATGTGCTTAAACGTGTAGTGTCCTTAAAATTTCACTTATCGATCATCAAATCGTCGCCTAAAAAGTTGCACTTCAAAAATATTGTCTATGAACTCTAAGAAACACAAAATATACAAGAATTTTTATTTATTTGTAAACACTTCAAATAATTACAAAACAGTTTATTAAAATATTTGAAAGCATGTATCAAATGGTCTCACACTGGAAATGTGAGTGCTAAAAAACAACATTAATAAACTATTTTATACAAACCTACCCTTAATCGCATAATCCCAGTGCGGTTCCCGCTAATGATTATTAAAACCATTAACGTCCCACGCTGGCGAGGAATGCACTTCGGAATAATCTCCAAATCTTATCTCCAGTGTAGGGTCGTCCGGACTTGTTAAAATTATTAAGCATAAACGCGTGGTTTTAAATCCATTGCGCAATGATTTATTCTCAGCTGCCACATTTAGATAATTTCTAAAATCTAAAATAGATAGTTTCTAATCTACAGTAACTTTCTGCTACATATATTAGTTTTTGAAGAATCTAATGTGTAATCATATAATCTAGCTCTTAAATGTTTTGCTCCAAATACCTGTAAGTTCTTAATATATACAATATGTTTCCCCGAAGGGGTAGGCAGAGCCTCAGTGCACCACTTTTCACCTTGTGTGTTATAACATCGTGAGAAAGTGGGTGTGATGTGGGTGAGTTCGTCGCCGCCATTGTTTTCTCGCTAACAACTCGGCTAACGCTTTCTTCCAGTAACTCATTCCGCAATATCCAGTAACCAGACATTGCCCAAAAACCCAACAGTTTTCAATAGACTGGTCATCTTGAAATCTCATCCAAAACATCGCATTCTTACTAAGACTGACAAATGCTCAAATTCATAAATGTCTTAAACCCGGATCTTGCTAATACGCTTACTTTTGAGAAGCGCACATTAGGCCTATTTTTTTTTAAGTATTGATCAGGAAATATATTATATATATTTAATACACTGGCAATAGTGGCAATACTGTCTCATACGCCTCAAAAATTTTTTAATAGATCATTTGTCATGAAAAAGACTAAATGAATATTAAAATTTCTAGTTCTAGTTTTAAAGTGATCTACGTGATAACCCTACTGCGGTTGCACCTTGAAGGAACCCCGGGGTTACACCTTGGAAAGAATTCCAATATCGTTTCGTTTCGTTGAAACTGGGCATTTGAATAAAATCCCGTTCGAACAAAGTCTCTTCTAGACTATTATTTGAAACTACGAGTAACTATGGTAGCTCATGAGCTTAAAGGAATTTACTATGAGACTAAAGTGATTTGATAAGATATTTTGAACTATAATTTGCAGTGCGTTGTGATTGCAGTGAGATACAGACAAATTGATAGACAAACCAGATAGCTCAGTCCTCTTCTGAGGTGTGACAGAGTCGCGGTTCGAGATATAGGAAGTAGGATGTACTTACGGGAAGGAATTCTGTCATTATGGACTCTTGAAAATTTTCATGGCAGACGCTCTTAATTGTGGAAAGAGATGAAAGAAAGCCGTAATTAAATTAATGTTTATGCGCAGTGGACAGTTTTTTTCTTAATAATATGAAATGTTCGTTTTGAAAAGTAAATAAAGTGTTCCAAATAATGATGCTTTGAAGAAATCGGAAATAGGTATCCATTGTCAGAACTATCTGATGCTTCTACTAAGCAATTGCCCTGAACTAAGGATGGTACCCCTCTTTATCCACCAATAATATATTATATTACCTTTATATCTATTCTAACAGTTTTTTATCCCAAAACTCATCTGTTATAGATACTAAAATCAATTAAAAGAGGTACCTTGTTATTTTTTATATATACTATAAACCATTTGGAATATTATTATTTTATATTGATGATAAATGAGATGTCTGAATTTGTATCAATCAATTACCGACCTACCTCGTTAAGTACATACAGTGGTCAGTTATGAGCAGTTTTTTAAAACTCACCCCACCTGTCCCCGACCAAAAGCTGCCAAGCTCCATGTCAATATTATACTCGGTTAAGCTAAGCCGTCGGCTTGCCAAGTGATCCTAGTAATTAATCCGTTCGGTAATGGTTTGTACAGCGGAATTACAAGACATACACGATATATATATAGCTAAGTAACAAAATTATACATAACAAGCTAAGACATTTGGAGATGTAGGGTCAGTAAAGCGTATAAAGCAATAAATAAGTATTTTAGAAGTATTTACCCATATAACCTAAATCAGGGAGAGTTAAACTACTAAAATTATTTGACGAAATATGACTCACTAATTTGTGCTAAAAACTGCTTACTGGATCTAGGGAATGTTTATATTATATAAACATAAATTGTAATGTAATATGAAAACCAGTTGAGCTATCTGAAGACCATTTCCACCGATCCATAGCTCAATTGATCCAATTCATTCCCAAGGGGATACTACAAAGCACTGACTGCATCACCTGGTTGGACGGCAATACTTAAATCTTTGAGCCAAGAAATTGCCAGCTTTCGGTCACTGCGGTCAAATGCAAATATATAAAATAACACACAAAATATGTCTGGTATATTATACAAAATTTTACTTTTATATCTAACGCAATATCTTACTAATATTACTAATATTACAAACGTAAAAGTTTGTATGGATGTTTGTTACTCATTCACGCTCAAACGGCTGAATGGATTTTGATAAAATTTGGTATCAAGATAGCTTATATCATTATTACTTTCATCCCGGAAGAGTGCAGTGTTCCCGTGGGATTACTTATTCACCGCGGGTAACACTGCGGGGCGCAGCTAGTCTTAAATAATATTTATTACTGTGCACTCGTACCTTTAAAAGCAGTTATATCGTTGACACTACCATACGTTATAAGTGTGTAATCTGTACGTAATTTGTGTCAATGTTAATTTACTTTGAGAGTGATACAACTATGTATGTTTTACTTTCATGGACGTAATTACGTTTAAGTTAACATTAGCTACTGTATGTAATTGCTTACACTGCTTTGATCGTAGTCTGGGAACATGTTTACGAGTATAGTCTGTGAGACAGATAGTTGTTGACTCTGTGAAACATATAGAAAACGTGGATTAAAAAAGAAATGAGATACGAATGATCGTGAATGAACTTAGATTTACAAAGAAATTTATTGTTTTTGTGACCGTTATCGTCTTAGCAACTTTGAAGTTAGCAGCAAAAGAATTTGTTGTTTACGTGACACGAAAAGAGACAATAATATATTTTGGTCCCTTACAGATAACTTTAGAGTTGCCAAGAACCCCAGCAACTATTTGGCCTCACAGCTCTGTTGGTAGTAACTAGGCCTTCGTACTTCATGGTCGTGTATTCTATTTCCACCCAGGACAAATATTTGCGTGACGAACATAGACGTTCAATCTGGGTATTACAATGTATTTACAAAAAAAAAAACTCGTAATGCTTACTTTGGGGTTGGAAAATCATATAAAGTAGGAAGACAGATATTTATATTAATTCTTTATACACCAAAGAAAAACATTTTACAAAAAGTACATTATAAAATTTGGTAGACGCACAATAGGCAGCATTATCAATAAAAGTCATCTCTTCAATGCAACCTTAAACAGCTTGCTATAAACAAATTTAAATGCAAATTCCGTTAAAATAACGTAGTATCTCGATCGGGTGTACAAACAGACAGACAATAGTGTACTAAGCATTGAGGGCGAACGCTGACCCCGTCATTAGAGCTGTGCTCTGGCAAAAAGCTCGATTCGGACAGCACAGGGATGGAGAATACGTGTAGAAAATACCAAATTAAAACTTATCCTCAGTGTGACATGCTAGCAGTACTGAAAAAGCTTTGAGTAATCGAGTCACGCCGGGAAAAATACTCCTGTGATGACGTAGCACATAGCTACGGCTGGTGCTACGTCAACTTCGTAGACATGATAATAATAATAATAATAATAATAATAATTGTGGACATTTCACACAGCGCCATCTAGCCCCAAAGTAAGCTAAGCATAGCTTGTATCATGGGAACCAGACAACTGATATAATACTTATATACTTTTCTTTTGTAAATACATACATATAATACATATTAACGCCCAGACACAGAACAAACATCAATGTTACAAATGTCACATAAATGTTTGTCCTGAGTGGGGATCGAACCCACGACCTACAGCGCAGAAGGTAAGTCAATGTCAAAGTCAAAGCAAAAACTTTATTTCCATAGAATTCATAGAGAAATGGCTTGGAAACGTCAATATTCAAAACATGAGGTAGGGTTACTAACCAACTGAGCTGGGTTACTAAGCAACATGGTTCTTCGAGACCCCCTGTACCGCTTGCCACACCCCTGGTACGGTTAGTAATAATATATATCCCCTCGAAACAGACAATCTATAATCTTGTATATACTGCTTATTTACATTTAAAGCCTGGGAAGTTTATATTTTTATATGAGACTCAAATGATTTTTAATTTACGGCATATTTTGCACAAGTATTACATTTTTATTTTATTATACAGAAGAATAACTAAAGTATTTATTATCATACTGCAGTCCCAGTGTCTTCACTGGCATTTGTAACCATGGCATAGATATTTATTTTGTTGCTAACTGTGCATTTTTAACGCCAGTGATGCTCATTACATCCACTGTGTGAAAATTACTTTCAAATTCATCACACCAAAACTAAAATAATAATTAATGACAAAACTACTCCATTCCTTCTATTGTGAACAAAACAAACTCTTTCATTTGAGATTCCGAGTCGACTGTCAAAACTTATTTGCATAAGTAAAACCTGGGAATGGAGCGAAAAATGTGGCGACCTGTGATTTGAAAAGAAGTTTTGTTGTAGCAGCATCTCACTACGATTCTATATTGGTTATAGGCACATCATATAACTCAGTCATAAGGAAGGACGCTTCTGCAGCCTGTTACCTACGGGCTCCCATCGCCCCACGTTCGTGTCAGGCTTTAAAGCTGACTTAGTTATCTGGATGTTCGACTTATTGTGTGATTATTAATGTTATGGATGTTATTTACGAACAATATTCCAGGTTCCGGAAAGGGAACGATCTCATTCATCATAATTTTATATCACGTTTTTTTTATCGACGCATACCTCTCCTTAAAACACTTAGACTAGAGAGTAGTTGCCGTGAAAATACTGAGGGGAGGCACGTAATATAAAAAACAATCTCATAAATAGAATTTTATATTTTCTATAGCCTACCTAAAAAATAAACGGCGATTTAATGAGCAAGTTTGCGCATTTAATGGCTATATTTTCAATGGACGTTTCTCCAAAAATTAATCTATACGCCGTAGAAACATAATAAAATTTATAAATTTAAAACCAGCTTAAAAATTTCACTTATTGTTACATTTTGTTTCAATAAAACAATGTCATTGTGAGGAAAAATACAGCTACGACCTGTCTTCATGAGAAATACAAAATTCAGATTCGCATGCATCGGCAGTGATGGACCCTTTAGATTGTGCTAGTAGCTCGCACACAAAGCAAGCCATTGCCAAAGTTAATTTTTATTTTATTTTTATACACAATTTAGCTATAGCAGCTTAATCTAAACTGAAGTTGTTAGTTAGTTGTTATATGTTTGTTCTGTGTCTGGGTATCAATATAAATTATATGTATGTATTTACAAAAAAGTATATAAGTATTATATCAGTTGTCTGGTTCCCATGATACAAGCTATGCTTAGCTTACTTTGGGCCTAGATGGCGCTGTGTGAAATGTCCAACAACATTTATTTATTTATTATTAAATATTATACGAAGACTGCTGAAGCTATTTCCCTGTTAAGTTTAATATTAATGGTGCAAATGGTGCATGTTTTACACAATAAATATATCATTTATCATTTATATATCTTGAACAGTTTTCACGAATATCATCGTCTTACTACATGGTTACAATTAAAAAATAATATGTTTAAACCTAAATCGCCTACCTATGCTTTTCATTGCCTCACAAAGTTTTTCTTCACTTGAAGCTCTTCGATGAGGAATAAAATAGTATGAACGTCAGAATTTCCCTCCTTGGACAAACATTTAACTGTCCCCATGTAAACGCAGCTCTCGCCAATCCTATGCCCACGGGAAGTGCGCTTTTATGCGGTCGGTACACAAATAAACTAGGTTTTAAGAAACCCAGCGTAACGGACCGGTGAAACTTGTACTGGGAGTTACTGGTAGGTTTAGAATTTCATGAACTGGATTTGTTTGACGCGTACACAATGCAAGCGTCGTTGTTAGGTTATGGAAATTCATCCCTGGGTTTTGTTACACTTGGATCACGATATGTTGGACTGGAGATGTACTTTTGTGTCTTACCTCCAGTTTCTAAGGCCGCAATTTCAATTCAAAAGTGTTTGACTAAAATTGTGTGATAGTCTTGAACAAAATTGAATCATTGTTTGAAGATTTTTTGACGCTTTTCCTTTTAGATTTCTAGTGATCGAACAAAGGCTTTTCACGGCCTTGTTTCTAAACTTTACATCAGATGGCGCTGCTCCATTGATAAGTTTAATGAAAGTTTATTACTCTCGTACTTTAGTAGAGACGACTGTTTTCGTATTCCTGTTGTCTATGGGCGGCGGTTACCCCTTAAAGGTGGGCCGTCGGCTCGGTACGACACTTAACTTAAAAAAAAAAACGATAACTCACGCATTAATATCACTTTTTTTTATAATTCTCTAAAATTAATGAATACTTATATCCATAATACACCTCGCAAAGCTTACCCCGTATATTAGATAACTGCTTGACGCTGTTGACAAATCTGCTTAATATTTATGAAAAAATAACCAAGGTAACACAGGTTTTTCTCTACTTCAAAGCGCTTACAAAGTGTACACAAATTTCTGAACGAAAAAGGCTAAGATACATTAACCATTACCCGTTTTCAAGCCGTATAAAATCAATTTAACCTATAAAACCAGTAATGTATTCTGTACCAGCATTTTCGTTGAGGTGGGTAATGACTTGGTGACGATAACGGAGTGTTTGCAAAGCACGCTAAGCTGTTTAAGGAATTAGGGAATTTAAGGCGCGGGATGGCTTAACGTTTTTCGTCCGCGCAACCCATGGAACTAGTTAGGTGCAGAGATTGGGGGAATTAGTAAGGATTTTTCTTAGAGGTTGGTCGTATTATCGTCTTTTTAATTTGGCCGCATTATCTTCTTCAGAATTTGGCTGTTTATAATGAGAACATGGTTTCGAAGCTGTTTTATTGAATGACTAAGTGAAAAACAAGAGGTTAAATTTGAATCCCGTAGCGCAGAAACGACTGATTTATGAAAAAGTATTTTATAATTTCGGAAAAAACTGTGAAATTTGTAAAGTTGTAGAAAAAAATCTTGTAAGTTACTATTTATAGAACTCTTGAGAGGTTGTTAGCATTATACCAATATGTATAAGGGATCTAAATAATTGGCTAAGAGCTAATGGGCATCTGCTACAATTATATTATACTCAACTGAAACGCAAGCCTCCAGGGACTGACCCAAGGCAAGCATCTAATTAATGCAATCGTGCAGTGAGCATACATTTACATTAGTCTTAGTATGCACTAGTAGTGGGTGCTATTACATGTCATGGAACTTATCTGACTATTGCCTTTGGTTCCGTACTGGCTATTTATTAAATATTATTTTAGCGCCCTCACCGGCTGTTGAAGATCTTCATCAGTGGCGCAGACTCCTGGATTCAATGTGGTTGTAGTAGATGGGTTAAAATCGGAATAGTTAATAATATGATGCTATGCAAATATAAAGATAAAAATGTTTGAAATCAAATTTAAATCCCATAACGGTGGAGGAAAACATCGTAAAGACATCGAGTTCTAGAACCAATAATTGGGTCGAAAGCGTGCTATGTTTCCCTCTAGAAGATCTTCCACTTGTGCACTTATTTTATGTTATACTAGCTGTTGCCCGCGACTTCATCACGGTTTTATCACGCATCCCTATTTTACCCCTCGGAAAAGTAGCCTAAGTTACTCCTTGTTACATCAGCTATCTGCCAGTGAAAGTCCCGTCAAAATTGGACCAGCCATTTCAGAGATTAGCCGGAACAAACAGACAGACATACAGACAGACAAAAATTTTAAAAAATGTTGTTTTGGTATATGTACCGTGTATACATCCATATGCACTTAGTAAAAAGCGGTTATTTTAATATTACAAACAGACACTCCAATTTTATCTATTTGTATAGATTAATAAGTTTGTATTGTGTAGTGCCAGTGTGAAAAGCCTAATAAAAAAAAAACGTAAAGAAATTAGGCTCAGCGCGCTTTATTCCACCACATTAGTTCTAAAGAGCTACGAGTCGTAGCAAAAGTCATTCAGATCATTTTACGCATCGATATTCGATTTACATCTCGATACTTATTATAAAATTAAATAGCAAAGGCTTATTCGGATTAGGTGCAGGTTTAATTGTCTGGCGCTAATGGATGAGATGTGAATAGTATTTTGGTAAATGTGGAGAGTGCAATGCGCGCGGACCGTAAACTCTTTGATTTCCAAACTAATTTTTTCTTCTAATTTATACTACCAATGAGCAATGGCCTCCCATTATTATGTGGATTTCACCTTTTCATCTAGCCCCAAAGTAAGCTAAGCATAGCTTGTATCATGGGAACCAGACAACTAATATAATACTTAAATACTTTTATGTACATACATACATATAATACATATTAACACCCAGACACACAACAAATATCAATGCTTGTCACATAATTGTTTGTCCTAAGTGGGAATCGAACCCTCAACCTGCAGCGTACAAGGCAGGGTTACTACCAACTGAGCTATAAGGCCAGCCATTATAGTTATTTAGTTCAATAGTTACCGCTAAGTACACTTGTAGAAGCGTAAGAAAACCTTGGAAGACGTATGCATTATCAGCCGGTGTCCAGACACCATTAATAAAGAGGCGCTTCTGTAACGTAGAGGCTTGCAGTTGCGTCGCACCGCCCAGTTACGGTTCACTTGTATACTAGTGTACACACGGGCTTCCCTTTTGTAAATCATGAGGAGACACAGGAGAGAGATCAAGCGTAGATGGTGAGATGACTTTAACGCGGACCAAGTTTTATTTAGTTTAGGCAATTTACGACTTATCTTAAGCGACAGTTTTAACCTATATAATAGCATTCTTGTGCATTCTGTGTTGCAAGTAATATATCAGACCCATATGGATTAACATGTAACAAAAAGTTACTAATACTCAGAGATACAGAGATTTATGTTACACGGAGAAACAACAGCTTTGTTAAGATCTGTCAGTGATAAAGGTAACTCACTCAAATTGTATTCCCTGCACATAACAGCATATTATACCGTTTTATTTAAGCAATAGTTAGTAATAAGGTGCAATTTGAAATGGGGAAGCAATGTCACAATAGCTAATTCTGCCATCAACTACTAACAAGCTGTGATTTGTTATAAAAGGTTTATCCCGTTGATGGCTCATAAGACAATCTTTAGGAATTTTATTTAGGAACATTTAGACTTATTGACTGATAAACTGACTTTAGACTGACCTCATAGATCGGTTGGTAGTTTGGTAGTATTAACTCTGCGTTCTGCGCTGTAGGTTGTGGGTTCGATTCCCAATTAGGACAAACATTTGTGTGACGAACACAGATGTTTGTTCTGTGTCTGGGTGTTAATATGTATCATAATGTATTTATTTACAAAAAGGTAGTAAGTAGATATCAGTTGTCTGGTTCCCATGATGCAAGCTATGCTTAGCTTACTTTGGGACTACATGGCGCTGTGTGAAATGTCTACCAATATTAAGATTATTATTTTAGGAAAGACACTTATGTCACGCGTACTTGTTATATGGTTTAGTATCCCGTATGTTTACATTCTGAAGCGTCATAACTAAGCTTTAATTGCCGCCGGCACATCCGCGGCGCAAAGGAACCGAGCTGTATTAAATTTTCCTTAATAACAACGTTACCGCTATCGTATATAGGTAAGTACCGGTTGGAGTACCTACTTATGTCTTTACTTTGTACTTAGTGTGGGGAGTACTTAGTTATCTTCGTGGTTTTGTGGGCTTGGAGACTTTGAATGCTATGAAAGTGACACTGATGGCGACTTAAGACGTGTCGTTTTAGTAATTTTGAAATTTTTTAATAAGTTAGCTGCAGTACTCATAGGAAAGGAACCTATTGCTAAGTCTACACCA
Source organism: Chesias legatella (assembly GCA_947359385.1). NCBI lineage: Eukaryota > Metazoa > Arthropoda > Insecta > Lepidoptera > Geometridae > Chesias > Chesias legatella. The sequence continues at coordinate 1,684,289 of OX375780.1, read as the reverse complement.
TCCGTCTGTCTATCATACCTTAATTTTTAATTTATTCAATTCATTAATTGAATTGAATTGAAAGAAATGTTACAAATTATCCGCAATAGCATCGTTGAAAGCTAGAATGCTCACTGCATGACTGAAAATTAATTTTACATTAACAGTTTATGATATGTGATATAATCTGTGAGAAATTGATGGTATGCCCAGACCTCTTCTTAAGTGGTCCTTTTAGCGAAATCTACAACGTGTAGAAATTTCGACATTCATCTCGTGAATCCGCTATTAATCATGAGATCCGACTCGGTACGCCTGTGGGAGTGACGTCATTGAATTATTTCTATCACATCACAAAGTATATGTATAGTAAGTTCATTACAATATATTATTTCATAAATTGATATTGTAAAACATTTTATCCAAAACAAGCTTTTACATTCAATCTCTTGATACCACCGAGGGCTATAGTACTCTTCAAGACAAAACTAACGGACCTAAACACGATATAGTTACTGAGCTATGAGCTACTGAGGAGTTGGGTGGTATCCAGGTAACCCTGGCAGCATCAGCTCCAGCTCACCACAATATTGCATCATCAGGATTATGCATGAATACCAAATTTTAGCCTATTCGGGCTACGAGAACTGGTTCAAAATTCAGTTGCAAATTTTGTCCTAAACAAACATACATACAAACATTGCAAGTCAAATAAAAGCTTGTAAAAACGTTATAAAGCGGTTTTTTCTTACAAATGTATGTGCCGTTTACCTGAGTTAATTGAAGATGTAGTCGACATGGCGCAACGCAAAAATAGAATGGGATCTTAGTCCAAGTGATGCTACTAGAAAATATCATTATGTATTCGCAACCTATTTTAAAATTGAGGATAGTAGCTAGCCAACCGAGAGTTTCCTTTTACACTACGCTATCGTTTCCACACGTTTTCCTCAATGGCAGTTCAATATAAGTAAAATTAATCATAATTCTAATTAAGCAGTTGGAAGGGAAGTCGAGTCAGTTCTACATTTAATTATTCAAATACATTAGTAGGTAGTTATTTCCGTATTACATTTAGATTATGTTCAGTCATATTCAAATAATCTTAATTAAATATTTTCATTACATATTCAGTAAATAAAATAACCTTACATAATTAATTCACACAGAGAGCAAAGATAATTAAGTTTGTGTAGTAATTACTTTGTCGGGAAATTCATGACACATTTACGATAAATTTTCACTACACTTTAATGTCGATCGAGTTTTAATTTAAAAACATCTACTTATCCACACGTCGGTAATCCGTAATGTACACGCATTTCCGTCGTGAAATAAATTGTATTTTATATCTTGTCTGACAGAAACCGATTTACTCAAGAGTTCTTCAACTTAATAGCTTTTTTATCAAATCGAAATGCTCACTCACATACATGTACGATAATTACCTACGTAAGACAGCTTGGCCACACACAATAATACTTGTCTTATCACTCCAAAGGTATAAAAAATAATATTTAAGACTCAGTTGTTTGCCCCGGCCGAGAAATGAATCTGAGACTCGTCGATTTGCAATCGAGATTAATATTAACAGCTGTTTTGAAATTGTTTATATGAAACACGTTACATCAGAAGCTACACTAAACGCGTAAAAGGGCGGAGCGGGGCGGTTGAAAACTCATCCTAATGATACTTCCGATTTATTTTAATTGTATTATATTTATATTATTATATATATATACAGTAAATATATATTATATCATTATACATTTTATTAATTTATAATATGACACAGGCTCTTCAAATAATAAATTAATATTTAACTTATTCCGGCTTATTCAGGCCATCAGTCTCATACAATTTAATTTATGCGTATTTTTAAGTTAAGTAATTAAATTAATTAAGTGAGAGTCACTACCCCACCCTAGGTTAAAAAACCTGTGTTGTGGGTAGATAGTCCTCCATCGTCTATAATATAAACAGTATCTTGTTACTGATTAGATATAGATCATCGACGGATACTTACAGACCAAGCAGTATATTTTTTGTTATTTGGTTGGAGTTGGAAAATTGGGTAATCTAAAAATATTTTAGGTTAAATAAAGACATCACTGACAATCATAAAATTAACCATCCGCTTCAAAAACTCAACTGTCTGGAATGAGTTTGTAAAAAATTCAAGATCATTTATTATTTTACATGGGTTTCACAATATTCAGACAGATGTTTACAGTTGGCGTGAAGGGGGGACGGGGGAGGGGGGGGGGAGGTTTGGGGACCGGATGACGTCAGAGGGGCACCGGAAGTAAACGCTCGCTCAACTGAGCCCAGCGACGGCTCAACCATTGTGAAGGGTATTTTTTGCCGGTCCGTTTTAGAATATTCTGTGGGGTGTAAAAAAATAAAATAGTAGGTGTATATTGAATGCTGGATGCAGAGCTGAATGGGAGAATTACACTTTTAGGAACAGTTAGGTAGTTGAATATTTTACAGTTCTGTATTTTTCATTTTACCTCACGCTTTTATGAAGGTTCGAAATAACTATGCGACCAGGTTGGAAACATTTTCCAAAAAAAGTGCTTGATCCATAAATTGATCTCGTGATCATTTTATCTCGCCTATAAGGTGATCAAATTTGTTTTGTTTCAAACAACTTGTATCGATTTTAATGTGAACTGTCTGTCTACTTTTACTAATTATATTATATTTTATTTTTTCTTTTTGGATTTTATTGGTGGATATTTCACACAGTGCCATATATCCCCAAAGTAAGCTAAGCATAACTTGTATCATGGGAACCAGACAACTGATATAATACTTATATACTATGTTTTGTAAAATAAATTTGTAATAATTGTAATTGTTAATACATACATATAACACATACCTATATATTAGCACCCAGACACAGAATAAACATCTATGTTCGTCACACAAATGTTTATCCTGGGAATCGAACCCACGACCTACAGCGCAGAAGGCAGTGTTACTACCAACAGAGCTGTGATGTCAGTCAAAAAAGTTTACTATAAATCAGACATTTATTACCATTCAAATTAGTAGAAATTTATCAAAACTAGTTATGTAAATTACCCCTTTAAAATGGTGCAGTCCCACAATGCCACAGTTTGATTCCCAGTCAATGCTCAATTTGAATTGGACATTGAGCACAATCGTAGCTGTGACTAATTGTTATACTGATAAAAACACAAACAGTTTGAAAAACATAAAACGCAATCCTTGTCAAATGTCATAATTTTAATTTTCTGTCCCATTGAAAGAGTGGAAACAAAAGTTCTCAAACTCGTAGTATTGTCGTAAAAGTTTTCAAATTGTTTATCTTAAGAGCCCATGATGCGTTTTTACCTTTTATTATTTTTCAACTTTTTTTTATGTTCTGCTGCTAATTGGTGAGGAGCTGATTCTCACAGTCTGAAAGACCTCTTGAGAAAAAAAATAAGAGAGGCATACATATGTATTTATACAGTACAGATGCAAACGTTTGATGGTCGATAGTAAATAAATTACTTAAACGAATTATTGAATAGTCACCCTGCCCACAATGGTCTAAAATTTTACATTCGACATTTAAAGATTTTATTTTTTTAGATTGTCTAATAATCTGGCCATTGGCAGACTAATAGCAATGACAGTAGCGTATAAACTTATTACGCAAATAAATTTCAGCGGTACTACGCGCATTCAACGTTGCATAGTGTCCACTGGCTCTTAATCTCTAACGGTATAAACTCTGTAAATTATCTCTCCCGTTTGGGAATTTGGAACGTCTGAGTGATTTAATAATGGCTTTTTTAATGCTCATTAATTTTGTTCTTTTGTGTGCCGATAATTAGATTTTTGAAGAGTATTTTATAGTCAGGGGCTATTTCAAATTAACTTCAATAGTGTATTTCGGGGTTTATTCATAATAAATAAATAAATAATAAATAATGGTGGACATTTCACACAGCGCCATCTAGTCCCAAAGTAAGCTAAGCATAGCTTGTATCATGGGAACCAGACAACTGATATAATACTTATATACTTTTCTTTTGTAAATACATACATATAATACATATTAACACCCAGACACAGAACAAACATCAATGTTACAAATGTCACATAAATGTTTGTCCTGAGTGGGGATCGAACCCACGACCTACAGCGCAGAAGGTAGGGTTACTAACCAACTGAGCTATTAGGCCAGTCATCATGTATCTAAGATTTCAATATTGCTCAAACTACCCTCGCTAACCACATACTATAGTTAGAATATATAAACATTACATAGGCATTTGTATAAAAATAGCTTATTTGTAGGTTTTTACATACGTAGGAATATACGTATACATACGTAGCCTTCTTAATAATTCTTAAGTCAATTTTATAAATGTTTGTTTCTCTGACTTTGGTTTGGCCCGAGGTAGTTGTTGCTATGAACACCTACAGAGCTAATAAAAATATTTCTTCAGTATTTTTTGATATGTTGAGGTCAGGCGACGCGTTTTTTTATTTTTTATTAAACTGCGGGGTAATTCACCAATACACAAATTTAATAAATACCTAAAGTATGCAAAACTCTAAAGTTAAATCTATTAATTATACATCAATTTCTTTCAATCCAGATGAAGCTAATCAGCCATGAAAATACTCCACGGAATTTGTACTTGAATTGGAAACTTGCGACCATTGAAATAATTGTGCAACTTTGATGGGCTCTCATTTGACGTAATCCATCATTCTGTGGGCTTTTGGGCTTGGCTCTGTGCCTTGTGTAGCGGAGCAAGTTCAGTAGGAAAGCGTTAGAAGTATAAATTAAGTTAAATTACTTCTACTACTTCTATTCGAGTCACTGGTTCTGATGAAAGGATTAAAGTGCATCTCAAAGAGGCTCCTCTCGTGAACATGACCCATGATATCAATTTTTTTTTTGGACATTCCGAGTTCCTTTATTTCTTTTTGTTCACCATTTTGAAAACTTATTTTTAAGAATACACTGTTATGTCTTATAAAATGTATGCTCCTATTGAAGCATACAATATTAACCTACTGTTCTAAGTGTCCTGTGCAAGTTTGTGCTTCACAAAGTTTAAAACACGGGAAGTTCTCAAAGACAATTAACGCGCATATCGAAGGGAATTGTGTATCCTCCAGGCTGCTTTGTTAAATCATACTTAATTATACTTATATATAATTATACTGTAACGTGCATTCGTTAAAACTACTCAAAAAAAACAAAAAGAAATTGGAATTTAAAGCGTTTTGCTAATAAACTACCAACTTTTTTTTTATATGATACCTTTACGGAACGAGCCGACGCCCCACCTGGTGTTAAGTGGTAACCTCTGCCCATAACCACCGATGCGACTTGGGTCTTCCCTACTAGGTACGACAAAACCCAAGTCGCATCGTATGCGCCCGTAACTCTGAGACGTATGGTGGAATGGTTTATTTTCTTATTCAACTACAACTTAATTTATTAAGTAATTTTTTTTAAGTTAAATTATTAATCTATGTTATTGTACACAGATAAGAAAATACAAAGAGATCACAGAGCAATAATACTGTTAGGTCAAAGGCGAGCTTAACCCCAAGAAGTTCTCTTCCACAAGTTCGTAAACTGTTTCAAGCGATTCAGGCTGTCATAATAATATTTACTATTTTCTCCTTCTAACTGGTTAACTCAGTCCTTTCCTGCCATTTGATCTCAGTTTTCCGCCGACAGCTGCGAGATCATTTAAACACAAATGAGGTCAAACAAAGTTATGGATACGAGCATCTGAGAACCAAATTACCTCGAGCAGAATAAAACGACAATTTGCCTGAATATTACATCATAACTTCCAAGTCATATCAGGGAACAATGAGGCGATCTCATTAATCCCACAAAAACGTCATAAGAGCCATAAAGATTTGCGTGCACTACAACTGAATCGTAACGTAAGAACGTTTTACTTGACTCCAAACAGGATCAAACAGAGCCAAAAAAGTAAAAACAGGCAAGAAAAATAAAAAATAAAGTGCCATATATCTTAAACAATAATAAAATATTGTTTTCCTTATTTTAGACATGAATAAAACAATTTTCAATCTGTGTGTGTGAATCTTTTTTATTCTGTTAATGTGTATTGTAAGCGCCTTAAGCCAAAAAGTTATGCGTCCACTACGTAGGCTTCGGAACGTACGTTGTTGTGCACGAAAACAGCCTCTTCGAGATGCACTTTAATCCATTCACCACTGGTCCGAGGATGCCATTCAAATCACGTGGACGGGTACCTTAATATCCCCATAAACATAAATTCAACAAGAACGTCGCAAGAACCATAAGACCCCGTAAACATTAACCTGTAACTTCCCCTTACTTGAACCGTACTTAACTAAATAATGCGATACTTTCCGGGTCACGAATGGTGGCCAAATAATTAAAATAAAATTTGAACATCAATGAAGCAATTTACCATCGTCGTGATTTGGATTATCTTCGCACTTCTCATAAGATAATATACATAAGATAACTTAATTGTTAAAGCGGTTAACAAAGAGGAACAATACGTAAATAATATAATAATAAAGTAATACCTATGTGTTTACAAATTGATATCAAATGCCACTAAAGACGTAAAAATTGTTCAAATAATACATAAAGTACTAGCTAATACGTCTGTATCCTTTCATCGTCTGATAGTTGATTTCGTGACGACTCGTTCCGTTCCATCTCAATTCCATTTCGAGATCAAACACGAGTTGTGGTTTTGACACTGTTATACATAGACGATTAGATACCAACGGAGCCGTACATTAGTAGACTTTACGCCAATTTTGAATTTCAATTTGATTTTATTATTAAAAATGGAGTTACTTAAATCTCTACCTAATATGTGGATCTCTAAATCATTGAAAAAAAATTATGATAACTCCTATATGTTTATATTATATTTTTTATATTATACTTTTTATGATAAATTTACGGAATAAATGCCCACCTGTTGTTAAGAACTACCTAACCTCTGCCCATAACAAACAAACACGAAAAAAATCAGTCAAAATTTTTTTTTTCCATAGAATTCTTAATATATGGCTCAGAAACGTCAATAAATAAGTAATATTCAAAATATAAGGTCACGCTTATAACCTATTGGTAAATTTGACGCCTACTTAGTTACAACAAGACCCAAGTCGTATGCGCAGGCAGCTCTGAGACGTGAAGATGGAATGTCTCTTGCCTGTGCCTTACTGGCAACTACACCTTACAACCGCGAATACATTACTGCTAGCCAGCACATATGGTTATGATAGCAGTACTTCCCCAAGAGAACTTGGCACAACTTTGCTGCCTAAGCAGTATAACTAGAGCCAAGTTCGTTCGGGGAACGTGAAAATGTGAAATTGTGCGTTTATCGGGGGTTACTAGTAGTAACCCCGTTAAAGGCGGAATATTCTCTATACATACACCTGCGCCTTACGGAGCACGTTCTTATTAATTCCACATAGAAATTGGATTCCTTTATTGAAGCAGCGATTATTCCGGGTTTCGTTCACTTGCGATAATTTATTCTGGGTATAATTGAGGCGCCCGGAACCAAAGGAATCAAATGGCGATTGGCACTGAATTCAATTTGAGACGGATTTGCGATAAGGCCTTGTTTAGAATTGAGCAGAATTTAAACAGAGAAGGATCTTTTTAGATATGATATTGATATTGATTGGAGGTCACTTGGTGTGAGACCGTGGTGGCCTAGTGGTTCAAAAATTTAATTGAAAGCAGTGATCGGAGATTGCAATTTCGAAACGGTGAATGGACCCATATTTAACACACTGGCTTTAATCGCACTTAGAACCAATAATAAAAAAATGAATGTGTCAAAAGAACCTTGTTTTAACTTACTTGAAAGAAATATTTTATTGCACTAAAATAGTAAATTTGGTGCAAAATGCCCTTGTTCCCAAAGTGTCAGTTGATATGATATCATAGATGTGAGGCATAATCCAGATGATTTATCGTACCTCTGGGTACCCTCTTTAACCCTATCTATCCTACGCGTTATGCCCAAAGGGATTATGGATTTTATAAACTCCTTAAAAATCAAAGTAATGGTTTGATTTTAATGGCAATTAATTTCAAAAATAAAAGCAACTTGCATGAACCGCTAAACATTTTCTACTAGTTAAGTGTAACAAGATTAAGAAAACGCAAAGCAATACATAAACTACATAGATTCACATCTTTATCATAAAATTTAACATTGCCTTTCTTTCTTTCTTTCTTTCAAAATGTCGGAATAACGAGATTGCCCATCTGGTGGTAAGTAGTAACCCTTGGCCCAACCAATACGACATCCTCTCCCAATTAGGTACAAGACCTAAGTCTCACTGTGTCTCCCGTAACTCGGAAACGTGTAGATGGAATGTCTCATGTGCCTGTAATTTCACCGGCAGCCACGCTTTTAGAACCAGGCTACGTTAGGTATAAGGTAAAGTTGCCTGTAAGTTTTATTACATCTCTATTACATAGGTTATATTGGCATTAATTACGTATGCTATCAGTAATTGCAAACATTTATATTTGTCATAAAAAAAAGGTAAGAGATATTTTTAAATCTCAAGATCAAAATTCCATAGCCTCAATTCAATATTCAATTCGGGATTATCCAATCCATTTCAGATATTACGAAACCAAATTAATTACGCACACTGGCTTCAAGCTTTTGGCGTGATCGTATATTTGAAGAAGTTTACTGGCTGCGAATAAACGATTTAGCGTTACTTTTATGAAATTGGATCGTTTTCACCAAATATTCGGGAATAATAATTTCCGATAACCGACGCGAACTGATAACTGGCTTGGAATGATTATGCAAAATTTTACAGATTTCATTGTCTTTAGGCTTTGGGATAAAGACTGTACAGACAGTATAATTGAATTAAATTTTATTTGTTTAGGTTCATAGTCATTTTAACTTTGCCTTGAAATGGGAGATAATTTTATGAACCTCCGCTAAGCTCTAGCTAGTAATTAAATTTCCAACGATATAAAATATATATATCATAACGTCACATTTCTTTGTTATTAGTTGATATTTTATTGTATGGCAATACCGGGTTTTGGTAAATTTCTTTTGAGAAATAATTATAATGAAGTTAAATAGTTTTCATTGCCAGAATCCTTTCAGTTCCTTTGACTGGCCTCATAGCTCAGTTGGTTAGTAACCCTGCCTTCTGCGCTGTAGGTCGTGGGTTCGATCCCCACTCAGGACAAAACATTTATGTGACATTTGTAACATTGATGTTTGTTCTGTGCCTGGGTGTTAATATGTATTATATGTATGTATTTACAAAAGAAAAGTATATATAAGTATTATATCAGTTGTCTGGTACCCATGATACAAGCTATGCTTAGCTTACTTTGGGGCTAGATGGCGCTGTGTGAAATGTCCACCATTATTATTATTATTATTATTATTAAAGTTCATTACGTAAACAAATAAATTCTATCATTTGATGAAACCAGCAATCTTCAACTTATTTGGAGAAAATAGAATAATTTATGAATAAAAGTTCATCCCACACGTAAGATCAACATTTTCTACTTATTTCTCACTAAACCTTATTCTCAGTGCGTGAATTGCTATCTCGAATGCAATATTTTCCTACTTCAAATACCTATGAAACCTATTATATACCTATTTACCTATGAAAAATCATTTAGAAATTGGCCATCATGAGATATTCATACGGAATTAGGAAAAGTCATGCTATAATCAGTTCAGTAATGAAATAGTAAAAAAAATGTTTAAATTTACTGAAATCAATAAATAATTAATGAAATACATAAATATTTGTAGACATTTCACACAACGCCGTCTAGTCAAGGTGATTGATATATATAATATACTTTTAGTAAATACATACTAACACCTAGAGAACAAACATCTATGTTCGTCGCACAAGTAAATAAATAAATAAATAAATAAATCTTTATTCATTGACTTAGTGCTAAGATTAACATAGTGATTTAGTATCTAATAAAAGGTAGTAATTACTATGCCTGAACTAGGTAATCCTGTATCTCAGGCGATAAAGGCTAACATATTACAATAAAGTACCAAATTCATAAACTTACAATCTATATGTACATAAATGATGTCTTATCGCTATTTAAACTATTTAGGGTTCATATCTGACAGGACTTATATAATCAGTGTGTTGGATGGATAGAGTAAGGGAAGAAAAAGTATTTGTCCTGAGTGGGAATCAAACCCACGACCTACAGCGCAGAAGGCAGAGCTGCGAGGCCAAGTATTATTTTGAATGTGCTTTCATTTCATGTTATGATGTTGAGAATAACCCTAGTTTATAAATATATTTTTACTTTAATCCATTTGGGTATATTACAAAAAGCCGCGAAAGTATGGTTCGCTTGGGAATTCAAGTTTCTCATGAGTCTGTAATATTCGCCTGAGACACTAGTTGATAATACTTGATGAAATGCTTTGCTCAAAGTCAAAGTTTGTCTTTGAGACAGACTGATGTGAAAGAACATAACGGTTTTATTCTTCGGCGAAATTGTTCATTATAGAGAAAGTGAATGGTTTTGATAATTGGACCATCAATTTGCCTAGACGAGTATTATTTTCATTGATTGGCTAATTAAAAGCTACTACTAGTCGTGTTACTGACTCACTTGAACCATTGTGGTAGAAGGATTAAAGTGTGCCTCAGAGAGGCTCCTTTCGGCTTACTAACACAATTGCCTTCGACTTGAATATTACTCATTGACGTTTCCAAGCCATTTCTTTATGAATTCTACAGAAATAAAGTTTTTGACTTTGAAGCTTTAATTTTGATATGCAGGTTTTATTATTTTGATGTATAAAAATGTGTTGATTAATTAAAATATATCATATAGTTTTATGTAATACTAGCTGTGCCCGCGACTTCGTTCGCGTGGAATAGTGGCTTTTCGGGCAGCATATTTTGAATAACTGAATCCTTATGGCAGCGGCGCGCCGGCTCTCAGCGCGCTTTATATAGCCACGGACGCTCAGGCGCGAGGCGTGTAGTACGTACTCTGTACGTTAAAAATGTTCGCCGTGATTCTTTAAATTGACATAACTTTTTTATTTATGAACCGATTGACATGAAATAAACACTAAATGTTAAGTGAAGCTTACTACAATATATTAGTGAAAACCGTATCTAAATCGAATAAGCCGTTTCTGATATTAGCGTGCACAAACACACAGACAAACAGACAAACAGACAAAAAAAATATTATTTACAATTTCGGGTTCGGCATCGATATAATAACAACCCCTACTACTTTTTTTTTATATATTTCCATTGTACAGACACCACTTTTCTACAATTTTATTATATGTATAGATGTATATTACAAGGTTAAATTAGTCCAACCACTGGTTTGCATCAAAACCACTTGGTTTACCTAAATACCTTTTAAGAGATCAAACCGTTTTCAGTGCAACGTTGGTTGACTTTGATGTGAATTTGACCGGGACCGATATTTATTGTAATAAAATCTTAACAATTTTAATGTAGTTAAATTGTAGACAGTAGGAAAACATTAAGTAAATTAATTCCTGAACTCCGTTATCAACAATATTCCGTAGTTTTTGCCTATCTAAGGAATCAACCGAATGACATTGGCAAAATTAGGGAATTATATGTGATTTAGGTATAATTTTCCATTAAAACTCCCAAGGGATGTTGCTGTTAGCGGTTTTAGGCTGTCAAACCAATTAAACTACCTCTAATTAGAGGAGATAAGCCCAATTCCCGATCGTTCTAATCCACTTAGATTTGTTTCAACCCTGTGCGCGCGCTCGTGCGATAATCTAAACTGTCAAGGTTGACACTTTTGGCCAGATAGAGCTATCGCAGTGAGAATAATTCTTCTAATTCTTCTAATTCTACTTGGACGGCTCTGTGATATTTATGTTTGTCTCACGAAAAATCCCTTAAACAACATCCACTTTTCTTGAATATTTATAAATGTGGATAGGTAGGTGAAAAAGTATTCCGCATGTATCATATCCCCGACAGACACACAAAAATTAAAAAAAAAATGTTGTTTTTGTATATGTACCGTGTATACATCCATATGCACTTAGTAAAAAGCGGTCATTTTAATATTACAAACTGACACTCCAATTTTATTTATTTGTATAGATTGAATCTATTCTTACCTTCAGCCGTTTTGAGTACGTTTGCTTACATACCTATATTTTTCAAACAGTTTTGTTCAAGGTAATGTTTCCACGCACATCTACTACAGTATTCAGTCTCCGTGTCCATTCTTACGCCATTAATCTGGCTATATGTGTAATATTTCTCGTTAACTGATTTTTTATTCACCTCACAGAGTGTATAAATTGTTGCTTTGCCGTCATTCTATCTACTTAGAGAATATTACGAGAACTTTCTCCTCTTGAGCTTTGTTGATTTAGAAATCCTTTCTGAAGCTGACATTGTATTGTTGGCGAGAAAATCCTGATTTGGTAGTCCTCAAATAAGACACTCAGCTGTATATTTACTCCATTGACTAGTCAGTTTCACACCAATCTTATAATCTCTACATCTTTTACATACAAAAGTTGAGTATAAAATCCCATACACATATTTTTTTCACTTTAAACCTTTACTTGGCAAATGATTTACCATCTCTGTCGATATATAAATGAATCTATTTTTGAAAAGTCTAAGTGACTTAACGGCGGTTATGACCTCAACGCTTTGTTACGTCTACCTTCTCACGATAGTGTAAGCCAGAAAAGCCAGTAAAGAGTGCCTCGGTGCTCTGCTTACTCCTTAGAGGAAACAAGCGTGAATGCATGTAGTCTTCTCAAAGGTGTGTCGGATAGGGTTTGAACAGGCGTCAAACTTAGCGATAAGTAAGCGTGACCTTGAATATTATTGACGTTCCAAGCCATTTCTTTATGAATTCTATGGAATAAAGTTTTTGACTTCGAGTACCTTAGTACTCAGTGTAGAATTTGCAGTCTTTGCGATCTAGATCTCCTAAGGCACTCGACGTGTCCCTGCCCAGTGGGTCGGTAAACCGGGATTTATCCCAACACATTTCCTCTTCAACCCGCGCGGTAAACAGTCGTTTTAATGTGATTCCTCGTTCATCCCGGCCGACTCTGAAATACTGCCTTTCCGCGTAAATGCTCTTAAGTTTTTTGTCGGCACTGAGATGGATATTGGGATCATTGATGCATTTTTCTCTTTATGATCACAACTTTTACCTGCAGATTTACTTGAGATCTATATATATATACTATACTAAAGTATAGTATAGTCGGCTAGTATAAATGACTTATGGTAGAAAGAGTAGAATTAGCGCAAAGAGGTATCCACTTTTCTTCCCTTACTCTATCCATCCAACTCACTGATTATATAAGGCCTGTCAGATATGAACCCTAAATATACAATAGTTTAAATAGCGATAAGACATCATTTATGTACATTGATTGTAAGTTTATTAATTTGGTACTTTATTTTAATGTGTTAGCCTTTATCGCCTGAGATACAGGATTACCTAGTTCAGGCATAGTAATTATTACCTTTTATTAGATACTAAATCACTATGTTAATCTTAGCACTAAGTCAATGAATAAAGATTTATTATTATTATTATTATTATATCTCAAGAATCATGCATTTTTTGAAATAATAAGTGAGCTGCATCACTCTTCGGCATACTATACATAGCGGCTGTAAATTTTTACATATTTCACTTTCGCATTTACTATATATAATATTTTGAGTTTATTATTTGAATTGCATGATCAATATATATTTCTTATTAATATGATGAGTAGATGTTACGGATGGGTACTGACTGTAGCAGAATTGTTGACCAATTCGACCAAACAAGAACATTTCAAGAGCACTAGAACTCACGCCAAGTTGGTCCGGGAAAGTACTGCCACCATACCCATTTCTGCCGCCAAGCAGTAACGCATTCGCGTCACTGTGTTCCGGTTTGAAAGGTGTGGTTGCTGCTGAATACAGGCACATGAGAGATTCCATCTACACGTCCAAGAGTTACGGGCACAAACGATGCGACTTGGGTCTTGTCGTACCTAGTAGGGGAGGGCCAAGTCACATCGGTTGTTATGGGCCGAGGTTACCACTAAACACCAGGTGGGCCCTTGGCTCTTTCCGTAACTGTATCACATAAAAAAAAAACCTCACACGAATTGGCTACACAGTATTTTCGAGATATTAAATTAATTTAACACAGAATAAGATACTTCACGTTCAAAGAATTAATTAAATCTTCATTGTTTGCCAAAGTTTGATACAAGGAGCACTGTCAAGCTAGTGTCGAATTTTATAGACGAGTTCGGAAGGGGTAGTTTGTAATTGTTATAGTGATGGTGATTGAACATCTTATTTTCTTGTATTTATTATAACATATAAAATTATTCTATTCAATCCTAGTGAATTTCTATTCTATTAAATAAAATTTCCATTGAAACTAATTGTACAACAATTTGAGGTACCTGAAAAAGTGTAAAACACTGAACTAACTGGTGAGAAATGGTTGTTAAATGAAATCTTGACTGTCTCCAATATAGTATCGAATGCATTACACTAATTCTAAATCTTGTTGTAGTTTAATCTCCGATAACATAACACGTAAGCCATATTATATTCTCCATGGAGGTTTGGATAAGGTATGAACAGGCGCCAGACTTAGATATAAGTACAAGCGATGCTGATAAGAATTACAAGATCATGCGTAGGTACTTAGATACATTTATTTTTATTTATTATTATTATACTTAGATACTTTACTTACCTGATCAACGTCACCCCAGTTAGTTCTTTAAGAACACTGGCCATTAAATTTTCGTCTGTTGTCTAATACAAACATCATTAATTATATATTTCAAAGATAAGCCATTTATTTGATCCCCGAAGCGGATTTTTGAGAATTTTTTTTCACCTTTATGGTTTCGTGGGAAAGATAAAATATTAATGTGTTCATCACTGTCATTATTTACTTAGGAATATTTAATGTCACTTCCTTTTAATAAATTATTTCTTGATAATTTGAGAGCCACATTTTACAAACACTACCTTCTACTAAAAATAAGTCCTTACGGATCTCACTGACACCATTCTATTCTACTAATATAAATCATAGAACTAAAAATGTTTATATAATATATAAAATTCTCAGGCCACAGTGTTTGTAACAAAACTCCTCCGAAACGGCTTGAGCGATTTTTATGAATTTTTTTGAATATTCGGTAGGTCTGAGAATAGGATATAAACTATTTTTCATACCCCTAAGTGATAAGAATGGTCCATCCCAAAAATTATAATTAAAAAAAATTAAAAAATTATAATTTTTGGACAATTATTTTTATGATATCAGCAATCAAAAATACATACAACCCTAAATTGTCACCCTTCTACCACCAACCCCTTTTTTTAATTGCGATATTAGTAATTTAATAATTTTCAACCCTCTGTGGTCGATTACTGACAAAATGTTTTTATTTTTCCGTTTTTAATGACACTTTTACTTTAACGTGGCATTGCAACGCGTGCTGGGTACAGCTTGTAAGGGTAGGTATATAATTTACTTTTTCGTAGATATGTGCTGGTTGAATGGAACTTAGTCTGGCCAGATTAGTGAAGCGGGTTAGTTTCTCATTCTGAAGTTTTGGTTTTTAGAATAATTATAGGAGTAAGCCAGCCGAAAATGGTTGTTTATAATTTTCTATACGGAACTCTAAAACAAAACATCGTGTATTAACGTTTTAATTTAATAAATCCCCTGTAAAAGTCTAACGAGGTAGAGAGGGGGCGCGGCACTCCTTAATTGTGAAAGTTGGAGGAACTCGGGTAATTGTTAAAAAAAAAACTTTTTATCAGGACCGATCGATCTAAGCGTCAGTTTCGTTAAATTAAAGCCTTTATAGTTTCTAGGTTGTTCGTTTTCGTCTTATTAAAATTTTATTATTAGGCAATTCTCGGCTTTTCTTGTCAAAAATGCCATGACTAAATCACGCTTTATTTTACTTTCCAAGATGCGGTACGTAAAAGTATTCCACCCACTTTTAACTATCCACAACAATAGCGTTTATATTGGCGTAAACAAGATGGATGTCGGCCGCGACTTAGCGAATCTTCTTGTGGCTTCCAGCAGCACTGTTCTGCATACTAATATACTTCGCAAAGTGTATGCAATCCGTTGATCTTGTATCTTATCGACGTCTCTGCTGGAGTGAAGATCAATGCAAATGCAAATCGATTTTAACTCATAGCACAGTTGGTAGTAACCCTGCCTTCTGCGCTGCAGGTCGTGGGTTCGATTCCCAAGGACAAACATTTGTGTGTAGATGTTTGTCCTGTGTCTGTGTCTGTATTATATTATAATTTACTTGGGACTTGGGTCTTGTCGTACCTTGTAGGGGAGGACCCAAGTCGCATCGGTTATTATGGGCCGAGGTTACCACTTAACACCAGGTGGGCCGTCGGCTCGTTCCGTAACTGTGTCAAATGTAGTAGTGACATGAGTAGTCAGTAGTAGTAAGCCATTTATTCTGGAGCGACAGGCAGTTCACCGCCATTGATTTTCCGAAAATCTCAGCTAAGACTTATGAAAGGGTGTTTGAACCAACAGTTTGTTACCGCTAGCAAAAACGCGTTCAAATGATCGCCATTAGTCTATTCCACTTCGGGTTTAGTGCTGACATGGGCGAGAATGCTTTCCTAACATTTATTTGAAAATATATAATAGGAGTTTTTTGTAAGAGTTATATGCACGATAGATAGATTTATCTTTATTATGTACACGCCCTACCATTATAAAATCGCCTCTCTCTAGCCTCAAAGGTGCGCTGGAAGAGAACTCTTTTTAGGGTTAAGCTCGCTTTTGTACATGTATTCTATTACCTTTCACTTATTTGTATTATGTTATGTGTGTACAACAAAGCATAAGGTATAGATAAGCAAATTTCCTTTGTTGTAATATTTTTATTTCAAATTATTCTCCACATAGAAAGACAAAACAGACATTTGCTAATGTATCCTTAAATACGTTTATGAATAAGACGTTAAGTTTTTATGTTACAGCATCAGGCCAAATAAACGAACGATCCATTCTTAATGGCACTTTTACGATTCCTACCTTTTAAGTGGTCGTTAACTAATTAAAGTCGACCTAAGAGGCATAAAATTTGGGACCCAATGTCGTATTTTTTACATGTTTTAATTACTTCGTAGGCGCGCGGCGCGGGTAATGTTACGTTACAAACCTATTCTATTTTGGTTTCTTGATTTTGATACTAAGTAATTTTTATGTCTAATAGATATGAATTGTGTCGAATCCATCGGTAAGTAGGCAATGCACCTTGTCTGGAATGCGAGGGACGATCTCGACCGGGGTAAGCAAGACCGGCCCCACAGCTCAGTTGGTAGTAAACCTGCCTTCTGCGCTGTAGGTCGTGGGTTCGATTCCCATCCAGGAAAAACATTTGTGTGAAGAAAATAAATGTTTGTTCTGTGTTGGGGTGTTAATATGTATCATATGTATGTATTTACAAAAGAAAAGTATATAAGTGTTATATTAGTTGTCTAGTTCCCATGATACAAGCTATGCTTAGTTTGGAGCTAGATTGCGCTAGATGGCGCTGTGTGAATTATCCACCAATATATTATTGTTATTATATAAACTAGTCCGTTGAGCATGATTTTTCTCCGGTTTTGGATGTTTGTTTTGTGTATATAACTGCCACCTGCGACACACGATATCTAGAGCAGGGGTATGAATTTGTAAACAAATCTTGTCCTTATTTTTGATATATATACAATGTTAATGTAAATATATGATTTGCGTGTGAGTATCTTTGCAGTCTAGATTTCAACTAGCAAATCTTCGAAGAATAGTCAGGCGGTGTAAAACAAACCAAAACAAAAGCTAATCCAATTCCCTTTTCATCTCTATGCTAACGCAAGAGTTCTAAGGTGTGGCCAACAAGAAAAAGGGTCAGAACTTTCCTCGGTCGCCTCATTAAAACTTTTTCGAGAGAATTAAATAACGACGGAAACAAATCCGTTTACATCGGAAACTTTCAAACCAAGTTTTTAAAGCAATTTGAAGTTGCGCTCGGTGACGCATTAACCTGATTGTAGACTAAATCGGTGGGGGAATTTCATTTCATAATTGATTGCCCATAACTACAGATTACAAAAGACATTTCCTGTTCTGTGCTAACTTGACTGCGTACCGTCACTTCTAGCTGAACATAAATAATTATAAATATTGGTGGACGTTTTACACAGCGCCATGTAGCCCCAAAGTAGGCTAGCTTATAGCTTGTATCATGAGAACCAGACAACTGATATAATACTTATATACTTTTTGTAAATATATTAACACCCAGGCACAGAACAAACATCTATGTTCGTCATACAAATGTTTGTCCTGGGTGGGAATCGAACTCACGACCTAAAGCGCAGAAGGCAGTGTTACTACCAACTTAGCTATGAGGCCAGTCGAACATATGCGTTCACTGTGTGTAGTAAATACTTATTTTGATTTTTATTAGGTAATAATAATTCATACCTAATAAATAAATATTGGTGGACATTTCACACAGCGCCATCTAGCCCCAAAGTAAGCATAGCTTGTACGATGGGCTCCAACAACCGACAGAATGAACTTTTTTGTGAATAAATACATACGCATTATATCCAGAATCCAGACTCAGAACAAACAATGTGTAGGCAGTGGTCTATCTGCTCTCTTGTCGCTTTTTAATAAGAAGCCATTAAAATGCAATTAGGTAATAGTTCAATAATAATTACTAGAAATTATTTATCTTCCACATCCCTTTGCCACAAAGGCTTAAATCTCTAATGTTGAGTTTTGTCCATGTACTTGGCTGTGTACCTAACTCGGGTGCGGGGAACTTTCAGTGAAACGGCAAATAATGATGAGACACGAAACTATTTATTCTCGATTAATGTGTTACAGTATTAACGCGATTGACGGTGGAGAGACGACTGAGGCGGCCAGGAGCGCGACGCACGCGGTACGCAAATATCACTGCGTCTGCTCGTTTGGCCCCCACATCTAACACAGATATATAAGCCTTATTCCGCAAAGGTTTAGACGTAGGCCCAATCCACTTTTCACTTGATAGTTTACATTATTATCGTGGAAACCTAGACGTAACAAGTTGTAATTTCATCACTGCCGTTGATTATCTACGAATAACTCAGCTTTCACTCTCTCTCCTGCAGCTCCATACTTAATGATCTGACAGCAAAAGCAAATACCGAAGAAAATACCATCACTTCCAAACAAGTAATCCATCTATTGATCAATAATCCACTTCGTTAAGCGCAAAAGTCAAAATGTGAAGCAGGTATGTACTCTGATAAGATCCTGTCGAAGTCTGCGACGGTCATGTTACTCCGAACCTCTCCGGGGCTTACAAATTAATTTCATGTATGTTGCAGGCAAAGTTGAACTAGTGTATCGATGAATACTTACTAGTACTAGTCGTGTCTCAGGCAGTCCTGAACCAGTGTAGTGAAAGGATTAAAGTGCGCCTTAAAGAGGCTTCTTTCATGTACCTATTTGAAAGTCGTTGAATAAATAACTTTAATAAATAAATAAACATTGGTGGACATTTCACACAGCGCCATCTAGCCACAAAGTATATAGCTTGTATCATGGGAAGCAGACAACTAATATAATTACCTAAATGTTTTTTTTGTTTGTAAATATATTCACATATTACGTGTACCGTACCCAATTACCTTTGTAAAATATTTTATTTAAAAACATTAGTAAGTCTGTTACGATGACTAAAAAGTTTAAAATACAGTTAAAAATAATATGAAATCTTGTATTTACTAACCTAGAAACAAGGTTGTGTACCTACCCAATATGGCAACTTGAAGTTTGAACGATTCACGAGCACTCTAGTCCCTTGGTAGGCTACATGACCCATCTTTTTCATTTAAGTTCATTTATGCTGCTTGTGAATTTAATTTAGTTTAATGCCCGAATTCGATGATATGATAATGTTAAAATTTCTTCATGTATTTAACGGTTTTCATTGTTTTTTAAACAATAAGTTTGTCATTGGAATTCAGAAGTTAAAATATTGCACCATCGCTTATGTGAACAAAGTTGTGGAGCCAATGAATATTTATTATACTTGTTATTGTGAAAGTTAAAACATGAGCTAAAAGAAATTATGGGAACAAGCAAATGCGCCTCGGTTTTCCTCAATAAATCTATATGTACATATAATAAAATTATAACTGGCCCAATTCAGTACACTGAGGATATATTTAATATTTTTTTTGAGGGCGCTCTATAATTATCGATAAAAGAACAGTATTTTTTTCCTTTTTTGTTTGTCCGTCGGTATCCTGACCACCACGATGGAACTACTGAATGGATTCAAATGAATCTTAGCATGATTTGAGTTTATACTACCAGGTTCATACAAGTGTATGTACCTGGTAGTATAAACTCATGTTTCCACGACACTGGGATGAAATTTTGTTTTACGAGTACTTTATGCATAAATTGGAAGGAGGGAGTACTAGTATTATCAGAAAAACTACAATATATTAAGGATAAGGATCTTGTGACTATCCTAATCCTAATAAACCTCGGTCTTCCTGCACCATAAGTATTGCAATATCCAAACAAGGGTCCCTAATGTTAAACCCATGATGTAAAAATACGACTGATTACCTCACAGCTGAATTGGAAGTAAAAGACATGCAGCGACTCATCAGTAGTAATAGAGCTATGCCAAAACTGATAAATTCAATTGCCACATACAATTCAGTTTGTAATAAAAATATCTCTCAACCGCAGTTTAGTCGGGGAGAGATTTTAGTCTGATAAAAGTTAGACAGACTTAAAGCTGTGGAATAAAAACTAAAACTGAAGGTTTTTACGCGAAAATTGAATAAGAACTTTTTCTTACATAAATGATTGTTCTCTAGGTTGGCCGGTAAAGTGGCTCATCGGAGTTTCTTAATGTGTGACGTCACGACTTTTCGGTTGGAACTTACAAAATAGTAACTAAGCTCGTTTTTGTTGGTTTTGTATCAAATTAAAGCAATTTTCGTTCGTACAGGTTACATACAGGTTGTATGTAATTTAATTTAAAATAAATTTTCATAATATTTCAATAGAATAACTTTCGGTTATAGTCAATTTAAAGGAGGTTGCTGGTTCATCGGGTAAAGTCAGTTTATAGGACCTCCTGTAAATTAGCTATATAATTACCTTGCTATATACTATATAGTAACCTTGTTGGTTCACATCCAGACTGCACCAATAAGTCTTTTATTTCAAATACCATATACTACTTTCTCAAAACAGCGAGTTATATTATAGTGAAGAAACCAGCAATGCATAAAACCAAAAATTCGAAGACATGTGTCAAGTACACAAGACCTCTAAGGTTGTCTTTAATCTATCGCCACACTGATTTCAGAGCCGTTATACTTGTTTCAAAATAAATATATTCTCTAAAGCCCGTGTTCAACATTCCCCCGCAACGTACGAACAGATACACGTTACATAAAATGTAAATATATCGTTATATATCACGTTCGTTATCCGGGCCCCGGTCGGCAATTTATCCATCTAACCTAATTACCTTGTGAAACGGGCCCTATTTATTTTCTGCTTGTACACGACCGGTTAATTATCATGGGATTTTTTATCGAACTAGTTCTAGAGATAAATAAAGTCATTCAGTATTTTTTTCCAGTCTCTGAATACTGCAGTTTATAGGAAAAGGCATTTATTTGGTCCTCGTAAACATTTTTATGTATATAAAGAAGAAAAAAATATATAGTATTTATTTTACCCATAACTAACAAACTACAAATGTATAAGTATAATAAAATGCATTAAAAACTAAGAACTAAGTAAGTATAATAAACTAAGTTCCTCTGTTGCAAGCTTGAATGGTTTTGTGAGCGTAATTTCAAAGGCAAACACACCTTTCAGACCAGAAGACAGTAATACATATACCTAACTTCCTTCAAAGAGCCTTAGAACTCTCGCCAAGTTCGTCCGGGGAAGTACTGCCACCATGCCCATTTCTGCCGCCAAGCAGCAACTCATTTGCGTTATTGTGTTCCGGTTTGAAAGGTGTGGTTGCCGGTGAAATTACAGGAACATGAGACATTCCACCTACACGTCTCAGAGTTACGGGCGCATACGATGCGACTTTGGTTTTGTCGTACCTAGTAGGGGAGGACACAAGTCGAATCAGTTGTTATGGGTAGAGGTTACCACATAACACCAGGTGGGCCGTCGGCTCGATCCGTAATTTAATCACGTAAAAAAAAACTTGCACGCATCTACCCCGAAACCATTTAACCTTAAAAATTAAGCATCTATCATTTATTAATCTAAATAAATATGCGACGAATAAAGGGCCCTTGAAGATAAATAGCTAAATTAAATGCGACGCATTTTCCCTTTCCTCATGGGCCCCGCTTCAAGAAGGATCACGAACTCTGACGTTTGAAATGTCGCGCAATAAATTCTTACTTATGGAAGCAATGTTGATTTTATTGAAATTGCTGCTTAGGAATGAGTGTCTGATTTCACGAGTGTTCTAAACACATTGCCTTTTATCCTAGAATGGAATATATCACATATAATTTAACCCTTTAATTCGTAGATTTGACAAAGGTTTACAATAATGTCCGGTATAAGTTTATTTTGTGCATTGTTCTCCGTGTCTCAACATAGCTTCCATAGCCAGCGCGACTTAGAGTACCGAAAAAAGACTCAAGAGTACCAATTGGGTTAGATGCAATTTTGATGGAAAACCGAATCCAGTTAATTTTTATACTTTTATTACGCAAGGATACGACTTGGGTTGCCCCATACCTAAGAAGGGGAGAAATCTTATCGTATTTGTTACATTTGTAAGGCCACACTTATCAAGTGGGCCATAGGCTCGTAATTTATTCACATAAAAAAAAGCAAAACGTCTTTTATGAAAAACCAAATAAAATATTTCTCATTATTTATAGGTACGGCGACTTTTCAGACCATTTTCGACCTTTCAACACAAAGAACAGACAGAAACCCCTAGGGATTTCTTTCCTTCGCGAGTATTGTATTGTATTGCTTAAAATATGGGTAAATTATCTCGGTACACAAATATCTACGTAATACCACTTCCAAAACGCTGAAAAGAGACTTCAAAAGATGAGATATAGGTTATGTGTAGCGTTACTTTAACGTTAACACAATTGTATGTCTGTACTTGTATTTGTCTGGATGAACCACAACACAAAAGTCCAAAAAAGTAAACTTTTAGAGTCATCAAAATGTTTGCTCTGACCAGGACTGAAACTGCAGTTACTATCAATTTAACTGGCGTCATAGCTCAGTTGGTAGTAACAATGCCTTCTGCGCTGTAGGTCGTGGGTTCGATTCCCACCCAGGACAAACATTTGTGTGACATTTGTAACATTGATGTTTGTTCTGTGTCTGGGTGTTAATATGTATTATATGTATGTATTTACAAAAGAAAAGTATATAAGTATGTACGTTATATTAGTTGTCTGGTTCCCATGATACAAGCTATGCTTCGCTTACTTTGGGGCTAGATGGCGCTGTGTTAAATCTCCATCACACATTATCACATTATTCAAATCGTATTTAGTAATGTCAATCCTTTCTCGTAATAAATTCATGTGATGCAAGCCGGTGCTGTTTCGATCTCATGTTTAAAACTCACTTTTATTTTAAACTGAAACTGAAGGTAAAAGTTTAGAAATGCCGACTCAATTGTCAGTTGCAAACTCTTTTTGCAGCGTCCAGATAAGTTGTGTATCTGGACGCTGCCCGCTTTGATGTCGTGCAGTCGGTTTGTTGAGCTTTTAGACAAAGTTTTGTATTTTACTGTGCATTCTACCGTTGATAAGGAAATAAATACGGTTGCAAATAGGAGTTTTCACTAAGAACTCACCGTACTGTGTAAAGTTACACAACAGTGTTTTTTTTTATGGTGTTACGGAACGAGCCGATGGCCCACCCGGTGTAAAGTGGTATCCTCGGCCCATAACAACCGATGCGACTTGGGTCCTCCCCTACTAGGTATGATAAGACCCAAGTGACATCGTATGCGCCCGTAAAAAATGCTATTTGGGTAAAATGGTCGCTTACGATAAGTCGGCGGTCAAGGATCGATATATTATCATGATTATTCTTCTCTTGATAATAAACTTAAGAGCTTAACATACATTTTTGCACCAGCTGGCGAACTAGGCTACCGGGGTTCCCTACCGCCAACATAACTTCACGGCTTGGAATGGAAGAAAGAGCTCTTCAAAGTCGATCGCTTGAAATTCCTCTTAAAACTTTAGCAGATATCCAGCAGATATTAGAGAGTGTGGTGGTCTAGCGGTACTGACCCCCGAGTTTCAATCCGGAGGTCACCGGTTCAAATCCCGACGTGCACCTATGAGTTTTTCGATTGAAAGATTTATGTGCGCAATACCACGTTCTCAAAACGGTGAAGGAAAACATCGTGAGGAAACCGACATGTCCTAGAACTAAAAATTCGAAGACATGCGTCGAGTGCACGAAAGGAGCCTCTTTGAGGCGCACTTACAATCCTTTCACCATACTGGTTCGATAGAACCGGTGACTCGAAGAAGAAGAAGCAGATATCCAAAGATATATATAAATTCCGGCTAAGTCTACACATGCAAAGTGGCTCGCCAAGGTTACGTAATCCAGAGGAGTAAACGGTTCCCTTCGATAAATAAACAGTGTAATTCCAAAATACGAGTAAGCTTATCTACCAGGATATGCTTCCCTTTTGTTTTTATGAAAATACATAAATACGAACGCGTTTTCCCTCCAATCTGCAGATAGAACCAACAAACAGACTTCTTATTAAATAAATAAATATTCATTAAATCAAATAATAACATACCGTGACTACGTGCCTACACTGTTTTTTTAAAAGTAATCTCACTCTAACTGTTTTTCGTGGTTTCGCGCAGTTTACACATATGTAGCTTTGTATTAGTGAAATAATATAAAAAAGGGAATAAAAGAGAATAACTTTTAAGGCAGAACACAAGACAAAAAGTTTTAATCTATTTAACTAAATAAGACAAACAATATTAGGTTCTAAATAAAAACTTAAATTCTATAATCCTAAATACTTTTTTCTAAGTCCTGGTAAAACCCAAATGCAGAGTTTCAACAATATTTTCTTTAAATATGACAAATATTGGGGGATATATCACACAGCACCATCTAGCCCAAAGCTAGCAGTTTTTTTTTTGAGAACTAGGTATCCGACAGAATACTCTTTACATTTTTGTAAATAAATATTAACATCCAGACAAAGAACAAACATCTATGTTCGACACAAAAATTTTACCTGGGTATAATCGAACCCACGACCTAGAGCGAAGAAGGCATAGCACTACCAAAAGAGCTGTGAGGCCGCTCAATATAATATAAACTATAGTGTAGGTAATTATTTTTCTATTCGAGTCACTGGTTCTGTCGAAACCATTGCAGGGTAGTAGACTTTAAGTGCGCCTTAAAGAGGCTCCTTTTGTGCACTAATAATAATAATAGTAGGTAATGAAACCGATACAAGCTGCAAATAGATTGCTAGATTGTTTGTTGGCAAGCACCGGCTTCGTCTGTCGTTGCACCTGTACTGGCGAGATCTACACGGTGGTGCGGCGCACTGCACGTCATTTGCATCTGAATCGAGACTGCCGTATAATACATTTAACGTCCGTTGAATAAGGGCCTTGGAATACATCCGTGATTTATTGAAGCTTTCACCGGCTTTGCCTTCAATGTGACATGGATTTTTTGATAATGATTATATATTTTGTAGTTATTGACGTGGTCTTCGAGTTAGTTATTCGGTGCAATTGCCTGTTATTTTGTATTTATCTATTATATTACTTTATAGAATTGTTGTAAAGAAATCATTACATACATAGTGATAATCTGTAATTGGTATTAAGTTTTTATTTATAAGTTCTTAATTGTACATTTTTGGGCTGTTGAGTCTATGACAAATCTTGAATCAAAACAATAACTTTCATTAAAAAACCATTATACCTGTAATGGTAATGACAATATAAACTTATTTCCCTTATTTCTTCTGTATTGCTTGTCTCCATGTCACGCATTCACAGTCGCATTGTGATACGGGGTGATGCGAGTTCCGACGACATCAAAGCGAGCTATCACAAAGGGTGTTCGCTGCGTGATGCAATGACACTTGTGTAATGAAAAATATCACAATGATTATCATGCAATAATGGCACTGTAGGGTATTTCAGTTGAAACTTCATCTCAGTTGTAATAGTTGAATTATTTAGATTTTTGTAGATTTACTTGCATCTAGTTAGGCAAGGTTTTTGTCATAGATTAACTTCGGGGTATATTTTATTCAATTAATTTATATCAATTCAATATAATATATATGGATTTCATTGTTATGGAAATTAATTGGGATTTGAAAAAAAATATATACTTAATTACAACCTATGTTAGGAGACTTCGTAACGATAAAATCACTTGACTGTTACTTGACTGTGGTTGTGAATACAATTCTTGACGATATTTGAATAGAAATTTCTAGTAGACTGACTTTTATCTCTTTCTATCGCCGAGACGTCAAACCAATAGAAAAAAAAAGAGATAAATATGTAATTCTAATTTTGACAAGACGGCTCTAAGTCATAACTCTAAGAAACCGTGCCTGGAATGCGAGGTTCGATTTCGAAGTAATTTTTATGATTAACAAAATGAATTATAGATATTTGTGTTATCTGTGCCGCAGGGAATGCGAGCTCAAGTAAATGTTTATAAACCACTATCCCAAATGTTTATAAATAACTATCCCAATCGAGCCGTCTGTTTGAATTATGAAATTAAGTTAAGCTAGATCTTTCGCTAGACGCCACCGCCAAACTAACACCGCATACGTGGCAGGCAAAGATAATTTTATAAACAAACATCTCAAACATCTGCTTAAGTAGTTAATTACATGTTGGTCGAAAATCAAACTAACAGGCGAGAAACACATCAAAGTAACTTACCTAATTTATAAGTCATAACTTAGCTACGTCGTGATCTCAATCCAACCACTCAGGACGCACTTCCGCAACTAATAATAAGTTGCCATCTTGCTAAGTAACACATAAATTGTATTCGTTCACATAACTGCGCCTTCCACTTAGAGTAAGGTGCTGCCACACTGGATAAAATCCTATTAAAAATTTAAGAATCGTTTTCACACGCACATGTCGTTAGCTAAAAAGCTTTCACGATATACATATACGCAAAATTAACGGTTTTTTATATATAGAATTTTATTTGACAAGCCAAGCAGATTTGAAAGGGAAATGTTTTGTTTTTGATAAAGACCAGAGCTATGACAATAAAGTAACGGAAGTGCTCAATAATACAATTCAATTCCATTTATTTATTGATATTTTGACATATATATGCACTCAGACAACGTCGAATAGAATTATTTTATGGCATCGTCTCAATGTAAAATAGTATTAAAATATAACTCGAGATATGAATAACGAAAACTAAATAGAAAATTGTTTTACGTGTATAACCCACGTCGTATTGAAGGCAGTGGACACCGTGCTTTCAGACGGCATCAAAACATGCCCTCATTATAAATTGACTACTAGTCATATTGAGTACTAGTTGTTCTTGTACTTATGGAAAATCAAGTCAGACTGCTTCACTTAGTAGCAGTAGAGTTTCTCTAAAACTGTCTTCCGGCTTGAAAGGTGTGGTTGCCGGTGAAATTATAGGCACATGAAATATTCCACCTTTACGTTTCAGAGTTACGGCCACATACGATGCAACTTGGGTCTTGTTGTACCTAGTAGGCGAGGACCCAAGCCGTTTAGCTTGGTATGGGCAGAGATAACCACTTAATAGGTGGGCCATCAGCTTGTTCCATAATTTTCCACATAAAAAACTTTCTCAATCAGATCACCCAGAGAGCTTCCTCTTTGTTCATCACTTTATCTTCTTTCTGCCTTATTATTATGTTTATCAATAAATAACATTTTAAATTATTGTTTCTGATAATTATAGTAACAGCAAAAGATTTTCAATATATATCCGCCAGTGTGGAAGCACCGTAACGTCGCACAAGCCTGGTACCAGGCCAACTTCTTAAAAACTTTTTAGATATTGTAATTAAATTAGTATGCGCCATCTTGTTCTAGAAATTGCAGTTTTACTTCCACGTCCTTTTGTCTTCTCGGAGCGTTTCGAGTGTTTTAGTACTTAACTTGAGCAAGACGCCATTAAAAGTTTGTGTATTCTTTGAAAATTGCTTTCTTGTCTGATTATATAGGTCAGTATTGATGAAAGTTTAACGGTTCTGGCAGTCGATTTGCGTAGCTCTAAAGTTAACTGAAAAGACAATGCTGTCTATTTCCATGCCTCCTGTCTCCTGCTAAGATAGCTTTTGCTGCATCAGTATTGTGAAACTGTGTCGCCAGAACTGATTAATCTTTTATTTCCGTCAGCCTTGTGAATGCTCCCTATGTTTGTTTGCACGTGTTGTGAGCGAGAGTGGCCTAGTGGTACATACACAGTTTCAATCTGAACGTCGCTAATAATTTTTCGGTTCACAAGTTTATGTGTTCTATTGTACGTTTTTAAAACCCTTTGTTTTGCAAGTGTTTTAAAATCAAGTAGATCATAGATATATGTCAACTTTTCCGATTCTTCTGTGACGCCTCAGGAAGGAACTGAGTTATCTGGGTTACCTGCATTATCACAACAAATCTAATAAACAGCAAGCTACCAAAAATAAAACCATTTAAATTCGCTGGTTCAGATATGCGCGATAAATAATATCTCCAATTTTCTGGT
The DNA here is from genome assembly GCA_947359385.1 of Chesias legatella. NCBI lineage: Eukaryota > Metazoa > Arthropoda > Insecta > Lepidoptera > Geometridae > Chesias > Chesias legatella. The sequence goes on along the minus strand of OX375780.1, from coordinate 1,655,359 downwards.
TCGACTGCGTACTAATAATAATTTCCAACCAGTCCCAGCGATTCCAAAACAACTAAAAACACATGATTGAGACGTTATATTCAAAAACAGGCACGAATTGAATCCTCCGTATTCTAATAACGGGTTATGGTTGCGTTACGTTCCATTTGCATTTATAAAGGAAACGCGACTCGCACCTACCAACTGAACGAAACATTGCCAACAAACGAATTCGTCCACACTGCGGAGGTATGGTAATAATTCAAGTATTCATCTTTCGAATTTATATGCGGGTTAGAGTTCTTTTATTGAGAGCGTGGTGGTCTAGTGGTACTGACCCCGAGTTCAATCATTCAATCCTGAGGTCGCCGGTTCGAATCACGACGTGCACCTATGATTGAAATGGTAATAGTAGTAATAGTACAGCGCACATAAATCTTTTAATCGAAAGATTTATGTGCATACCACGTTCTCAAAACAGTGAAGGAAAACATCGTGAGGAAACCGACATGTCCTAGAAAAATTCGAAGACATGTGTCAAGTGCAAGAGCCTCTTTGAGGCGCACTTAAAATCCTATCACCAGACCGGTTCGAGAGAGCTGGTGACTCGAATAGATAGTCTTATAATACTAATATGTCATGTCATGTAATACTAACATATCATGTCATGTAATAGGTACTTACATGTCATCACGAATGCGAACGAAAACACTTCGCTTACATTCGTTTGTGCGGGTAGTATTAGATGTAAAGCGGCCTCGGGGACTTCAGTTTTGTGATCGGGTTATGCCATTATAGATTCTACTATATCGGAGTTAAGGTGATTATGTTCTGTTTTATTGAATTTAGAAATCTTGGTAATTATCATTAGTAGATATGCTCTCAAAAGTGCCCGAATGTTTGAATTTGGATTCTATTTCGCGGATTGGCTACAATTTTCTTATATGGATTCGGATTTTGTCCATTGTTGAAGTCATTTACATCTCCGATTGACCCTGTTTTTCAACTTAATTAACGATTAAATAATATAAATCTTGTATTCTATGATATAAATATTAATAATAATTCATTTTAATTTATATGCTAATAGTAACTTTTTTTTTTTTTTTATGTAATACAGTTACGGAACGAGCCGACGGCCCACCTAGTGTTAAGTGGTAACCTCGGCCCATAACAACTGATGCGACTTCGGTCCTCCCCTACTAGGTACGACAAGACCCAAGTCGCATCGTATGCGCCCGTAACTGTGAGACGTGTAGGTGGAATGTCTCATGTGCCTGTAATTTCACCGGAAACCACACCTTTCAAACCGGAACGCAGTAACGCAAATGCTTCACTGCTTGGCGGCAGAAATGGGCATGGTGGCAGTACTTCCCCGGACGAACTTGGCGAGAGTTCTACTGCTCTTAAAATCTTTTGATATTTAACATTGAATTGTGCTTGACAATGAGGAATAACTATTACTTGATAATTACTGCTTAAAACACCGACCTATATGAAATAGGAAATATTTAATTTTTGATCATTATTATTATATTGTGACAAATTATTTATTATTAGACATATTTACATGTAATAATATATATTGAAGTGTCAATTGTTTGAATAGTTTAGTGTAATTTAAATCAATTCTAAATATTAATTGTAATTAATAAGTGTTATTGGCGGAAGCCGTTCTGATTATAGGTAAACTAAATTGACATCAAAGTAAAAGATATAAAAGATTAATGTGAACGCTGAGGCGCAGAAGCCGATGGCCCACCTGGTAAGTGGCTACCGTCGCCTTTACTACCTGCAACACTTGCCTATTAGAAAATATATCTATTCAGTTTTACGACAAGTACAATAAAGACCTTTATTTCGCGAGAGCCCACAAGCGCATCTAACCAACCTTGACGATAAGTTAAACCCAGCAGCCGGAGCGAATTCGAAATAAAGAAAAACAATAGAGCAGACAGGTGTGTAGCGAGACAGTAATGAAACCGAGGAACCCTCCTCAAGCGGACACATATTACATGTCTCTCACAGATTTGGAGGCTCTCACAAAAAATACTAGAGATCTTTGATTTAAACGTGAAGTTGCGTTTGTAAGTTCTTAAAGGTATACCTTCGGATGTTTTATGATTTAGACGCCAATTTATTATGAAGCTTTTTGGTTCTTCTTGTGAATAGGCGTTTTTTTATGTGAGACAATTACGGAACGAGCCGATGGCCCACCCTGTGTTAAGTGGTATCCTCTGCCCATAACCGATGCGACTTGGGTCCTCCCCTACTAGGTATAGACCCAAGTTGTATCGTATGCGCCGGTAACTCTGAGACGTGAAGGTGGAATGTCTCATGTGCCAGTAATTTCACCGGCAACCACACCTTTCAAAGCCGAACACAGTAACGCTATGTAGCCAATGGTAGAGTCACACGTTAAATGGTATTGGTTGGGATTACTTGATTTGTTTGCATTCATAGTGTAAGGTCCCAGCTGCAGTTCCAAGCCTAGACAAACATTTGTATAATGAGCTTAATTTAAGGTCATAAGGTCTTGGATCTCTGATTTGTGTGTGTTACAGACAATCCCAGTGCACCGATTTGTGGAGAAATGCCTTATTTATCTTACTTATTTAAACGAGCAATTCTTGTATATATATATATATATAATCTGAATCTCGGAAACGGCTCCAACGATTTTCATAAAATTTTGTTTACAGGGGTTTTCGGGGGCGATAAATCGATCTAGCTAGGATTCATTTTCAGAAAATGTTGTTTTATTCGTGTTTTCAATAATCAACTTAACGACTGCAACGCCATCTCTTGTCGAGTAGCATAACTGCTTGAACGTAAACTCTATAGTCGTATTTTTAAATAGACGAGGCCAACTGACAGTAGCTAATGTCACTTTGTAAAATAATGTTGCCATATTTAAAGTAATAGTGATGCGTTCAGTTCTCGTTCAATCAGATGAATGAACAATGAGTGTGAATACGAGTAGATAATCATTTCAAGCTATAAAAGAATATTATTTCTATTTTACAATAAAATTGTATAAAAGTGCTCTGATATAAATATACAAACAAGAACATTGCGATAAGTATGTTGTAGACGAGATGGCAGCGCAGCATGGGATAATTGTTTTACGTCTGCCCCCATACCACTGTGAGCTCAATCCCATTGAGTTGGTATGGGCGCAGGCTAAAGGATATGTTGCAAGAAATAACAAAACATTAAAAACGCCCTAAAAGAACCTTAAAAACCTTAACCTTAAACCTTTTATACCTAAAAACGCGTGAATTCTGGAAATTTCGCGGCTTACAGTCTCACTACTGAACGCTAGATGGCTCTTTCTTAAAATGAGATTCTAAACCTTTGGCTATTCATTAGATACATTTTTTCATGCATCATTTCAATATCATACCTTTAATATAATATGTTTCACCTTCAAAATACAAAATTTTGAGTACGATGATTGTTTCACACCTTGTATCTTATATATTTAAACGAGCAATTCTTGTATATATATATATAATATAATCTGAATCTCGGAAACAGCTCTAACGATTTTTATAAAATTTAGTATACAGGGGATTTCGGGGGCGATAAATCGATCTAGCTAGGATTCATTTTCAGAAAATCAACTTAAACATAAACTTATTTTTTTTTATTGAAAGAAAATAACAAAAAGGTGGCGTTTCTTCTGTCGGTAAGATCGAAAAATATTATTCATATTTCATCATTTTATCAGTATGTACTTCGTACTTAAATATAATTTCTACAAAACACAATTTATCAAAAAAAAATATATACCGAGCAAAGCTCGGCCATCCAGGTACTACTTATTAATGTGAAAACTGTGCTAGCGTTATTAAATTACACTAATTCAGTTTATTTCATATACAAGTCGATCTAAAAAAAGTTTATATGTACCAAAATTGTGTAGTAGAATAAAATTAAAACTGAAATATGTAATTCATCAGAAATCACATAAACGACAACCTATAACCGCTTTTATTTATCGCAACAAATCGAAACCCAAAAGCGAGAAGTTAAATTGAATATAAATCTATTGGGGCGTCGCTACCCACCTCGGCAATGCATTAAGAACAAGGCAAATTGAATCTTACGTGCACCGCTTACGGTTGAGATAACAGAGACACGACTTTGTCGCGAACTACCTTCATCGAAAGGGTCGTGGGGTGTTTAAATAAATAAAATAACCTGGTTTAAGGCAATTAGGGAATCGCGAATGTTTGTTATCCATCCGATTGAAAATTCCTTAATTTTGTTTGCGAAAAAAGGGAAACATTCTCCCACTAAACTGGCTGAAATTGCGTACGAATTTAAATTTATTTTCGTGTAACTATGTGAGGGTTAATTGGATTCCGGTGTCGCTGGGTAAAATAAATTGATGTTTTCTGTTCGGATGGCAACATTGATTTTCAATGAAACGTTTAGGTCGGAGCCTGTAGTTCGTTGATATTGGCATGAGTGAAATTAGTCGATTATTGAAGGAATTTGACAATTGTCTGGAGAAAACTGGTTGTACTACTTACAATAAAACTTTAAGGAGTACATCGGACAATATCACCTTTTCATACCCTCATATCCTAGGCAAATTTGACACAGATAGTATTTAAACCTTGGATAGCGTTTAAGCGAGTAATCCAACATTATACAGAGTGAAGTAGTAAATACACGTACACAGATTTGTGGATTATGTCGTGCAAAGTGAAAAGCTTAACGTGAGCAGTGACGTGTGCAGAGCCGCATACATTTGTTACACGTATGTTAGTAGTTATGAGATACTTCCAATATTACGTTCAAGGAAATCGGTTTGATTTATATTATCTACAAGTTTCCTTGTAACTTCACGTAAGTAACATAAAGCTGGTAGCTCATGTAGATATTTATTTTAAAATTATATAATTGTTTTTCATGAATTTTATCTTAATGGATCCTTATTAAACTCAAAACTCATTGTAAGAAAATGTTAAAAATGGAACAACAGTTTCTAAATTAAAAATAAACAAGGTAAATTACAAGTGCCCATTAAGGATTTCTCAAAAAAAAGAAATTAACACTTTTAAAACAGTGGTTATATTTGTTATAAAATTGTTATATATAATAAATGAAAAACAAAACACCACATTAAAACTATGACATTAGTGCAACGCCCTTACATACCACAAATGAAAAACCGATACATTACTCACAACTCGTATATAAAAAAAACTCCTTGGCGACACATAATTTGGGGTCAGATTGTGACATATAACTTCAAATAGTATATCCCTTTTCTCTGACCAAATTCACACGTGACATTCAAATGAAATTTAGCCAAACCAGAAAGAATCCAAAATTGAGAAATATATGTTAAGAAGTTTTTAAGTTCTTCCACTTCCTTAGCATGACTAAAATTAAATGTAAAATTGCAAACATTGAATCGAATGTTACGTGTAACATTGAACCGGGAATAGACCCCAGCATCTCGATTAGGTCTTTATAAATCTAGGTATAAGGTCGTAGCGAGCTTCAGTGTCACGTAGACTAAAAGTACTCCGTTCAAAGTGTTTCGGGTTATAATGTGACTCTGCCAGGGTGAACCTTCGCAACAGCCACGCAAGCCCAGCCTTCACTTGGAGACGGGCGAACCGATTACCTGAAAATTTTAAAGGAAAATTTATAATAACCGCTAATTTTTTGTAGCAATACAACTGTGCAGAGTTCGTCCAGAGAAAAATTTAATAAATATTGCTGGACATTTCACATCTAGCCCCAAAGTAAGCTAAGGATAGCTTGTATCATGGGAACCAGACAATTGATATACATACTTATATACTTTTCTTTTGTAAATACATACATATAATACATATTAACACCCAGACACAGAACAAACATCAATGTTGACAAACATGAATGTGACACTTGTCACACAAATGTTTGAGTGGGGAGTGGGAGTCCTGAGTGGGGATCGAACCCATGACCTACAGCGCAGAAGGCAGGGTTACTACCAACTGAGCTATGAGGCCAGTCATATGATTACTTGGTAGGTAATACAAAAAGTATCGTGTATCATAAAATCAATAGTTTAACAGACAGAAGAAAAAAAGTCAAAGGATTCCTTTCAAATTGATGCCACTTGACGCAAACGTCCAGTAATCCTTACATTTAGCGCGGCGCGGCTTATAGGCTGGGCTGTTTGACGCTTCAATAAATAAAACCATAGAGGCACAATAGAGGCTTGAGCCTGGAGGCACGCTACAGGCCAGAACAGCTGGTTCAGTCTGGACAAGCTTTATAGAGACCCATTATATGCCACGATTTTTTTGCAAGATTCCTCTATTCTCTATAATGATAGCCACTCTTTAAAGTTCATTTTTGGATATATTTTTCTACACAACAGAAGACAGTCATTTTTTAATGCTTTATACTTTAAATTCCAAAAAAATATGTTTATTTCTTGCCTAAACTAAAAATATAAAAAGAAAGAAAAAATTACTCATTAGTGATAAACACTTCTTTCCATTTTATCGCAAACGAAATGTAGGGTCATGACCATAACAATACATTATCTATTAATGTGTTTACGTTTGTTATCCAAATAAACTATAAATAGTTCTTTATTTGTTGTATACTTAAGTATCAAGCTAATTACTATCTAAATAGGCTATGTGTTTGTTGTTAAAATATGTAAAAATGGTACATTTATAATTTTCATTATAATGGTACAATTTTATAGTTATATGGTTGTTTTAATGGTTGACAGCAAATTTTGGACTTTCCTTTACTGTTTTAGATATATTATATTCTGGAGTTTACAAGCTATTCTGCTCCACCTCTGACCTGGCAACGATGTAGAATTATTCTAGCACAGTTTCGTTCGTACAACCGAATACAGAACGAACGACTAAGAACGTTCAGTTACATTTAAACGGAACACAGCCATTCTGATGCCATTGAAAAGGGTCGCGACCCCTTTAGAAAAAAATAACACGTGCTCTTTTATTCAATCTTCTGTTCCATCTCTAACTGAATGAAAAAAAAAATCATAGACAATAACCATTTCAAATAATGTAGCCCAGCGGTCAAATAATGTGTCTAGAGGTACATTTTGTACAAGACGTATTGGTAAGTACAGTCAGCAATAAAATTCATTTTTGACTGTACTGTTGGCAAATTGGAAAACTCATGCAGCTAGAATTGAAAGTATATCGTAAAAAAATGTGTAAATTAACTGTGACATATAATAAGCATTTAAAAATAACGGTACTATAATTAATTATAGACGCATACAAGTAATTTAATATCGGTCAAGTATTTTCCGCAATATTCAAAGTAATTAACATTAATTTAATTTATGTCCTCCTTAAGTTTATAAGTACCTATAGTACACAATTTTTGAGAATTTTATAACTACATTTCTGTCGCGTTTGACCAATTTTGCTTCCGACACAGTTTTAAGGAAAAAATAAGTCGTTTGTAGTTTAAGTTGTGTTAAAAGTTTAAAAGTTTCAAATGAACGGTTTCTAATTAATAAATCCTTCACCAAGAAATTAGCAAGAATATTCCAAGCCTTTACTCAATTCCTCGGCTACTTACCAATGCAAATACGATTTCCCTCGCCAAACGGCAGATAGCTAAACTTTTTCAACTCCGACAAATTATTCGCTGCAAATCTTTCCGGATCAAACTTATCGGGCTGCGGGAACAAATTTTTATCTCGATGGATTCCGAATACAGGTATTACAATAACTTCGTCTTTTTTTATTTTGATCTTGCTGCCCGGCAACATTGAGTCCTTCGCACACTGCCTGTTTATTACACCAATCGTTGGGTACATTCTCATTGACTCATTTAACACCATGTCTAAGTAGTGCATCTTCTCAAAGTCAGAGTAAGTGAGCTCTTCTTTTCCTTGGAATATCTCATCTATTTCTGAGTGAAGCTTAGTCAGAATGTCTTGATGCCCAGCGAGCAGTAGAAGAGCAAAGTGCATAGTGTTCGCTGATGTCTCTATTCCAGCCAGGAAAAAGAAGAACGCCTGTGCTGCGAGAAGTTCAGTAGTCGGCTCCAATTCGTATCCAGTCAAAGGATCTGTCATCATACCGTTCTTCTGTAGCTCTTGGCATGTTTCAATAAAATCGTGGCGTTTTGTCGTCTCATTTTTGCGCAATTCCATTACCTTTTTCACAGCACCAATGAAAAAGTATTCATGTTCGCCAAAAATTTTAAGTTTCAATAATTTAAACAGTTTCGGAAATGTGACACTTAGGAAATTTACGGCAGCAAATCTCAATGACGGTTTTACAGCTTTCCATGACATTTCAAGAAACGGGGAGTCCATAGTGTTCTTTGTTTCCATATCCAAACCGAATATAGTAGACGCTATCGATGCTGTGGTATAAGTGTACAGGGCATTGAACGGCTTCTTCTTCATTTCAGGAGTTTCCTGCACGAAATCCACGAAATCTCTAGCGCACTTGTCAAAAATGAAAAACATGTGTTTCAGTTTCGCACTGGTGAAGACTGGTGAAAGTTTGTGGCGCAGACATTTCCATCTTTGGTAGTCATCAATAATCAAAATATTATCTGACAGCAAGTCGTTCGGGTTGGCCACAATTCCTCGTTTGTAGAAGTTATGGAAATCACCCGCAAGTACCGCTTGTACATCTTCCATGTTCTTGAGCACCAGCGCAGGTTGGTTCCCTATAAATATTCCTACATTTTGATCATTCGTATCGTACACTTCCTTGAAATATTCCGGAAGCGAGCGATCACCGAACAAAAATTTCCAATACGTATCATTCACTTGAACCACGTTTCTTTTCTTCCAATAGTCACTTTTTCGTCTGCTTATTAATATAAACAATATTGCGCACAAAGCTAAGAGCACGTAAAGTAGCATGGCTTATGCAGAGCGCGTGCATACAAGTTCAAGATCGGTCTGAAACTTAACTTTCTCAATGATACGCATTGTTTTTAATGTGATTCCGTCAATCAGAGCTCTCGACGCCGACGTTATCAAATAATTTTATAATTGTTTCAAGTTCAAGTCAAGTAAACATTGGACACTCGATAACTGCTAGTTTTTTTTTTTTTTTTTTTTTTTTTTTTATGTAATACATTTACGGAACGAGCCGACGGCCCACCTGGTGTTAAGTGGTAACCCCTGCCCATAACAGCCGATGCGACTTGGGTCCTCCCATACTAGGTATGACAAGACCCAAGTCGCATCGTATGCGCCCGTAAATGTGAGACGTGTAGGTGGAATGTCTCATGTGCCTGTAATTTCACCGGCAACCACACCTTTCAAACCGGAACACAGTAACGCGGATGCGTTACTGCTTGGCGGCAGAAAAGGGCATGGTGGCAGTACTTCCCCGGACGAACTTGGCGAGAGTTCTACTGCTCTTAGATATAGATAATGAAGTGTCAACAATCAGTAACAACACAGTCATTATGACATGACATTTATAATTTTGAAGAACAATTAGTGAGTATGTTATCTAATACATTAAATATAAGAGGATCAATTAAGCAAGATATAATGCTTGATATAAAATGATTGAAGTTGACTGAATTTTGAGTATTATTGTTATTTTTCTTTCGTATATATCTGTTAGTAGTATTTAATGCAGCTTTGAAATTTTTATTTACGTATGCGCTTTCTTTGGCATATCTTTAAAAAGTTGAGCCATTATTTATTAAGCCTTAATTTTCGTGTTTTTTGGTTTTTGTTTTCTTTAGAAGGCTGTATTTTTACCTCTCCAACGTTGTCAGCGATGACATGATACCGACTAATCTCATGCTACCCTGGGATGGTTGGTCTCTCTAACGGAAATACATGAACTGACCCTAGAGTTATGGTGACCTTCTCTTGTCTTCGTACTTCACATTACCCGTATATGTGCCAACATAACGCCTTGTTTCTATGTCGTTGTCTCCAAGTGCGCCATATGTTCGCGCAGCCGCATAATTCGTCCATCGCCAAGGTCAGTTGTGTATGATATATATTGATCAAAATGATGTGTATGTACGACTGCCATCGTCACCACTAATATGAAAATGGTAAAAACCTACTATACCACTTCACCAAAAGTTTTTTGTTGAGTAAGCACGTTTGGCACTAGTCCAACTAAGTTGTGCGAAACATTTTTAGTTCCATCTAACTTTATGTACGTAGGTAATCTACGTTGGTTTAAAAAGTTTGCGATGCTTTTCTTCAACATTCGCCATCTGATTTCTATATGAGCTTTATTTACACTACATACATATAAATATAAAGTATGATATTAAAATTATAATTCAATGGAAATTATAGTCAATGGAACTAGCTAAAGAACGTTTTAGTTCCAAAATAATTGTAGGAATTGCCTCGCTGGATCGTGCCAGGAATGTGCCAATTTTTTTTTTAACATTTGAGTTTGTAATTTATAACATGGTGATGAAACAGGAACTCAACATAACATACATACACGCAAAATGTTATCGTATAAGCTTTTACGAATGGGGATAATTCAGGTATATTAATCACATATTACGTAGTAATTTAGGATCAGTCTAGTTCGCGTTAAGTAACTAATTAGTACAACTTGAGTTTCGGGTGGTAAACAAACCATTCACTCGAACCTCTCAGCGTTGATTTGCTTTTCGACCCAATTTCAAAACTAATTTAAACGTAGACACGTGACAGAGCGATAAAATTGATAGGGACATAAAATTTGGAGTAAAACAGTCAATAGTATAGCGTCTCGTAAACCCGAACACGAGACCTATGGAATTTATGAAACCGCCGCATATACAGGACGTGTCGAAATTGCCAGGTGTTGTGTATGACTTACCAAATAAATTTATGGTTGAGTGTGGTGATTGGAAAAATGGGGGTACTTTACAATAAACTACATAAACTTTACCCTTGCGGTACTGAAAAGGTGCACTGAATCAAGCAAATTTTTATAAATAACAAGTATTTTTCATAAAAAGTCAGGTGTATTTTCAAATTGTTACTTTACACCATAATCATTATCAGTACAGTCTGATCTGATCTAACGCAGACCAAACAAATGGAGAGCAAATACATAAAAACTATGACTGACTCCTTTGAAATGTCTACCTAGTAACGACTGGGTTTTTCTGTGAGATAGAAGAACAACTTAAGGCTCAAAAGGGATCAGAAGTATTTGTTTTTATTATACAAAAATCTCTTTCAACCCACTGATCAAATTCAGAGCACGATAATAGGAGAGGTTAATGCTTGGTGGCAGAAATGTGACAAGCAGTAGAATCAGCCTGTTCATGCAGTGTTAGGAAATTTCTGCTACCGAGAAGTGCTCTAGGATGCATTGCTGAGTTTTGGTTTAAAAGTTGCAGCGACAAATCGCAGATATAAATGAGCGAAATACGTAAATCAACGTATGTATTGAGACATTTTCGCATGGAATTGGCATTAATCCTGTATACTTGCACAATTGGCACGATAGCCACATAAACTCAAGTTAATCGTGCATCAAATTAGAAATTACTCGAGTGCAGCGCTTAATCGGATGATTAGCGTAGAGTGGATCACTGGCCATCTGCAATTCAGATGTCGAATCATTTGGGTCAGCAATGAGCCTGTCGGATTTCAGCCGTGGATCAGGTGTTTCGGTGGCAAAATATATCAGTACGAGATGTTTAGTCGAGAGTTTCTCGATTACGGGCATGCGAGCGAGAGAATCGACATTTGCAACTCAGATTGATTGGGCTAAAACAATATTGTTGAAATCTAGGGTTTGTCTTGTCTTTCTTTTTATTTTATTTATTTTTATTTATTTATTTAGGGTTACCAGGAAGTGATTCACATTTCTTACATAATTATCATTGTAAAAGTATACTTCTTGTGCTCACTTCCTCAAGGCAACCACAGCTTACTCTTTCCTTCATTTCATGTTTTTTTTTACCTTTTTGATGTTGAAACTAGGACAATTTAGCAGCAGTTCGCTGGCCCGGTAAAGTTTAAATAACTTTTATCTCGCCTCCAATGGTACGTAACGTAAAAGTAGCAAAATGATAGTCGTCAATTATCTATAAAATATATATATAATATACTTATATATATAATATAATATATATATAATATACTTTTTATATAAATATATATAAAAAGCTACAACGTAAAAAAACAGGCCCAGAACAAAGTAAAACAAAAAATACTAGCATCTAACGAAACGGATCGGATTCCCGTCTAGATATAGCTCGTTCACTCGTCCAGAGTAATATATAAGCCAGTTAGACAGTAGGAATATTATACTTTATACTATTTCATAAGTTCAGTGTCTCAACAAGCAGATGACCCTACTGGTGTTAAGTGATAGCCTTCGCTTTATAGCCCGTGATTAGTCATGCTGACACATTAAAACATCACACGTGGCTCTAGCGTGAGGGCCAAGCCATATGTAACATTTGACGTTTTGTCTTCGTATACAAATTTTGTATATATATCAACAATTTGTATACATAGTTAGTAGCAGAACTCTCACCAAGTTCACCCGGGGAAGTACTGCCACCATGCCCATTTCTGCCGTCAAGCAGTGACCTATTGGCGTTTCTGTGTTCCGGTTTGAAATGTGTGGTTGCCGGTGAAATTACAGGCACATGAGACATTCTACCCACACGTCTCAGACTTACGGGCGCATACGATGCGACTTGGGTCTTGTCGTACCTAGTGAGAGGATGCAAGTCGCATCGGCTGTTATGGGTCGAGGTTACCATTTAACACCAGGTGGGCCGTTGGCTCGTTCCGTAACTGTATCAAATAATAAACAAAAAAAATTCCCAAGCTACTAGAGACAAACTTAGAATGACACACACGACTTGACTCTCTAATTTCGACAAAACAGTCACATTTTCATTCAAACTTACTTGTTTACACGTTAATTAATTAGATAAAAGTTTGATCTAATTCAAAAGACAAGCAAAAAACAAATTAGAAGACTCTCAAGCAAATTGAATACTGTTTACATGAATGGAGTTAATTCATTATCATTAGGGCGCCGGGTGAGATTAGATGTGTTTACTTACAGCGTCCAAATATATAGAAAGGAGCCCCAACCCCCATTGCTGGATAAAATGTTTTTAAAACTTCATGAAGTAAAGAGGTTAATATATTTAGGAAGAACTCGTTGCTCCTGTTTGCTTTGCATCTGTAATTGTAGTAGGGATTAGGATATTAGCAATAGGAATAAAGTTTCAGTATATAGTTATAAATTTTTCGATATTATTTCAGGCGAGCGAAGATCGATATTACCGAAACTGTCACTTCCCAACATTTGTTGGAACACGTCGTTCTATTATTAAGGGTGATGCATAACGAGATTATAATGCGAGGGAATGGCTGAGAAATCGTTTATTTTAGGAGGTGGGATTGGAACATTCATGGAATTAGTGTTAGAGGCCACTTAGGACTCAAGGCCTTCACACAGACGCTACTTTGATACAATCATTTATATGATGATATGATGATATATGATACATATTAATGGCAAATGCTGAAATAATCATTTCGTGCTTCACAGCTCATTTGGTAGTACATCTGCCTTCTGCACTGCTGGTCATGGTTTCGACTCCCATCCAGGGCAGGCACTATGATGAATATACTTCAGATGTCTGTTCTGTAGTATGTATTATGTGCCTGTGTTTAAAAAAGTGCATAAATATGTGTTTAGCTATCTGGTATAGGTACGGTTTATGGAGTAGGTACATTCTGAAAAAGTCTAAAAAAGTTTAGTCATTTTAGGAAAACTAATGGAATGGCCCAGAAAAACAGACGTGTTAAGAAAAGTTCCAAACAAGACTTTCAAGACACTGGCATTTTTTTTTAAATAATTCGCCTTTTCTTTATCCTATTACACGTTTAAAAGAGACAATTTCAGGGTTATATAAATTAAAACAAAAAAACATGAAGAACTGCAAATACTAGAACAGTATATGTAGAGAAGTCAAGCAAGAACTAAATTGATTTTAAGGCAGAAAAATGCATATAAAATTAAGATACATTCAGGCAATGTAAAGAGCAATAATGACAAATAAAAAACGAACTACGTCAACTCACGCAAACAAGAAAGCGACAAAGAATCGCCGATCTTCAAAGATACTCGTAGTTTCGAAGCCCCTACATAATAAATGGATGGACATCCACTTAGCTCTGTAATAATAAAGGCTTAGTGACCAACTGTTTATTAATTTGCGGAGAATAGAAGTGCCCCGGGTGATACTGAAATCAGAGTTATAATTATTTTTGGCATTAACTTCTAGACAGGCCTCACAACTCAGTTGGTAGTAACTCGGCTCTCTGCGCTGTAGTTCGTGAGTTCGATTCCCGCCCCGGACAAACATTTGTGTATAGATGTTTGTTCTGTGTCTATGTGTTAATATGTATATTTATATGTATGTATTCACAAAAAGTTTATAAGTATTCTATCAGTCATCTGGTTCCCATAGTACAAGCTATGCTTAGCTTAGTTTGGGGCCAGATGGCGCTGTGTAAAATGTCCACCAGTATTTAATATTCATATTTAATAGGATGGAAGTAATATTCAGGTGTTCCCACAACATTTCTACGACCATGTTGATTCTAGATGTTACAGCGAAAACGGGATAGGGTTTGAATAGGCACCAGATTTAACTATACCTAAGTACGCGAGATCTTGTTATTTTTAAGTTGACTGATTGACGTTACAAATTTTTATAAAATTAAATGGACGATTCAAAATAAAATTTCTGTCTGTTGCTTACTATTTCTTCATCATTTCTTCATTGTCAATCCTGTCTTTTAAAGATTGAATAAAATATTTTATTTTCGTGTCTGTTTAAGCCCATGTTTAAATATTCATTGATGTTTCGAATAGAAGCATTGTTTTGTATTGTACGGTTCAACCATAGTACAGAGCACTTAGAACAATAAAACATTTTTCTCGGAGAAAACAGATGAGGAAAAAAATAAACACGAAATCATAATGAAGTGAACTAAACCTTTACGTTTAAACAGTTAATTAAAATTTAGACATCAAAATTCAAGACGCTGATTTTGAATATAAAATTGAGTAAAGTTCTTTCTACGTACTGTGAACACATTTTTTGTGTACAAATCTCTGGCTATTTCATGGTTACATTGATATTCAAAGAAATAAGGTTATTAAATAACTTAGCCCAAACACTCACTTACACATACTCTCCTAAGTATGGTACTGAATCCTACCAGTATGCCCAATGGTTTTCACAAACAACATTACCTAATAAAAGCGGCACTCAAAAGTTAGGCAAAAATAAAACAAGAGTCCTTTAAGGAAAGATACTTACTTGGACAATCAACTGAACAGAAGAGCCTCGCAAAGTCACAGTGCGGTCAGAGATAACTAGATCAATGTATGTTTAACGACCTGGCAACGATTATAATAAAATCTTTATTGTAATATATCTAAACGTATAAATTTTACGGATTTTTAACTTGATCAGAGAGATGGTTTTTTTTTTAAATTCGAAGACAGAGGCATTAATCCTTTCACCACACTTGATTGGAGAGAGACGTATTATAGTAGCTTGAATAAAGTTAAGGATAATAAATAGTAAAGTGTCATTAGGAATCTATAATAATTTGATAAAAAAATGCGATAAGATTAAGTGTGCCTACATATACATCCATCCAAGACCCCGATCGGGGAACGAACCTGGGACCCGTCTTTTTGCATGCAGAGTTACTAACCACTTATCCACGGAGCCGGCATATACGATCCCCATATTTACATTTACAGAGTGAAATAGCCGAGTCTGCGGTAGCTGTCTGAAGTTAGTCACAAACTTGTCGCTATTTTCAGCAAGAACCTGAAAAACGAAATTACTTAAGAAGTGTTTCAGTTCAGGAAAAAGATAACAAATGTTTTTGTCATGTTTAAAACATTTTAGAAGAAATCTCTTGAGTACTTTAAAGGGCATTACACAACTTACAATTAAAAATTTGTGAAAATCCTATAAATGGGGCTTTTTTTTCATAAAAGAATATAATAAACATTTCAAGGGTAACTATTTAGATCATGAACATAATTTTACTTATTTTTATTTTTATGTTGAGGTAACACATCACATAATTTTAGTCTGGCCTCAAATCTCAGTAACGACTTCTGCGCTGTAGGTCGTGCGTTCGTTTTCCACCCAGGACAAACATTCGTGTGACGAAGACTTTTATTCCGTTTGGGTGCCAACATGTATATATTATATGTATATATTTATAAAAGTATATGTGTTTTATCACCTCTATCTTGCTTAGTTTGGGGCGGCTGTGTGAAATGTCCGCCGATACATATATTTTACCATTAATTTTAAAAATATGTTTCAGCCTCACATTAGTGACAATATAAATTATATAGCTTCACTGGCCCTATTACATTCTAATAAAAATGTCTCGGTATTTACACATGTGTGACAAGAAGTTGACTTGAGTTGTAATAGCTGCTTCCGGAATTGAGATAACACTAATGACGTCGGTAACGCGCGTGATTTCCGTCGTGACGTCATGGGACCTATTCTCAGGCCCTCATCGGAACGATTTTATTACTTTTATAGAGAGCAATGAACTAAAAAAACAAACAACAAAAAATATACAGTATGTACCTGTGCCTATATTTATTTATAAGTGCATATATTTATGTCAAAAGATGAATAAATGAATACCTAAAAGTATATACAGGGTTACAGGAAAAGTCGTGCTAGATCCGTTAAGGGCGTGGAGTACCCATCATTTCTGACTTATTTCACTATAAAACACCCTACCCTAAACTTAACCCTTTTCGAGATATTCGACTTTTAATTTTTTATTGAATAATGCCGATTTTTAGGCTACGAAATTTATTTTTGTTTATTTTGTGTATCTTATTATTATTATTATTGCATTTTTACATGTGTAATAAGATGCTTTAGGACATCAATCATTAAAATAGTGCATAAGTTAATTGAATAGACCGTAGTAGACAAGTGAAAGTAAAAAAATAAAAAATATATTAGCAAGCTTATTTTTCTCTAAGGGATATCTAAAAAAAATATTATGACACTTGTTCGGCAGATATTTTTTAAAATATCTACGTTTCATCAGCTATCTAACGAGGTCTAACAATCTAGGGTTTGTATTACATTTCGTGGAAAAAAGTAGTTGTGTCTGCGCAAGCTCGTAACGAATACATAACTCGCTACCCCGGTCGTCGAGTGCCGGATGTGGCCTGTTTTGACAGAGTTTATCGAAGACTTAAAGAAACTGGCTCTGTTTTGAGACGAAATACAGACATGGGAAGACCACGAATTGACGACGAAGAACAGGACAATGAGATAGTGCAACGCTTTCGAGCGGATCCGACTACTTCCACTAATATTGTTGCCCGTGATCTGGGACTTTCGCAATGGAGAGTGTGGTTTACAGTGCATACTGCTGGCCTATACCCGTACCATTACACGCCGGTACACGTTATTGAAGAAGGAGACCCCGCGAGAAGATTGGACTTTTGCAGATTTATGCTAAATGCTGACGTAGAAGACCCAGATTTTCTAAGAAATATCTTGTGGACGGATGAGTCCAAATTTGATAAAGATGGCATAACCAACTATCACAACGTCCATTACTGGGCCCCAAAAGAACTAAGGAATCCCAATAAGAAAAGAGTGAAAGGGTCCCAACGAAGATTCAGCGTGAATGTGTGGATGGGCATTATCTCTAATCATTTGATTGGACCTTACTTTCTCCCGGATAATCTAAATGGGGAAAGCTACGAAAATTTCCTGAGAGCAGACTTGAGTGATTTGCTGGATGATCTGCCACTCAACCTGATCAGGGACATGTGGTTCCAACACGATGGCTGCCCTGCCCATTTCAGGAGAAGTGTCAGAGACTGGCTGGACACAAATTATCCAAACAAATGGATAGGACGAGGTGGGCCGTTGCCATGGCCAGCAAGAAGTCCGGACCTAACTCCCATGGATTTTCATGTATGGGGGTGCATGAAAAGTCTTGTGTACAGCGAGCCGAATCCAGTTTTGTCTGTGGAAGACTTAAGAGAAAGGATTGTGGATGCAGCAAATAAAATGAGGACCACGTTGACCACTGGAGTAGTGAAGACTGGTCTCCGTAGAAGGATGCGACAATGTTTCAGAAATAGAGGCGGCCATGTTGAACATGAACTGTAGAATAAGAAAAAGTTGTGTGAAAACCTTTAATAAATGACATTTCATGCATACCTAATGTTTTATTTTACTTTTTAGGGCTAAGTATAAATTTTCTTCTCCACTGTCGCCTATGAAACTAATTTTTTTCCAATGCATTTGAATAAAACCCTAGATTATTATACCTCGTTAGATAGCTGATGAAACGTAGATATTTTAAAAAATATCTGCCGAACAAGTGTCATAATATTTTTTTTAGATATCCCTTAGAGAAAAATAAGCTTGCTAATATATTTTTTATTTTTTTACTTTCACTTGTCTACTACGGTCTATTCAATTAACTTATGCACTATTTTAATGATTGATGTCCTAAAGCATCTTATTACACATGTAAAAATGCAATAATAATAATAATAAGATACACAAAATAAACAAAAATAAATTTCGTAGCCTAAAAATCGGCATTATTCAATAAAAAATTAAAAGTCGAATATCTCGAAAAGGGTTAAGTTTAGGGTAGGGTGTTTCATAGTGAAATAAGTCAGAAATGATGGGTACTCCACGCCCTTAACGGATCTAGCACGACTTTTCCTGTAACCCTGTATATCATCAGTTGTCTGGTTCGTATGATACAAGCTATGCTTAGTTTGGGGCTAGATAGCGATGTGTGAATTGTACACCAATACTATTATTATTATTATATTATTAATTTTAGTTCGGTGCTAACAGAATCGCCACCACTGGCTTGTATAGAGTGAGTATGATAGTGTTAGGCCGGAAGGACTCTCTCTCTTATCACAACAAGGATCTGATCCACACAGGCGACCTATAAACCTCATTCTCAACCGCGGACATCCGCTAAACATCCACTGTATGTCGCCGCTAGCGATTCATCACACGACTACTCGAATGAGATTATTACTATACCAACTATCTATTCGAGTCACTGGTTCTCTCGAACTAGTGTGGTGAAAGGATTTTAAGTGCGCCTCAAAGAGGCTCCTTTCATACATTGACACATGTCTTCGAATTTTTCAGTTCTATGACATGTCGGTTTCCTCACGATGTTTTCCTTCACTGTTTCGAGAACGTGGTATTGCGCACATCAGTCTTTCAATTGATAAACTCATACGTGCACATCGGGATTTGAACTGGCGACCTCCGAATTGAAAATCGGGATCAGTACCACTAGACCACCATGCTCTCACACTACACCAAACAAAACTACTATTTGTTTCCCTAGTTCTCTAGAGCCAGAGCCTGAAAGTATTAAAATGCACCTCACAGAAGCTCTTTTCACTTTGAATTTTTCATTTTTTGCTCCTTACACTTTTTCACTTTGACTGGCCTCATTGCTCAATTGGTTAGTAACCCTACCTTCTGGTCGTGAGTTCGATCTCCACTCAGAACAAACATTTATGTGACATTTGTAACATTGATGTTTGTTCTGTGTCTGGGTGTTAATATGATGTATTATATGTATGTATTTACAAAAGTATATGAGTATCAGTTGTCTGGTTCCCATGATACAAGCTATGCTTAGCTTACCCCGGGGCTAGATGGCGCTGTGTGAAATGTCCACCATTATTTATTTATTTATTATTATTATTTTCACGAATGCCTCCGAATTGTCGGTTCTAGGACAGGCAGTACTTGGCAGTACTTCCCGGACGAACTTGGCATGAATTCTGCTGCTCTTAAAACTACCTTAAACAGCATTCTATCATTCGAGTTAAGTGAAATACAGACTTTAGTTAAAATTGTTCACTTGTTCAAACATTCGTATGACGAAGAATAGTCGTTTTTTCTGTGTCTGGGTGTTAATATGTATGTTTAGAAAAAAGTATATACAAGCCCATACTACAAGCTACACTTAGGTTGGGGCATAATGGTGCTGTGTGAAATGGCCACCAATATTAAAATTTCTAGCACCATTTAGCCCCTAAGGGTAGCTTGTCCTATGGGATCCACGATAATGTAGCTGAAAAAGTGGCAGAATATACATAGAATCACTTCAGATTTGTGAGAATGAATCTGAAACGAAAAATGAGTTTATCCTCACACATAATTCCAATATGTTCAGACATGCCACCGAATATTCGTGCAAAAATACTTGTGACAATGTGGTCAAAATGTTTAATGCAGTAGGTAACACCTTGCGCTCTAATATGGGTGATAACCTAACGTGCTACTTTTTACTCATATCGCTATATCATACAAGGCGTCGTAGAGTTATCAAGAGGTCCTTGAACAATTATTTATGTAAATAAAATATTAAGTTCACTTTCACTGTTACATTATTATGATTGTAAGTCAAAGTTTAATTTAATTTAAACGAGTTTAAAAAACATGTCTTTGGTCTGGTTCTTGCATATCACCTGTTATTTTTCCAAATAATAATATCATATTATCATAAAAATATATGCTATTACTTCTGTTTATATTTTTTGTATATACATTTGTCAATTCCACTAAGGAACCTGCCTTTGAAGGAGTTTCTATAAACTTAGTATGTTATAATCTGTAATAAATTACACTTATGATTACAGATTCGCTACGACTGTATTTCCATTAAGGCCATTCCATTATTTCCATTAATAAAATTAAATATGTAAACTTACACATACACAATAAAAAATCTGTGATCAAGGACCTTTCGGAAAATGTTGGCAGCTCTAACTAAAGTAACAGCTTTCAGGAGTGGTGAATATAAAATATGCCATTCTCCTTACACCTTCGTGCAGTCAGTAAATTTAATGTAATTACATGAGCAACTCCACGCTAAGCAGTACAGTATGATGATGAGAAAATTTGGATGCGGTAAATTTACTTCCTTTTGTGTGGCAATACTAATACTACAAAGTTTTTTTTTATGTGATATAGTAACGTAACGAGCCGACGGCCCACCTGGTGGTAAGCGGTAACCTCGGTAACCGATGCAGCTTGGGTCCTCCTCTACTAGGTACGACAAAACCCAAGTCGCAACGTATGCGCCCGTAACTCTGAGACGTGTAGGTGGAATGTCTCGTGTGCCTGTAATTTCACCGGCAACCACACCTTTCAAACCGGAACACAGTAATGCGAAAGCGTTACTGCTTGACGGCAGAAATGGGCATGGTGGCAGTACTTCCCCGGAACACAGTAACGCGAACGCGTTACTGCTTGGCGGCAGAAACAGTTACATTAAAGTTGAAAAAATCTAATAAAACTCCCATTTAATTTAATTAACTGTCCTATGTCTATGTCTAATGTCTAAATTAATGTCTATGTCTATCCATCCAAAGGTTGCATGGAAGAGATCACTCTTAGTAATAATGCCGCCCATTGTGACCATTTTTAATATAGTGATTATATCTTGTAATTATTATTCTGTTTTTTAAAGAGGTTATCTATCTATCTATCTAAGATATACAAAACCATCCACATTTTAACATTTTTGTGGCTAGGTTACCTATCTGCCACAAAACCTACTTCGATTCCTTGGTGATGGTACATGAAATTACAAAATGAGGAATCAAATTATTGTGTAATATTTAACAATATATAATATTTTTGAATAATAACGCTGTGGTTAAGGTTAACTAGGGTGGGTAAGTATTGTGATGAATAAATAAATAAATGTATTTTTTTGGAAAATTTGCTGTAAGCGTTGAGCTAGGAAGCATTTTGAAAAATCTATGTAAAATAGTCTTAAGTGCTTTTGGTATGTAATAGAAAATATATGCCGCATCCACAATATAGCGCGTAGAACATGCGTTACACTCGCTACATAATTTTAACTCAAATAAAAAGTTATTTTTTCTAACAAAGCCAGTTGTTAGCTCGATTCAGAAATTAAATTCAGATTTCTCATCGCCTAATGTGACTTAGGTTAAAACATTGTTCACAGAAACTTCATGATATTGTTAATCTAACACACTCATACAGCTGGCCTCACAGCTTGGTAGTACACCTGCCTTCAGCAATGTTGGTCGCGGGTTTGGTTCCCATCCAGGACAAACAACTGTGTTAATATGTATGTATTGACGAACAAAATTACATATATAAGTATTTAATAAGTTGTCTAAGTTCTCATGATAAAATCAATGCTTAACTTACTTTGGGACTGGCTGTGAGAAATGTTAATGGTAATCTCTGCCCATAACAAGTAATCCGACTTGGTTCCTCCCCTACCTAGTAGGTACAAGATTTGTTCTATCTGTAAAAATAATATCATAATTTTTTAGACATACAGACATACAGAAGAACACGGCGGGAGACTATTGCACTACTAATAATGACATTACACGTTTCTGTATTGATTATGAGTCACCGAATAGGTATTTGACTCCGTTTTTATCTATATACCCATTTGACATTGAATCAGTAATATTTTCTCAAAAGTATATAGTATTTGGTAATTTCATCGAAGCGTTCATAGTCTTCGGTAGTATAGTGGTAAGTATCCCCGCCTGTCACGCGGGAGACCCGGGTTCGATTCCCGGCCGGAGAGAAACACTTTTTGGATTTTTATTTTTTAAATTTATTTTGCTATCTTCTGGAACTGAATAAAAAGATATTCAAATTATTTCTAAATGAGAATAGCTTGAAATCAGTCAAATATTTTTAATGATATTTAGATTTGTATATACTTACAAGCATTTTTGGCAATGTGGTAAAGTCATGAAACCTGTAATAATATGAATGTATATGATCCTGAGTTATAGTAAAAGTTAATCGCCAACCATATTATAAAAATGTTAATATATATTTGATTTATTATAAATAATTAATAATAAATCAAATTTGCATTTGTACTGCTCTTAAAATTTTAATTTTCGTTGTCGTGTTAACCCGAATTATTACGCTATTTATTTCATCGTGCGTTATGACCATTGACTGCGTATTAATTATGCGTTATATCGATTATAGTCGCCACAGCTATAACTCCTTTCAACCCACGCATTTTACCGCACGTTTTGTGTGAAAACCGCTTAATTTTACGCATGCAAATGCTCCTTGCGTTAAACGATTAATAGCGACGACACTTGACGGGGCAGCGCGCGGCGCGTGTGAGCGCACGGAGGCGTGCTTATGCATAACTTGACAACTTAACTGAGACAAGACGCCCGGAATGCGCTTAGAATAATTATCTTCTGTTTATTGAGACAATATTTATAGCAGTTTTGCTTGTCTTTTAACTGGGTCAGATTGAACTCGGGAATATGATGAGTTATTGGTATATTCTTTATTGAAATATGGCGCTTTCACACTCGTACTTAACTTCGTACAGAATGCTGTATGTAGACGTAAAACACATATACATAACTCCTTGAGACATTATAATAGCTAGTGGCTCCGAGATCTGTAAAGGAAGTCTTGAAGAAACGGACTTGTCTTAATCATGTATTCGAAAATTTGATATCTGCCAATCCGGATTAGGCACCCGTGGTAGATTGGTCCATGTACTCTCGCTTCGAGATCTTCTCACTCGAGAGCCTGTGATTCCTTACTTAATAAAACAAGTGGCTGGTCTTCTTCTTCTTCTTCTTCGAGTCACCGGTTCTGTCGAACCAGTTTGGTGAAAGGATTTTAATTGCGCCTCAAAGAGGCTCCTCTCGTGCACTCGTCTTCGAATTTTTTGTTCTAGGACATGTCGGTTTCCTCACGATGTTTTCCTTCACCGTTTTGAGAACATGGTATTGCGCACATAAATCTTTCAATCGAAAAACTCATAGGGGCACTTCGGGATTTGAACCGGCAACCTCCGGATTGAAACTCGGGGGTCAGTACCGCTAGACCACCACGCTCTCTGTGACTAATGGCTGGTATGGTCCAGTTAAGCAGTTTAAGATCAAAATGCGTGAATTGAAATAAGTGATAGTAGCTGGTGCGTGGATTGCCATTATAACGCTTGATACGCAGTGACAAGTTAAATTAAATAAGTTTAAATGTTTGGTATAATCGTGTGTGAAGGGCTTTTGCGAATTATCTACAATTTGGTGTGTCGGCACGTTGATTACCGTTGTAATAAGGTTACCGGGACACGAGTGATTGATTGGCTTGAAAGTCGGCCATCTCTCGTGTCTCACTCCCCTTTACTCTCCGCTTGATTATAGATACATAATTTTCTTACCTGTCTGTTTGTTATGTCACAGATGGGAGGTAAACCAGGTGGCAAGGCTGTCGTTGTAATCTAATAGTTTATTTTTAATGAAATAAACTTTCATGATCATATTTTTACTGACCTTTTTTAATTTTATTGATTACGACGCCTTTGAATCCGAAACGCAAAAGACTTACTTATTCAAATTTGAACCATATTTTATTACATTCAAATAAAATTGGGAATTATTAAGAAAATCTTAATAAATAAACCTTCAAAATTACTTTTAGATCGTTATAAATATTTAAATTGTAGGGAAACAATAAATTGACTTTCCATGTTGACGTAACAGCAACTGACAGCTGTCATTATTCAGAAAATGGATACCTTCAGTAAAACTGTTAATGGAGTCACAATTGAATTAAAGTGACGGACGCACTATCAGCGTGATTGATCATGGCCAGTCAGTGGGCTTGACTATTTTCAGAAACTAAAGGTATTCGATAACTTCTACCCCATATTTATTTTCCTGTGCATGGGCTCTAGTTAGGTACTTTTAGTTCAGTTATGTAGTAAACTATTAATTACTTACTAAAAAAATGTTTAACTAAATTTAAACACTTAACTAACCAACTTAAATAATTAAAACTTTTGAATAGTCTATTTATAATTCAAGTAACACATTGCGACTGTATCTAAAAACGGCAAACAATCTCTCAGCTTCCGCCTCACGAATTGAAAATAAAAGTATTTTATTCATTTACGGCTTGCAAAGTGAGCTTGAATAATATTGTTTTAATTTTGTTGAGTGCCACCGAATCTGCTTTATTGAAGTGAATTCGTAGAAAAAAAACGACAGAATTCAGTTCATTTCGTTAAAAGTATTGCTTCACTGCGATATTAGGTCATGTTAGGTATGATTATTTAGTGAAATAGCTTTAATTTACCATTTGTAGAATTAAATGCGTTAATAAGACTAGGTCCAGCCACATACTTGTAGCTTCCTTTAACTCTTTTGCCGTTATAAATAACTTCTAACCGGCTTAACTCAGCCCTGAGAATCTTTATTTGTTTATGTAACTCATTTGTAGAAAAAATTTAGCTATTTAAGGTTTTGTAATACCTATAGTATCGACAAAAAGTAATAAATGAACTAGTCAATTAAGGTGAATCGTCTCTGTAAAATGGTTTTTCTTTTCTTTTGACTGAAAGTTTAGGCGACACCCTAAAACCACCAAAATCTAATATCATAATTTATCTTGCCCTATTATCATGAAACAATTATACGCAATAGGTACGCTATAGATGTTATAATACTACCCAAATTCGATTACAATTCTCTGTGAGCAGCAAAAAGTAAACGTATTTCCTACTTCCCTGCGATTTTGATAGATGGGACAGATTACCCATAACGACTGGAGCTACGAAACGTTTTCTTGTTTATGTGAGAGATAACAAACGTATTGCTGTTTCCGTTATTACGGTGGTCAATTCTGTGTTCAGTCCGATGGGAATTTTGGCAGTCATTCGCAAATATATTGTTGTCACAAATTAATATTCTATTAGTTGGCTATGTAAAAATTCGATGGGTTTTTTCTCATTTTATGTGTTTATGTATGTTAATGCGCGAGCTTTTCCGGGAAGTAGGCAGGGCGAATCTTCATTGAATACGTTTTATTATAACTGATTACAACGAATTTATTAGAAATTTATACGAATAATTTATTATAACGTGTCGTGGTATCGAATGGTGGAGAGCAAGAAGAAGCGTAGACAATATTTTTTACATTGACAATGAGAAAACTGACGTGTGCTGTCAATCTTGATTGAAGCGAAGACATCTGACAGGTACTAATTTGACGTTTCTGCAGCGATGCGCCGAGCCGCTACTAGATGGCGCTACTTGTCGTGAACATGCCGGCCGCCTTGGAAGTATGTACCATCTCCAGACTTCCAATATGTAGGTCTCGTCGTATACCTCATCAGGATCGAATCAGCAGGTTCCAACAGGATCGCATGACGTCGCCGTCGTCGTGTTGTCATCCAAGTCTATTGGTGGAACCGGTAGCGGACAGATCTTCGAAAATCCTCTTCGTGTGATGCCGGTTGAAGTGAGGAGATCAGCTACACGTGAGATGCCGTCTTCTCCGGGATAAACGCGTACGATTCTGCCCAACTTCCATTTCAGAGGCGGTAGTTGGTCGTCTTTGATGAGAACGAGCGTGTTGAGTTTGACATCGCCTTTGTTCGTTTTCCATTTGGTTCGTGTTTGCAGCTCAGACACGTACTCCTTTGACCATCGTTTCCATAAATTTTGCCTCATCTTCTCGAGTAGGTCGTAGCGCAGCAGCCGGTGACTCGGTGTAGCGGTCAGATCGTTGCAAGCCGGTGCGGTCAGCGGTCGGCCGATGAGGAAGTGAGCGGGTGTGAGGGGCAGAAGGTCATTCGGATCTGTGGACAGAGCTGACAAGGGACGGGAATTCAGGATGGCTTCAGTTTGTGCTAAAACCGTGCTGAATTCCTCATATGTAAGATTAGCTAGACCGACCACCCGACGAAGGTGGTATTTGCACGATTTAACCCCTGCCTCCCATAAACCGCCAAAATGAGGACAGTATGGCGGAATGAATGTGAATTTAATATTATTTTCTACAGCGTAATTACTTATATCTTGACTTGAATTATCATTAAATAAAAATAAAAGTTCCTTTTCTGCGCCTACAAAGTTTTTACCATTATCTGAGATGATCTCGGCCGGTTTACCACGGCGAGATATAAAACGTTTCAATGCGAGTATATAATCAGCTGTTGATAAACTTGTAACTAATTCTAAATGTACAGCGCGCGTACTGAAACATATAAATAAACATATGTACCCTTTTTTGAGAGTAGCCCCTCTGCCCTTACGGGTTAAAAGCATAACAGGCCCAGCGTAGTCGACGCCGCAGCGCATGAAAGGGTAACCGGGTTCTAAACGTTCTGCGGGTAAATTACCCATTATGGGGTTTAAGGTTTTCCCTTTGATGCGCGTGCATTTGACACACTCATGAACAGTTCTCCTCGCCAAGTCCCGTCCGCCTAGAGGCCACCAGGTGTCACGCACACATGAAAGCAGGAGCTGAGGTCCGGCGTGGAGTAATTGTTTATGTTCATGTCTGAATAACAATAACGTGAATCTATGTTTACTGCACAGTAACACGGGATGTTTTTTATTGTAATCGAAATTAGGTGAATTTTCTATTCTACCGCCTACACGTATTAATTTATTTGAATCTAAAAATAGATTTAAACCAGTTAATCGTTTAGATTTTACAGGCAAATTTTTAAATAAATCAATACACTCGTCGTGAAATGATTGTGATTGCGCGAGCCGGGCGAGCATACGAACTGATGCATTCAACTCGTCAACGGATAGCGAACCGGTTTTACGATGTTGTTTACTCGCTCGGGCGTTATTTATGAATCTCAATACATAAGCTCCCGTTCGGCGTAAGCGAGTGAATGACGAGAACCTATTGAAATCAATTATGTTTGTGTTGCACTTTTGTTCGGTGCTTGTACACACTAAGCTAACATTTTGTGATTTAATTTCCGGTAAAATATGATTATTATCGCTATTAGAAAACTCGGTTTTGTATGTAAATTCGCGATCTTGTAAAAACGCTGGCCCGTGCCACCACATATAATTATCTTTTAATTCGTTAAGATAAAGACCCCTCGACACGATATCCGCCGGGTTGTCCTTACCATTTACGTGTAACCATAACGCGTCACCCGTAATTTCATTTATTTGCGAAACTCGATTTTGTACAAACGTTTTTAGACAATGTGGTGACATTCGAAGCCAGCCCATAACAATGGTCGAGTCAGTCCAAAATAAAATTTTATTAAATTGAACTCTGAGGGAGTTAATTATTTTTTGATATAATTTAGCGCCTAACAAAGCTCCACACAACTCGAGCCGAGGTATGGTGCATATCGTTTTAATGGGTGCAACTTTACTTTTCGCGCACAACAATTTTATTGTTACGGGAGTGTTTTCGCTATACGTTCGAATATATGCACAGGCTCCATACGCGTCCTGTGACGCGTCGGTAAAAATATGTAACTCGCGGTAGTCTGTACATTCACTCATGACGTAACGAGGTACGCGCAAGCTCTTTAGATGTGACAAAGTTTCTATAAATCGAGTCCAGTTATCTAACATGTCGTTGGGAACTATGTCATCCCAGTCAATCTTAGATAACCACAATTTTTGAAGCATTATTTTTGCAATTATTATCATCGGAGATAACAGACCTAATGGGTCATAGATTTGTGAAAAAACATCTCAGGTTCTAAAGGCAGGCTGTTTCATACAACGCATACTTAAATACGGCGCCGACGCCGTTCCGTAAGTAACCGTATTGAGTTGATATGTTTTTAATTTTTCAGACGAACTTTCGCGCCACAAAATTAGTTGTAATTTTCGCTGATCGTGTTGAACGTTTATTTGACGAAACATTTTTTCCACATCAGCACAGGCCACGTACCTATGCTGTCTGAATCGAAGTAGAATAGAAAAAATGTCATTATGAAGCGGAGGGCCTATCAGCTGTATATCGTTTAATGACTTATTCGAAGTCGTTGTGGCGCTCGCATCAAATACTACGCGCAATTTCGTAGTTGAGCTATGTTCTCGGAACACCCCATGATGCGGAAGAAAATAATGAGGCTTATCATAGTCGTGGATAAGCGACATGTGACCTAAATCAATATACTCGCGTAAAAAATCGCTGTACATATTTTTATAGGACGGTAAACGATTTAATTTGCGTTCTAATGATAAGAACCGGGTTTTTGCTTTTTCGTATGAATCACCGAGCGCGTCAGCTGATTCTTTCAATGGAATCCGTACTGAAAATCTACCATCATTTTCACGTTTCGTAGTACTGATAAATGATTCTTCGCAAATACGTTCCTCATCGGTGAGGATAGAATCTGGCTTTCCAACTTCTTCGAGCTCCCAAAACTTGCGCAATTGTGCATCAATAGTAGATGATTGAACAAAATTGCAATGAACAGGACTATTGACACAAGTTTTAGTTTTATGAACAGGACCCGAAATAAACCATCCTACTTTCGAACTTTGCAGATACGGCCCGCTGGAAAGTCGGATTCGATCCTCGTCTAACAAATCCCAGAACACGTCCGCGCCTATCAATAACTCAATTTCAGACGGAACGTTAAATGCGGGATCCGCGAGACAAATATTATTCGGTAGCGATAATGTATCGTAATTTATGAAAGATGAAGGTAGATACGCCGTTATACTCGGTAAAACAAAGCATCTCAATCGTGTATTGTAATTATTAGTTTTTGATCGCATATCAATTTCGCATAATTTATTCGATTGTGAGACCGACTGTCCCACGCCCAGTATACGTATAGTGGACTGTATAACCGATACGTTTAAACGTTTAGTAAGCTTTTCCGAAATAAAGCAATTTTGGCTACCGCTATCTAACAGCGCTCGGACTCTATGATATTCGTTATTATTATCCATGACTTCGACTAGTGCAGTGGATAATAAAACCTGCGGTGATTCCGTAGACGTTTCATTATTCGCATGAAGTGAATTTAATGCACAAGACGCGATCGAGACCGGTTTTTTATCAGCTGGCTGTGAATTATGCGCACACGCCACTGACGAAGCCGGCAAAGATGCGCGGTTGTTACCTACGATATGTAACAAACTATTATGCTTTTTCTCACACTGTTTGCATGGTCCGAACATGCATTCTGAGATCGAATGACCTGCACGTAAACAATTTGGACAAAGTTTATTATCTTCGACCAACTTAATTCGTTCCTGAACGGTTAAATTAAGGAAATTAGTACACGTATATAATGGATGATTAGCACCGCACTTTACACAGAGACGTGTTGACCTATCCGGCTTACTACCGTTATTACGCGTGGACACAAAGCTGTGTGATTGTACGGCTTGCGTATTGTTATTTTGTTTTTTGCTAACAAACGAATTAGATTTATAATTACTCTGACTTGGTTTTGAATGACTATTTTGAATCATGTCGAGCATATCTGCACGGTTCCGTAGAAAACTTAACAAGTCATCTAATTTTACTTTACTGTTTTGCGAAACACATAAAACTGAACCCTTATGATTCTCCCACTCACGTTCAGTGGTTGAATCGAGTTTTGAAACGATTATATAATTTATAAGAGTATCCCACCCGTCTGTGGGTTCTCCTAACGATTTAAGTGCACGCAAGTTGCGTAAAACCACATCGATTAACTTTCTGATTAAAATCGGAGATTCTTTGTTGATTGACTGCGCAGTAAACAAAGACTTGACATGATTGTGAGTCAGTAAACGATTATTTTGGTACCTATTATATAACAAATCCCATGCGTGGGAATAATTAGCTGCTGTGAACTCTAATGAACTGATAACTTGAAGGGCTGAACCGCTAAGTGAGGATTTTAAATAATGAAATTTCTGAATTGAATCTAAATCACTTCGCTTATGAATCATAGATAGGTATGAATTTTTGTACTCGAGCCAATGGTCGTAGGAACCATCAAATGAGGGTAGCTTTATTTCTGGTAATTTCATTGTAATTGTCTTATTTTGCGAATGCGTACATTTAGAATCGATGTTACTTTTATCTTTACTATCTCCTACATCTAATAAACATTTAGCCATAGACATAATATTAAAATACTGATCTTCAAACGATTCCCTATACTCGAGTTGAACTTTCAACTCGCTATCATCAGACATTTGCTCAATTTGTTCTTGAATTTTATTAAATGACTTTAAAATACCAGAAACTGCTTGAATACGCAATTCAAATTCAACTCGTTGCCTTTCAGATAAAGCAACACCTTCAAATTTACCAACATATTTTTCGAATAATGTTAATCTCCCCTTAATGACACCCCTTTGTTTCTTGAAATCCCCAATATTTAAGGAAATTCCTGCCTCAGAATACTCTTCGTCACTCATTTTAGCCGTTTATAAAGAAACAAAGGTTACTCACAGTTAGCAGCCGCAAAATGAAGGTAGGCAGTGTAACCGACACGATGCCCTTTGCCTAAAGAATCGACGCGCGACGCGAACTGGAATGTAATGCAGCACGATATTAGTACAAATAGGATGAGGATGGGAGGAAAAGGAATGAATAACCTGACCGTTTTCCTGCTGATCCTTGAAGCTGGCGAATGCTCCTGGATCCGAGTCTCCGGGTCGCGTGGGTCGTAGGTACGATAATCCGGCTCGAAGGACCAATGTTAATGCGCGAGCTTTTCCGGGAAGTAGGCAGGGCGAATCTTCATTGAATACGTTTTATTATAACTGATTACAACGAATTTATTAGAAATTTATACGAATAATTTATTATAACGTGTCGTGGTATCGAATGGTGGAGAGCAAGAAGAAGCGTAGACAATATTTTTTACATTGACAATGAGAAAACTGACGTGTGCTGTCAATCTTGATTGAAGCGAAGACATCTGACAGGTACTAATTTGACGTTTCTGCAGCGATGCGCCGAGCCGCTACTAGATGGCGCTACTTGTCGTGAACAATGTATTATGTTACATCTGGTTTCCAAAAAATATAGAATATTTCATTAAAATGTCGTGTCCGAAGCTTAATTAGCGTAAATTTGTCTGATGGGCAAAAGCTTGATTTCGAGTACCGTGTGTTTGTGTTGTGTGTTTCCGTGCTTTTGCAGTGAATCCTAAAACTTATGCATTAATATACATAAGTTTTTAATAAGCCAAATTACGGTTGATAAGATACCAAAATTACATTGATTAGCGTTTTCAAAATGTTACTGCGTTTCTAGTAATTTTATTCAGTTAGCAGTATTTAGAAATGTTTATTGATACTTTGTTCTAACTACTGACTTTATTTCTTTATGATAAATACGAGCTGCGTTAATCAATCCAACCGATGAAGGCACAGTTAAGGCATGTTAAAGCGGAGTAACTTAGTTATTATGATTTCAAAGGACGACGGTACATTTACTGTATTTCGTTTTATTCGCAATGATCCGAAATTTGGAATGAAACTAAAAGCCATCCGAATTAATATGTTATTTTAATCATGTAAGTGATATAAGTAAATGCATACAGGGCCCACCCAATTTTAAATATTCTAGCCATAACAATAACTAATACAACTAGAGTCCTCTTCTTCAACGGTATAGGGAAGACCCAAGTCAAATAGAGACTGTTACTTTGACAAACGACAGAGTAGAAAAAAAAGGTATTGTGACAGTACTTCCCCGCACGTATAGTTAGAAAAAAGTATTGCAAGTTATTTTTATTCATAACTATTAATTAATTATATTCGTAAATTCAATTTTGACGAGTCCATTACACTGGCATTGCAAAGGACTACACCGTTTTATTTTCTGCACCGTGTACTACCCTCGTTTTTATCTTTTCAATCTATTTCGTGATTATTTTGTGTTGCAGTTCTGTTCTACATTGTACTGTGGCGTGTTCCCTCAATCCCTGACTATGTCGGTCGCTATATCAACGTGAGCAATACACGTTCCACTGATTTTATAAATGAGTCTCATGCACGGCACCATCTCTAGTTCTCGTCAGCACGTCTGATGCACGTCAGAAACTTTAGTTTGTTAGTGGCCAATTTGGAATGGATTGCACACTCATTAACTTGATGGATTTTATTAAACTTGTGATACTAATGCTGTTATGTCTCGTTATTCGTAAGTATAAGATTGGTTTCAGAAGACGGTGACTTTGAAATTGGTTAGTTAACAATATAATAGTAAAAAAATCATATAACGTACAGGTGATTGAGAATGCTTCTCAAGTAGAAGTTAAAGTTAGAGGTTGATTTGGAAATCGTAAGGAAATTGCAGGCGCAATTCAACAGTCATCTCTTATTTTGGTTGAGAGGACTTGAGTCATATATTACCTATATTTCTAAGACAAGCCAATATATTGAAGTACTAATATTATTTCATCCATTTTCAATCATATTGCTGAGTAACATAAATGCAAGCTAGCCGCTGGATTTAGTTAAATCTACCACAATCTTGTCAAACATAATCATTGATGTCCCAAATGACTGCCGCTAACGAAGTGGTAAGTATCCAATTTCACGGCGGGCGGCGACCACACTCCGCTTGCAAATAATGTAATACCGCTTTACCGGGCTTGTTACTGATAACACACAACACACTGTGTTGCCATATTT
This sequence comes from Chesias legatella, assembly GCA_947359385.1. Taxonomy (NCBI): domain Eukaryota; kingdom Metazoa; phylum Arthropoda; class Insecta; order Lepidoptera; family Geometridae; genus Chesias; species Chesias legatella. Next base: position 1,621,886 of record OX375780.1, on the reverse strand, counting down.
AAAATTATAAACATCAAACTTCCGCTTTTATGCTGCCACAGTGAGCTGCTTGCTTGGTGGCAGAAGATTGCCAGAATATAGACTATTTTTTTTATTTTAATTCAAATCTACGCGCCCCAAGTTAACATGTCTTTTTATGTCTATTAGGTGTATGTATTTCAGTATTCAGTAATTTTTTAATTTATATTTTAAGCTGACTATAGAACAATACATATATACTTCCATATATATACACAGCGCCATCTAGCTTCAAAGTAAGCTTAGCATAGCCTGTATCATGGGAACCAGACAACTGATATAATACTCCTACCTAAATATACTTATTTAAATACACCCATATAATTCATATTTACACCATAATTATAATGTTAATTTCCGACAAACTAAACCGTTTAAATAGTCTGTTGCGTAATTAAGTCGACTTGAGCTAGAATCTCTTCGCTGCACTCACCTTTTGATTTGTCACTCTATGATTTCTCACATAAGTTCTAATTTGCTCTGCAGATGAGGTGATAATTCATAAGGGTCGGGACACACTGCTAGACAAACCTGATTATATTATGCCCTAACGAGGAAGGCGCAGCGAATACCGTTTTGCAGTGAATAGTGCAACTGCTCAAGTATGGGCCATGTTTCAAGAGTTTATGTAAAATTCAAAGATATAAATGTCCTTGTCATCGCAGTATATATATGAAATGTTATTATATGGTCATAGAAACATATCCAGTTTTTAGAAAAGAGATAATTATAGCATGAACACTAGAAATAAATATAAAGTTTTTGACTTTGATTTTGAATGATGTGTTCTTTTAATTTATGTGAATATGTTATGACTCTAGCGACTCCAGCCTTGAGACATCTCACGTTTAAAATGGAAAGTCTTAGCATCTACTTTTTTTTATGTGATTCAGGTGTACGAACGGTCTAACGGCCCACCTGATGTTAAGTGGTAACCGCCGCCCATACACAACAGCAATACGACTCAAGTCCTCTCCACCAAAGTACGAGATGATTCAAGTCGCGTTGCGTTGCGTAGCGTAGCCTCGAGACGGGGATTTTACGTTACATGCGCCTGAAAATTCACCGGAACACAGCAACACGAGTGCATCACTGCTTGGCGGCAGATTACCAGGTGGCAGTACTTCTCCGGGTGGACTTAGCACGAGTTCTACTGCTATTTTGGGTTCCTTTCCCACCATCCGGGGGACACGTGTAGGGATTCAAAGGGTAATCTTATGGACGCGAGCAAAAGTGATTGTGAAATCACAATTTCTGTCTATCTTTCACATCTTATGGCCTGGACCACCGTACAGAGCACTCACAGCTTGCACCTCCCAGCGAGTTGTCTTCCGCGGCTCAGCTATTACGACGATTGTCGCAATTACTCCAACAACATTACTACGCGCTGTCTCTACATCGTTCACTGGAGATGTTTAAGGAAGTTCTTTGTTCATGTTTGCTGACATGTATGAAGTTTTAAGAAGATAAAGTTTATCGGACATATTTTATGTGTTGCTGTAACGGCAAGAGCAGATGGCTCACCTGATATTGAGCGATGTCTTCTGAAGTATTAATAACAATAATATTGACAATTCACACACCGTCATCTAGCCCCAAACTAAGCAGAGCTTGTACTATGGGAACCAGACAACTAATAGAATACATATATACTATTTTATTTAAATACTTACATTATATTAATATAAACATTAATATATATATATATATATCCAAATTAACACTCAGGCAAAGAACAAACATCTATATTCGTCACACAACTGTTTGTCCTGGGTGGGAATCGAACCCACGAGCTACAGCAAAAAAAAGGATGTAAACAGTTATTTACACAACTTTTGCCCTCCCACGTTAGAGAAAGGGAAGACGCAAGTCGCTGCATCACGGCTGTCATTAAACCGAAGATGGAAATTTTCATGTGCTTGTAATTTCACCGGCACCAATACCCTTTCAACAGGATACGGAAATACATGACCAATAATACTGGCGACAGGGATGGGCAAATAACCGTACCTTTTCCGACAAACTAATCGGTTAGTTCAAATGCTAATTCGATTTGATCAGCAAACCCTTTGAAGCAAAGAAGCGATAATTGTTATTGACCCAGCTTCGATTCCCAATTGGGGCAAGCATTATTTGATGAACATGAAGTTTGTTTTAATGTATTTAATGTTTGTTTTGTGTGACTGTGTCTTTGCTCCATATCATTGAATAATGTGTTAAGAATGAATATATCACTCTCTGGTTCTTTCAAACCAGTGTGGTAAAAGGATTTAAGTGCGCCTCAAATAGGCTCTTTTCGTGCACTTGATACGTGTCTTCGACTTTTAGTTCTAGGACAGTTCCTCACGATGTTTTCTTTCATTGTTTTGAGAACGTGGTATTACGCACATAATTTATCGTGTGAAAAATCTCATTGCTACACGACGCGATTTGAACCAGCGACCTCCGGATTAAAACTCGAGGTCAGTACCACTGGGACACCATGCTCTCTATTAATATACTTACACCATATAAAATAAAAATAAATATTGGTGGACACAGCGCCATCTAGCTCCAAAGTAAGCTAACTAAATAACTTGTATCATGGGAACCACACAACTGATATAGAATAGAATAGGTAGAATATATCTTTACTGTACACCATATGTATAAAAAATACATGGAAAAATACTGTTGTAGGTATAAATGGCACAAAAACTTATCGCTAAAAGCGATCTTTTCCAGGAAACCTTTGATCTTAAAAAGTTTTGGTTAATATATACATATAATACATATCAACACCCATATAATGCATAATCGTTATAATATCAACCTTATTATTAAAGCAATACTTAATTAGGCCCGTACATCCTGAGTCCGTGTACCCATCCATACCTATCAGGGAGATAAATAAACGCTTGTAAAAATGTCCTGTTTAAAACTCAGCGCGCTTCGTCACAATCACTCACCCGCTCTCGCATACATCACTTGGTTGCTACGTTTTTTCAGGCGTACTACGCCGCTGAGAGATCCATTGTTCCTAGGTACGTGACGCTCTTTAAATATGGACATAGACAAATTAATCAACCTAGTTTTGCCTAGATCATCATCATCTTGAATTAATGAATGAAATTTTACATCTGCAGCTATTAAATGATTCTGGTACATTCTAATGATTTTTCTTTGCAAGACTGTATCCCAAAATGTCTTTGTTTCCATTAAATTAATAATAAATAAATAATGGTGGACAATTCACACACCCATCTAGCCCCGAAGTAAGCTAAGCATAGGTGGGTTTTCTCATGGGACCAGACAACTGATATAATACTTAAATACTATTTTTTGTTAATAAATATCAACACCTAGACACAGAACAAACACCTATGTTCATCACACAAATGTTTGTCCTGGTTGGGAATCGATCCCACGACCTACACCTACACCTACAGCGTAAAAGGCAGAGTTACTACCAAGTGAGATGTGTGGCCAGTCTTTAATGCATAGGTTATAATAATGCATAAATAAAATAATTTTACAACTGCAGCTATTAAATGATTCTGGTACATTCTAATGATTTTTCTTTGCAAAACCGTATTCCAAAATGAGATAGAGTCTTTGTCACCATTGAATTATTAAAGAAGCATCTAGGAAACGTCAATCGGTAAACATTAAAATTACATGTTCAAAGATAAAAAATAAATAAAAAAATTGCACATAAAATAAAAGCTTATAAAATTGCTAGAAATAGCTTGCAACTAGAAATTTCCTTAAAAATCGAAACAGTACACATATAAGTTCAGGTTTGTATATAATATAAAATTTCCTCAATACGTCACATCGAGAGAGCTATTAGGTTCACTACAAAAATCTGGTATTATACATAAACGGTTGTATTATTCCGCGACACACCGCAATATATAGGGTGTGTCGTAAATGGCACGTTACCTCACTTACGTCCCGCAACCTATCCCATTATACCGGGATAGTTGTAGGCCGCCGAATATATTGGGGACACACGTCTCTATATCTGAGATTACATTAAACGCTGCAGATAGAAGGAATAATAGTAAGGAATAATGTTTCATATATCTGTTTCACATCATTTCTTATTAGCTTTAATTAGGATATAAGAGTCACAAGACGTTTACAAAAGATTAGGAAATGGGTGGATCAACTTTTTCTTGCTCGAAGGGTGTCCCCATGATTATGCGCATGTCAACTCGAGAACGTAATGCCATAATACGGTTATAACTATTAAATATATTATTAGGATAAACGTGCATTACATATACACATGAAAAGTCCTATTAAATATACTTTATTATACAAAAAACTTAGTTACACAGGGGACGAAACCTTGACTCCCATACAAATTGGTGATGTCCCTTTCACATATCAACGTTTTTCTAAGCGCAAGATTTCCATAATTTTCTATGAAAGCTTCGAAATGGATATTTGATAAATGTCTAGAATATCACTGAGTAACTGATATTTTAATTGCCTATATATTATAAATATACAACTTTTTGAAATTTCCAAAATACATTAACTCGGAATGTGTCCCCAGTGATTTTAATTATTAGTATTCCCCTGGATAACCACCTAATTTGTATGCGAGTGCAAATGAAACAACGATATTGGTAGGTTTAACCAATCAGGAAATAGTCTTAGCATCATACGATCACGTTGAAAGTCGCTATTTCCTAATATCCGCTCGTCCATTTCACCCGCGGCTGGATTGGAGTCAGCGTGGGTTTATTGTGTGTCCGCTGGGATACCCGCCGAAAACTCGGAAGTAATTTAAATTTTATGTTTATTTGTACTTAAATGTAAAGTAATTAGATGCAAAATAAAAGCGATGTGTAGTTTTTCGTCGAATTTCTGATCTTTTTATTTTTATAATTATTTTTATGCCATTTGTATCCTGAGTAACTTGTCCTTTGCGTAACTTTAGTGATTACCCAAGAGACTTTTTAGTTACCCAAGAGACTTTATAAATTTTGTTCCCTGTAGTAACAGTCAAATGTACTAATACATTAAGAAATTAATTGCTAACAAATGATGTTAAAGACAGGCTTTCGTTTTTTGTCTAAATTAGCTTGCTGTCATTTGTTTTGTTTATGAAAAGTCAAGGTTTTATAAACTGCCTATGATGATAGTACATTATGTTTTAGGTATACATGCCTCTAAGCAACAAAGAAAAACAAAAGCGTTTTAGAGAAAAGATAAAACTAGATCCAGATAAATATGAGTATAAAAAAAGAGGGAAACTACCATTCCAAAAAAATACTGTTAAAAGATTTAACACACAAGGAGAAAAGAAACTCTAGAGCGATTTGGAAGCTAAAAAAGAACCAAAGAACACTTATTAACCCCCTTACTAAATACCCCCACCTAGCTCCCCAGTAACAATACAAGATTTACATGACGAGGTCAGAATCGTTGCTATTAATCAGGACAACCTTGATGTGGAACCTATTCCTATTATATAATAATAATAATTTAATTTCTTTACTCAGACAACATAAGTCCATAGGGTTAGTAAAAGCTTATAATTTAGGGATGTTAGTACTTAATAACTAGACAAGATTTAGTCCTCTGAGTCAACTTATACATCAGAGGACAATCAATCTTATTCGAAATAGTATTCAGGATACTGATACTTATATAAGAAGAAAGAAAAAAAGAGACAGATCAAAACTATACAGATAAAACCAGAAACTCAAGAATGACAACGCAAAACTCAAGCAAAAAATATGAGAAACATGAAAAGAAACACCAAAGGTACGCAAAGAAGTTGGAAGAGATAGAAAAAGGAAAGAAAATAACTGTTAAGGAAAAGTACAAAACTCTAAGTAATGCGATAAAAGAAAGGTACAATTCACTAAAACAAAGAAGAGATAAGAGTTTAATTAGAAGTGTTTTTGACAAAGTTCATCAATCTGCGAAAATACAGATAGCAAACGATGCCTTGGGCATGTCAGGATAATGGCGAAGAGTGACCAGCTTGCGAGCAAATGCAACAGCCATACAGAAAAAAAATACAAGACTTATGAAAGAGACGATAAATCAAGAGCTACAGCTGAAAGAAAAGAAAAAGTGACAATGAATAAGAAAAGAGATTCGTTTTAGATTGAATGTTTTTTTTTTACTGCGCATTGTAAAGGGAAAAATCGAGGCGACTTAAGTATTCTCATGCTTTTCATAGTCTGTGATCCAAACAGGCAAGCCGCCTGTATGTATGGGACTTGCCAGGAATGTTGTGACAAGGAAATAATGCACACCACTAAAAGAGATATGGAGAAAATTTCGTGGGCAGAATGGGGAAAGAAAGAAAAATTCTATGAAAAAGATGGTAAAACTGTAAAGGCCGTGAAAAATATTAAAGAAAAGACAGAAGGGAATGTAAAGCAATTGATGGTAGAATAAAAAAAATGAAATCAGTCTTGAAAAAACATGTTTACAACATGAAAATGCAGTACAAGCGCTTCAGACAAGCTGTAGACGATATTAAAGAAACTGAAGTGGTTCTTCTGGCTGACTTTAGCGAGAATTACAATGGAAAATACCATGAAGAAGTGCAAGCACACCACTTCGGTGGATCAAGAGAACATGTTTCTCTACACACGGTTGTAGTTTATGTTCTCGGTAATGACTGCAAGGTTCAAGCTGAATCTTTTTAGTTTATATATCAAGTTTACATTTAGTGATTTTAATTAAAGTAGATAAATATAGGTCATAACTACCTTATTGCTTTGATAAAAGACTGATTGTCATATTATATTATATTTAAGGATAAACATGCATCTCTTTAATTTTTAGTTACTTAAAGTTTACTTATTCAATAAATATTTCATAAAATCGACTTTTGTTTAATATATCCATCTTTTGCTTCATATTCAATGTTGCCTAAAGTACCATGTCTAGAATTCTTAATAGTCACTGCTGATATATTGTCTCTTGAGTAACTAAAATTGTCTCCTGGGTCACTATGTGTCCCTCAATCTCAGGAAAGCTATTTTCAATATTTTCTTTGTTTATTAAATCGTACAAAATTATTTTTTATCAATACCAATTATGTAAACTAAGACTCTTTAAACCTAAATGAAATATTGTAATTATATCGGCAGGGTTGCAAATAAGGAAATAAAATATGATATATTTTAACCACTGGTTACGCCAGAGACAGTATATTGGCCGATTTCTAGAAAATATACTATTTTTCTTTAGTTTTTGTTTCTGTCTACTTATTTTCAGAAACTTTTTAATTCATCACAATAAAAATATATAACAAAAGAGCAAAGATACATGACAAAATCGTTTTTATAAAACTGGTTAGCCAATGGACTTATTTCAGGTTCATCCTAGATTTTTATGTAAAAAACAATATTTACTCAAGGTTTACTTCACGCCCCGTCATATGGTCAAAATCTATAGTATATTTTTTATATGTTATCGTTAAAAAAGTATAGGAATTTAACAAAAAAAAAATTTTTGCTTTTTGTACGTTTGTTGCAAGAAAAAGTTGATTGACCCAAATAATACTGTAACATAAACAACAAATTTTGTAGTAAGTAGAAATATTGAAATGTTAATAAAAAAGTAAATCAGTTATTATTATGAAAACTGAACAAGGGTTATCAATGATAACCCATACTTATCATAAATCGATAAATGATTCAGTGTACAAATATCCAGCACCATACAAAAATAATCAGAGCTTAAATTTCACAGGATATTTCGAACAGCTTGACAAATCTGAATATTCTTGAATTATTACAATAAATATTAAACAAATAATTATTTACTAGAAAAAGATGGTTACTGCTATTTGTTCCAAAGACAGTGGTGGCTGTAGACATCCCAAGTACATCCCAAGTTGAATTAGTAATTGTAGTCTTGATAAATCTTAAATTCATTTTGTTGCTTCTATTTCTTTCGCCTAATTGCCCTAATTAGCGCCCTCTACACAACTACAAATAAGTGAATCCGATTTATTTTAGTTTCTTTTTAGAAAAGAAAAATATTGATAAATTAGGAATAATTATAAAAAAAAACCTATTTCAAAATTGGGGAGGCTAATTGGGTTGAGGGGGTGTGGGTTCGATTCTCACACAGGACAAACATTTGTGAGACGAACGTAGGTGTTTGTTCGGTGTTTGGGTGTTGATATGTATCATATGTGTGTATTTACAACAAAAAAGTATAAAAGTATGTATATCAGTTGTCTGGTTCCCATGATACAAGCTATGCTTAGCTTACTTTGGGGCTAGATGGCGCTGAGTGAAATGTCCACCAATATAAAAAAAAATTACGTATATAACTATTATAAAACATTTTTTATAAAACCTTTAAGATTATCCTTAAATGCTACTGTAAATTCAAAATTATTGCACCGGAGACCCTCCTCGAAGAGTTTAAAGTATAAAGTTTGCGACTATGCTAATCTCATTGCTGCATAAAATATTCAAGTAAAAGTGTTGTGTTTATTAGCGCTAAAGCGGCGGCGGCAGTCGTACCTAGCTTACTTGATACAACTGAAATGTAAACACACAGTTAAAATAAATGCAATTTTCATTAAGACAAATCATAATTCTAAAATTGCTGTGCATGAGACGTAATATCCCCGTCTCGGGGTGATGGACGCAACACAATGCGACTTAAGTCATCTCGTACTTTGGTGGACTTGAGTCTTATTGTAGTTGTCTATTGGCGGCGGTTACCACTTAACATCAGGTGGGCCGTCAGCTCCTTCCGCCAACCAAATCACATAAAAAAAATACGATTCAAACCTATGTACGAATGTCTTTCTTACGCTTACTTTGGAGAAGTGAAGTTGTAAGATCCTTTGGGAGTTAAAATTTAACTGCATTGTTTAGTGTTAGTATTTTGTATTTAGTGGTAAATTCGGAAATTTTCTATCCCAGATCAATGTCTAAAAATGTTGAATGTATGGTATATTATAGTTTTGACATTGAATATGAAGGATCAAAAGTTTTTAAATAATCCCACAGATGACATGTAGACGAACCATAGACAAACTCAACCATACATACATACATTCACACCTTTATTACCGTAAGGGTAGGCTGAATTTAAGTGAGCTTTTCACCTTGTGGGTATATATATAGTGTACTATCGTGGGAACCAGACAACTGATATAATACTTTTTTTCTGTTATTACATACATATAATACATATACCCAGACACAGACCAAACATCTATATTCGTCATACAAATGTTTGTCCTGGGTGGGATCGAATCCACATCCTACAGCATGGAAGCCTGACTACCAACAGAGCTGTGAGGCCAGTCAAGGTCAGTTTTAGTAATTCATTCCTCAATAACCGTAGATCCAGGACTTATAAAGAAATTACGAACAATTTCTGATGAACAAATGCAACCACGTTGAAAAAAAAATGTTGAATTTGATACCGTGTGTCGCTAACCAAACTTGGTAGTCATATTTGCATACAGAGTACGGACGCGGAAGGGACGCGCGTTTTTCACAAGCCAAATAATGGACGTTAAATATTTTAACGGGGCCCTTTCTTTGGATATAGTGTCGATGTTTTATTATTAATGCGCCGTCTTGTCGTGGCTTGTTTGCTGGCAGTTTGCTTCGATAAAATAAATGCGGTACATGTGTTTGCCTGGGGATTTGTATTATCGATACTGCAAGCAAATGTAAGTCTCAGGAGTATTTTTTGCGGTCATGCAATATTTTGTAATTATTCTTCTCAATGGATCTATTTTGTTCGAGTCAGTGGGTATCTCGAACCAGTGTGGTGAAAGGATTTTAAGTGCGCCTCAAAGAGGCTCCTTTTGTGCACTTTGTCAGTGGATACAAACTTGTGAGCCTTGTACTTTAGTCGATTGTATGAAGTACTATTATACCTATGTAGGGCAAGTCATTTGACTTTCGAAATTTTAATAAAAAAATTAAGAAATAAAAAAGAAGAAATTCAAAAAAAAAAAAACCGTAGTCTATGCACACCAGACACTTAAGAAAGCCAGAGTCGTATATCACACGAACCTCAGTGTGTCCGCCCGCGGGCGATGCATCAACAAGTCCGGTAACGCTGACGGCTGCCAACCGTGAACGAACGAGAACCGTTACTGAATTAACGGATTCAAATTTCAGATTCGAAATTCAAAGTCAAAGTCAAAAATATTATTTCCATAGAATTCATAGAGAAATGGCTTGGAAACGTCAATAATATTCAAAACGTAAGATCACGCGTACTTATCGCTAAGTTTGACGCCTGTTCAACCCTATCCGACCCTCCATGAGATAACAGCCAAGAAACCCCTAAAGGAGACCTTCCTTCTTTTCACTTCCTTTGTTCAAAATTATATCTAATTTTATCACACATACTCTTAATCAAACAATAAGCGGTGGTTTGTACTCCAACCCTCCATGGGGAGAACAGTCAAGGGGCAGCTAAAGGGCAGCTTACTTTATCCGGTTCAAAATTATATCTAGATTTATCATACCTACTCGTAATGAAACAATAAGCGTTGATTTCATTGAATAATATAATCGTTGACAATGCGACGGGCTGAGCGTACATTAGTGATGGCTTGTCAGGCATTTCACGCTCTGCTGGGTAATAGCGGATCATGACAGACTAAACTGTTCTGCACAACTGTGCACGTGCTTTCAATAAATAACACTAAGAATACAAACAACTGGTTTTTTTTATGTGACACAGTTACGGAACGAGCCGACGGCCCACCCGGTTTAAATGGTAACCTCGGGCCATAACAGCCGAAGCGACTTAGGTCCTCCCCTACTAGGTACGACAAGACTCAAGTCTTCCCGTTTGCGCCCGTACCTCTGAGACGTGTAGGTGGAATGTCTCATGTGCCTGTAATTTCACCGACAACCACACCTTTCAAACCGCAACACAGTAACGCAAATGCGTTACTGCTTGGCGGCAGAAATGGGCATGGTGGCATTACTTCCCCGGACGAACTTGGCGATGAGTTCTACTGCTATTAAGAATGACGGGAACATTAGAAGTTTCATCTTCAAGTCTCTGACTGCAGACTTGCCTCACAGCTCAGTTAGAAGTAGCTTTGTCTTCTGTGATGCTACTGGATCGTGGGTTCGATTCCCATCCAGGGCAAATATTTGTGTGACGTTTATAGATGTTTGTTCTGTATCTTGGTGTTATTATGTAGGTATTATGTATTTACAAGACTAACAGTTATCTGGTTCCCATAATACAAGCTATACTTAATTTGACACTGTGAATATTAATTGCTTCTTTGGCCGTCTTATGTAAAATAGTCTTGTCACTGTGTTGATGTCACTGGCACCGCTGAGGTTACCGCTTCATATCCAGAACTGGGTCATTTGGTAATTCTTTGATTTGACTAGCTCCCGTGGTAGACAATAGACCTTACACTCTCGCTGTTAAAAGTAGGTCTCAGTCAACATTATATAACATTATTATATACTCTCGTCTAGTTCCGAACATACATAGATATAAGTATAAGTGACTGTACTTGAATTTAAAAATAAAATCATTTGTATATGTATAGATTCCCCGAAGAGCCTGCGGGAGGCCACTTTTCACCTTATGAGCTAACTTTGGTATCAAGACATGATAAGTGGTGAGCTTATCACAGTTATTTTTCCAAGAATATCTCGGCTAACGCGTACGTCCATAAAGCCATCCTCAATATCCAATAACAAAGAAAAACCGTATACTTAAAATATGTCATGGAAAACAAAAGTTGGATAACAATATTAGTTATTTCAGTAGACATAAAGAATGTCAAAAGACTGGTAAAGTTGTAACCAAGACAAATATTATCTCTACGAACACAAAGGAACATTTGAAATGGCGTCTATTTGGGCCCTGAATTCATTTTGATCTGAGCTCCGATAATCAGAAGCTAGACTTAAAGCGACGCTTGACTGAGGATCAATCAGATGAAATTGAACATCAAAGCGGTTCTGTTTGAGAATACTCTTTATTTCACACAGTTGAATGTTATTTATGGGAGAATAAAATTGGAAAAATAAATATCTTGTTTATTGAAAACTTTGTGAACCATCAACGAATAAAGTAATGAGAGAATGAAGCTTAAGAAAGTTTTGTAGTGTTAATAAACTCAGTGACACTGTCTGCTGATAAATGTTTCTCTAAAAGTAAATATAAAATAAGTAATGATTTGGTCCCCAATATCATAATTTTCATTAACACTAAGCTGAACATTTAAGTGACACTCCACACAACACGTGACACACTTGTGCTCGAGTTTCCTCAATTAACCGACTTAACCTTATTGTAATTCCCATTCTCATGATAACGTTAATTGGACACCTTCCTTTGGTGTAAAACAAAACGTAAAAGCTGTCCGTGACCCCATAAAGCTCTTCAAATACCCTGTGAGAGCTTAAATAACTTAAGGCTTGTTCACATTGTCACTTGTTACATTTTGTCGCTAACTTTACTCAAAGTAAAGTTTTTTAAGTTTACTTTTTACGTTTTTTACTTTTATTTTACTAAGTAAATGGCCGGGAACTAGGAATATACAGATCATCACATACCTACTTATTGATATTACAACTTATTATTCTGTATACATCTATACATATTTTATTGAAAATGGCAGTGTAATAGTAAGGTGTCAATAAATATTATTATTATTATTGAAATTATATTTTAGATATTTTCGTTACTAAGGTTTTATTACAATTATATATTTACAATTTTAGTGGATATATCCTGAAAATCGCTTGTTCCTGTTATTGATTCCAATACGGAACAGAGTAACAAGAGGAATTGATTATTTTTTTGCAAAAATTGGTGTTTTATGTCGTTGGGAAAATTAATGCTAAAATCGCTCTAGTTCTGACACAGCCCAAGTAAATTTTACACTTAGTTTCAAACACTAGATAACCTAAAATCATAAGGTAATTTTGCTCATTTTACACTAAACGCCCGCACGTTAGTCGCGTAAGTGATGTAAAGTCGCTAAGGACTGATATTACACGTCATTATACCCCATTTGGGACGAATCCTCCATAATTTGACAATAAAAATAAATTTTGGCCGCCACTTTGTGGAAAGAAATGGATTCTGCCGCCCCGTGCTTTAAACAATTCATAGATATATATCACCATTCGAGATTTGCTGAGGTGTATGTTACCTAATTCAGCGCCCCTACATAACGTTTTTTTAAAGCTAGGACATAATATATAAAGGAGTGATTGAACAGTAGTCGTCAAAAGTGTAAAAATAATAATTATACACAGTGTTTTAAAATAATATTCTTAGCATTCTTTTTTCATAGATTTTGAGCTATTTATTTCCGTCACGAAATGAGCAATTAAGTCCATGCTACGGGCAATTCTCCCTGTAAGTTGGCCAGCCGACTTAAGCATGGTACTTAACAATTTCTAAACTACATTCTTCCCCCACAAATAACTAGGCTACCTATTGTGGAAATTCATTTCTAATAATATGACAGATAGGAAAATCTTACAACTGTAAAATTACAAAACAAGTCTGTAGAATTGAGTGTTTTATTTTCTTTTTATTTCGAACCTTGAACATATCGAACAGTACCATAAATATTTTGTATTTCTAGGTACTATTTGTAGTTTTGTTATCTTTTATTATTGTGTATTGACTATATTAGATAGATAGATGGATAAAAACATTTATTTATACATTTATTTTATATATAAAAACATTTATATTATAATGTGTCTATGGATTTCGTGTCTGAAATAAAGATATATTATTTTTATTATCTCAGCAAACAAAAGTATTGTGACCAAGCGACGCCATAAATAATAATCGGGCTCGTTATCATCGCCATTGTCGAATGGTCTTCGCGGCATTATCCGGACAGTAAAAATAAATTTAGGCAATCAACCGGCTCGCCACCGAAGCTCAACTGAATCTGATTGGCAATAAAAAGTCCAATTACGTGGCCGCGAGATCACGGATACGATCTAACAGAAACCAAACTCCGTAAATACCAGCAACAAACCATTAAACAGAGACAAAACTACAAACAGTGCAGAAGCTATCAGTCACATATTTCCTTTTCCGGATATGGGTTACTTTCTCGCGCCCGCCTTCCACTGCGAGCGAAACGGGCTCCGTATAGAGTCCGTTTAACTCGCAATGGCTATCTGCATATATGTCATTCCACTGAATAAGAGTGAGCGGAGCGGACTAAACGAGTTCAAAGAGTCACGAAAGAGTTTGAGGAGTCGAGCGGAGTCCGCACGGAGCCGCTCGACTAGCAACACTTTCATACGAGTACTTCCATCACGAGAGAGTAAGCGGACTGAGCGAGTTGGGTTCGCTCATCGCACGCTAGTTTTGTACGGACCCCGCCGCTCCGCAAATTCCGCTGGCAGTGGAAGGCATACTGAAACTCTTTCTTAGTGGTATTTTATTTTATGTTATATAGTTGCGGAACGAGCCGACAGCCCACTAGGTGTTATGTGGTAACCTCTGCCCATGAGCGATGCGGCTTGGGTCCTCCCCTACTAGGTACGACAAGACCAAAGTCGCATCGTATGCGCCCGTAATTCTGAGACGTGAAGGCCTCATGTGCCTGTAATTTCACTGGAAACCACACGTTTCAAACCGGAACACAAAAACGCGAACAACTCACTGCTTGGCGGCAGAAAATGAAAATATTATGTTTTTGTTCTAGGTTAACCTGGTGTTCTTACAATATTTTCCGTCACAGTTTTCGGAAAGTGGTCTATAACGTACATCAATTTATAAAGATATACTAATTTCATCGGAATAGGACAGAAATGGGTATGATGGCTGTACTTCCACGCAAGACTATTGCACGCGCACTTAGATGTACTGCTACTTTACGGTAATATACTGTGATCACGACTTGTTGCCGCGTTCGCCAATTCTGTCAGGAAGGCTGGATAAGGGTAGGCTTTAATTGGGAATTGCTGGCGAGATGAATAAAATCATCAACATTTACTCCGGCAGCAAAACACTTTTCAGTGTAACTTCAGAAAATGTTCAACGATGGTTATAATAAAATGATGTAGTACTATACACTACTTCTATTTCTACTTTTCAGGTATTGCCTGAAAAGTAGAAATAGACTAAATATTTAGTTTATATTTACTAGAAATAGAATAAATCTACTGTTGTGGACATTGGTGAAACGCCTGAACAAACCGTCACATAAAATATACTCGTGCTAAGGCGATATTGTATTTTCATAATCGTGATCGATATAAACGACCACAAAAGCGGAAAATAATCCGAGAGCAGCAACAGCATCGGCAATATAGAAAATCAGAAAGCGTTTGTCGGAGCTCGGTGAACAATCTTGCAATAAGTGAAATCCCGGAAACGCGAAACGTGACGTCCCGACATTGATATTTGATAGCGAAACGAATTTGGTTTATGGATAACGTTACATGTATTTCTAAGTATTTTTTTTAGAAAAATAAAATGGTTCTCTAATACTAGTAATATTAGTAAAAGTAACAGAATACAGGATTATATAATCAGATTGACATGTCTCACAGCTCAGTTCCTTCTGCGCTGTAGGTCGTGGGTTCGATTCCCGCCCAGGACAAACATTCGAACATTGGTTTTTGTTTTATGTCTGGATGTTGATATGTATTATGTTATGTATTTACAGCGCAGAAGGCAGGGTTACTACCAACAGAGCTATGATGCCAGTCAAAAATGATGGATAACAGTAAAAGTAATGAACGCAATATAACTACTAGACCGGCTAAGCTACTGATGTGGTTTAAAAGATAAAAATAAAATTGAAATTAATAAATGGAATTTCTCTTTAAATCGATTAGTCGTTATGCCATTCAAAATGTGGGATACAAAAGTAATTAGAAGGACCTGGTAATTAAATAATATCCGAAGAATAAAGCTAAGATATAATATTGGTTATAACTATAAGCCAACAAGCTCATGTTAACAACTAAATACATAAAAAAAGTTATTAATATTTTGTCTACATTTGTTTTTGTTCTAAGTTTTTTGGAAAGTCAAAAGTGAGTATATTATATTAATCTAGTATTACTTTAAATCCTTGGTTTATTCTTATGTTATATCACTCATATTTTACTTTAGGGCTGAACATTTTATGGCGTGATAAAAAATCCTATCACATCCATGAATTTCATTGTGCCAAGCAAATGCAGTAAAAATAGTTTTTCATTTCATAGTATTTACACCATGATGCCTACTCTTTACGTCATTTTTAGGGCCGTGACTCTGTATATTATCCATTGGTTCATTTATATTTTTATTAGGTAATTCAGTAACTACATCTTATATTTGAAAACCCGTAAAAACAAAGTTATTGACAAATAACTACATCTGTTTTTAATTATTCTGAATATACATAAACTTCTGTTGTCATCTGATAACCAAAATATTTTTAATTGTTCGTTTAATGAATTTTCCCTTGATAGATGGCGCGACACCAAACATATAAGACAAGAGAGTCATACTGGAGTATAATATAGCTTGAAATGCAGATGATAATATTACAAATGCTGAATTGTATATATTAATTTAACTAGAGAAAACTGTGTTTATTTTTAAATTATAATTTGTAGCTTTTGGTTTCTTCAACCAGCTACTCAAAAGGCAAAAAATAGAGATCATTAAAAAGGAATAGCTGAGTTGTTTATCCACTCAGTAATTCAGTATTATTCTAGACTTTGAGTATAAATCTAAGCCACGCAAGACTTTGACATCAATCACAGGAAAACTTTGTCAAACTTCATTTAACTTTTAAGAAGCTTTTTGTATTTTCAATGTTATTCGGTTTGTTTATAAATAATATTATGAAAATAAATTGTGAAAAAAATTATATTACCTTATAATGGTATTTACTTATCTGTAATTTATGGAACCAAACAGTTTTACCTTTATCTTGGGTATTTGTTAAGACTTGTTTTTAGAAAAAACCTAGTGGATATGTTATATAATGGGTCTAATACATACGTTACTCAAACTTAAACCATAACTATGAGGTTTATGTACTTAGGTACACATCTAGTACGACTAGACTAGTACAGTGAAAGTTTGCCCGGAAAGTCTAAATTGAACTTCCTTGTGCCAAATATAGGAAATCTCGGATTTCCTCAATTTTGTCGATACAAAGTAAAAAGATGAGTATTTGGTCCCAGGAAATAGGTTTTGGAATGACGCTGCTTTGAGATGCCGCCCTTCGTGTCATTCGCTGCCGAGGCAAAGTGTGGGTTCCCATTGTTGTGTGCGGTAACCTACATTAGGAAACTGAATTTTTCATTTTTATTTGAGCTTTGATTTCGTTTCACTGACACTTTGGACTTATCTAATTGTTATTTTTTCAATTCTTTTATTTGACTTTAGAAAGAAAACTTTCGTTAATTTCATTCCCCCGATTTCAATAACACAGCTCCAAAGATAGATATTAGACATGGAATTGTAATTAAAGAAATTTTCATAATGTATTTTTCTGTATGTAAAAAGCGCATATACATTTTTAATATATTAATTATAAAACCGAACTCGCTGAACGCCCATTTCCACTGGCAATACTAAAATAGCCATGGACTGAAGAGGTATAATTGTCTAAACTGTTCATGTACTCGTAAGTAACTTAAGTTGCCATGGTGGAACAACTAGATGGCGCTCGTATACATTTTTGTTTCTATACCGCGCTATCGTTTCGCTTTGTGTGTGATGTACAAGGTTTGTGAAATTATTTCTTAGTATAGACAAGAAACTGAATCTTGAGTTTTTGTTGCGCTGGTTTGGTTTCGTTTTTTACATTGCGTAGGCGACTTTTGTAGTACGTATGAAGGGTGAACACGATTTCAATCTCTGTTTAAATCGGATGCCGTACTACAGTGGAAACGCTCCCCCGCACCTGCTGGCATCAGGAAATTGGATCTGATTGTATCTGCGCGTGTTAACTGAACGCAAGGCTCCGGCGCGGTCTAACGAGGCATGTCCTGCTACTGGACACCATCTTCTAAACACTGTATCTTTATACGTGCGGTCTATACTGTTATAATATTTCTGGGCAATAGATGAAGTGAACGGAGCATAGGGTAGCATACCTTTTAGTTACAGTAGAAATTATGCCAAGTTCGTCCGGGAAAGTACAGCCACTATACCCATTACTGCTGCTCAGCAGTGATACATTCGAGTAACTGTGTTCCAGTTTGAAAGGCGGTTGTCTGTGAAATTACAGTATATGAGATATTTCACCTTCAGGTCTTAGAATCCCGGGTCTTACACTTGGGTCTCATTGTACCTAAGTAGGGGAGGACTCATGTCGTATTGCTAAGTTAAATAAATAATATACATTATAATAAATAAATAAATATTGGTGGACATTTCATACATCGCCATTTAGCCCCAAAGTAAGCTAAGCACGCTTGTATCATGGAAACCAGATAACTGATATAATACTTTTTTTTATAAATACATACATATAATACATATTAACACCCAGACACGGATATTTGTCTTAGTTAGGAATCAAACCCACGACCTACAGCGCAGAAGTCAGGTTTACTACAAACTGAGATGTGAGGCTTAAGTTAACAGTTAACCAGATAATAAAAATAACAAAAATGGCATGACCCTACTTCAATTCAAATCTATTTTCAGTTCAAATTTAAAAATAAAGCACCTAACATACGAGTGAAGAATATTTGACTTGGGGGTAATGTGGGTCTCAGAATATGAGATGACGGCTGTGGCTCAGGGACAACGCGGAATTATGTATCGCTCCGTAGTGGTGTGCTGGATACCTGGTATCCTGTCTATCCGGATATCCGGTACCAGACAAAAATTAACCCTGTGCTTATTACAACAGAGGGAACCCTAATTTGGAGTTTGAATTACTTATTTGTATATTTTGTGCTAACATTATGTAGCTTGGTAGAAATATACCGGATACCCAGTGTTGAATAATCTTTGTCTAGCAGATTTAAACCAATTGGGGGACAGATGAGACTTTTTCGATTCAGTTATTTGGGTACTCATACATTTTTAATACCTACCTATAACCGTATTAGTACAGTGAGAATCTTAGTTTGGATTCAGGATGTATCGTTTCTACTGACGTATCTAAAATAAAAACAAAATAAAATCGCCAAATAGAAGAGGGCGTTGTAGTTTTTCAAACATATACGAGTAAGTCAAAGTCAAAAACTTTATATCCATTGAATTCATAAAGAAATGGCTTGGAAACGTCAATATTATTCAAAACATAAGGTCACGCGTACTATCGCTAAGTTTGATGCCTGTTCAAACCTTCCGTAGAATCAAGTGTCAAGACAACTCTGCCAAATATATATTTACCTGCTGTCATCCCACTAACGATATCCGGGTACCCGGCACATCTCTACGTGAAAGCTGAATGTAGCTTCAGCAAATATACTCCGCAAACATCGGAAGGTCTCAAAGAAATCGGAGTTTCTATCCTTAAATATACTTTACTGTAATACTTAAGTAACAAGTAAAAAGTTCTTAAGCCTGTTAATAAGATGTATTTTCGCGTTTATAATAGACATTCTTAACACCTTTCAAACTGGAACACAGCAATGCGTATGTTACTGCTTGGAGGCAGAAGTGGGTATGGCAGCAGTACTTCCCCCGATGAACTGGGCATAAATGCTACATGTAAAATCAACCTATCCAAAGTGATGAACACTTGCTAAAAGTAGCTCAACCTAATCAAACTGAACAGCTCTGCGCTCACTCCAAATGAAAAGCACAAATTATTTACGACTAACTAATTACAGTAACATACAAAACTCCGGATGTAAAGCGACCGCACACTCATTTGAAATGAAATTAGTTTTGTATGGTAAAGTTAATAAAACAACTATTTGGATGCATACGAGTACAGCGCAGTAAACCAGCGTAGGTTACAGCGAAATTATGGGGTTTATTTTCATAAACTTATGGAAGATGAGACATTGAACTTTGAATACTAGTTTACCGATTGCCCGCGTTCAGTTGCATGGTATCGGGATAGAATGGAGACCATGTGTTGTTTCAGCTCATCATTTACCTATAATAATAATAAAAAATTATAAAAATACCTTATTGTAACCACAAAACATTAAAAATAACGAAAATTTTAGAAATTAGTAGTACAGTGGGCAGCCTTATTGCTATTAAGCGATCTCTTCTAGACAACCTTGGGATGGAAAGAGTATTTTAATAGCTTAAAAGTGTTGGGAGTGTACTAAAAGCTAACAAGAGATATTTATCAAAAGGGAATATGTACCATATGGTAGGGTAGAAGATGATAGACAAAACGCTACACTTGTAATTTCTACATTGTTGCAAGCTGCAAAGATAGGCTCAAAAGGGATTTTCGGTTATATTGTCTTTCGAAATAGACATCTGACTATCACTATCATCATAAGAAATCGTTTTCAAACAATAACACATCCAATAGCTCTATGTCAAATTGTGCGCCATCTTTCTTTTAGTAGATGAAAGAGATCCATTTTACATAGTTTAACCACATTTGCGTATGACGCCATTTAGTCGGAGAAAGTAATTGGGGGAGGCTAAAGATATCGCTGAAGGTTCGGGTCATCGGATGCTTATCAGTGTCTTAACATGACAGCCTGGACTAGTATTATACCTCAACATATTCACCAACATGTTTGAAAAACTTCTAAAACTGTACACAGCACTATTTTGTATTCTGTAGCGCGCGCCGCAAAGCTATTAAATCCGAATTGCTGGATGTCACGTGCCTTCGAATTTGCGATCGCAGGACACGCTGCGTTCCCAGTCTTGTTTTGATACGGGTTTTTGAAACTCTACTAAATGTCCCTGCTCTGTTACTGGCTGACTACAACAGGTACGCAACACAAACATCCAGAAACCGAACACATTATTTACATCCAGAAACCGAAGACATATTTACATCCAGAAACAGAAGACATATTTACATCCAGAAACCGAAGACATATTTACATCCAGAAACCGAAGACATATTTACATCCAGAAACAGAAGACATACTTACATCTAGAAACTGAAGACATATTTACATCCAGAACCCGAAGACATATTTTTAGTGTATAACTAGCGTTTCGCCCCAACTTCGCACGATTGCAATTTACTTATAAAGAAAATGAGGTGTGAAACTAGCAAGAAAACATTAAGTAATCATTTTTTGACAAAACAACGTCATTGGTCATCCACTCCATTTGTACAACATAAAGAAAATAAAAAATTATTTACACAATTTTTATACACCTTTCTATTAGTGAAAATCGTATCAAAAACCGTTGCGTGGTTTGGAAGAGTTAAACGGAGAAAAATACAGAGGAGGATTGTAGCTTATATTTAGAGTTTATTTTATTCTTAATTCATTTCATTTAAAAAAGAAACTTAAATATAATTTCTGACTCATGATAGACTGCAAAGATTTGTGTTTATAAATAACAAATGGTAGTAATTAATTATTTCTAAGCGCCTACGGGTTGTAATATAATAAAGCGAGTTCTATTTCTGCTTCTTAGAAATAAAATGTCATGTGACGTCTTTTGATCTCGCAGAGTCCAAACCGCCTACAACATTAATGTCCTAACAAAACCCGCGATGAAACTTTGTATCTCTAAAGGCACAAGTGGAGCAATTCTCGTAATTATAAATTAATTTGGAAAATATTTTTTGGAATAGACCGGAGTAAATCATACAAGATTGCTAATGCTCAACCAATGTTAGATTACCAGGTAGAATTTCATTGATTTGCTGTTCGCTTTATTTATCACCAGACCTTGAGCCACTAATTCTCAAGCACTCATTTTACTTCATCCCGGAGTATTGAGTTCTTTCCTCGCATACAATTTGAGAGATAATACGAGTACGACATTATATCGCATTCGTGAGAATCTGCCCCCTGGAACGCGTCCCATATAGAGCTGAATAACATATTCATTCTAACTTTCAACAATGAATTGTAGAGTTTCCGCTTTTAATAGTTATGTCATTTCGTTTCACTTCCGCAAACAAAATTTGGCTTTCATTTAATATATATTAAGTACAAAGTTGCTGCCTATTCGCAATAGAATAAAAGGTATGTAGAAGTAAAATTGTGTCCGGGAAGACACCGTGAAATACACGGTTGAAAAATTTCGTTAACAACGTGAGACAATCGGTATGTCCTAGCTAACTATACAGCGGAGAGCGTAATGGCTTACTGGTATAAACCCCCAAGTTTCAATCCAGAGATCGCTCGTTCAAATCCTGACGTGCACCAATAAGTCTTTCCTTTCTATGTGCGCACTCTAACGTTTTCAAAACTGTGAAGGTGGACATTGCAACCAAAACTGACATGTCCTAGAATTGAAAAAAATATTCAGAAATGTATCTAGTTTACTAAAGGAGACTCTTTGAGGCACATTTTACTCCTTTTACCACACTGGTTCGAGAGTGATGATAGTCATGATATGACTATTACTAGTAGTATTATAACTATACATTCGAAGACACATGTTTCATCTATCTATCTGTCTATCTGTCAAGTGCTCGAAAGGAGCCTATTTTGAGGCGCATTTTACTCTTTCACTGGTTCGAAAGAGTCAGTAACACGAGTAATTATAGCATTAATTATCCTTATTATTAGTGTAACTCACTTCAAACTGCACATCCCATTTGAGTATTCACATGAAGTTTTAAGCATACCTGTGGTTTTGGGATGCGGTCCATTTACCAATTAAATATTCTATTACGGTCACTATAAAATTGGTCATTATTGATAGCTTACAGTTTGTCAAAAGTAAAATGTAACATTTTGAAAGCTTTCACAGTCCTTGTGTTACAGATGGATCATAGATACATATAACAAACATGTGGGATCATAGAACAATCTTTATGTTTGTTAATCAAATGTTTGCCCCGCCCGGGATTGATCCTGTGACTTCCAACTTGCAGGTCGCAAGTTAATTGCTCGGCATAATTATCTCGCTGATTTACTTAATGAGCTACAATCAGCGACGATTAAAATCATTTAATATCCACATAGAGTGATTCGTTATAGTAATTAATGAAAGCGCGGTTTGGCCTCCAATGCATTCATTTGCAGATATTAAATTATTGATGTTTCATATTGCATAAGTGGAAACGGGTGGTGTAATGGATTTCTGTTTTAAATTTAAAGGATTTATATGCGTTATTCCTCATGGAGAGTCCCTGTCATTAGGGATCTACGATTGGATGCTCTCAAAATAGGTTCTCTTAGTGAAATATCTTATAGGTAATCGGTGTCTGTGGATTGTTTCATGCGTTTCTTCCAATATTTTAATAAGGAAAAACCTCGGTCGTACTAAAGTTCTTATTGATAGAAAATATAAATTAATATAAGGTGAGCCTATATTTAAAATGTTGCCAGCATCATCTTTCAAAGCCTATAAGCGCTCAGTTGCAACCACCCCAATAATGAAATAAAACTAAGACACAGTCTGTGTACAGGTCTGAAGCAAATTGCAAAGTCTACATCCGTAATAAAATATGTAAGGCCGTTTGAAGCTCGAGAAATTTATTTCTGTGGCGTACATTTTGTTTCAAGGAAGCCCATTTATAATTTTTATAATGTTTAGTAGGGCGCTGTTTTTGTCGAGGCCCGGAAAAATATGGACCGTAAAGTTGATGAATTGATGTGTCTGGGTGTTAAAGTGTATCAAAGTTTATGAAACATGTTACAACTGTATTTAAAAACATTTTATTATACTCGTTAGAATATAACAGATGCTGCCTGCAAACCTATGGTGTTAGGTTCGATCTCCGACTTGGGATAATTTTATGTGTGCTTAAAATGTTTATTCTCGGTTCCTGGATTTTCATTTGCGGTAGCTGTTTGCACATGCCATCTGCAATACAGGGAACTTAGTATGTGGTTGTGAGGATAAAACCTTATGAAAGTAGATACTATGTTTTAAGTTATACAAATGAAAAAAATGAACTTTGTATATTATTTCTCTCGTGTTTCATAACGAAGAAGCA
The DNA here is from genome assembly GCA_947359385.1 of Chesias legatella. Taxonomy (NCBI): domain Eukaryota; kingdom Metazoa; phylum Arthropoda; class Insecta; order Lepidoptera; family Geometridae; genus Chesias; species Chesias legatella. The sequence goes on along the minus strand of OX375780.1, from coordinate 1,597,870 downwards.
AGCAAATAAAAATACCTGTTAGCGTCTCAGTTCCATGAAATCCTTTATTATTTATATTCTCTCTGCTATCTCGACGCAATTAATTTACTTTGTTCTGAATTATATTCCTTTCAACAACACTTTATCAAACAAATTCAATTTAAAATTCTAAGGAAAATTTACAACTATTTGTGTTTCTTTATAATAAAGTACACACGATCTCAATTGCTCAGTTAATTAAACTAGTGAATAGATAGCTTTATTATGTATAGTCTAAACAATTGACACTCTCGTCGCTCTGGGATTCCGTATATATTAGAAGACTTAGAAACAAACGTGCAGATGTTTTAATGCGACCATGCTTGAGGTTTATATTGATATCTTCAATACTTCCTCTACGCGACTAAAGAGTATATTGAGCCAATCATTCTTTAGTACATAATGCTAATGATCTAAACATAATAATTTTGTGTATATCAGTGTTTGTATGTCTACGTTATTTCTTACAAATCAGTGTTATATCTGTTCGTGGAAACTTTTAATTGGCCTTTTGTATTTATGTTTGTGAATGTTTCGTATTAGCTGTTTCCCTAAGAGTCTTAAATAAAGTAAAATAAAATAACACAAATATCGAAGACTTGAGAAAAAGAGTTATCATATACACATCCATTACATCTGTAGGTCATGTCTCTATTCTCGGTTTTATCTGTAATTTTACTTGAAACTGCAGCCATTTTAAAATATTGTTTTTTAAATTATTACAATAAAATGTTTGCCCCGATGCTGCTCACAGAGTCTTTTCTTTAAGGAAAAGTTTGCATGCCGACTCACTTAACGCAAATTGATTGCGATTACGAATGATAGATAATTATTGATTTCATAAGCGATAGCGATCTGACATTCAAATAAAAGAAGGAAACAATGTTTATCAGAGCCATTCCAATTTGTAATATTTTTTACATTTTCGGTGGTTAATTAGGTATCATCTACATCGCTACATCAAACTCTGAAGAAAAACGGTTTGACTCAGATAGTTAGTGATATTTCCACTTTCTGCTCGACGGCAAAAGAATCATGAAGTGAATTTCCCGCACACATTCAAAAAGTATATCCTACCAGCAAATTTTCAATCCATGATTCCGGATAACTTCTCTAAATCCCTTTACAAAGGAGTGGCGTGACAGATCACATTGCGCGGCACGTCACGCACGAACTGTCAATATTGTTCACGCGAATCACGCGACCGAGGGACCGTTTACAGAGGGCATCCACACCCGCGATACTTCTACAGTAGCGGAGCACTGTTTTTAAACCACAGCAATGAACACGCTGTAGAGATTTCATTGGACAGCTCACAACATCAGCAGAAACAATACAACAACAAAGACAAAATTAACTTACAAATAAACTATGAATAGGAATGAGAAACGTTATCGCATACAATTTTTATAAAAATACCCGTGATCAGCATTTACTGACATCGCTGATTTTCAGCATTTCAGACTCTTTTAGTTATTGTAGGATTTTTTCTAGCAACAACCGTATACAATTTCCATTGTACTACTCAAAGTCAAAGTCAAAGTCAAAAACTTTTATTTCCATAGAATTCATAAACGGCTTGGAAACGTCAATATTATTCAAAACATACTACCTATATTCTTCTAGCAAAAAGCAAGAAATCCTACCTTTGGGGGTTTCTACTATTGTTTCCGATGGAAGGTCGGATAGGGTTTGAACTCGCGCCTAACTTTGCTGTACGTTTATTATTCGGCTTATTTATTAAACAATTTCAAAGCATTTATTTAAGAATTCAACGGAATAAATTTTTGTCTTTTTTCTAATTAATCGTAGAGAGAATATTACCAAAGTTCAGACGTCTAATTTCGAATTAAAAATCGCCAAAAGATTGCTCAAGTTCCAAAAGCGCAAATCGCTTGTCCAAAAAGTAGCGTCGAAGCCTTGAGCGATATATTTTTTCGCAGTCACGCCACTCTGTTAGTATGGGGTGGTGGTATCTTTCATATTGAGGTAGTTTTTTACACAATGTTACCGGTGATTGATGGGTTAAATTTGTTCAGAGAAAACGGTACAAAATTTTACGGAGAAGTAAATATCTTGATATAATAAGACACAATGTTTTTTTATGACGTTTAAAATTAGGTTGGATGCGTTTATAATAAATTTGAATTCTTTCTGATAAGACAGATACTTATATAAAATATTATTTTAGGAGGAACTTGTGCCAAATTTGTCCGGGGAATTACTCTTGCAATACTATACTGTTTCTGCCAGCAAGCAATAACGCTTACACACTACCGTCTGTTTGAAAGATGCTGATGCATATTGATGCATTCCACCTTCACAGATTTATGATTGAAATATAATGTGTTTTGACCCTATATATGTATAGAATACGGTACACCTACGGTACACTTGCATGCACCTGTGAAAACCACAACTTTTAGAGGTCCGCTCCACCCTTGGATCACCGACACTGTCAGAGATATGATCAAAATTAGAAATGAATACCATGAAAAATATAAGCTAAATAAATCCGAAATTTTTAAAAGTAGTTATAAATCAATGAAAAATATTGTTATTGCAGCAATTGAGAGTGAAAAATCCGTATACTTTAATCAAAATATAAATAACAATATCAAAAATCCGAAAAAGTTGTGGAAAAACTTAAAGAGTAACATAATTCCCAATAAAAAGAATACAGCAGAGCTCCCTTCACAATTCAATGATCCTGATCTTATAAATTCACACTTTATTAACATTCCTGGGACTCGGTCTGTTGAAATATCAAAGCTTACTTTTTTTGAGCACCACAGGTTCAGCTCAGAGACATTTACCTTATGCACTGTCACAGAAAATATGGTTATGGCAGCTATAAAAAGTGTGAAGTCGAATGCGCAAGGCATAGATGGTATCTCACTTGATATGATTCTTCTCACCTTGCCACAATTCTTGCCAGCTATCACTTTAGCTATAAATGAGTCTATTACTAGTGGGATCTTTCCCGAAATTTGGAAGATTGCATTAGTGAAGCCGATACCAAAAAAGAACTGTCCAGAAACTGTAAGTGACTTAAGGCCTGTTAGTCTACTACCCTGCCTCTCAAAGATTTTAGAAAAGGTAGTGTGTGTGCAGTTGATCAAATACTTAGAAGACCATAACATCCTCCCTCAGTTTCAGTCAGGTTTTCGGAAAGGCCATAGCACCACCACAGCCCTCCTTGATGTCGTCGATAATTTACTGGCTGCACAAGACATGGGCATGTGTAGTATCCTTGTTCTATTGGATTTTTCACGCGCTTTTGACTCAATAAATATTTCTCTTCTCCTATCGAAACTCGCGTTTTATGGTTTCGATTCCAAAACAGTTAGTTGGTTCCACAGCTACCTTGATCGCAGACAGCAATGTGTAGAACTGAAGATGGCCACTGGCGTAACTTTAAGATCCGATCCCAAACTTGTCTCACAAGGGGTCCCACAAGGATCGATACTCGGTCCCATCCTGTTTATCCTTTTTAGTGCAGATATTATCCATCACATAAAACACAGTCAGTTCCACCTATATGCCGATGATTTGCAACTGTATCATTCTTTCCTTCCCTCAGATTGCGATGATGCTGTTATGAAAATAAACGACGACTTAAAACGAGTTTACGACTGGTCTCAATCCAATTCATTGGTGATCAACCCAAAAAAGTCAAAATTTATGCTGACTGGCACGAAACGAAAAATACGCCAACTTTCAAGCAAACAAATAAATATTAATGTAGGCAATGAATGTGTAAACTCTATGTCTGAGGTAAAGAGTCTTGGTTTGACCATTGACAGCCGCCTAAAATTTGAAGCCCAGGTATCTGAATGTGTCCGTAGCTGCTTCTACAGATTGAAGTTACTGTATAAAATAAGACCATATCTCAGTGAAGATCTTAGAATCACTCTATGTGAGTCCCTTATTCTTTCTAAGTTAAATTATAGTGATGTGGTTATAGGACCCTGTCTATTGAAACGTACAGAAAAGTTGCTACAGAGGGTTCAAAATGCCTGTGCACGCTTCTGCTTTCGTGTGCCACCTCGTACACATGTGACACCCTTCCTCAACTCTTCCAACTGGCTGAAAATGAAAGCGCGTAGAGACCTTCACCTAGCCACTCTCCTCTTCGGAATAATTAAGTACAAATCTCCATCATACCTCTACAAAAAATTGGAATGGGCACAGGATAGATCTCGGTATCCTAATAGGGCATGCACGAACGTGTTTACCACGCAGAAACACAGAACAGCATTATTTCATGGCTCATTCCGTTTTGCTGCTAGCCGTTGTTGGAATACGATCCCTCCACCTTTGAGGAACCTAAAGTCTTTGAAACTTTTTAGAAAAATATTTAAGCAATTTCTCTTAACTATACAGAAAAGCTAATGCCATTCTCTAAGTATAAGGAAATTCATTAGACAGCATTAAGTAAATTAGTTTTATCGTTCCTTGTTATATATATTAGGATCATCCATATTAATAGTTAATTTTAATTGTGTCATTTTTTATTATTATTATTTCATTTAGTATAGATATCCCTTTGTTGATTAGCGGTAGTTGGTTTTGTGTATGTGTGTATTTTTCATTGTTTTTTTTTTCCTATTTAAATATGTCCACTTTATAATTTTAGTCATGTTTGCTCTTTTTTTGTATTTTTTTACATTTTTAATTTGTATTTATTAGTCTTAATTTTTTAAATGTCTAATATTGTAATAAGGTATGTTCGTGACGTCATGCAATATAGGCTTCGCCTGAAAACCAGCGCCGCTGCCGGCATGATAGGTTTATATCTATCATGTTAGGGAGTGGCATCTTGCTGAGGCGGAGACCCATTTGACCACGCCAGGAACAAAACATAATTTATTTTCAATGTATATGTATGTGCGTGTCAAATAAAAAAATTCTATTCTATTCTATTCTATTCTACACCCAAGTCGCATTGATTTTGTTATGTGCATACTGCTAACAACAGGATAATAAAAAATACATAAGAATAGTTGGTAACACCTTTATTACTCTTATTTGGCAAGATTCAGGATGTCAGTCTGCTCGTAGGTACCATTAAAGAATAATAAATACCATGACACTAGCAGAGAGCTAACTATTATATTATTCTACTGTATATACCAAACCATAACCATATGTTTGGGGGACGAAGTATAAAGCAGTGCTTGCTATTAGTAACCCTGTCCTAATAAACATGCTGATTTTTCCATGGCATTTATTCTAAGAAGAACAAACAGCACATATTTGTATATTTATATAAAATACGGCATGTACTATAAATGATTTTTGAATTTTGAATGTTTGGCGAGATATCAAAACGGTATGCGAATTTTAGTGGCGTCAGTGGTCTACCCGCATGGTTAACAAGTATACAGAATGGTAATGTGTTTTGGCAGCCGCCGATTGCAAACCGGAATCAAATGCAGTTACTGTAATCAGTTGCATCTTTTTGAATACATCGGCCACGTGGAATGTTAAAAACAGCACTTGAATGTAGATTGCAGTGTACCGCAGACAAGCTAACTTAGCGTAACTTAGACAAGCTAACTTAACGTAACTTACGTCATTGCGGCGACTTGCGGTGTGAAAAGTCGCCGTGGCTCCGTAAGCGATGATGTCTCAATTGGTACTAAAGTTGGATTACGATTTGTAGGTTGAGGGTTTGAAACCTACGACTAACTATAGCTTCCTATGAAGGTAAAAACCTAAGAAAAACCAACCAGAGTGAATCTGTTTTAAGAAACCCAGTGACACAAGTATAAGTCCATGGATAGAAGTAATCAGGTGGCATTTTTATCGCCCTTCTACCTGGAAAACTGGTAAACGTTAACAATGTATTAGGATAGCCAATTTGCCTCAGTTAATTACGTTGGCTCGTTTTTGCTCGCCCTGACATGTGACACTTAATATGTATGGGGAACAAATGGGGTAGGGTCGGTAAAAAAGTATAGGTACATATGCATACAGTACAAAATACGAATTTATTTAATGGCATTGCGTATTCATGAATTACTCTCAAGTACTCAGTCATTTTTATCTAACAGGATTTCGTTTAGTGATATATATTATATAAATATTAGGGGGCCCACGTTGCTCGCGTGCGTAGGTGATAGCCCTTTGAATGACCTACACGTGTCCCCTGGGTGGTGCGAAAGGAGCAACTCAAAGTAGCTGTAGAATTTGTACCAAGTTCGCCCGGAGAAGTACTGCCACCACACCCGGTAATCTACCGCCAAGCACTGATGCACTCGTGTTGCTGTGTTCCGGTGGAAAGGGAGTGGGTGCCGGTGAAATTGCAGCCGCATGAGACGTAACATCCCCGTCTCGAGGTGATGGACGCAACGCAATGTGACTTGAGTCATCTCGTACTTTGGTGGAGAGGACTTGAGTCGTATTGCTGTTGTCCATGGGCGGCGGTTGCCACTTAACATCAGGTGGGCCGTCAGCTCGTTCTATCACCTAAATGACATTAAAAAATGGCATTTGTGCGGTCTCTAATTAAATAGGTTGAATTAGATATTAATCCAATATTTGACTTTGTCAGTGTTATTTTGTAATCCATCTTAAGCAATCTTCAACAAGTCGCCACCCCATCTGGCTATGGAGTGACCAACGCCTATCCTTTATCAAAACTGCATATACGTTAGCTATCTATCCATTCGGGTTCCCAATCCCATCGCAAACTCGTAATGAATTCATCTTTCGAGCTGACTCCTCGCGGAGTCTACTCCATAACTTACAGAGTGAATGCATTTGTGGATTGGCCAGTCTCAGGTATTGACTCTATCATGAAACGTTTACTAGATCTTTAAATCTCTTTCCTAGACCAAAAATCTTCCGAAAAATGGACTGAACTATTCTAATTATGAAGTTTTTGCTGACTCTCCCTCATTGCGAAGATAACTGCGATCCAATTTCATCAAACCCTAATTATTGCGTGGTTAAATTAATACATTGGTAGGCATTGAGCTACGTTCTAATTACAAAGAGTTATTTTGGACTCTGAAGCACTTGATAATCAATCAAAGGCTTTGTAGCTAAGATGGGCTAATTTTAACAAAGCTTATTATACTACTATTTAAACAAAAATCATTTTGTTAAAAATAATACGATATTAAAATAACCGCGTTTTTCTATCAGTCTGTCTGTTAATGACTAATCGCAGAGAGTCAAACATATATAGACTAATTCGGTAGGAATGACATAATTTACAAGTTGGCCAACCGCATATACTTAGTACTAACCGAGCGAAGCCGAAACCGAACGATTTTGACCTAGTGTTCACAATATCATGTAGTTTTATATCAAAGCAAAGATTTTGCAGAAATTCTATATGCTTTTATAACCATAAATATATTTGCAAAAAAACCTTTCGTGACCCTTCAAAAATGCGTCGTATATTTTATGTTTTTATTTTTAATCCGGTCATTCATCATTCAGCGGATTTCCGTATTTGGACTTAAATAAATCCGTCACAGAATTAAATCATAACAGAAACGGCTAAAAGCTGTACACAAGGGCTCTTTCGAACCAGTTTGATGATAGAAGTAATGTGTGCTTTAATAAGACACGTGCCTTTAAATTTTTATTCTAGGACACGCTGGTTTCCTCACGATATTTCCCTTCATCGTGAGGATGTGGTATTGCGTTTAAAGATTTCTTAAGCAGAAATGCCATTAGCGCATTGGGTTTGAACCTGTGACCGCCAGCTGCTCCTAACCTGTGTCCACCATGCTATTGCAGGCAGATATCAAACTCTGTTTACTTGAGTTTTTACTTAAATGGGAACAGAAGAGACAGATTACATGGCTTAGTCACATCTATCATCATATATCAGACACTTCACTCCTCACCCCTGTCACTGTGCAGGAGAGACTGAGTTATATGGTCTCCTTTGATGGGAAAAAACACATGGAATATGGTGCGTCGACCCCAGCTGCCTGGTTTGTATGCATCTCTATATGAGAGAACACACCAAGCGCGACGCAATGCGGTTTTCTAACCAAAGCGGTCTTTCAACGTGCGCCCGATATGTGGAGATATTAAAGCATACCTCTATAGACTGGCCTCACAGCTGTTGGTAGTAGCCCTACCTTCTACGCTGTAGGTCGTGGGTTCCATTCCCGGCCAGGACGAATATTTGGATGATGAATATAAATGTTTGTTCTGTGTTTGGTTGTTAATATGTATTATATGTATGTATTTACAAAAAAGTATATAAATATTATATCAGTTGTCTGGCTCCCATGATACAAGCTAGGGGCTAGATGGCGCTGTTAGAAATGTCCACCAATATTATTACTAGTTTATTATATTTGAATTTTCTCAAATTCTCAAAGTATTTATCACTATAAACAAGGTTTTAACTGGGAGAGTGCGCCGATAACAAGAAAAGTTTCTCCGCAATACACCGCATGTGCACTCTCACTATCCGCCGCAAAAATCCCAGACTTCATTAAAACTTTGCCAACCTTAATTTGACATCTAATTTCTCGGCGCAGGCGGCTGAGTTTCCAAACTAAAAATACACCGTAGTTTCAAGTGAAGGCTCTCACCAGGGTTTTTAAATCGGACATAACCCAACTTTCTTACTGTAATAGTAGAAATAAGTATGCCACTGAACAGTAGTGCTTTTTCATTGTTAATGTTCTATAAAAAGGTCAGTCGACGGTAAAATTAAAGAAACGTGAGATGTCATATCTGAGGGATGCAGGATGTAAGACTTTTTCACTCTTAACTAGGAGAAACCAAAGTCAAGGTATTATTTTGGGTAGTGGATACCATTTAACATCAAATGTTTGATCTGTCATTTAACTCATAAAATCTTCCGTCGTGACAGGGTTATCACGTTCCGCTATAGATATTATAAAATATAACACATTGAGAACAAAAATGTGAAATTGTACAGAAAATTGTTTTAATGTCAGTCATTTTTATTCAAATGACTACTTCTTATTTTTTTTTAATCACGCTGCATTCTGTGATATGTAAGAGCTTACTACTTCTTTATAAATTATTTAAAAACTAGATTTTTACGAATGTTTTATTTCTCAGCTGAAGTCAAAATCATGTCATAGAAAAATAAAAAAATACCTCGATAACCAATCTTTAACCTAGAACCTAGAACCTTTGGGCCTAGATTAGAGTTTCATCTTATCTCTTCAAATGAATTTTAGGTTAGACATTTTTATTAGTTGAATCAATTATGAGAAATAGTAAACAAGGGAAGGAAAGCTCATGTTTCCCAATGAACCCAATGTCTTTGCCTTAAAATTAATACTCCACAATATATTTTACCAAATTTCGGGTGACCCCTCGGGATCGAACTATAGCCGTTCGATAACCTTAATTTATTTTTAGTGCTAATACCGAGTTTGCGTAATTTGAACATACAACTTTAGATTTATGCCTTTCGACTGAATAATTTTGGAAAGATAACTCGGACAAATTCGAATAGTTTTCGTTAATAGTTTTATTAGATTACACCGAATCGGCATTTCGTACTGAGCAGATATTGATAATCGTATTTGGGTATTTGTGGTTAGTTTGGTAATGAATTATTAATGCTTTGCAAATATGTATTTACTGTATTTGATCGCAAATAACAGCAAAAGATCGGTCGGTATTTGATACACGAATGAATGATATGTAGGGTACATGATATTTTGAAGTGCGATTTGTTCCAGGGCGATAAAATTATAATTAGTGAAATGTTGATGACATTATATTGTTCAATAAGCTAAAAATTCGTCATATTGCGAAGGATCCCGAATTTTCAAAAGGGCATAAATATGTTAACAATTCTTCATTAAAAAATTATTGATAAGTGATTAAATTTAATCAATTCAATATAATTGTGTTCCGTTTATTTCTCAAGAATGACCATACAATATTCTTGACATATACCTTTTGAACCCAATAATAACCCTAACGAAGGTTGTACAACGATGTAATGCACACTTTGAAACGTTACAGAACGTACGAACGTAACAAAAACGTGTGTCCTTTTCATACAATGGAACTTCACACGAAAATTCTCTCAATTTCGATTCAATTTAGATATTTTCCCGCCTTTCCTTATACGCTTTGTACAGTGTGTTCCTTTTATTTTCCTCCTTTCGACAATTTCCGTAGTATATGGCTCCAAGCGCCAACGAATTCGATTACGAAATACGATATTTTGAACTATGATTTTTCATGTCTAAATGGATTTCAGATAAGGAGATATTATGTTTATTCTTTCGAAACAATATTATTTTTCATTTTACTAAAGTAATTATACATATATTTTATGGATTACAAAACGACCTGAATTTTATCAGAAGTTTATCTATTTATTTTAAGAAAGAATCTTATTTCGTGTATCTTCAAAAAATTATATAATTACATGAAGAGAGTTATATTAATAAAGAAAATGAAAGAGCTTTGATCCCCAGACTGTTTAATTTTAATATTATCTCTCTAAAGCACGCAATGAAGTGATTATTTTAATTAATTAAAAAGCGCTCTTTAATGACGCACTCTGTATAGCGACTGCCTCTAGAGATATCTCGAGTGTTTTCACCTTTGAAATGAGCCAAAATTGAAGACACAGTAACAAAAAAGGCAGATTCTTATGGCAATTACTTCTTTTATCGTGTTCATTTGTATTGATGAAAACGATTATTTTTATAGTTTACCCATAGACAAAGAGGTTTTGGAAAATTTGAATAAAATTATGATTTTTTTTAAGGAAAAGGAAGATCTTTTATTGGCATCATTTCACTATTGCTACAATATATTGAAAACATAAAAGTGACAAATGGTAAGCTATTCACCACCATAAACTTCCCACAAATGCTTTGATAAAATTATTTCTTCCTCCGAATCCTGCCACTAAAACAGAGTTTATACTAAACCAATAAATAGGTCCAGGCATTTTTTGAGGTTTATATAGAAATTCAATTACCTTGAATTCTTTTAAGATTAAAGCACATTACATTTTATGGTTGTCATCAAGGTAAACAATTTGTCCGAAATGTTGAGCAGTGAATTTCCAGGAATATTACTAATATCAGATGTGTACATTTATTTGCGCTTTGAATACTCTCATTCAAATAAATGTAAAGTTTACATACTAAATGATTATTATACTGTTGAGGTTATTCTGTGACCAAGCAGAGCACGTAAACGACAAAATGAATGAACGAGAATGATCTTTTAAGACGAGATTTGGTAACAGATTTTCAGATTTGGATTTTAACCCTTTAGTAATAGATTCGAAATCAGCATATCAATGTAATGGTGGAATTAGTGAATACGTTCTATGCAATCATGCCAAGTATGTTGAGGTGAAAACTGCTGGAGTCATACGACTAGAACTTTAAATATAGGGCTCAATGCAGTCTCGTCGGAAAAATACGACTTAATGTGATTTTCTGATTTTGATAATTCAAGACCCTACTGTTAAGTTAAACCATAAGCACATAATAGAGCTGAATCAATTCGCCTCTAATCCAAAAACCATTCGCCTATTCTATCGCCCGAGATACAAGATTTCCTAGTTCAGGCATAGTTCTATTCTATTCTATTCGAGGTTGGTTCTATCGAACCAGTGTGTTGAAAGGATTTTAAGTGCGCCTCAAAGAGGCTCCTTTCGTGCACTTCAGGCATAGTGTAATAAATTTTATGAGATACTAATTCACTATGTTAATCTTAGCATGAATTCAATGAATAAACATTTATTTATTGATTATTTATGGATCAGACAACTGAAAGAAGTACAGTCGGAGGCATTACTGGTCACGTGGTCACGCCCTGTCCAATGCACCCGATTTAATTTCCGAATGGGACTTAATGTGATTTCGTGGCCGATTGAACTTGGAGATTGGACTGAAGCGATCTCATTATAAATCCATTATTCCTTCAGGTCAAATTGAAACGGCGTTAATAACAGTTAGAGGATAATTGTGACTCAGGATGTTAATCAAATAAATACTCAGGAACGAATATGCGTTTAAAAAAAAAAAAAATTGTTTCGAATTGATAATATCACGATTGGTATTGGTAATGGTAACCAGTTGAAACCAGAACATTGAATATCAAACCGAAAATATATATGATATTTCCGATAGTTTAATTAGTTTGAACGAGTTCCCAATCCAGGCTTCGGGTGACGCCACCATCGACTTAGTTGTGGCTACTGGCTATCTGCGGGTTATATAAAACAGTGACAGACGTCTTTTTACCGAAAGATTTATAATACTTATATTTAATTACATAATGTCATAGCATAACACTAGTATTTAAACAACTTTCACACTGCACTTTTCACTTAGGCGGGCGAATTATGCGCGATTAATTAGAATTTATCGTAATATTGTATGTGAGCGCTAAGTACTCTGTTTTGCCTTACATCAAATGTGGATTAGGGATTGACTAACCAATTTATGTTTTTTAAGTCTCCACGTAAGATATTTTTAAGCCTTTTCTTTATAATTCTATAGAAATAATTTCTTGATTTTAAATAAATATTGGTCAAGTCAGACTACTGATTTTTAGTATGTGATTTAACTGATGGAACGAGTTGAAGGCCCACCTGATGTTAAGAGGTAACCGCAGCCCATAGACAACAACAAACAAAGTACGAGATGACTCAAGGCGCATTGCCTCTTTTCCTTCTATCTTTTTTCAAAGCCAGCCAGACTTTGACCAAAAAATAGCTAATAAATTGTTTAGCTTACTTCCTAAGTAAAGCCTTAAGCAAATACGTTTAAACACTAGGCTAGGCTACTTTTATTTTGTGACTGCAATTTTCTGCGACAGCGGAAAAACATAAATCACATGATTAATTCACATAAGTCGACCGATTTGGACGTGTGCGGTGCTCATCTGACAGGAAAATCGAATAGAAGAATCAATCTGGTATTCAAATCGTGCTGTGGCTGTGGGTGGACAGACCTGACCTTTACATTCGTGAGGTAAAACATATTACGATGGATGGCAATATTGCGTGGAGTTCGTGCCAGTTTCAGGGCTGTTTTATTCTGTCTCTAAGGAACCCTGAGCACCGTAACGAAGACATAACTCTACTCTTAAGCTATGTTTTAGAGTGATGTTTGTTGGAATTGCGATATAATAAATTAAATATAGTCAAAAATAGATTATATAGGGGACTAGTGAACCTTTGTCGTAAGCAATTATATTACGTAACTCATTTAAATGCGCAACATTGTATGTATTGTATTTTTATATGTATTATTTTTAATTGTACCGTTATGGAAACAAATAAATAATTTTTAATTTTTAACTTGTGTATAATATATTTATTAATCATTTACATTTGCTTACATGTACATTTAATATTATATATAAGGTCTTATGCTAAGGATGTACATAGTGCTCTGTGAGGGCGCTGCAAACTCATACGATACCATTTTAATATGTACACAATATAAACAAATTTTGTTGTCAGCGCATATTTTGTAGTAGTTTCAGATATTATCCAAGTATTATAATCTATTTTCAATTAATTTTATAAATTATTAATTATATTAGAATTACTAAACATTTCAATATATTAATATTAGAATAAAAAAACTAGAATAGAATAAATCATTAAAGTTAATTATATTTGGATATTATATTAGTTATAGAAAAAGTGAGATCGTCAGAATATTATTATAAGAAGTGTTATTCTAATTTGTGCGAGTCAATAGTCACAATTTGCGTATATATATTAAATTTATGTTATAACGTAAAATGATTTTGTCAACAAAAATGCAAACAAAATTATAGCAAGTCTGTTAACAAATTAACTTTGCCAACGATTGCTTAATACATAATTAACGCCAACCATTCTCAGCATAACATTTCAATTTTGCTATCGACGAAGAATAACTAAACCGCGAATTATGTTTCAAAAGACCGAAACCCAAGCAATTTTCGGGGCATTAGGGAATTGACAGCGCAATCAAAATTAATTCTTCGTTATTTACGCGAAACAACCCTAGCGGTTAGAAGAAATATTATCGTGCCCTTATATTAATTGCGAACAACTGTGGTACCTGAAAATTACGGTCGTAAGTAGAGAATTAATTACGAAGGTGCTTTAGAAAATGCTAATTTTGACAAATTAAAATTTGTTGCGTGTGCTTACGTAAATTAAACGTTCATATGCATACCATACAGCTTCTAATGTTCTCTCTGCACGGATACGGATCTACTCTAGAATAGCGAGAGTGAATGGTCTTTGATATAGGAAGGGGAGGTCGGATAGTTGGCGGAATGGCAGGGAAGGGGGATGAAATTTAACAAGTTATTATTTTAATGTCTAATATACTTCCTACTACAACTTACTAAACTTAACACTTTTAAAATCTTTCAATAAAATACCTTACCTAGTCTTAATAAATTATTTTTATTTAGTATTTATATATAGTAGATTGTAGAATCATAATTTGTTAACCTTATTCTCATGACATATTGATCAATAACGAAATATTATCCAAATAAATTTAAACATTAGGCGCTTTACATAGATACGTACGACTTTCATTAAATACGTATGTATTTAATGAAAGTACAAGTGGCTTAAAGATTGATTAGATTATACTGGTCACGACAAAACAATCGATTACTTTATCGATCGTTTAAAATATTCAATAAAAATATGATACCCATATATCTTGATATCGGTAACTCTCAAATGAGTTCCAATGCTATTCGCGATGCAAGTAACCTATTTTGACAGACACATAAAAATAAGCGAATATGAAATATTCGCGGTACGCCAGCGTTTCCACATTCATATTTCTTACCTGTTATCAGAATCTGAAACTCTAAATGTCAGTTCAACTGCTATCAGCTGTATTTTATCACTCGCATAAAATACACGACTAAATTTAATAGGAACCTCTATCTATAAAACATGTTCGTTTCAAATAACCAATGCTTTTAGACGTAATAAATTCGAGAAAGCTGTCTGTAGATACACTCAGCTGTAAATAAATGCTTCAAAAGCAATAAAATGTCCGCTTCTGGGTTCAGTATATTTAAAGCCGCTTGCACACGATCAGGAAATTGTCTTGGAAAGTTTGCGAATACAGCTAATATATATTTTGTGTTATTTAAACTGGCTCAGGCGAAAAATTCAAGTCTGAATAACATTCAAATTTAATCTAATTTTAATTCCGTGTACCCGTGTACAGCTAGTGAATGGTCTCTATTACATTTACATGTATTAGGTATTTTGACTGCCTTATCTGTCAATCAAAATGATCAGTTGAGAGTGTGATTCCGGAGGACGCTGTTTCGAATCAAAATATCCACTAATGACTTTTATCGCTTTGTTTTTTAATCTTTACAACACATTGGTTCAGGAGAGGTATTTAGGAACCAAGGAGAAAAGTAAAATAATTGGACTTGGGTTTATAATTGTAAGGGACTTTTCCGAGCTTTTCCGAAACATTATAAATTTAATAAAATCCAAACATATATCTGTTAACTGTACCATTTCAGATTGTAATATTTTTCAGATTGTAGTCGTTTTTCCTCCTTTTTATTAATTAAGTTCATACATCGCTGCCACGGCGCAGTAACTGAAGAAAACTCTATTTTAATTTGATGCTGAGCTGCTTAGCCGTAACATCAAGCCGTCAAGTTGCTGCTGGACCGTTTTCCCACCACCTTAACGTTAAAACCGCCTCACGTCCACAATGAAACGAAGTGCCAGCGCAAATATTGTGTGTGAAATAGGTTCCTGCGTTATGGCTAGATGATATGACTCGCTTGAAGTCCTCTCAATTTATGATAATAGCATTACGCGTACACACATTTTAAAAATATTTTTATACGAACCTTTTTGAAAATTAATATCGCTGGCGGAATATTATTTTAAATTAGTGTACCATTTTTTTGATGCAATGCAGATACCTACTAATGGGACTTAAATGGTATAAGACCACAGCTTACAGGCACGTGAGATATTTCATCCTTCTATCTCATAATGGCAGTAGCTATAGCACGATTTTATACATTTGTTGGGAAAAACTGTAGTCCCATTATAAAATGCCCATCACTGTGATATGTGCAGAAATATTACCGGGTTGTAATTGACAAGGATTATAAAAAAATCTTTTTAATATCTGCCAACATACTAAGGTTTTGTAATGCCCAGGGCATGAAAATTGGCCCGTTAAGGCTCTGCCTTCCCATTTAGAAATTAGGACATGAATCTATGTATGTAACCAAGTAGATAGATTTCACATATCTTCTATTTTTTTTTTCACAATAACCGGCATCCCCCAGGATCTTTTCCTTCACCGTTTTGAAGGTAATTTAGTCAAGAGAATACTTTAATGGAAGCTTGGATTTTAACTTGCGATTTTAAGTTGAAAGTTGAGGCCACTAGGTCACCACATTCTCTTATGTACTCGTAGTGTAAGTATGAAGGTTATATCATACAATTTGTTACTGTGCTACGGACAAAGCTACAAATATCGTAGACAATTTGTAGACGCTTCTACGAGCGTTTGCTCGCTACAAAGGCACTGACAGAACAATAAGGATAAGTGGGTGCCGTTTGAAATTATTAAGCTTTGATATTATTGAATAGAATAATATCGTTGGAATAGAAAACATAATGGACTTGAATTCTGTGACTTAATTTAGATTCATTGCTGCGTACCATTTTTTTTAGTGTATCTACGCGGTTTAGCTATGATGTTGATCGTAGTACAATTGGTTTTGATCCTGCCTTGGCTTTTCGTGCTCAAGCCTCGGCTAGGACAAGAAAAAACTGTATATTGAGAATAAAATTTAGTCCCGCATGTTTGTGTTCTTTATCTAGTGTCCCAACACAGGGACGGAGATGAATGTATGAGCGTGTTTTGGACTGTTTTTTTTTTTGACTGTTATTACAGATAAGAAGTACATTTTTGACGTGACAACGTCTTATAATTCGATAGAGCCGGCTGCACGCACGAAAAAACATGACTCATGCGGCGTTACCTCGCTCTGAGGCGTTCCATGTAAGGCTTGTGCAAGTGCAAGCGAGAGCGCGGAACGAGCGACAAAGAAGCACAATCGAACACAATTCTTTAGACGTTGTTACGTTCAACTATCATCAGTAAACCGACTTTACAGACAACCATTTTTTACTAAGCCTATCGGGGAAGTAGAAGTAGTAGTAGTAAGTAGTAGAAGTATTTTGTGTAGTGATCTAGTGTATTTGATTTTGTTTCTTTGTATAATTAACAACATTTTATTTCAGAGGATAATAACAAGTGCAATTTAACTGAAATTCCCATTTGAAACAACACACAAGATGTGAAGATTAGGACGGATTAGAATGACGTTTGTATTGTCTGATTAATTAGTTCCAGTCCTGTTATTGCTTTGTCTGATACGAGGCTTTATTGTTGTTTACAGAATGACAAACTATCGAGCTTGACTCCAATATACAATGATCAGACGAGCTTACCAAAAAATTTGGTACATAACTATTTACTGACAGAATTTTCAACAATACAACATTTGTTTTGTAAATACTACTCTTGAGCTAAAACTTCAGTATATGTTAGTTGTTAGAAACCTTTGGTTGACGTTAAAAACGTAGTAAAATTTGATTAGCATGTTTTTTGTCGCATAAGCAAAGGAGTTTGCTATTGCATACAATTTTAATTTGTTGGCAGTCTATATATATCATTGCAATGGGTCACGCCGGAAAAAATAAATTAATAAAATTGTCATACAAAAGAAGAAATATATAGAATCACACTTTTGACCCCGTAAAGTTAGACAAAGACTGGATTGGCCACTTTTCACCTTGTGGTTCATATTGTCGTGTGAATGTAGACAGAATTAATGGTGCTCATCCCGGCCATTTTTCCCAGGAACGACTCAGTTAACACTTCTTATAACATTCTTGAACAAGAATATATTTAGGAAATATGTAAACAAAATCACCAATATGTCCGGCCAAAAGAACTTGTTGTATTGAGATAAACAGGATAAGAACTTGTTCTTGGAATTTTCAGAACACCCATATAGTTTCCGACAAGTTTATTGAGTGCTATGGGCGAAACTGAAACGGTAGTGTGCCTTTGGAAGCTTAGAAGCCCTTCAACAATGCGGGTGCGACTCATTTAAAGCTAAGCACTTCTGTGATTTTTTTCATTTATAGCCAACTTTAAAAGTTTGTGTACAAAAAGAAAAAAATCTAAATTTAGTATAATAATTTAATTCATTCCGGGTAATGTTAAAATAACTGATTGTCTTCATTAAAAACAGTCATTTATTCTAAGATTGCGTTTGTTGTAATTGTAACCGAATTAAAGCGGGAACAATTTACATTAAACATTGTTCTCTTATTCACATCACGTCTACACCCCGCCGACGCCTCGCCGCCCCACGAGCCCCCCGTGTATCACTGCCATAAAAATCGAGTAATACCAATACTTGTGTCACTGGCTCTCTTGAAGTGTGCTGAAAGATTTAATATGCTCAAAGAGACTCCTTTCACGCACTATTTGATTTAGGACATGCCTGATGTCTGAAAACGATTTACTTGAATTTTTTGAGATCTTGGTATACATTTTTCAAGTGAGAACTCATTGTTGCTAATCTGAATTTGAACCACCAACCTTTGAATTGAAAAGACGTGGAATATAACGTCTCACAAAAAAATATTAGTAATGTTTCTTATCAATTTGGAGTCGCGGAGGAAACGGGTAATTGCAAAACGTACAAAACGCATGAAATCCATTTGTCAGCGACATTGACCGCGTCGGGTTCGGTATGGTTGCCACACACGGAAAATATATAATGTTACACCGACCGGAGAGTATCCACAACTACCATTTCAATATTTGCATATTGCAGAAAAGACGGAAAAAAGCCTAAAACAAAATATAAGTAATACGGAATTCAAAAACTGTGACTAATAAACAACAACTTATTAAAATTGGGTAATACGGAAATCAAATACTGTGTACAAATAAACTTACTTGCGTTACATTCCCTAAGACACATATATTTTGTTAAAAAGTCGAAAATAGCAAACCTAACATGTATTTTTATATAGTTTACAATAGATTTCATCTAGGTGTGATGAATAATGGGAGTTCGCTATATTTATTTATGTAGACTTTGACAGCCCTAGTCAGTTTGTGTAACGAAAACTCTCATATTGGCAACTTTGAACTCGTAGCGACGATACGACTGATATTATGAGAAATAATATTTGTAAGAGTTTAGTTAGAGATATATAGAGTTTGGGAGAGACCGCAATAAAATATTGATGTTTGGAGGGTATGGATGTGTATATGACAGTGGAATAACATACTCGTACAGTCCTGTACAGATTACGTTGTTTTTTAAAGGGTTAGTTTAAACTTAAAACTTAAAACAGTTAACGGTTTTCTGTTCATGATGCACTAACTTTGTTACCCCGATCTTCATATATATTAATTTAATAAAAATGCAAAATAATTTTCTAACATTTCTGAAATTTACACTGCCAAATTCTTTTCTTCCGAGTATCATATAAGAATATAAAAAAAAAAACACATTTTACATTTTTAGTTCTTTAAACAACTCTGCTGTCGGAACGTTGCGTTGCAGCTACTTTGTAAGGATGTGTGTTTTTTAATACTAATATTGTATTAATTTTCATTTAAATGACATTGTGTTCTCTCGGTTTTACCGTTTAGTATGAACCAAATTTAGTATTCTTTATCTTATTGAATTTTATGTTTTGTAATATTTCATTTTGTATTTTTATATATTTTACATGTATGTGATTTCTGACATAATTGCTAAATATAGTTTGTGAAATAAAAAAATTAAAAATAGTCTAGAATAGTTGGCGTTTGCCCTATCACCAAGGTATGGTTTCGTATAACCTATTCCTTCACCAAAAAGTCAAGTACATTGTAAAATCCACGTTCACTACCGACTTCCCAACGCTTTCATCGCTTCAAAACTTAATAGCTTTCCAAAAGTAAGCTTGTGTCACGGGAACGTGAGGCTCGTACAGTTCATTATTTTGGGAATAAAGAACGATCTCTAAACGCCATTTTTCATTCTAACAGAAGTGCCTCGCGCCAATAAAACAAATCAGAAAATCGCAATTTCCTACAGATACGGAACAGTAAAGAACCCTTATCACTGATAGAAACTCATCCTCGTAAATACGATGCCTTTTGTATCGTGACTCTTGTGACATTCGAGAAATCACTTAAGGCCAACCCACACAGGCAGTAGCTTCACTCACTATGTGAAACACCTTTCTATGTTTACCGATTAATACAATGATTAAAGCATACTTTAATCTGTGATATTACAGATGCATAACAAATGATAAGCATATATTGGATATATGGAACAACGAATAGTAAGCAGCCAACAAATAGTCTTACTAAATACTTTGTACTTACCCAAATCAAAAAATTGCATTCCACGTCACATAGTTAAGGTAGCAATACGATACTTGGGTCTATCCATATTTATGAGGATATAAGTTGTTTTATAATATTTTTGGTAGGTATGGGCAGAGGTTACCACTTAAAACACGTCAGTTAAATATCTGCTCGTTTCGCCACAGAAAAACTAATTCTATCATACAGATTCATTCTAGCATGATAATAGAATAAATAAACTATTGATTAAAATTAAATAAATATTCTATTCAGATTCCTATTCATGTCTTTCAGAGTGTCTCTGTAGGTGCCCTTGATGACCATCCAAAATATGTTGTTACCATGTGGTGGTTATAAACATTAATATACACAAGTATAAATTGGTGTACACATAACACGTCCGATGAAGTCCTAATGTGCATCACATGCACAACGATACTTAAAGTAACATTACTATGACCAATGTAACTTATATGCTTAACTTGCGCCTACTTCGTCCAACCGGCTAACCTGAGGATAACGTTCGTGAGTGTTCCCTAAACTGTTCGTTTTGTATATCTGGTCTCCTATTCGAGTCACTGGTTCTCTCGAGCCGGTGTGGTGAAAGGATTTTAAATGCGCCTTAAAGAGGCTCCTTTCATGCACGTGACACATGTCTTCGAATTTTTAGTTCTAGGACATGTCAATTCCCTCACGATGTTTTCCTTTACCGTTTTGTGAAGTGGTATTGCGCACCTATATCTTTCAATCGAAAAACTCATAGTGCACGTCGGGATTTGAACCGGCGACCTCCGGATTGAAACTCGGGGTCAGTGCCACTAGAACACCACGCTCACAGTATATCTGGTACACAACACGAACAGCCCAAACCTAAGACAAACTATGCTCACCACATAAAGTTTGCCCTGTAAGGAAAAAATTCGGGACAAATCGGAAGCTGTTATTGATAATTGTCTACAATGTATCGAAGTTACAACCATCTTATGATCTTCAGTTGTAAACACGCAATGTAATATAATATTAGCAACGTAATATAATGTTACCCTGTCTATATTGTTCGTCTTTTCACAACATTGTTTTACATCGGTAACAGGTAAATAAATACACTAAAACTTTTCAGCATTCGCTTTAACAGAAAAGATTTCCACTTTGATTGCTGTACAAATAAAGCATAAAATGAACAGCAGACAAACAAAGAACAAATAAGTGCCCTCCGCTCAATTTAGCCGATTTATTCATGAGAGCGAAAAATCGGTTTTAAGGGCGTTAAAATAGTTTTCAGCATGGCTGATATTACGAGAGCTTTGGCGATGCAGTGAGATTGCAGTTTTCTTTTGCAAGTAGAGAAATGGAGACTGGGAAATGAAATAGTATCACTGCAAGCTTTTTAAGTTTGTAATATTCAGAGAAAATTTTATCTTTTATGTTTGTTATTGATTAACTAATTTGAGATTGCTTTTCTACTGTCGTATAACTTGTTACTCTACCGCCTTTTCCCCAGAAAGTGATATATATCGAACAAGTTGAATTTTTTTCAATCGAAAATGAAATTGTATCATTCCAAAATCGCACAGCATTAAAAATGTCAACGTTTTTCATTCCACCATTCTACCCACGTCAATTGGACAGGACTTGGAATGGCACCGTTGACTCGAACTACGTGGCGGGAATCTGAAGTTTGGCGACGGGGAAAATAATGGCGTTCCGAAGATCCCTTGATTTTTATTGCACAGGTTAAAACTGCCACGCGATGATAGAATATGACGTTGAACGCGTAAATACCATTTTAGTAGAAAGTTAAAATAATCTTCGTTTATGCAAAAGAAAATGTTAATTTATTGCTTAACGGCAGAAGTAGGTACCTTACTTCCCCGTACGAAACTGACAAAAGTTCTACTTATTAAAATACTTTATAAACCTAGTTCTAAAATGAAAATGAGTGCTGCATCCATAACTGTTGTCCCACAGTAAAAGCTTTGACCTCCGTGCATAAGCATAAGCAAAGACCGTGATATATATCCGACTAAATCCCATACACAAAGAAACATATCAATCCTAATGCCATGGCTATCTTACAGAATTCTCTGTACAGCGACGAGGGACATGTCACAGTCAACCGAGAAAGGGAACTTAGAAACTATGCGAGACACGATATATTACGAGTCTCCCGGGATACATTAGTTTTACTCTTGCAGCTTGCTTTGTATGTAAATTCAAATCATTTACATTCGGGATATCTTTTGCAAGGATGAGTTTTTCTACAGATTTGTGGCTTACTCTTATCCAAATTAGAATTACATTTGTTTTAACTACTGCACCAATTCTGTGTCTTCTGCTTCACATGTTAACTAAACAGTCACAAATGAATTAAACAGAGCTTAAATAATGCTAAAAATAGCGGCAGTTTGCTAATAATTAGGTGTTCCTATCACTGTGAACCCTTTTGACTTTCAGAATAAGAATATGCGTGAATGACATATAAAATTTCACACAATATTTAGCGAGCTCCACAGCTGAGTTCCTGTGCCTGCAAAGCGAAAGGTCCCAGGTGCGCTTCCCGGCTAGTCAAACATGAGCATAATATAGTTATCTTTTATAGTTAATTACCTGGTTTTGAATGTCTGTTTTTGAATAGCTTGTATGTACGCCATAAGCGACACAGAAAAACCCAAGGGAGTGCTTGAAGTTAACAAAAGGTAACATTATAATCAGACAACGTGGTGGCGCAATGTTGGAAGATCTAAAGTTATAATCTGGAGGTCGCTGGATCAAATCTAGACGAGTATCAATGAAGTTTTATTGCATAAATAATTTATAAGCATTTCAATACGATTCAATACGACGCAAATTTTGAGCCCTTTTAAGGTGAACTTTAATAATTAATTTCATTATACTGATAAGAAGTCAGTGGTACAGGTTGCCTAGTAGATAGAGGTCACTATTAGTGATATAGCTGCCCATTGTGCCACTTACATGTCTTCAGCAGTATTTTTCTGTGTGGTGTACAATAAAGGTATATATATTCTATTCTGTCTGAGAATTACGGAATGTTCCTTCTGCTCTACTTATTCTGCTTGAAAAGGACGTAGTGTCCTTGACAAATGTACGCATAATTCGTGCCCTTGCGAGATTTAGTGCCCTGACTTTTGTGTGTATACTTCCTCCGGGCTAGTTATACCGATTTATGTTGTAGTTGCCACTGTGTGGAGAAATATGTTGAATATCATAACACTTTTTTTACGTGATAGTTCGCGTGGAAAATATTTTGTGGAAAAAACTTCTCAGGAAACGAAGATTTTAAGATATAAATAGGATATAAATAGGGCGTCATTTGTGTGGTGGGCAGGTTTTTTTTGTGAACTACATATTTTATTAATATTTTATTATAATTAATAGTAGACGTGACATCCTGTCCAAGTTGACTTGCCTCGCAGCTCAGTTGGTTAGTAACTCTGCCTTGTGAGCTGTAGGTCGTCGGTTCGATTCCCACCCAGGACAAACATTTGTGTGACGATTATAGATGTTTGTTCTGTGTCTGGGTGTTAATATGTATGTATTTATAAGTATTATATCAGTTGTCTGGTTCCCATGACACAAGCTATGCTTAGCTTACTTTGGGGCTAGATGGCGCTGTGTGAAATGTCCACCAATATTATTATTATTATTAATTAATATAGTTTCCACATCTTGATATCTGAATCTACTGCTGTACTAAGTAAGGCACTTTAAGTTTTCTACCTTAGAGGTGAAAGGGTCCCGTATGCAACCTCCCGCCGACGCAAACATTCATGTTACGAGCATTCTATGTGATAATAGAACGAGCAGAACCTCTGCCCATAATAGGTAATACGCATCGTTTGTGTCGACAACTCAGAGAGGTGAAGGTGAAATGTTTCATGTGCCTGTAATTTCACCGCCAACCACACCTTTCAAAGCGGAACACAGTAACGCGAATGCGTTACTGTTTAGCAGTGGAACTCCACTCCAGTTCGTGAAATCACCAAGGCCGACGTAGTTCAACTGTCCTGACAAATAATGTTAACATCAGAAGAGGTAGGCCAAACAATGAATAGATACCTCGTAACGAGTGCGGTGTAACTTTCTCAATATCAATTAACATCCAAATTGCAATTAGTGTCGAATACGCCAGTAACGAGGTAGCTAGTATCGGACAGTAGCTCGCTAGCTTGTTTCTAAAGGAAATCACCTTTAAGTATTATGAATAACTCTCGCTAAGCCAGATTGAATGGAATTTAATTACTACCATTGCGTCACTCTAGTGCCCAAGAATCTAGGATAATAAAAATGTTACATAAGGTATGCTTCGTTTCATATTCATCCTAAGTACTAATCCTACCATGGATTTTTATCTTTGCTGGATTAAGAAAACATCAGTGGATGAGATCATCACTTGTCCCGTCTACATTCCCGCGATATTGTAGAGAGTTAAAATTTTCTCGTGGGGGCTCTGCTAACCCCTTCAGAAAAAAGTCGTAACTTTGTCATTTTATCAAAATAATTAAGAGTACGCAATCAGCCAACGTGGTGACTTATCAATAAACCGAAGACAATGAAAAACTAAAACCAATATTTCCAACTTGAGGGAGTTTTCAGTTTGCTTGGTGAAGTTGAATAAGGATTCAGTTATTAAATTCTTTGAAACTGATATCGCCGTGACCGAATATTAAATTGGTTGAGGAGTATTGCTCAGTTAGAGGTATGCATTAGAGATAAAATTTCGCATCGGAAATCAGGTCAATTATTTCATTATTAATCTGTCTGACATTATTTATTTCTACTGAAAGTCATGGAGTCCATGGACATGGCAATTTTCTTTAATTGAGTCGTAAGAAATAATAATAAATACATAAATAAATAAATATTGGTGGAGATTTCACACAGCGCCATCTAGCCTCAAACTAAGCTAAGCATAGCTTGTACTATGGGAACCAGATGACTGATGACTGATAGAATACTGATATACTTTTTTGTAAATACATATATATTAACACCCAGTAAAACATCAATGCACGTCACACAAATATTTTTCCTGGGTCGTAATCAAACCCACGACCTACAGCACACTATGCAGAGTTATTATCAACTGAACTGTGAGGTCAATCAAAGAAAAACTATATTAGGGATGACATATTGACCGATATTTGATCCAAAATCGACATTTTAGTCTTGGGTAATGTACTTATTTCATGATGGGCAACAGATGTCCAATTTGCACCTGGATCACGAAGGCTTTTCTTCTCGGAGGCTAGGGTGCATAAGTTAAAATGAACAGGCAAGTTTTTGTTTCATCACCTCCAGAATATCCATGTATAATGACTATGCGTATATTACCGCAGGGTGTATCAGTATTTTTAGTTAGTGACAGATAATAATAAACTCAATCGTCAAATACATTTTTGAAGACAAGTAAATTCGAAACATTCCTCTTCTGAACAAAAAAAATAAATTTACATTGTTAATTTTAAGTTCGGGACGCATGAGCTTTTCCACAAATTGACAATCTAATCTGATAAATAAATAAAAAAAAAAAAATGCTTTATTGTCCTAAATTCTGTTCTGAAAACTAGCAGAATTTGAATTTAATACAATGATTACAAGCTCGGATGCTGATAAAGTATTCGTTGAAGAAAGTTATACCCCTAATAATATGTGAGACTACTTTTACTTCAGAGGACTGTACGTCACACCGAAAGATAGGTGTGACCAAATTGTGTATTTAACAGCGTATGCTAGAAGATATAAATTACCACTTACGACTGTTCTGCTTGCGCATGTAATAACTGTACAATATTTATCCTGGACAAACATAGTGTACGTCACAAAAACTTACACGAAAAAAACTTTTTGGTACACTCACCTATCTCGTATATTCAAATTATATAAAATGTAAATCCTTTATTGGCTATAGGATAAGTTAATTAAGATTTTATTGTGTTAAATTAAGAGTTGCGGATTTTGTTATAATAAAAAATAAATTAAAATAAAATAAAGCATGGTTTCCATTTTTCTCGGTATTAGATCTTGCAACGTTCACGACAGGCAATTATTACTTGAATGTTGGTACTTGAAGTTTTTGAACTGTAAAAAAGGATCATGCTCTTGAAAACAATAGAGGGGTCTTGTATGTTCTTTTCCTCACAGAGGGTCGCATAGGGTTTGACCAGGTGTCAGACTTGGCTAACTACGCGTGGTCTTATAATTATTAAGAAGACTAATGTTAAAGTTGATGTTTCCTAGCTATTCTTTTTAAGAATTCAAGGGAAAATATATTTTTATTGGCTATTGTCTTTTCAAATAGAATAATTATATTGGTGATCAACCTGCGTTTTATATAACTAACTGAGTTTTTCTTCCGAATCACTACATTTTTGGTCATGGAAGAGCATAGCAATATATCAATCGAAAACCTAAGTCAAAAGCCTTACTGGTGGTCTATATTTTCTCGTAGCAGCTCCTTACTGCAACTTGCTAGTCAGAATATAATAATAATCATGCACAGTAGTTAAACATTCCAATAGACAATGGGACGCGCCAGTCACACTATCACGGTGCAGACGGAATTCCTGCTCGGTTCCGAGACGACGCGTTTGTTACACTGCGGTGTGACATGCATCCGGCTTCAGTCTACAAGATTTAATATCACTTTTGTTGAATTCTCGTATTCTCTAAAACCACTTTAAGCCGTACGAAGCCATACTGGGTGGTTTATTGCTGTCCCGATGGAACATGTGTTTTAGGATCCGATATTAACGTGTCGCGGAAGAAATTGGACGAACTGATATTGTTCTGAGTATTTTAAATTCTCTCACACTGATGTGTGTAAAAGAAAAAGGTGGATGAAAGGAGCTTTTTTAAGGCGCACTTTAATCCACCACATTGGATGGAGATAGCAAGTGTTTCTAGAAAGTACCTGATGTTATAGGCGGACCACTGAAATGAGCCCTATCTTGCGGTATGACAGGAGCGGTATGAGAGGGATGCAGGGGAGAGAGAGATGCTATATGATCGTATACATTATGCGTAAATAAATGTTTAATATAAGTCCTAATACGCAATGAATTTGCGTGCAATTTCTTTAACAACTGCATTTATAAATTGCGTTTAACCGCACCATGGATTAGGCTGTTTTTTCACTTGATGTAATATAGCTTGGCAGGCGTAATTCGTTTAAAGTTCTGAGTTCGTGGCGCATTTATATCTAGATTTGTATATGTGAGTGACAAGTGATAAGTCGGTGTGAACTAAGCCAATAATAAATTAAAAATCTATCAAAGAATAACCCAGTCTTGAGTCCGAGCCAACAGTCGCGAGATCATATATCATATCATACAAGTATCGAAACATTACAAACTAAATGTTTCAATACAAATTTACGGTTAAATTTGTAGGTAGTACTTACGTAACTCAGTTCTTCTCCTACTATGTATAAAAACTCCCATGTTGCATTGCATTGCGTAGTCGTCCTGGAAAATGAATATAGAATGACTCATTTCTGATGCCTTTAACACAGGGATATTTAGGCTATCGGTATTTTGCTAGCAATCCTAAATTACTGAAATCCTTTTAAAATGTACACAAAAATATTTATGTTACAGCAAATATTATTAAAATTAAATGGTCAAAGTGTCACATTTCCACGTTATAAAACAAAATCACGTTTCACAACGATATTCAAAATATATCAGATCACAGAGATATATCCTATTTGATACTAAAATCCAATTCACCGTATGAAAGTAAAGCTCAAACTTGTTCGTACACAAGCGTGTTCGGTTTTTCGTACCTTTGATCCCGAACAAATTTTAATAAAACGGATTCGATAATTTCCCAAACCATTGCTCGGAAAAGGATAAAAGGTAACGTAATACGTTTGTATTGAATTGTAAATTGGATCCTATTCTCGAATCGCACGACAAGTGATGAGATGTTACCGATTACTCTGTGATTGGAAGGAAATAAAGTTTTTGACTTTGACTTGATGCTGTTAAAATTGATTTCGTACTAAAAAGGTCAATCTGTCAGCTGTGCTTGCAAGGTTTTGCGGGTTCAGACCCAGGCCGGGACAAAAGTTTGTTTGGGTATTTGTGTTGTGTTGCTATATATATAATATTATATAAATACGCCATAAAAGGAATACAGAGTACAGGGGTAAATAAATACATAAGAGTGTGTTTTTATTTTATTGTTATTGATTTATGAAACGAATTTTTCACTGACTAATTATAAAAATGTAATTCAACTAGGTTTCGAAGCTTCTATATTGAGCGTACCTAAAATGTTATAGAGAAAATCTCTATTGGCTTCATAATAGGAACACATATTCGATATCAAAACAAAAGGTTTGTCGTTCGATCTGGCGGTGCCATTTATGTGGGTTGCTATGGACTAACCGATTGGAGAACGATTTAATTCGTACTCGTATAAAAAGGGAAAAAATTAAAGATTTTTTCGATAATAAAGAATTATTTTTATAGCGTCCCGATAAAATCAGTATGAGCAGGGATATACTTGTACTAGGAACAAAAAACAACGCGTGAACTTTTTTAAAACTGGAATGGTATCTTTCAAAATCAAAACCAACGAAGGCCTTCCCTTTTTCTTATTTTATTATTTATTTTGATACTCCGTCCGTCGGATACGAATTGATGTAATAGCGTATTAATTAGGATATATTTACTCTTCAGATTATACCATGTTAGTGCACCCTTGTGTTCTGTCTTCAAGTGTTTTAAACTTCAGCTCTTTAGGATACTCCATCCAATCCAGTAATCTACACACCTGCACTAATTTATGTGGTCTCAACTAAAACTTACTCAATCAGGTAAACGTTCAACTTTCAAGATCAAACTCCACAGTAGACACCCGAACAATCCACTTCAGACCGCCTTCAAATTTGTAACTAGTAACTCGCTTGATAACAGTTAACGGGCGTCGCTATTAACACCGCCTAAAGCCGCTCTCGGCTCGGCCCACAGAATCTGCTGGTCACAGGAGACTTGTGTGTGGAGACACACGTACCTATTTTGTGTGTAACATTCTTCACTTTCTACTACCTACACCATTGATACTTAAGGGCTTACTTTGTACTGTGTTTTTTCTCTTTCGACTGAATCCAAAACTACCCATAATAACAAAAATAACCTATAAAAGTTAAATAATATATTCTGAATAAGGCTCCTGTGTCATTTATCAGGTAAGTGTCACACGACTCCTGAGGGTTTCCATCAGATACGACACGGGTCATTTCAAAAGATATGTAAAGAGATTCCTTCGGTAGGCAACGCATTTGCATCCCACAGGGTGGAAATATCAATAAGTGACGGTAACCACTCATCCGGTGATCTGACTACTTGACTGCCTAACTTTTACATAAAAATAAAATTTAAAAAACATAACCCTGTTACAGTAAATAAAAATACTCGATAATTGTTCATCTGTGACATTGGTTTTATTTTGTTGCTACTTAATAATGCTGGTTGACAGATTTTAGGAATAATTTAGTTAAAAAAAAGGTTTTAACCGAGATTTTCGAGAAAGCCTTGACACATGATTAAAAACTTATAAATAATGTATTAGTTTATATAATGTAGGCGAGCATTTTAGCTGAGTACTCAGTGTTCGCACCTACGTTAGTCGTCAGAATTAGTTTTGATGCTGTAGCTGGAACCGATAGTTTACGGTACATTGCATATTAAAATATGAAATTTGGAAAAGAAATCACAGTCAGCCTTTAAAAAGTAACTATAACCGACACTAAAACAAAGAAATTATTAGCTAAAAATTTGACCCAAAAGCACTTACGACGAAGTGCCCTACGTCATAAAATATACAATATTAAAGTTTACAAGAAACCTGTTTTGTAAATTTAATTTGCAGCCTTTATGTAGGCGGTAAAACATGTTTCGCTCTCCGGAACATTAAATTAAAAGTAATCTTTGTTTTGTGATGTGGCAGCCAAACTGTCAGAAGCGACGAATCAAAAGTTCGTCGCAATATCCACCAATGAATTTCCGTAACTTTTGAGATACAACCGAAGTTGTCGATGCACTTGACTCCCTAACTTAGATAACTTGTTAAATAACTATAGCACTGTCTCACTTTAGCATTGAATTTGTAAGTTATTGGATTTGACTTGGTACAAAATAGCTTTGGTTGAGTTCAAATTGTTTGATATACCGCCCATGGAGTTTCTGATTTTATTGTTGAGATGAATTTAAATGTGAAAAAGTGTAAATTTCGATCGTTTTTCAGGCATTTAAGTTGAATTTCGATAAGTTTTTCGAACCGAGCAAATAAAATACCGGCGGAGAATCATTCTCACTTAGTGTATGTTATACCCGATACTTGTTTCTTCCTTCAAAAGGCAAATATCGCCTTTAATCTTTTCTAGACATTTGAGATGTCATATGTAACAAGAGAACTCACTCTTCTGATGCGAGTACGTATATTTCTTTCTTATCATTTTGTAAATAATTGAAGACGACAATTGTAACGAGGTGTTCTCTCATAACTACTTGAAAACGATTTTCTCGCACGCGTTCATCGACTTTTTTTAATGTCATACAGTTATAGAACCAGCCTACGGCCCACCTAGTTTTAAGTGGCTCATAACGGCCCATAACAACCAATGCGATCTGGGGCCTCCCCTACTAGGTACGACAAGACCCAAGTCGCATTGTATGCGCCCGTAACTCTGAGACGTGTAGTTGGAATGTCTCATGTGCTTGTAATTTCACCGGCAACTACACCTTTCAAACCGGAACACAGTAATACTAATTGGCGGTAGAAATGGGCACGGAGGCAGTACTTCATGGACGAACTTGGCGTGAGATCTACTGCTTTATTTTTTGTAAGTAGGCTTGTAGAACTTACCTGTAGTAACTAAGGTGCATGCATCACTGGATTCCAAGATCGGAATCGAGATCTGTTTAAATTGAAAGACAAAATACTACGAGTATCTAAACATACCTCTAGTAGTGAAAATTGTTGTCTTTCTAACTTACACAGTCAGTTTCCATAGAAATAATTTTGTCACAAACAGGCGCCTCTCTGATCACGTCAGTCACGCAGTTTAACAGATATATTATGTCCTTACTAGCTTCACCCCGCGGTGAATAAGTCTTCCCACAGGCCCATTTTTCCGGGATAAAAAGCCTATGTGCTGTTCGAAACTATAATCTGTCTCTGTGCCAAATTTAATAGTTAGTTGTAGATGTATGATAACTTATTAACCAGCCAGTTTCGTGATCTTTGTTTCAGATACGGGCACATCGCTGACTCCGAGTCGCACAGTTGGGTCAGGGAAAAACAAAATGACGGCTGAAACAGCACACCGCCCTAAATGGATGACAAATGCGTACGTGTTTATGTAGCCCGCAGCGTGACGCGGAACGTGAATTGAGGTTACCCAGTAGTACCAAGTCTTAAGGTGTGACTAAATTGGACAGCCAATAGTTTATCAAGAAGGTTAAAAGCATTATAATGGTCGATGTATCTTCAAATTGCAATCATCTGTATTCTACACGGTTGTCCCCATCTCAAAATCACTTCTATATTATTTTTCTTACATTAAAAAGTATTGATCCAGGCCCCTAGTTTTATGACCATTAGCTGTGATCACGAAACGAAGTGAACGCTATAGTTACTTAGTCAAATGCATAGTAATGATTACTTTTGACCTGCAAATGAGCGACGTCGTCATAGCCTGGAAAATTTTAGAGCGACGACAAATTGCGTTCCTATATAGCTGATGGGATGATGCCAAGGAACGTACTATGTGGAACGGAATAGGGGAGAACTGTGGGTTATTTATATATACAATTTCCTTTTTCGAGGAAAATTAATCGGTGTCCTAAAGATTAAAATTAATAATAATAAATATTGGTGGACATTTCACACAGTGCCATCTAGCCTCAAAGTAAACTAAGCATATCTTATATTATGAGAACCAGACACCTGATATAATACTTATAATAACTTTTTTGACAACACCCAGACACAACAAATATCTATATTGTCAAACAAATATTTGCCCTGGGTGGCAATCAAACCCATGACCTACAGCGCAGAAGGCAGTGTTACTACCAACTGAGCTGTGTGGCCAGTGAAAGATGGCTTTAATAAGAACCAATTTTTTTTCAAATTCGATATTTTCTCTCTGCTCAGCTCTTTTTGGTTTATTTTCAGTCCTCCATCAGTTACCAAACCATTAATAAAAAATCTGAGACCGTAGTATTTGGTACCGCGGCGTACAAATGAGCTGTACTAGCGACGCACATGTAACGGGAATAGCATTGTAATGTTGGTTAAACACGCAACATATTGGCGCACAGGGGCTACATACCGACTGGTTGTACTGGAATGATAACATTTAGCCACAGAAATAATACATATGCGCACGTAATTGGTTGATTAGTTCGTTTAATCCAACGAATTTGTGGAACAAATATACTGATGGAAATTTCAACGCCATCTAGCTCCATACTAATCATAGCTTACTATGGGAACCAGAAATCTGATATAATACTTTGTTTTTTTGTATTTATACATACACATATTAACACCCAGACAAAAACAAATATGTTATTGACCCAAATGTTTATCCTGGGTGGGAGTCAAACCCAAGACCTATCAGATTTACTACCAACAGTTTATAGGTTTAGACACGAATTTTGTGCGGTCCATCTTATAATCTCTGGCAGAACTGTATGTGCGGCGTCGTTGCGATGTTCAAGTAACTGAACTTTGATATGTTTGAGTAACTTTGACTGTGAATGGGATGTCAAAGTGTAGTTAAAAAATACCTTAGGAAATTTACTTAATGAAGATTTTTTTATATGATATGTAACTTCCTCAAACATGATAGCATTGGTATAATGTTTTGTACCTGTTTTCAGATTATTATGGAATAATTACCGTATGAAACAATGGCAGTAATGAGGTCATTACTTTTCACGTCTATATTTCCTCTTTTTCATGTTTCATGGAGATTCTACTCACCTCTTCGGGTAGAAAGAGGTGAATAAACTATTTATCTACAGTTTTGAAAACATATCTATACAATAAATTTCGTTCCTAACAATGTTAATGGATCATCAATTTAATATCCCTGTCCACACCTAGTCACCCGTAGCGGTAATACGCAAAATCCATCAAATTAAAGTTTGAATGATGAAATACCAAGGGATAAGTATTCCAGTGGAGATAGCCGGCTTTGGAAATAAAACGTCGGATTTTTTACTTTATAACGAATACTTCATACCTATTGGTAAGCTACACGAATAAATACTCTTTTGAATTCTGATTCTCACATTCTTAACATGCTGTGCTCACGGCTTTACTCGCGTTGTTTCATCAGCAATTCTGGTCAAAACAGTCCAGCCGTTTTGGAGATTTATCAGAAGAAATGCTTTTTTGTTTTAGTACCGTATATGAATTTGGGAAAAAGCTGTTACTTTTACATAACAAACAGAAACTTGGATATTATTTATTTGTTTAGATTACACCCAGACGCAGAAGAAATCACCCCATGTCCTCACACAAATATCGAAGTCTTGGGTGAAATGAAAACCACATTAGTACAGTGCGTACTTTTTAGAGAATGAGAGAGAGAGAGAGAGAGAGAGAGAGAGAGGAAAATGATATGTGCAGTCAAGTGTTTATATTGTCATTGATTTATCCCGGACATATCTAACATAGTTTCGGTCTACATTTCCAATATTTCAACATTTCAACGCGTGAATGGGTTCCAATCATGATCAGCGCCAGGGGACAGCTTTTGTGGCAAAATACCGGCCGAGTTAGGTATTATTTATTATGCAGTAGCACCATGAAGCGACACAATTTATACCAGTTAGTTACGGTATCCAGTGTCACCAAAAATAGTTATATACTCGTAACTGGCCCAGTTAACTGTTACAGTATTCTGTTTGATCGGAACTATTTAAGCCAAAGCGTGACCGGCATTATTTAAGCATTCTGATACAGCTTTTACAATCAGTCCCTGGATACCACCGGGGGCTATAGTACTTTTCAAGACAAAACTAACGGGCCTAAACACTACATAGTTACTGAGCTATGAGCTACTGAGGAGTTGGGTGGTATCCAGGTGACCCTGGCAGCATCAGCTCCAGCTCACCATAATATTGCATCGCCATAAGGTTTATGCATGAATACCAAATTTCATCCTATTAGGGCTACGAGAACTGGTTAAATTCATTGCAATTATTGACCAAAACAAACATACGTACAAACATTGCAGGTTATATACATAGAAAAACAAATATAATATTTTCTGCTAATTTTCCAGCGTAACAGTAATTCACATTTTTATAAAACTATGTATTAAAATTTAACTAAAGTATCTGTATGTTTTTCTCAATTATATTAAGTATCTTTTCTTATTTTCTTGCAGCAGTGTGAGAGTGAATATTTATGTTTCTATATTTGGGAAGCCATGCTTCCTGTAACACAGTTTCTTAAACTAAAACAGGCGAAATAGCTTCAACAGTTTATTGTACCCTGACTTTGTATTAATAAAAAAAAAATGTATTCTCGTATTCTCTATTTGTATATCCATTGTCTTTAACTTGCCAGTAAGCTCGGCAGCAGAATATATATTATAATGAATAGTAAGGTATATGCTATAAGTGATGCAAAGTACAGACATAGCAGTGCGCATCGAATTCTCCACATACAGCGTGTAATCTCATTGGCGCGTTACAAATCGCACTAATTTGGTGTCGGTCGGCGACCCAGCCGCGCCATTATCTTTATGCGGTGCGCTACAATTTGTCAAACTATAGTTTGTCTTTGTTTCAGACTTGATTGCACTCATTTGTAAATAGAGTGGGAGGCGAGATTGATTTACTGGTTGATAGCTACTTTGTTAAATTGTATGTAAATGGGATCGAATCAGAGTTTGACTGGACTGCGCCGGACAGCTCATAAATAACCATTAAACTCATTGTAAACGCCTTCACAATTCTCTCTGTAGGCATTTAATTGCTAACCTCGATTGCTGAGTGTTTTGAATAATGTTTCTAAGTTTCCACTGAAAGGAATTTATACTCTAACCAACACATTCAACTGTCCAATCCTAAAATCTTAATAGGTGTCACATATGTCCTTATTTTATTAATTGTAATACCATGTCAAATTCCTCACGACTTTATGTATTTCTATAATAAGCTCCCTGAAAATGCAATAAAGCTTCTGACCCAAAAAATTAAGTTAAGTAAGTTTAGTAAAATGATTAATCTCCATGGTCTGATGTCGTTCTGCTCCACGATACACAAAATCTTGTAATATCTTAAGCGTTCCAGTATCACGTTGTAGTCAAAGTAAACTAAATGTAATATAGATTTAGTACTCAAATTATTAGAAGGGTCGTGTTCGCGAATGAAGGAATCGCTATATAGGTCTCTTGTGTGTTCTTCCTCATATAGGGTCTGATAGTGTTTGAACAGGCGTGACCTTATGTTTTGAATATTACTTATTGAAGTTTCCAAGCCATTTCTTTATAAATTTTATGTAAATGCAGATTTTTTTACTTTGACGTTTGACTTTGATATTGATTTTACTTTTCAAGGAACTATTCTTTCAAACACTTAAGTACAATTTGAAAATCTAGGCGGTAAGTATATGATTTTTTTGTGATAAAGTTACAAAATGAGCAGATGACCCACTTGATGTTTCATGGCAATCCCTGCTCATAATACAATATAGCAACAATGTACAGAGAGATTGTGAGGTTTATGAGACAAGTAGCAGAGAATTACCATCAGGCTAACACATAAACAACAAAAGATTGTTACGTGCGCATACGTTACGTAATGCTACGCTATGCGACTCTCCTCAAACAGGATAATCGGCTTTGTGGATTAATTCCATGTAAAGTACACTGGAACAAAACAAATCTGCGACGCATTCCCGCTTGCTAATCCTTTCTAGTGTTGCGGGGGTTCAGTCTCATTATGACATTTATGTTAATTAGTTAAAACTTACAGTGAGGAATCTGACTGGTTTATGGCGTGTTGTGATGTACTGTTAATACTACTACTATTCATATCAAACACTCCTTCGAAACAGTGTCTGATGGTTTAAAATGTGCCTCAAAGTAAGTTAAGTAAGTAAGCTTGACAGGCCTCACAGCTCAGCTGGTAGTAACGCTGCCTTCTGCGCTGTAGATCGTGGATACGATTCCCACCGAGGACAAACATTTATGTGACGAACATAGATAGTAATAATAATAATAATATTTTTATTTATTTCTCTCACAGTACAGTCAGAACTTAGGTTAACAACATAGTAATACCAGAATAAGATCGTTGACTAACATTGTGAGAGACTGGTGCCTGGAGTAAGTTCATGCGAACTTGAATTACAGGTCACCAGGCCCCACTTTGAAAGTACATTGTGTGTGTGTGTGTGTGTGTGTGTGTGTGTGGTGTGTGCGTGCAAGCGTTCTATTTTTTCCTAACTAATCTTTCATATGGGCATCAAGAGAAGGAATACAAGAACAATATCAACTGATAGGTTTTAAAAGATTATATTTATATTTTATATTATAGATGTTTGTTCCGTGTCTGGATGTTAATAGGTACGTATTAAAACAAAATTTATGTAAGTATTATATCAGTTGTCTGGTTCCTATAATACAAGCTATGCTTAGCTTACTTTGGGGCTTAAGATGGCGCTGTGTGACAATGTCCACCAATATTATTATTATTATTATTATAAAGACTTGTGCACTTTATATTATAATGTTTTACTATATGACATATTTGCGCATACATTTTAAAGCGAATAACTGACGCAACGTTCTTAGGTGCTTATGAACAGTAGAACTTGTAGCAAGTTCATCCAAGGAAGTACTGTCACTAACTTTTCTGCCATCACATTACTTTTTTCCGATTTGAAGTAAGCGAATTACATTTTGGGATATTAGGTAGAAGTTAAGCGAAGGTCGCTTCCATTTCTAAGAAAATTTACTTTACCCGAAGTTATTCACAAGTAACGCTCCAGATTTTCGGTTAATTAGCACAGCATTTCCACTTTTGCTGACATCTTTGAGATATTCCTTCTTTTGAAGTAGGTTATCCATTCAGCGTAATATAGTTAATTAGATCTATTATCAAAGCAATGTGATCTGAAAAGTAATTTACAAATTGGACCCGAGACTAGTCTCACAAGTTAATAAGTAAATTTATTCGTTTGGCGACTGGCTTATCAATTTGTTTATTTTCATGAATTAAATCAAAATGTTTCAAATGTTTACGTGTACAATGAAAATTCAACGTCTTAAGTTAATTAATGAATATTAATCAAACAAAGTTAATATTAATTAAGTTTACTTTTCTACAAAAAACATTATTTTGTATTAAAATATAGAAGTAAATTAACGAGAAAATAATACATTTTATTATGCAGGTAGCAAACGAACGCAGCCTTTGAGTTACTTAGTACAATATAATCATGTTCGTATTGTACTGATACGCATTACTATGTTATGGTCCGAAAGTTGTGGTAGCCGGTGAAATTACAGGCACATAAAATTTTCCAATCTCAGATCTCCTAGTTACGATCGCTATAAGACACTAATTAGGGTTTCTCATAAGGAGAGCTCAACTCCTATTATTACCGTTAAGCACCAGGTGGGCCATCTCCTTGTTTCATGAACTAATTATGTGTAAAATATTTAAAGGAAAAAAAGGAAATGAGATAGACAGTCAATGGCTCAATAATGGCTAAACCAAAATTATATTTCTTCTTACTGCGCGGGAGATTTGACAGAAAACATTTTGAAAAGTAAGATCATTCCACATATATTTAGGTAAATATGTAAACAACTTTACGACTTGCAAATCTAGCAAAGTTTCGAAGGTACGTTTAAGGTGTAAACAAGTCAATTAGGGTTGCCAACTTTTTTATAGCTCGCATGATAACAGCGTCTTACGTGTATACTCGGCATGGTATTACATTACGATCTTCCTTACACATAAAGTTGGTAAGTCTCTTATCCTAATAGCTTCACCGGCTCCAGAGAAACATCTGAAACGTAAAAACGAGGTACACAGGTCTGTGCACTCAGATATCAGCGATACACTCAAACAGAATAAATGCAGGTAGTTAGGTATTAATCAATCTTTTATCTATACAGACGAGTATAAAGAGAAAAGAATTACTCACTCACTGACTCATCATGATATCTTGGATAGTTTAAGAGCTATCGTTATTAAAGCCATATTATACAAGTCGGAAATATGATTGCCTGTTTGATTATAAGCGATTTTGAAAGATTCCAGGAATCGAATGTCACGCATACACAGCCACATTTGAGCCTAACATTATAATAATAGTTATTATTATTAAGTATATTAATTATTATTATTATAGTTCGGTAGTAGGTATTATTATTGTCTGCTCATTTTAATGGTTTCCGATGCGTGGATGGTGGCAACCTGCTACTATTATTCCTGTCACTAGTTCTCTCTAACCAGGAAGATGAAAGGATTAAAGTGCGCCTCATTGAGGCTCCTGTAGTGTTAAAACACCTTTGAATTGTTTATTAGAAGAGAATGCTGGTTTCCTGTCTCCGATATTTTGTCATCTTATTTTTGAGAACTTTGTATGGCTCAAAAACATTTATTCAAGTGAAAATATTCATCGGTACACGACTGGATTAGAAATCGGATTGAAACTATATGTGAAAACCACTATTTGGACTGCATGAACAAACAAACCTAAGCCCAGCAGTCATAAAATAAACGCGATGTAAAAATAAAACTTTTAATAGTTTTTATTTGCATAACGACCTGTAAAAATACCGGTTAGTCCATTTTTTTGGTACGCGACCGACGGGAACACCGGGAGCCAATATATTTTTTTTTACCACATTTGGTACGACTTCCAACATTAATAAATAATGTTCTTGTGTCTTTATATGACGTAAACGAGACCACAAAAACCTTAGAGCTGTCAAAGTAGAATGTAAAATAATTAGAAGATAACATAATAGACGCATATTTATTACATTCTATTGAAAGAACTCAGACTGAAAACGCAAAACCAACCCGTACATACAATTTTTAGTCTAATGTTCTAATATAATTCTCTTGGAAACATGATTTTGCATGGGGTAAAAACTGAATGTGGAAATCGTTTTAAAATAATCTTGTATTCAAGACGGTGATCTTAATCGGAGAGACATAATAATAATAATTAATATGATTAAAATACAGAATTAAATTGGAAAAAATTAAGACAGCTCAGTCGTCATGTTGGTACTACCTACAAAGAGAGGCACCTCTTTTAAGTATCCAGCATAATTTTTGTTCTAATTTCTTGAGATTTATTAACTTATTGTTAATTTCAAATAAAATTACTACACTAAATAAAATAAATGATAAAATTACTTTTGACTGGCCTCGTATCTCAATTGGTAGTAACTCTACCTTCTGCGTTGTAGGTCATGGGTTCGATTTCCACCCAGGACAAACATTTGTGTGACGAACATAGATGTTTGTTCTGTGTCTGGGTGTTAATATGTATTTACAAAAAATGTACATAAATATTATATCAGTTGTCTGGTTCCCATGGTACAAGCTATGCTTTGCTTACTCTTTGGCTAGATGGCGCTGTGTGAAGTGTCCACTAATATTATTGTTATATTACGTAAACAACTTGGCACTAGCTCCTGATCCGGGATTGCAGGAAACAGTTTCATTCATCTGCTATCTTTTGATGAATGTGCGTTCGTATTTCATGTAACCATTGTGGTTCGTGGGCCCTTATCTTGAACGCACAATAGTTTGTCCATAAAATACTGTGCGTTTGAATTCAAACCAGAATAACGATCGCTGTGCTTAGTTACAGCGAACACTCGCAAACGAATTGATGAAATCGACAGCGCGCGACAGCTATTATTTCGAGTTTCAATTCTAAATAACCTTTGAATGGAGGTGGTTTGACGGTCGCGTAAAATCGACACCGACTTTAAATGCAAAAGTCACTGTTTTAGTCACATTTTTAAAACCGTAGAATAAAGGTTGTGAAGAAATTCGGATATCCCAGAACTAGAAGTAACCCTTGTGACATCTACATTATCTAGATTGCATATTAGACTGCCGTGGTAGATTAAATTCCGTTCACTATTATCATATTCACTTTTAAAGAGCAAAGCTTTGCCTCTGAAGTGAACATATAATAAGTGTAATTGACGGGTTGATAGAATTATTGAGATAGTGTCAATTTTGTTGGCAACTAATTTAAACTTCAAGTAATATAGTATATCATCTACCAATAAAAATGAAGATAAATTCAATTCGAATTCTTAAATACTTTTTTCATATCGTTCAGATAGCAAGCTAGAACTAGATAAATAGATAGATAGAACAAGAAGCTAGTAACAGGAATTCGTGAACTGGAATAATTTGCAAACTTAGTTCTAAACACTAATCCAAAGTTATAAAATTTACGGACAGTAGCTTGCTATAGTAGTTTGAAAAACTAGTCCCGTGTATCGCGGCCCTTAGCTATATTTGAAATATATTGACACATACACAGCAGTGTCGTTTCTCTGAGGATCAATTATTATATAAAATATCTTCAAATGAAGTAAAACTCTTAAATGGTAATTAATGGAGAGAAATGTCGAGGACCCAATTGGACTAATTAAGAACTAATTCCATAAAAAATAAGTCATTTTTGAGTGCCATTACGTCAAATGCTAATTGCGACGATCGTTACTTTCCTGGGTGTTTTAGTTATTAGCTTTATAAAGAAAAGAAAAGAAAGAAAGAAAGATTATTTATTTTGCCATAAACAACACTATACAAATGTATATACTTAAACACATATTAAAAACAAAAACAGAATATCGTTTGACACAACTGACAACGTAAAAGGAATGTGTTGAGTGGGCAAAAAGGGTCCCTGTCTCAGCATAGTGCTGCACACACTTAAAGAGAGCGCAGCGCTGGTTTTCAGGCAGCGCCCACAGGTGAGGTCACGGTACGGTCCATAAACATAAAACGTTAATATTATAAATACGTATGTTGGTGTGTTTGTATGGTGATGAATGTATGTTTGTTAATATTTCTCGTATACTGAACAGATTTGGCTGTAATTTAAAACTTAAGGTAATGATGACGTGGAATATGGTGAGGTAATTAGTAATTGCTACTGCACGGGTAATCCACGGTCACAAGCTAGTATCTAATATTTAACCCTCATTTTTGGTAGAGACAGGGTTTTTGCTTTTTCAAGCCTAAATAGATAGTATTTCAGATGAAATAAATGTTTGCTGTAGCGTTCATTTCAAATATTTACAAGCAATGCACATAATTTCGAAACAATTGTTTTAGCAGAGATGTCCCTTTTATGTATTGAAGGATACGAATTTGTATAGTTTCATATTATAACAGAGTGACTAAAATATCAACATAATGAAATGTAATAATGTGAAGCAAAATAGTAAACTAGCAGTATTTAAATGAGCCTTTGTTCGTGGACATAGTTCGTTCTAATAATGTAACATGTTTCACGTGAAGCAGACAATTAACATAATGACCCTATAATGACAATGATCTGTCACATATGACTATAATGACAATGATCTGTCACATATGACTATAATGGCAATGATCTGTCACATATGACTATAATGGCAATGATCTGTCACATATGACTATAATGACAATGATCTGTCACATAGTACTATAATGGCAATGATCTGTCACATATGACTATACTGGCAATGATCTGTCACATATGACTATAATGACAATGATCTGTCACATATGACTATAATGACAATGATCTGTCACATATGACTATAATGACAATGATCTGTCACATATGACTATAATGATAATGATCTGTCACATATGACTATAATGACAATGATCTGTCACATATGACTATAATGATAATGATCTGTCATATATGGCTATAAGACTATACTTTCAAGTACGATATGTCCACGATTATGTTCAAATTTGCACGTTTTTTACATACAATTTATTATATTTTATTTTAACGGGATGAATCCACTATTTATGTTATCAATCATTGTTAAATAACCGTCATCGTGCAATAACTGGAACATGTAAAAACTTTTTCGCTTCGAACCTGTCAATTTTACGATAGGTGTAGGA
The DNA here is from genome assembly GCA_947359385.1 of Chesias legatella. Classification (NCBI taxonomy): domain Eukaryota; kingdom Metazoa; phylum Arthropoda; class Insecta; order Lepidoptera; family Geometridae; genus Chesias; species Chesias legatella. Next base: position 1,555,260 of record OX375780.1, on the reverse strand, counting down.
ATAGCGTAAACGCATATTGTAACCATAGCTCTGATCTAAATAGCTGGTAAAAAGGATTTAATTAAATATTGTAGTAAATAATCAGTAGGTATTTATTGGTGGTTATTTCACCCAGCGCCACCTAGCCCCAAATTAAGCATAGCTTGTACTGTGGGAACCAGAAAACTGTTACAATACTTTTATAGTTATAGTTAGACTGGCTTCATAGCTCAGTTGTAAGTTACCCTGCCTTCTGCGCTGTAGGTCGTGGGTTCTATTCCCACCCAGGGCAAATATAAGTGTTTGTCTGTGTCTAGGTGTTGCTACGTATTATATGTATGTATGTATGTATCTACAAAAAAGTATATAAGTATTACATCAGTTATCTGGTTCCCATGATACAAGCTATACTTAGCTTACTTTAGGGCTAGATGGCGCTGTGTGAAATGTCCAGCAATATTTATTTATTTATCTATAGTTCATAAATGCATACTTATTAATACCCAGACACCGAGCAAACATCTATATTCGTCACACAACTGTTTGACCTGGGTGGGAATCGAACCCACGACCTACAGCGCAGAAGGCAGGATTATTACCAACTGAGTTATGAGAACATTAATTGAGTTTTAATAAATCCTCGCAGCATTTCAAGAGGTTAACTGATTGCTATGTATTTCAAAAGATTAACTGATTTCTATGCCAGCTGTTCTATTAAGCTGTGACATTACTGCCCACGATATCCAAAGTTTACGAGTTTTCGTCGCAGTCATAAACAAAATGCAAAAAGGAAATAGGTACGATCAATATTACCTGGTTGCTACACGGTTACCGTGGATTACACAAATGACCCGGATAATAAAGAAATATGCCCGGATTATCCTATCAAGTTTTAATTTTGGCTTTAGCCCGACGGCAATTTTGGGGTTATTGGGACAGATTATGTATTTACTAAATATTTTTACAAGTATCGTATCAGTTATCTGGTCCCCATAGTATTATTATAGACATTCGACGTTTACGTTTCAGAGTAAACGCAAACGATGCACGTTGAGTCTTGTTGTACCTAAGTAGGGAAAAAACAAAGTCATATTACTTGTTATGGGCAGTGGTGCCACTTAAAACATGTAGGCCATCTGCTCGTTCTTCTAAGCAGTTCTGCTGAACAGTAATCGAACCCGAGATCTCTGCGCCAAATGTACGTCAACTGTGCAAATTTTATTTTTATTTATACAAAACAGAATATAAAAGTGTAGACAAAAACGAATTTAGAGCTAGATGGTATTCCAAAATGATGAAGAAGGTAATAATCAAATTAACAAAAGCCAAATAAAATTAACACTCGAATACTTTCAAAAACGCTTCCAAATACTTTCTATTCCCGGATGACCACAAGTGTTCCCACCCGCTTCTAAGAATTTGAACTTCGCGCCTTCAAAAGCCGATCTCAAATAGTGTTCGAAATAGAATCTTAAGGCATAGAATCCCGTCCTCAGGCTCCGTAGCTTAGCCTCGCAACACTCGTCGGATACCTGATTTGGGTCTCCAATTCGGTACACGATCATATGAGCCCAATCTATCTTGTGGGACTCGTCTGACAGGGAACCAAGTATTAGAAATGAATAAGGTGTCCAGTTGTGCGGGGGTCTAAATCTTTCCAGGCGATTGCGCCCTACAGAACCCAATTTTAGATGAGCCACAAAGCCCCATATAAAGTCCAGTATTTCTTGTCCATCCAAAGGTTGTCTGTAAGAGATCGCTTTATAGCGATAAGACCGCCCATTGTTTCACTCTTGTATATTGTTACTGATTGTGTCATCTGTCTATCTACAGCCTGTGCTTAGTCGCCAGGAAACGCTGCAGTTCGCACTAATAATGCACGAATCTGTTCCGTCGTAATAGGAATTGTTTTATATTCAATGCGAAAAAAATATTCCTTGTATTGTTTTTTCACAATACTAGTGTGCAACCGCGACTTTTCATCGTCGAATTTGGATATATTACCCGTGAAATATAATCGCCAGTACAAACTTTGACACCCCATTTCCCTGAGGTATGGAATCTCCCAGAATGTCAAGTTATAACGAGCGTTTAGATCATATTACAAGAATCTACATATCAGACCTTGTCTGAAGCTTCCTTTGCCTTAAAATTTGATAGCTCCGAAGAGTCAGGTCCAGGAATATGCTGGAAAATTCTAGATTATTTTTTGATTAATAGCTGCAAGCAGATGGTTTGTAGTCTGCAGTTTTGAGATATCTGCTTAAGCTTCTCAAAAGTCGGGTCTCTATAATTTTTAACTTATTCTGCTGTGGATTTACGACTTGCGCGGACCTGGTTTATCTCTAAAGTAGGTTAGTATTAATCGCATTTTTTTTTATGTCATTTTTTGTTATAACCTGGTAGTAGTGAATAACTTTTGAAGAATTTGAAGAATTGTGCGTAACATTAAAGAAATGTATATAATCTGAAACTAATTAATATCAAATTAATGTTACTATTAGCTCAAATGAAAAATACAGACAAAATTATGTAACAGCCAATTAATGCCAATGTAAATGTAACAGCCAATAATTGACCTGCTCATTTGTGCTTACTCATATACGAGGAATGACAATCGTGAACTCATTTAGTTCAAGGTGAACGGAAAATACATTGATATACATACATATTTGCTGTGAGCGCTCATTGAAAATACCTAATCATATTCAGATGAGCTGTGCCAAAACAAAATCAACAGATTGAATAATAAGGAAAGTCGAAGATAAACAAAATCATTTTATGTCTATATACAATAAACATAATTAGCTTACATAGCCTACATAAACTAATACAAAGAAGCGGAAAGCTAAAATCAAGACGGCGGTAAAAGCATTAAAAAAGTATACGACTGTAGTTATTACACATAATAAGCTTAACGAGCAATGCTTACAACACTCGACTTTTTTACTCTCTAACACGAGAATAAAATCTCTCACATATTGCTACGACCCAATGAAACTCCAAACAACTCCAAAACTTTATCCGACCATCCTATGTTCCTTTCCGCCAATTTCGCGTCTCATTCATCCACTTCAAGTTATTTCGTCGGCCATAACTCCTCAGTTCGTCAAACCATTCCCTTTTATTGCAACCATAGTCACTTAGCGAAAAAATGAGGAAAAGCTCGAGATCTGCGGACCATAAATAATACGTCTTGCCGTTGCATCATTGCGGCTCAAGGTATAAGCTTTTAGTAGTTTTAAAATGTGTAAAATTTTTGGTTCTTTTCGACGAATAACCTACTAGCATTACCGCGAGACACCGTTAGCACTGTTAGGTGTAAATGCGCCTTCACTACGCTAAACAACGATAGCCCAAAACTGCTAAATTCGTTCATAAGCGATTTGTGACATGTAGACATATTTTATTGACGATACAAAATTGTTTAATATACCTAGATTAATATTTTTGAGTTATGAAATAAATCAGCAATTTTGTATGCACTATGCACTGTTTATCACTTTTGAACTGAATAAATATTTTGAGTAGAGAAACAAACCAGAATATTTTTTCACGCCGTCGCACCAATCAAACTAAAATCACTTATAACCGTCGAGGCATAATTGGTTGAAACTGAAGTAAACAGTCCATTTACTGACAAATATGAAAATAACTTTCCAGGCCTGAATAATAAGACACATTGATCTTGCCCGATTAAGAATTCAGCTGATACTGAGAAAGCTGCATTTGCTGAGACATTGAACCTTTTGCCTGTTTGGATTCTTTTTTGCATAATAATTTAATGCATCTACTGTTTATGATCCGTGCATTATGTAGACAAATAAATATATTTTCTTTCTTTCTTCTTTCAGAAAGTCAGTGCCACGAGAAGTAGTTTTGAAAACTGTTGTGTCTTATTACTTGGTCCGAAAAACGCCTAGTTGGTTAGCAATAAGCAAAAGGAGATAATTGCTAGCCGTCCACAGGTACTCCTTCACGGTTCAGATAACTTCAATTACCTAGTTTAATTCAATTGCAAATGATCACATGAGAATAGTCCACAATTTTTATATGTTAGTTATCTATACCTAGTTTTAATATCATTCTTGTATCATAAAAACAAAAAATAAAAAATAGCCATTAAAGAATGTAGATATCTGCAATGCTTTGAGGAAACAAATTATTTTCTTGATAAACTCTGATCAAAAAGATTCTGAGTGGCATACTTAATGAATAGGAGTATTGTAAGAGCAAACCGACATTAAAGTGTGAGTGACCAAAGACAACAGACGAAAAAGGCCCCGGAGGACTTGGCAACAAAAGTCCATTTTGTTTTGTTTATTTAGGACGGAGTGACTTTTTTTATACAGAATGGAATGCGGTTGTTTTCTTTTTAAATACCCTGTATTTTAGTTTGAGTAAGAAAATAATGTAGACGGCGAATTCTTAACGCTGCAGAAGTTTCCGTTTTACTTGGTGAGATAGTTGTTTGACTTCTTAATGTGCCGACTGGGTTTGCTTCTCGACTAATTAAATTGCTGTATTATGTACACAAATATACTGTATTAAAATATAGCCATTTCTGACGCCTAGCAGTAACGCATTCGCGTTACTGTGTTCCGGTTTGAAAGGTGTGGTTTCCGGTGAAATTACAGGCACATGAGACATTCCACCTACACGTCTCGTACCTAGTAGGGGAGGACCCAAGTCGCGTCGGTTGTTATGGGCCAGGGGTTACTACTTAACACCAGGTGGGCCGTCGGCTCGTTCCGTAACTGTACGAAATAAAAAAAAAGTTCTCCCATTATACCTTATGCTCTCTGGATGATACCTATACTTGAAAATAAATGTCGAGGGACAAATTTTTCAAGGACATGTGCCTAGTAACGAAAGGAACCTCATTGAGGCGCAGTTTAAACCTTTATCATACTGGTTCGATGGAGCCACTAAGACAAGTAGACAAGTAATAGTCAGTAGATACAGATTTGAGACCATAGTGTACTAAGACATTTAAATTATACACAAACAAATTACATGTTAAAAATTTCAAGTGTTAATCTCATTGACGTAAATCTGCTCCAAGCAGTACGAGAGTACAATATAATATAATTTGCTATCTCAATCTTGATCTCAATTATCTTAAACCTCGCAGTTTGTGCCAAAAAGCATTTACTGAGCAGAAACATAGACATTTTTATAATTGCGAAACAATTAAGGACATCTTGTAGTCTAAACGCTAAGTTAAGGCATCGTCCAACCCCTTGGTTAAATGACACCATTCGCAAGGCTATGTCCAGACGTGATAGAGCATTCCGTAAATTCAAGTTGTGTCGGTCTGACTCCAACTGGGATATCTATAAAAAATTGAGAAACAGGTGTAACGTGATTTGCCAAAATACGAAACGTAAATACATTGCCGACCAAATTGAACTCTCCTCCCCGTCAAGTCTTTGGAAATTTCTGAAGTCTCTTGGCTTTGGGAAAACCAAATGTCCTGACTCTAAAATTAATATTGACCTTAATGAACTGAATATTCACTTTACTTCCACTTCCAAAGTTTGTGCTGATACTAAGAATGAGACCCTTTTTCAAATAAGTAGTTTACCAAAACCCAACACTAATAGTTTTTACTTCTGCCCGGTATCCAGTGACTTGGTCAGAAAGACAATCACTTCACTGAAATCCAAGGCTGTGGGAAGTGACGATATTGGACGTATTATGATAATTCACTTGATTGATATCATCCTTCCTTCCATTGTCCACATTGTGAATTCGTCTCTAACATCTGGGGATTTTCCTGACCAATGGCGCTCAGCTTTTGTTCACCCCTTCCCTAAAATACCCAATCCTATTCTTCCTTCCCAGTTCCGTCCAATTTCTATCCTTCCGTTTCTTTCGAAGATAATTGAGTCCGTTGCACATACACAGGTGACTGACTATCTGTCCAACGCGAATTTATTCAACCCCTTACAGTCCGGTTTCCGAGTAGGCCACAGTACAACCACCGCTCTTCTTAAAGTAACTGAGGATATCAGAACTGCCATGGACAAATCTCTTGTGACAGTGTTGGTACTTATAGATTTTAGCAATGCTTTCAACGCTGTTGACCACGACATTCTCCTTGCTATTATGAACCATCTTAATTTCTCAACATTAGCCATTAACTGGTTCTCATCTTACTTGTCGGGACGTCGGCAAAAGATTCGCTTCGGTCAAGCCTGTTTGGATTGGTGCACGCTGGACACCGGGGTCCCTCAAGGTGGTATTCTTTCTCCTTTGTTATTTACCATTTTCATCAACATGCTCGCTTCTAAATTTCATTGCCACTACCATTTTTACGCTGACGATCTTCAGCTCTACCACCACATTGAAAGAGATCATCTGGACATCCTGATCAGATCCCTCAATAACGATCTCTTGCAACTGCAAGCTTGGTCTGAAAGTTACGGTATCCAGGTTAACCCTCATAAATGTCAGGCGATACTGATAGGTGGTACGCAACAACTTTCTAAAATTAACCTTGCTGGCACAAACCCTCTCGTCTTCAACGAAAGCAATATTCCCATCTCCCCGGTAGTCAAAGATCTAGGAATTTACATCGATGCCAATCTTAACTGGTACTCACAAGTAAAAGAGGTGTCGAGAAATTTTTTTGCCACACTCCATTCAATTATCCGCTTTAAAAAATGTTTACCTACAAAAACCAAAATATGTCTCGTAAATTCGTTACTCTTACCTATCCTCGATTACGCAGATATTGCTTATCTTGACCTTCGCCAAGAATCATTAAATAAATTGGATCGGTTACTGAACACCTGCATTCGATTTATCTACGGGCTTCGTAAGTACGATCATATTTCAGAATATCGTGCTAAACTGAAATGGCTGCCGATCAGAGAAAGAAGATACTTGAGAATCTTGTGTCTTCTCTTTTCGATTCTGAAAGATCCGACATCCCCTCTCTGATTAAAAAATCTATTTACATTCCTGTCCGATACCCATGATCGAAATCTCCGATCAGCTGATTCCCTTCGCCTGTCGATTCCACAACATTCTTCTTCTCTTAGTGATAATTCATTTCAGGTTATGGCTGTTCGACTCTGGAACTCGCTTCCATCTGAAATTCTAACGGCACCTACTAAATCGGCATTCAAACGGCTTGTCAAGGAACACTTTTTGAAAATTATTAATTAAGGTTATATATATTAATTAATCAATTAAGGTTAACATAACTTTTTTGTATTATTTTGTATTTTTATTGTATTATTTATATGCGCCAAAATTGTTTTTCTACCTGACTGGCTGACTGGTAGAAAATGCATTTGCATTAAGTCCGCCTTTTGTACATTGTTTTTTTCTGTGTGCAATAAAGTATTAAATAAATAAATAAATAAACGCTAGTACCTATATCACAAGATATTTAAATGTCTTAGTTTAGGTTCTAGCTGTTTCACTGAAATTGTTAGAGAGCGTGGTGGTCTAGCGGTACTGACCCCCGAGTTTCAATCCGGAGGTCACCGGTTCAAATCACGCCGTGCACCTATGAGTTTTTCGATTGAAAGATTTATGTGCGCAATACCTCGTTCTCAAAACGGTGAAGGAAAACATAGTGAGGAAACCGACATGTCCTAGAACAAAAAATTGGAAGACATGTGTCGAGTGCACGAAAGGAGCCTCTTTGAGGCGCACTTACAATCCTTTCACCACACTGGTTCGACAGAACCGGTGACTCGAATAGAATAGAATAGAACCCTCTTAAAATATGACCAAAGTGAAAGTCAAAATCAAAAACTTTATTTCCATAGAATTCATAAAGAAATGACTTGGAAACGTCAATAATATTCAAAACATAAGGTCACGCGTACTTATCGATAAATTTGATGCCTGTTCAAACCCTATCCGACCCTGCATGGGGAAGACCTCATGATAATCTTCGAACAAACTAGATATACAAATCAAATGGCTCAATACAATGAGAATGTCATTGGCTCAATAGAAAGCGCATCGGTGTAGTGCGCGTAAATCTGCGGCGTGCGGATGTGGCGGGTTTGTCTGCGCGCTGCATTGTCGCTCTGAGTTATGTTCATTGTTTGTGAATAAGTGGATAATGAATTGACGATTTCACTCGTATGACTTTCCTTCCATTTGTTCCTAATGTTTTGGCATTTGCTTTTATTCGAAGGACGTGGGATAGTAAACGAAATCACGTGAGAATTTCCATTTTCTAGTAGGTATTACTAAGTTGCAGAAGTAATGAGATGCTGGATCTTAGTGGATAATAAATCAGCAATTCCTGGAATTTTCAGTTTATTGACTGCCTATTCACAAAATTACTCCTTCCGCTTGAGATATATATTTGTAGGAAAATGAACTATTAGTAAACAACATGATAGAGTACTTTATTGAAAATACCCATAAAATGTTTTCACGTAGTTATTTTAGGTTGTGACTTCAAAATTTTGTTACGTTTCAGTACTTCAATGATTAAGTGGGTACTTCACCCACTTAATACAGCTTTTACTCAAAACCCTGAGGATATAAAGCGCCTAAGTAAACATCTCGCTAACTGTTTGACCGCGCACCTAATAGAGTAATTTGTATCTAATAATTTATTTAAAACTATCCAAGTTATAACGAAGTTACCAGCGCACTCTCTGATTAGTTTACGATCTATCGAATCATTTTAAAATAACAAATCTATTAATACTAGTTTTTAATCTAAACTATTTATATATATTTGTGTGGAACTGAGGATGTAATTACTTTTAGTGTGACAGATATTAAATATTGTAAAACTAATGTTTAAAAAAAGGTACTTATTGAACAAACCTGTACAATGTTGAAAGTTGGTCCTAACACCTGCAAAAATAGTTCAGCCATGAAAACTTGCTTAGTTGTTAGAAGTTCTAAGACTTTGCGCTTTGACAGTTTTGAGCTGATTAGATTTACTGTAATTGGATAGGTTTTTAAACTTGCATCACTTTAACAGTTTGTTCTTTACATATTGTAGATCATAAATTTTTTATTAGTATTTATAACCAAGAAACAGTAATACCATAATATGACTTTACATTTGTAACTTTTGTTTTATAATAATGAGGATTCTAGAAAAGAAAATTGTGATTTGCTCGAAAATAATACAGTCATGTATAAAAGTGCTTACACATATTAGCATGATAAAACCAGTGTGTTTTTCTTATTGAAATTTATGAACCACATGTGATTATTTACCTAGTAGGTATTGTTAATTTTATTGTAAATTTTTTGTCATAGCTTTATTTTATGAAAAAAAAAATCTTTAAAAGGGGAAATTTGATGTTCACATTATTTGTCAAATTTTACTGCGTACGTTTAATTGCATTTTAATATAGTTACTTTTATTTGAAAATGAGGGAATGTATGAATAGTAACGAAGGCGGCTTACAAGGAGGGTTAAACAAATCAGTGAACTATCTGTTCCATCCTCGATACGCAAAATGAATTTTAATTACCAGGTATTTTGCACAAATTACCCTGTTCAATAGGCTCAAAAGGCAATTACTGCAAATCAGCTGTTTCTATTAATTCGTAGTTTTAATCGAATGATCATCAATACCTGTTTAACCGTATAATATTTTGCCACGGGTATGAGGTTATGAGGAAATTTGTGGTTAACGGTCTATATTGAGAGGTATCAATGTAATTTGTGTTGAAAGACAAAATATTGTAAACGACAAATATACGTTGTGTATTTTGAGAGAATGTTCCGGAGCCATGGTGGCAGATCATGGTATAGAGGTTACCCGAGCTCAAAATATTAATCACAGAATTTAGGTCCCTTCCGTAAGTTGAAATGTTAGGGAAGACCCAAGTTACATATAAGTACTTTCATTCCATCCCGTTGTAGATCCGACCGGAAATAATTACAACGCATTCTCGTTGCAACTCTTAATCCTAGACTCGTAGCTGCAGAGAAACATAATGATTTCGTAACAATTTTATTCTGACTTTTGCCAACTTTTCCGTCCGCATTATTCTTTTATCTCCCGTCATAGAAGCGAGATAAAATAAGTTTTTTAACTCAAAATGATTCATCAAAATTTCCCACTATTTTTTTTTTATAATTGTTTTGGACAATTAACACAGCGCCATCTAGTCCCAAACTAGGCATTGAAGACAACAACAAGCTTGTAATCAGGCAACTGACAGAATTCCAATTACATTATTACTACGAGGTGAGAGCGTGGTGGTCTAGCGGTACTGACCCCCGAGTTGCAATCCGGACGTCGCCGGTTCAAAACCCGACGTGCACCTATGAGTTTTTCGATTGAAAGATTTATGTGCGCAATACCACGTTCTCAAAACGGTGAAGGAAAACATCGTGAGGAAACCGACATGTCCTAGAACAAAAAATTCAAAGACATGTGTCGAGTGCACGAAAGGAGCCTCTTTGAGGCGCACTTACAATCCTTTCACCACACTGGTTCGAGAGAACCGGTGACTCGAAGAAGAAGACTACGAGGTACACTTTTTTTTTTGTAAATACTTTCATATAATACATATTAACACCCAGACACAAAACAAACATTTAAATACGTCACACAATGTTTGTCCTGGGCGAGAATCGAACCCACAAACCTACAGCGCAGAAGGCAGTTTACCAACTGAGCTGTGAGGCCTATCAAACTTTGATATGATGCTCAACAAAAATAAAGCTAGTTTTAAAATAGTAAAGATTTAATTATAAACGCGTGCATAACTTTCTAGTCATCCTCTTTTGTATTTCATTATGTAAATAGCACGGGGAGCTGAAACGACGTAAAGACAAATGTGTCTTGATACCGGAGGGCAAAAACACCAGCGCATTTGCATAATGACTATGCATGTGTGGAAGAAAACGTGACAACCTGTAATTGCTCTGAATTTATCGACTCTTGCGCCACAGCAATAAATTACCGTACTACACACACTATTTCTGGAAACTAGACTTGAGTACTGAAACACAAATTTACGTGTTAGGTTTAGCAAGGGAGTAGAACTCAGCCAAATTTGACCGGGGAAGTATTGCCCATTTCTGCCACTAAGCAGTAAAGCTTTCGCGTTACTGTGTTCCGGTTTGAAAGGTGTGGTTGCCGGTGAAATTACAGGCACATGAGACATTCTACCTAGACGTCTCAGAGGTATGGGCGTATACGATGTGACTTGGGTCTTGACGTACCTAGTAGGCGGACCCAAGTTGCTTCGGTTGTTATGGGTAGAGGTTACCACTTAACAGCAGGTGGGCCGTCGGCTCGTTCCGTAACTGTATCACATAAAAAAGAGTTTTTATACGTGTATTTCAATACCAGCCTCTATTTCCACTCCAGGGACACAGGATTACTCTGTATAAGCGAGAGTGTATAGGATTTAATGTACTTTGTTCTCATAAGTTTGTTTTAACGAATTTCTTGGTGAAATATTCAGAAATGCATGGCTTTTGTCATTTGTACCGACAGCAGTATGTTTCCAATTGAAAGTTGGAGTCTTTACAAAACCCTTTTCACAAGCGTGGCGGAATTAGAGCTAAATTATCCTGTCACACACTAGAATTCTAAATATTCATTTATTTTAAAACTCATTTTAGTAATCTGAAACAACCATTCACGAGGTCCCAACTTT